>CM060442.1:155708792-156328492 GCA_030545235.1 Helianthus tuberosus
TCCGGATCCTCGGTTCCGTTGTACGTCTTGATATGAGATGGCATCTTGATCTTTGTTTGGAAGTCATAATCAGCGATTTGTTGGGAGAAGCAGGAAAGGTTGCTAGGTTTATAGGGTTTAGCAAGGTCTTCCTCCACCTTTGAGTTATGACTTGTTGTTCCCTACTGGGTACTCAACACTTGGTTGATGAATTGGGACCAAGGAAAATGTGCCATCATCTGCGGCATCATATTAAAGCCTTGAAGTCTTTCAACGGTAGTTGTGTGATTTGTTCCCATAGGAGTGCTCATGGTGGCACTCCGAGCCAAAGGTAAGACTGTTAAGACTTGTTCCCAGGTGGTGGCAACGGGAGGGGGAACGCTTGAAACTGGTGACTGCCATAGTTGCTCAAAAGTTGTCTCGTGTCCAAGGGGAGTGCCCGTTACAGCAGGTTATGAAGAAAACAATGGGAAGGCTGTTGAGCTTGGTCTCCCATGAGCATAAGTGGTAGGGTTGAATGGTTGGCTTGTCATACTCGGACCAGCTTCAAAGTGAGAAGTACTTGGCTGTGAGCTAGTGAAAGGAGGTGGTGGTGGACCGGGTGATAGTGAGGGTTCCGGCTCGTCATAATCTAGCCTTATTCTCACTCCATTTTCCCTTTCTTGGCTCACATGTTGATTGAGAAGAGATCTTAGTTGCAGAAAGTGTCGAGCTACTCCCTCCAGCGTCAAATCAACGCGTTCCAGAGTATTCAAAACACTAACTAGATGAGAAGGTACCCCTGATCGGGATGGTGTCGGTGTTTGAAAAGATGTAAACTCAGAGAACATGGTTCCCGAGGGAGTACTTCCCGGTGCGGAGAGGGGTGTAGACACAGCCAGTGACATTTGGCCAATGTTAGGTGTAGGAGTTCGTGACACTTGATTAACTTCTCCGGGATATTCACTTTGTGACATGATCATTTTTGAAAGAATGGAGCTACACTACTGGTCTTTTGAAGAAAATAAGCGGCGTAGCCCCATGGTGGGCGCTAACTTATTGATGCAACAAATACAAGATCAATGATAGTGATTAGTCTGGTTAGGCAAAAGGCTTGGAGGGTTCTGGTTTGCCTAACGCAGGTCGTGGGGTCCCCCCACGTTTGCAAGACGTGGAGAGATGTTCACTAGTTATGTTTGTTATTTGTTCGAGATCTTTGGCTGAAAGATGTTCAACCTTGGATGCAAGAGCAAATAGATTGTGTGTGTTGAAGTGAATAAGAGAGACTTGTATGAAACAAGTGCTCGAGAGACAAGAAGGAAGATCAGAGATCCCAAGAGATCTGGGCTGATCCGGAATGTTTGAAATGTATTCAATGAAGTGTCATTTATAGAGAAAGAGGTTTCTCAAGGGGGAAACCTTTGACCAGTGAACCCTGCTTGCAGTGGAGGACTTACCCTTTTAGGGCTTGAAGCATTTGGACCTGCGGATAAAAGAGGTCTCCCTGTGCACACGTTTTGCGGCTGTGGAAGAGTTGTTCAAGTAATCAGTGAGGTGACTGATTACTGTACACGTGCTGTTCACCTTAGTTCCCGGGCTTTAAACCTTTGAACCTTTTAACCCTTCAAGCTATTATGTACTCTTAGTCATTTTATTGAGGCTTGAGCTACCCCCGTCATCATGGATCAATCTCCTGGATACAAAAAAATATAGAGAGCATTTTATATGTTATTGAGTGATTATTTGTCTAACATAAGGAAAAAAATTTAAATAACAAAAAATAAGATACAAGAGAAGAATGTAGTATGATCTGTCTCATTAGTTAATGAGAAGCTTTTTTGGTAATCCCAATCAAAGTTGATTAGTAAAGGGGAGGAGGTGGTTATCACTTACAAAAATTCCATCACTCACAACATCCAATCAAATTCTATTATGTCATCAACCATTATTTCATCACTCACAACCTTTTTAGTGGCAATGATCATCACTCACAACACCCAACAATAAACCCTCACACCCCCTTACATCCATTTATCACTCACAGCCCATCACGCGTGAAAAAAATCACGGAACATCTCCATCACTCGTTAACTTTGTTGGTGGCGGTGGGAATTTGTTGACTTCCACGCGTGGTAGATTCCCCATCACGGAGAAAAAGCCACCACCCCCAGTCCCCTAAGACATGAGAAGACCTGTACACCGTGATCCTTAGGCCGGAGGGTGTGGAGGGCGCCACCCCTGTCACCTCACCACGATAGCGTCGGAGGAGCGCCACCGTTTGTCTGACACCATGGTAACGAGGAAGAAGCTTATTTGCAGGTGGGGCCCACATCATTTCATCCAATAATTTTTTTTAATTTTGTTTAATAGGGGGCTTTATCCCCACACCCTGCAAGTTAAGGAAAGGGGTCTTAACGCTCCCTGTCTGACGTGGATCTAACGTGGCGTGATAAAGCCCCTAGGGGCTTTATCCCATACCCTCCAGCCTTACCATAAAAGAGAATATGTATTCGATGATCTTATCAATTTAAAGGAAAACTAGAAAAACAACTCTTAGTAATTATAAGATTTTATGCTCTCTACGTGGTGACATCTTTACTCTTTAATTTATTTCTTGTTCTTTAATCTACAAATTTATTAAAAGAAATATTAATTTGTTCAAATAAAAAAACATAATTTGTAACACCTCGAAATACTAAATATCGATTATCAAGTTAATTATAATTTTTAACATGAAGTGTTGTGACTAGGAATATTAACTTAGTTAACATTGTTTTCTATTAATGAAGGTTAAGTAGGTTAAAAGCAAACAAACATAACTAACCAAACCTAAGAGACTAAAGTTGATTAAGTGTGAAAGATGTTATGTGACTAACCAAACCTAAGGGACTAAAGTTGAGTAAGTGTGAAAGATGTTGTGTGAAAGAGGGAAAAACAAATTTCTAGCAATTGGGTATGTGTGTGGTTCCACATAGTAGTGCCAGACGAAATTCATAAGATGTTAGAAATGGAAGATGATCATGATCCGGTTAAATAAGTTCGAAATCCGAATTCAAACAATGTCGAAACAAGGGATCCATCCAGCATGCGTATTTACATGTTTTGTGTTTTCCAACATGCGCGATTATTTTTCTATAATATGCGTGATTAGCAAAACATATTATTACTAGATTTATATAACATGATTCATTACATAATTATAACATGCATGATTATCAAAACACACTATTATTAAATTTATATAACATGCTTTATTACATAATTTTAACATGTGGGATTAGCAAAAACACATTATTACTAGATTTATACAACATGCGTGATTATTTTTTCTATAACATGCGTTATTAACAAACACGCTGAGCAGAGTAAAAAATGACCCCGGTAAGTTGAAGTGGAGTGCTACAGCAGTCTATGAGGTTCTGTGGCAATGGGAGGTTTATGGCTTAATTGTGTGTAGAATCCGAAGCGAGAAGAATGTGTGTTGAATCGAAAGCAAAAAACTGAGAGGTTTTAGGGGTAGAATTTCGCTCCAATTTGGTATTCAGTTTCCAAATCTCGTATGATAAATGAGACAGTGAAATTGACAATTATGTCCTTTTCTCCTAAATTTCTATAAGAATGTTTGCTTACTACGATCGTGCCATCCCGTCTAATTAAAAGCAGATTGTATCTAATCATGTGGTTGTGGTTATCGCGTACGCAACGCACGATAACCGATATTGTACGTTAACCGCCCCTATATATATAGTGATGTTTATTGGGGAACAATGGGGAACCAACTCAAACGAACTCCGATTGGACTCATTCCAGCGGCGTTAAAACCGGCTCGTCGAACCCTAATTAGGATCTCTTAACCATAAACCCTAAATATATTAGGGATTTGCTTCAGAGTTTAGTTTTAGGGTTAATCATTAGTATTTAGGGTTTAGCCATTTGTGTTTAGCTTTTAGGGTTTATAGTTTAGAGTTCACGGTTTATCTTAGGTTTTAGCGTTATTGTTTAGCTTTATGATTTAGGATTTAGGAAGATATCCTAGTTAGGGTTTGAGGAGACGGTTCCAACGACGCTGGAATGAATCCAATGAGAGTTCGTTTTCGTTGGTTACCCATTTTTTTAGTGTTCCTCAATGAACCCTACCCTGTATATATATATACACGATAATTAAGTTGATGATTATGGTAATTGTGTTTTGTATATGGGATTTGAATTTGAAGGGGGGAAAATTGCGTAAATTTATAGGGTTGCATTAATAGAATAAGTTAAATCCATATGGACGAGTATTGACATGACAAAAGGGCAAAATAGTCCTTTTACTTTAAACATGAGATGCCGTTGGAAGAAGGTTGAAAGGTGTTGAAAAATGCAAACGTCAATGGGCAGGTTTTCATATCTTTTTTAGGGGCGTACAAGTTGATTTTTGCCCCTTACCATACTATAGGATTGCAAATTGACGTTTACTTATTCTTTCATGAAAAATTTAAAATTATACGCAAAAGAGGATGTTGCTCTAGATTAGAGAACCATCTAAAATGTGAAATATGATTTGGGATGTATTGAAGATATTTGGAAAGAATTTCTGTATTCTAAAGATGTAAAATCATTTATGAAATATAACATATGTATGAGTAGAAAGTCAACATTAACTTGTTACATAATACATGATTAGACGTTAGGTTAGGTCACATATTTTTTCTATAAAATAATATTCTGATAATAATTTTTTAACGACTCGACCATTGGGTATGGGGAGGATAGTCACCAAAGGGACTATCCTCCACATAAGCGCCATGTAAGCATGGGGGGGACCATCCCCTTGGAGACTATCCAAGGGTGTGGTTGATGCTCCTCTCCCATTTTTTATTATTTATTTTTTGCCATATTAATTAAAACAAAGTAAATAAAAATAAAAAAAGTTACATTTAAATAAAAACTTAATTAAGTGGGTGAATTTTGGTATAAAAGTGGGTTATTTATTTTTTGCCATATTAATTAAAACAAAGTAAATAAAAATAAAAAAAGTTACATTTAATTAAAACAAGGGTGTGGTGGATGCTTCTCGGTCTCGCTTGATGTGTGGGTTCCTGTTTCGTGGTTGTGACGAAACCTCCTCCTCCTCTTCTTCTTCCAAAATTATTTGTGTCGCTTCTACCACTTTGTTTATAAAAAAATTTACGGCTTCCATGGTGTCCGTCGAACCTGATGAAGAAGAAGATGACATGGTGTATTTTTTAGAGAAGATTCTGTGGGTATTTTGTATAAAAATGTGGGAGTTGTTTGGAGAAAGTTGGTGAATTTTGGTATAAAAGTGGATAGATATGTGGGTATTTATAAAGGTTTTAAATTAATTTGAATTTTTTTTATAGATATTAGCCGTTATTCAACGGATATATTGAATGGACCCCACCACAAATGCCCCGTCTCCACCGTCTGATTTCCGACGCCTTTGCCGCGACGGACCCCAGGGGGCGATGTTGGACGTTCCTAATGGGGGGACGGGCCTTTGCCGAAGCCCATACCCATTAGTCTTATAGTTTTATCATTTATCGATACAACTGCCTTTTGACCAACTCTCTTGCCCTTTCGTCCCTCCTTTGACTAATTTACTTTTAAGTTTTCAATATCTCACATTCCTTCTACATATTGCATGCGGACTGGGCGGAACCAGAGGGAGTCAAGAGGGTCAGCTGATCCTAATCATCCTATGATCATCATAATTTATTAATTTTTTATATAGAAAATCAGAGTTTTAAATAAGCAAACATAAAATAGACCCCAAATTTTTAACATGTGAAGAAAATAAGCTTATGATGACCCTCCAACTAAAATGTTCTGGTTCCGCCACTGCTTGTGGGCATCTTACTTTATTATAGTATAGTTAAAATTAAATTATGTAACTAAACACTTTCAACTAAAAAACGTTATCCATTACTTTGAATACAAGCTTTAGGTTTAGCCTTTTTGTGTGTACCTAAACGGAAACCACAACCTCCAATTATTTGGGTCATTTTCAACCTAATAAGTAATAACCTCGATTCACGGTTCGATCGTGAATCAATGCAATAGAACCGGGCAAGTTTTTTAAAATGAAACAAGACAAAAGTTTCGAGTCAATAGCAACGTTGTTCCCTCATGTACATTTGACTGAAGACAAGTAAACCCAAATGTTATACACATGTGACCGAAGGTTCATTTCTATAATGAAACAAGACAAAGTTTTAACTCTACTTATATGATTATTTTCTTGAATAATAAAAAGTTTTTTTTTAATCCCTAACAAAGGTAATAAAAAAGAAGACATGTATACGATGATCCCTACTATATTACATTGCATATTTGTATTTAGTGATCTCAATCAACTTATATAAAGCTAGTGGATAAACAACTAATGGTTAAAGATCAAGTAGTTGATGTAAGCAACACCTATGAAAAAAAAATAAAAAATTAAATGTAATATATTGAATTGAAAAGTGAAACCCAAGTAACACCCTAGTTTTTTTCATTTTTGGTTGTTAACGACACATATAAGCAAATAATAAGTAGAAATGAGAACAAAAGTGAGATAAACTCCGATTCACTCTAAAGTAAGGTTCAAGCCCATGCTTCTTTGGAGAGGAATTTATTCTTTACAAACTATTCTAAATTGTTTTAAATTCTTTCTGAATAATTATTCTAAGTATGTTACTTTGAACAAACCACAGGTATTAACTTTTCATTTTGTAACGTTTGGAGGTATTAACGTTATTTGTAGGTTTAAAATCACATTCTATTAGTATCTAAGTATGTTATTTTGTACAAACCATAGTGACTAACTATGTAATTAACTCTTATTATTATTATTATATTTAAACTCACTCATTTTTAAATCAACTATCTGAATAAACCACTTATTTTAGTTATATTATTATTATTATTATTATTATTATTATTATTATTATTATTATACTCATTTTTAAATCAACTAATGTTTTTAGTCATATACTCTTAGTTTACTATTATTTTTAATAAATTAATAAATGCTCAAGGTTTTGGATTAGTTCATGATATCTTACGTATATTAATATTAGAGTTAATTGCCAGAATCATCTCTGGGGTTTGGGCAGGTTTGTCATTTTCGTCCAAAATGATACTTTTGTACCAAATTGCTCCCAATGTTTGTAACTTTTTGCCATTTTCATCCAAACAACTAACTTTGTTTATTTTTTCTGTTAAGTTGAGGATATTTGGATGAAACTGACAAATATAAAACCACAGGGACGATTTTGGTAGTTTACTCAAACTGTTTTAAATTTCTTTTATTTAATTAATTTTGTTACATATATTATAAAAAAATATACATGCAATTTTTATATGAATAAATAATAGCTTTGTCACATAACTTTTATAAATTTTCATCCAACCACTAACTAAGTTAATTTTTCTATTAATGCGAAGGATGTTTATAAAGTAAGACATAAATTAATTTCTAATTTTTATATAGATCATATTTATAAAAATAAAATCTACTTAAACCTCTAAATTTTATAAAACTAAGATGCTGATGACCTTATTGAAGAAGGTCGAATAAATAAAATTTTAATTATAATGCTATGAACCAAAAGTTTCTTTACTCAAGCCACTCAGAATAAGTATTAGTTAGTTACCCTCATAATCTTAATTAAATAAATATTTTATTTCTACCAACATATTTTCTAAGTGCTCAACACATTTAAAAAATATGTAACGTTTTACAATTTTTTACTATCTCTACAACTGATAAATACTAAAAGTTGTAATCGATTGTTATGAGTTGCACACCAATGACATTTTATCTTTATAAAATTGATTTATATAAAGAAACTGCAAATTAATTCTGTCATAAAATTTAAAACATCCTTCACTTTAACAGAAAAAATAAACTGAGTTAGTGATTTGGATGAAAATTTATAAAAATTATGTGACAAAACTATTAATTTTTTTCCTAAAAACTCCATGTATATTCTTTTTTATTATATATGTAACAAAAATACTTAAATAAAAGAAATTAAAAAGGGTTTGAGTAAATTGCCAAAATCGTCCATGTGGTTTTATATTTGCCAGTTTCATCAAATATCCTCAATTTAACAGAAAAAATAAACTATGTTAGTGGTTTGGATGAAAATGGCAAAAAGTTACGAACGTTTGGGGCAATTTGGTACAAAAGTAGGGATGAGCAAATCATTCCCGGTACCGGTACCGAACCGGTACCGAATTTACCGAACCAGGTACTTTTTCGGTACCGACTTTTAGCATTTTCGGTACCGGTCCGGTACCGAACCGGGGATATTCGGTACCGGTACCGACTTTTGGGGATTTTCGGTACCGGACGATACCGAGCTCATCCCTATAAAAAAGTATCATTTTGGACGAAAATGGCAAACGTGCCCAAACCTCAGGGACGATTTTGGCAATTAACTCTTAATATTATTAAGGGTTAGGATATAATAGGAAGTTTTTTTGGCTAGGAATGCTAGGAAGTAATCTTTACCATCAATTGATTTAATCAAGGGCTAAGATTAAATGAGTGAAATTGAAGGGAAGGAAAGAGGTGCATGGGTTTCTGTAAGGACATTGTAGTCAATCCAGGACAATAGTTTCTCTCTCCTCCAATTCCCCCCCCCCCCCATTTTTTAAACGTTAATAACCTTTTCATACGACATTATTTTTTTTATAAAAATTGCACAAAAAAAGAACGTTTTTTTTTTATCTTTAAAACGATTATACTATTGCTATATTTCCGGAAATTTTTTTTCGAAAACCCAGTTGCGTAAAACGCAATGGAAAAAAACCCGGTTCTGTAAAACGCAATAGAAAAAAAACGTAAAAAATGACTTTTTTTCTAAAACGCAATGCACCAAAAACACAAAGAAATGTCTTATTTGTAAAGCGCAATGGCCAGAAAACATAAGAAAATGTCTTGTTTCTAAAACGCAATGGTCTAAAAACACAAAAGAAAGTGTACTTTCTAAACGCAATGGATTGAAAACACATAAAAATGTGTTTTACCTAAAACGCAATGCACCAAAAACATAAAGAAATGTCTTATTTCTAAAACGCAATGGCCAGAAAACACTTAAAATGTCTTTTTTTCTAAAACACAATGGACTGAAAACACATAAAAATGTGTTTTACCTAAAAGGCAATGCACCAAAAACACAAAGAATCGTCTTTATAAAACGCAATGGCCAGAAAACACTTAAAAATGTCTTATTTCTAAACGTAATGGCCTAAAAAAACAAAAGAAAGTGTTCTCTCTAAAACGCAATGGACTGAAAACGCCTAAAAATGTGTTTTACCTAAAACGCAATGACAAAAACATTTCAAAAATGTGTTTTTCTAAAACGCAATGGTCAGAAAACACATAAAAATGTCTTAGTTCTAAAACGCAATGACCAAAAAACACCAAAAAAAGTGTTATCTCTAAAACACATTGAACCAGGACAATAGTTTTGTCTGTGAATTGTCTGAACCAGGAAGTAGGAGATCAAAAATTGTCTACGAATGCAGTTTTCCAAAGGCAATTTACAGAAAATTAAATTTTCTGATGCATTTTTATTAAAGCATTTTAATCGACCCCAGCCAGGGGCTATGCCCCTTGGACCCCGCCAGCGGCTGCCGCCCCTTGGACCCTGCTCCCAGGGGCGCTGCCCCCGGACCCCCGCCAAAATCGTAAAACGCAATGACTAAATTCAAAACCCCAGATCGTAAAAGTGCAATTAAAAAATCTCTTACCTAGATCGAAGCCGATTTCTTCAAATTTCTTCACCGATTGACGAAATTTGAATGTTACAAACACTTATCAGCGATTGAATCAAACAAATCGAGTGATTCGCTTCAAATAAAAATGAGATATTGTATGAAATTAAACTGGGTTTCTTCAAAAAAGTTGAAGAACACGTTGATTGGGTGTTTGAATCATTGATTGGTGACGAAAATCGCACTATAATGTAGTGATTATTGAGATAGAAAGTGAAGAAAATGTTGAAGATGGTGGGTTTTGAAGTTACTGGGGGAGAAGAAGGAAGAAGATTGGGTACGATTGACTAAAATACCCTTTCTCTTTATTTTAAATTTTGCCACATGTCATAATCCTATTGCTTTCTATCCTTCCTAGCCAAAATCAACTTCCTATTTGATCCTCACCCATATTATTAATATTATTATCCGGTAAAATTACCTCACTTTTCAAACTTTTATTTTGGAAAACATGTTTTTATTAAAAAAATTCAAACAAATACGAAATCAATATAGACGTTGTCCAAACATCGTTGTATATGTAACACCCCAAAAACAGATTTTAGTAATTAAACCATGTTAATATTAACGAACGGGTAAAATACCGTAGGTGATAAATATTAACCCGGTAATTATTAGGATTTAAATAAATAAACCTCGTATTAAATAAAAAGAGAATAAAAGGTTTTGGAGTAAATAAAATTCACAAGAGGCCCGAGTTAAAGAGACTTAAAATAAAACGGGTTATGATTTTCCCCGAACCCACTAAGTTAACTAGGGATGTTTAACCTAGTTAGTTAAAAATCTTGGAATAATAAGAAAAAGCAAGGTTAAAACACCCTTTATGCAAACTTGTGTGAAGTAAAGGGACTAAAGGTGATGAACTAGGAACTAGTTTTTATGAAATAAAACATTAACACCAAAACACACACATGAAGTGTGTGTTCTGGTCGAGAAAAGCACAGGAGCCAAAAGAGCTCTCTAGCTCTAACCCTAACAAGCACAAAATTAACCGATTGAAAGGGCAAATCAAGCCCAAATCGAAATCCAAGCACAAATTCGTGATCACCTCGGAGAAGGGATCGTAAGGTATGTCAAATTTCATCACTTAGTTCCATCTCAAATTCTAGATGAAAACATGAAATTCAAAATTAGAACTTGAATGATTCATGTTTGGGTTGAAACTAGGATGAATCCATGCTTAGGGTGGAACCCTAGTTAAAGTTTGATGAATTGGTGTTCATAGATATGAAATTGAGAATCACCCACTTATGTGTTAAATGGGTTTCGTAGGATGATGAAGAACACTAGAATCTTATTTTTGAAATGAGTATCATTGATTATTATGAAGTAAATCTAGATGTTGTTATGCATGCTAGATGTTATGAACTTGAAAATGATTATAAATCTTGGCTAAATAGTTAGTCATGAACTTGATTATTAATTGTATAGAGTCAAGCACACTAGGTGTTTGACATAATGCCTAAACAAAAGCAAATTGCTGAATTTTGAGTAAAAACGCATAATCGAATCATATGGTGAATTATGCGAAACCTGTTATAATAAGAGTTCTAAACAAACCGTTGGTTGAACTCTATAGGCAAGGTGTAAGGACCGTCTTTCGTCTTTATAAATTAACTTACAAAGAAAATTAAAAGACTTCAAATTAACAACATTAATACATGCTTTTGACAAAAATTGGGCATGACCCGTCCATAAAACGAGCATACCCCTGTTTTAAACATAATCAGACTAGATACAATCTACGTTTCATTCAACAAAATACTACTAAGAACCAATACAACAAATTTTGGACCAAAAACATTTGAACAATCTAGCGGAAGCGTTTGGTATGACATAACATGAACACGCGCTCGCTCCGATTCTCCAAGTCGCCTGAATTGAGGATTTACCTACATTCAACAACAAAACTTTAAAAAGGTTAGTCATTATACTTATTTGCTTATAAAACCGTCACTTTAGTTCCATACGTGTATATACTTTCATTTCTCTCACGCATTCAATTACCCAATTAAATGGGTATGACATATATTTTCATACAACTAACCCGTTAGTAGATGATGATGACCAAACATAAAATGTTGTATAAACTAAAACATCCATAGCATATTCTAACCGCATAAGTTACTTCAACCCGATTATCCTTTCAACATTCAACCGTTTCATTATTGTATCAACACTTCGAAAATCCGACATTCATAAACCTGCACTTTCAAACATACTCAATAATAACTTGGTTAGCAAACCCGTAATCTCAACATATTCAAGTACTACATCTTCGTAAAAAGGACGTCAACCATTTAAATGCATCTAATTAACTTACATTCCAAACCCAAGGGCATTATTAGTAACGCAAATTCTCAAATGCATCCAAATCATGTATTCGCACATACTTGCACACATACATACTTACAATCATACACATCTACTTACCTAATATACATTCAATCATACCTACAATCATGTATTCATTCCTACGTGTTCCGTACGCATTCTTGTATACCATTTTCATGTAGTATATGTCCAACTTCATTACATACATCTATCATACTCTTATATAAATTACATGAGGCTTAGACTTGGGTTTACAACTTATAATCGTCAAGGAAACACTCGAAATCATGTTTGGGAGGCCCATCGTAGTCCACGGATAATATACCGAAGCCTACGATGCATAAATCACATAATTAATATTTTTGACAGAACCTTCACCCGGCCGTGTCAACTCACCACCCGGCCGTGTCAACTCTGCACTTTTCCTAGCCATTAATTCTTACCGAAACGAACATAACTCTCTCATTTTTCATCCGTTTTGCGTCACGTTTCTTCCTACATGATTGTAAATTAATATTCTATCATGTGAACTTGTAATCCAACATCCGAGTTAAGGAATTTCTTAACTTATACGTGTTCAACTTATTATTCATCTACGACTATTCGACCCGTTCGTGCATTTATCAAAATAATCTATTGATTTGACCTCAACTTCATATGGACTCAATAATTAAAACATTATATTACTTAAACAAACTAAGAAGTGATTACGGAAATCACTTACCTTGAGCGACCAAGTTCAAGCATAGGTTCCATGCTTACTTTTGACCCGTTAGCCTCCGCGCTTGAGTCCGTAGATATGTTATTTATCCTTACATGTCAATACATTAATATCCTTGTTAGCATACAAGACCACACATAACATCAATCACATTAATCTTATGCTCCACATTTGACCTTCATTAGTCAATTTCTAACAAACATAAGGCATATACTCAAAGTCATATCTTTTCAAGCTTATATAATTTATCATGTTATTACACGTTCATACATTGATCTAACTACGCCCCATATGTATTTCAATCAAAATGCATATTTCATGTTAACCTATCGTTTATCACTTCATTATTACATTCTTTACTTTTCCATCCATCATTATACACAATTCATCTAAAATCATCACTTAGGCATTTCATCATACACTTGGTGGGCGTACCGTTAATTAAGCATAGTGTACAAATATCATTTGCATAACATGACCAATCCATGTCAATATCATCAAGAACATCAATATTCCATAGAATTTCACATAACTTCTCTTCTAATTCAGCCCTAACTAACAATTTATCATTATAAACAATCATCATACATTCCCTCATCCAATTTCACACTTTACTACACATATTCATTCTACTCTAAGTGGGTTTTCACTCCCAACATTGAATTAATCGATTTCAAGCATTCATGATGTTCTAGATAGTGATCTTAGCTCAATATCATACTAATTTCATATAAACACATGGAATTTCTTGAAACCCTACATATTCAAAATCATCAAACTATCAATTTCTTCTTACCTTAAGCTTTAATAGGCCTAGATGATCAACAAATCATTGACATGCATGAGATTCAGTCACGATTAGGGCTTCAATTGGCTGAATTTGAGTGATTAGAAGGGTTTCCCTTTCCTTCCTTGGCTCTGGCGTCGAACACACACACACGCCTGATGTGTGTGTGTTTTATTCTTGCTTTCATTTAATCATTCCAAATTTCTTAATATGTCACCATTAGTCCCTTGAGTTCATGACACCATCATATTTGGCTTTAACTTCATTCCTTTACTTAATTTGCTAGACATTTAACTAGGTTTACTAACCCCGTTATTATACCTCATTTTGTTAAACATGCTAACAAACTAGCAAATTAAATATTCGGTTTTGGGGTGTTACACAAGGGAATTGAATCTTCAAGCGGACAAGCCGGAGCGGATACGCGCTTGAAGGGAACGCTCTAAAGGTACGTAACTTTCGGTTTCGTTACATTGTGCATAAACAAAAGTCTTAGAAATGTTAATGAGATTGTAGTGTCAAATGCGAGTTTGGTATGTCATAGAAGTGACGAAGTTCACTCGACAAACCAAACGAGTCAAAGTAGTTAATTAGATATGTTGGTTGATGATATTGCTTAATTAGTCACGTTTGGAATGAAAATAAAGTGATGTAATTCACTAGATAAAGAACGGGTTAAAGTATTGGTGGTAATAAGTTTGGTATGTTGATAAAATGGTGAATTCCATTAGACAACCAAACGGGTCAAATAATGGTCGAAATGGTAGCGTTCGAAGTGACTTAAACGTCACTCGTTAAATTGAGTTATAAAAGCGTAAACCATGGAATGGAGGTGATACGCTAAGGTTGACAATCCCGAGAATGGGTAATTATGGTTAGAAATCAATGACGATGAATTATGAAAGTACGTAACTATTAGTTTCGTCAATTGTACTAAAATGTTTAGTTATAGCTTGGTAGTAATATCGCAGTGTGATAAAAGTGTTTGATGTATCATTGAAGTGACGAAGTTCACTCGATAGATCAAACGGGTCAATTTTGAATAATTAGTGTACGTTAGTAAGCCATAGAAGTGACGAAGTGCACTCGGCAAAACAAACAGGTCAAAACTATGTTTTAAAACGATGATGTATGTAGAGATTTGAAAGTCGCATAATATGCTAGTGATAAGGCGCGTACCGCCATGTAATGGATACACTAAGTTGATTCTAAGAACCCTTGATGTTGGTCAAATAGCTAGAACAATGTAATTGTAAAATTGCATCAAGAGGTATGCTCGAACTATTGAAAACGAGCATGAATTCTATTACGTGCGTGAAACCATAGAATGGTAATGACACGCCAAAGTTGACAAGCCCGGGGAATGGGTAATTAAGTTTAGAAATCAAAAGAATGAATGACGAAAAGTATGCCATATGACAAACGGGTCGAATAATCGAAATACGGATTTATGAACAATTAGTATATAAATCGGGTTTCGATGCAAGTAAATAGAATGAATAGATCCGTATTTAAATTACGGACGTATAGGAAAAAGAATCGTCTAAAACGGACTTACGAATCATAAGTTATGGTGGTTTTAAGTTTGGACTTGATAAAAGGTTGAGCTGGGCAAGTGCAGCAGCAAATAAAGGAACTTTCTGTCAAAAATAGGGCTAGGTGTAGCGCAACGCCTCTTAGCGTACAACGACGCCCCCTAATTCCGAGAATTGTTTGAATTTTGTTGTTTTGACTCATGAAATTTGTCTTAACATGTAATTAACTTATCAAAACTAACTTTCATGTTGGTTTTGAATTTAGGTGATCGAATTAAGCAAACGGATGAAGATCAAGCAAGTTCCAAGAACCGAACACACATCTTTTGAAGCTTTCGCTATGATCTATTTTGTTTCATCTTATATGAATCCTGTGAATACTTAATACTTCGTTTGAATGTTTTAAATTAGTCGGGTAGTCGACTTGGATACTATGGTTATGTAGGTTTATCAACTTAAAAAGTTTTTGTAAGGACGCATTTTGTATGAAATGTGTTGTTTAAATATTAAAAGTTTAAATTTATAACATGGGTGTTACTGTATAACTATAAATTGAACTTATTCTCAGGCTTGGAGTTAGGCCTGTAAACAAACCGAACGAACAAGAACATAAACATGTTCGTGTTCGTTCGTTTAACTTTAATTGAACACGGACATATAATCGAACAAATTTTTTTGTTTGTGTTCGTTCATTAAAAAATCGGGCATGTTCGTGTTCGTTCGTTTAAATCCTAAACGAACAGTTCATGAACATAAACGAACATAAATTAACTGAATATATTTGAATAAACATAAACTAACATGATTGAACAACATAAACGAATACAAATGAACGTAATTTGACCAATATAAATAAACACAATTTAACATTAATGAATACAAACAAACAAGTCTAATATATTAGTATATTACAGTTCATCTGAAACACATCTAAATTAGGGTTCATGGATACTAAAATTAAGCAGTTTTCTTTCATATAAATATTAAGTAAGTGATCTGTTACGATCTAAGATTTTTTTTTTAAATTTAAATGAACATAAACGAACATAAATAAACGAATGTTCATGAACATAAATGACGTTCATTTTATTAAACGAACGAAACATTTTGTTCGTGTTCGTTCGTTTATTAAATAAACGAACATAAACGAACTTCCCGTCGAACAAGTTCACGAACAATCTATGAACGTTCGGTTCTTTTACAGACCTAGTTAGAGTCATTGAACCATTGGTTAGCAGGGGCGCAACTTAGGCTTAGTCCGAGGGCCCCTCGAACTTTTCGATGCGTAGTGTTATGAATAGTACTTTCGTATAGAAATTTTTTAGGTATATACGTTTCCACCCCCGGTTTCAGAAAAATTGGGGGGGGGGGGGGGGAAGCTTCGCCAATGTTGGTTAGCATCTTGAATTTAAATAATACTAGTTTTGAGTTTTCAAAAATAGTCCAACCCAAACCGAAAAATATATAACCAAATTCATACGTATGACGTATCCAAACATCGAATATTAGTGTCAACCATAATAAAAAGTACATGAATCCACGTAAAATGAATTTATATAATTATATGTATCTATCTAGACCACTATATATCTTTTTGTCTCCATGATGGCATCTTTACTCTTTTAACTTATTTCTTTTTTTTTTGAACGACGATTGACTTCAACAGTTGAGAGGATCACACCCACATTGCATGGGTCCCTAGTCCCCCTCGGGCGAGGCATCCGAGGTTGACCATAGGCGCCCCACGAGAAAATTTCCAGCCGACAGCCACTTGACTGCCGTTGCAGCCTCCGCACTCAAGAGCCGGAGTAACCGCACTGTAATAGAAAACTCGTGTGCGGCTCAAGACTCGAACCCGGGCTATTACGCACTCAAGGCTCTTATCCATCATTGCCATGACCCCTCAACAAGTTTGGGGCCATTTTCCCCCAATTGCAGTGGGTGGGGATCGAACCCGGGTCTCCAAGGAAACCCAAGCTCTTTCCACCACTCCACTAACGGGCTGTTTCACAACTTCTGAATGGATAAATGCTGAACCAGTAAAATGTTTGAACCATTAAGTGTTGAATTAGTTAAATGTCTGAATTACTAAGAGGCAGTATAATGTTTAACTGTTCAGAGACACATGTCTAACCAATTTAGATAAGATGTCTTAACCATTCAGACTCAGTATAATGCCTAACCATTCAGAGGCAAATGTCTGAATCATTACATCTATTCACGAAACAAACTGTCTGAACTATTAAGTGCTGAACCGGTAAGAGGTCTTAATAGGGCTGTAAACGAACCGAACGAACACAAACAAGGCCATGTTCGTGTTCGTTCGTTAAGGAAATTAACATGTTCGTGAATTGTTCACGAACGCATATCGAACATAAGTTTATGTTTGTGTTCGTTCGTCAAGGAAATTCAGTTGTTCACGAGCAGTTCGTGAACACTGGTCTCAAACACAAACGAACGCAAGTAAATCAAACAAATGCAAACGAACATTTAACTTTAAAATAAAAAAAATAAAAACATTGTTATCCTTAAACATTGGATATAAGTAGTTAAATACAACCATCAAATGATAAATTAAAACACAAGAAGTCTACTACACCACCAAACGATGAATCAGGTTTAACTAACTTAGACATAATTATCCCAAAAAATGTCTTAGAATGTCCAAATTTTAGCTAAGTTAGAAAAAAAGGGTTGTAAGTTTTCAATATGTTTAGATAAAAGGTTTATTATTTACTATTTTTTAATAAAATCAAACGAACACGAATGAACATAAATGAACGTAACCGAACATATTACCGAACGTTCACGAACGCAGTCGAACGAACAAGACCTGTGTTCTTGTTCGTCCGCTAAGCTAACCGAACGAAATTTTTTGTTCGTGTTCGTTTGTTAAGCTAATCGAACAAACATAAACGAACTTCCCGCCGAACAGTTCATGAATTGTTCGTTGAACATTCGGTTCGTTTATAGCCATTAAATGTCTCATTAAGAGCTAAACAAACAACCCCTTAGTCTATAATCTACATATATACTAAAGGATCTACATATTAATTAAAGGAATTACTTTTTTAAATAAACAAAGCTATTAAAAGTGAGCAATAAATTATTATAATTCATTCATCACTTTAAGTTTTTATAATTGGTATAAAAAACTCTAGTTTTTTTATTAGAATAATCATCACTCAATCTCAGATAATATTTTGAGTTAGTACTCATCAACTCAAACTAAATCTACATTTATGTTTATTATAGACCATTGCTTTTATTGGAGAATATATACGAATATCATCCATCTAATAAATGAAATATGATTTGGAATGTATCATTGAAGATTACGTTTCTGAATAAGATATTATTAAGAAAGAATATCTAAAAATGTTCAATGTAAAGTATCTCATTGGTATGAATATAATGCCAAAATTAACTTATCTATCACTAAAGACTAGTAGTTAGGTCACGTTTGTTTTATTAGAAATAATATTTTGAAAATAACTTTTAAACAACTTTTATAATTTTATCATTTATTGATACTACTGCTTTTTGACCAATTCTCTTGCCCTTTCGTCCTTATCTTGACTAATTTGCTTTCAAGTTTCAACATCTCCAATTCTTTGTGTACATTATAATAATATAATATCTTCCTGTGAGCATCATACATTTATTATGGTACAAATAATTGTGTAAATATATATCCTCTAAAATATATAAAAAAAATGTTATTAATTATTTTCTTAAAGTTTTGGCCTCTGTCCCCCCCTAATCCACTCATATTTTTTTTTTAAGATTTTAAATCCACTCATATTCATTATACATAAAAAAAATGTTATTAATTATTTTCTTAAAGTTTTGGCCTCTTTGTCCCCCTAAACCACTCATATTCATTAACTTTAACTATACAAATAAACGAACAATCACACACAAACAAACAAACACATAGTTTAATGTACTAATTTTAAGTAAAGAACTACGAGACAGAACCAGAATCGGCAAGTAAACTAATATAAATGAAAGAATTAGAATTCCAACAGTTGAAAAATAAAAAATAAAATTAAAAAGAAAACACTAAGCTAAAAGCTTTATATCCCCATTCTAGTTTCATGTCACAAGGTTATAAAAACAATTTGTATGTTGAGGAGGGGGTGAAAATTATCACATTCTCCTTCATCAAATGCTATATGGGCATTACTAAGTGTACAACATTCGGCCGCAGGCCATGCAATCGGATCGCGTCCTGTTAGAGACTGTAATGCCTCAATGATGCCTCTAACACTTCCGGGCTCGGGCAAACCATTTCCTTCACACGACTTCCCTTTTTGTAAATCTTGACCGTCGGCACCACCCTCACATTCTCAGCATTTGCGATATCCACACTTTCTTCCAAATCCACCTTTTCATCAAACAAATTATACTTGATAAGTGTACGTCGCCATATGTCATATGTGTAACATACAAATGAAACTAGATGATCATATCTTTACCTTGAGAAAACTGACAGACGGATATCGACTGCAAAGCGTATCAAAAAATGGAATTATCTGCTTGCATTGAAGATCAGCCGACGTTTTATAAAGAACAACCGAAGCTCCTGCAGTTTTCAGACTTAAAAAATCAACAAAAACGAAACATAACATTCATAAAGAGCGTTAAAGAACCCAAATGAAAACTAACCAGATGAAGCAGTAGAAGCTTTGAACTGGTCAAGATTGGTAATCAGTTCAACTTCGCCACCAAATTTCAAATTATTTACATCTTCCCCGCGAGACTTCTTCAAAGCAACTTGAGCATGGAACAATGACTCAGCAATGTCATTGTTGTTCGGCAGTTCTCGCCTCAAAATCTCGTAATCTTTCACGGATTCATCCCACCTATCGAGCTGTAACGCCAACAATCCGTATCACAATTACATAGATGTAGCAAAATGAGTGAGCCAAAGGTTAGAAGCGGCCGGGTCGGGCCAACCCACAAAAAGATTATATAAAAAATTTATAATGATCTAACGTTTTGTAATAAAGCGATACAGAAGATTTTATACATTTGACTACATCAAGAAGAATAACTAACTGTTCAACCCATTTGAAACGTTCCTAGGGCTGCAAACGAACCAAATGTTTAGCGAACAGTTCGTGAACCATTCTTCATTCGTTTGTGTTCGTTTAGTAAAATGAACGAACATGAACATAGACCGCGTTCGTTCATTTATGTTTGTGAACGTTTAGTAACGTGTTCGTTTATGTTCGATTGTGTTCGATGGTTCATTAGCGTTTTTAGTTTTTATATTTTATTTAAATACTTCAAAATTCCGAAAAATAAAATATTTAATTAAGTGTCAGCGTATTATATGTTCTGTTCATGAACCCTTCTTTGTGTTCATTTGTGTTCATGACCGTTTGTTGCCTAAATTTAACAAACGAACACGAACTATTTCATTTCCTTAACAAACAAACACGAACAAGGTCTTGTTCGTTTGCAGCCCGACATTCCCTATTTAATATAAGACTTATATCTTCTGAACTTAACCCGTTGACCCGTTAGAGACAAAACATAACCCAAATCAACCCAATAAACGGGACTATATTGCCACTTATACACGTACTCGTTTCTTTGTTTCTTTAGTTAAACAAGAAAAACAACCGATAAAAAGTATCGTTTGATACCTTGCTAAATGTGGCAGCTCGGCGAAGAAGTGCTTTTGTGTAGTTCGGTTGGATAACAAGGGCGTGATTGCAATCCTCAAGCGATTTCTCAAACTGACCCAACTTAAACCAACACGCGGCCCGATTGCAAAAGAGGACCGGGTTCAATGGGTCGAGCCTAAGCCCTTCACTATAAGCCGAACACGCTTCGGTGAGCCTTTCTGACTTGAACAGATCATTTCCACGAGCTCGAGCTCTAGACACCGACTTAACGTTTTGAAGCAAAACCACAACCTCAACGTTTCTAGGATCAATTTGTCCTGACTTCTCAATTGAACTAATTGCATCCTCGAATCTTCAAAATGAACAACAAAAATATAATCTTTAATACCATATTATAGTAAATTACACGGATGCTCCGTGTGGTTGAGCAAAAATTTGGATTTGGTCCCTAGCTTTCTGAAAGACACAGATAGTCCCTATGGTTTGCACTTTGTAACGTATTTAGTCCCCAACTTTTGCCAAAAGTACATGGATGGTCCCTGTGGTTTGCACTTTGTAACACATTTAGTCCTTAACTTGGACCTGCTGAAACCTTTAGATTTGTTATCTGGGGACTAAAATGCGTTACAAAGTGGAAACCACTGGGAACATCCGTGTACTTTTGAAAAGCTAGGGATTAAATCCATAATTCTGGTTAACCACAGGGACTATATGTGTACTTTACTCATCATATTAATATAGGTGCCGATGACAATAACTTTTTCTTATAAAGGGATTAATTTGGGTTATGTTTAATGGGTCAAGTTATTCTACAAAGACTTCTAATTGTAAGAAGTGTAAGAAGGATTTATAGAGTGACAAGTGTCCAATAACCTAAAACTAAACCCACTACATCACCACCAAAAACCTAAACACCCACCCCCACCCCCACCCCACCCCACCCCACCACCACCCAAAAACCTAAACCCCCCCCCCCCCACCCAAAAACCTAACCCCCCCCCCCGCAAAAAAACAAAAAAAAAAACTATACCTCACCAAAAAAACCCCCAAAAAACCTAACCCCCCCCCCCCCCCCCACCTCCACCCCCCAAAAACCTAAAAAAACCTAACCCCCCCCCCCCCACAAAAAACCTAAAAAAACCTAACCCCCCCCCCCCCCCACCCCCAAAAAACCTAAAAAAAAAATATAAAAAAAACTAAACACCCACCCCCACCCCCACCACCACCCAAAAACCTAAACCCCCACCCCCTCGGCAAAAAAAAAAAAAAAAAAAAAAAAAAAAAAAAAAAAAAAAAAAAAATTTTTTTTTTTTTTTTTTTTTTTTTTTTTTTTGTGGGTGAGGTGGGGGGGGGGGTGGGTGGGGGGGGGGGTTGGTGGTGGTGGATGTTTAAGGTTTTTTTTTTTTTTTTTTTAGTGGGTTTTTTTGTGTAGTGGGTTTTTTAGGTTATTGGACACTTGTCACTCTATAAATCCTTCTTACACTTCTTACAATTAGGATCCTTTGTATTTGATCCTAATCCTATGTTTAATATCATATTAGCATAAACGCTCACCTTCCCAATGCCATGTCGATCTGAGCACGAACAAACAAAATGTACGCCTCTGAAAGCATTCCAAAGAATTTCATTTGGGAACACGAAGGGGTACTAACTGTTTCAAATTTAGGTGCATTCAAAAGGCTAAAGCTTGCTTCATCTAGTTGCCGAAGCTTCAAAAGTGCTTCCGATTTACATGCAAATAGCTGTTGAATTTGATAACAAAAGCATTGGTTATAATTTCAAATTCCAATAAGTTAATTACATTAGAAGTCATTTCAAATTTTAGGTCGCTTCTTACCGGAGAACAAGCATTGGCTCCAGAAGCAATGGCAGCGTCACTTTCCCTTAAAACACCGTTCCAATCGCGCACTAGTCTTAAATCAGCGCACTTGTTCAAGTGTTTTTCCACCGTTTGTAGTTTTTTCAGCTCGTTTGGATCGGGTTGGGGCCCAGGATAACATAAGTGCTTCCTAGCGTTTTCAACCTGTCCTAAACTGTCGTATGCAAATATAAATTGTTAATAAAAAATTAAAGAATTTATGCACTAGAAGGTATTCGGACTACGGGTCGGTAAGTTATGATCATCAAGAACAACACAAATTGTAGAACTATCTGAGCAATAATCATTAAGTTTTTATCATTAATTATGAAGAACAGGAGATGAGAAGCAATCAAATATTGTTAGAAAAAGCAATACAGGCACAAAGTTTCAATCTTTAACATGATCATCAAGAACAAGAACAAGTTTCAATTTGAATATGAGCACCAAGAACAAAAAAACAAGTTCTAATCTTAAACATGATCATCAAGAACAAGTTTCAAGCTGTAACATGATCATGAAGAACAAATTCAAGTTCCAATCTTTAACATGATCAAGTTTCAAACTTTAACTAACATGATCATAAGGAACAAGTCTTAATCTTTAACAAGATCATCAAGAACAAGAACAAGTTCCAATCTTTAAGATGATCATCAAGAACAAGTTTCAATATCTAACATGATTATGAAAAAACAAGAACAAGTTTGAATATTTAACAATTTCAATCTTTAAAATGATCATTAAGAACAAGTATAAATCTTCAACATGATCATCAAGAACAAGAACAAGTTCCAATTTTAACATGATCATCAAGAACAAGTTTCAATGTTAAACATGACCATCAAGAACAAGAACAAGAGCAAGAAAAAGCAGCAATCTTCAACATAAACATCAAGAAGAAGAACCCATAAATCTTAAACAATCAAATAAACTCATATCCAAAGTCTCACCTGATAAGAAAAGACCCCAACCTATGATGCGCCCTGACATACCCAGAATCCAACTTAACCGCTTCTTCACACTCCTTAACCAACCGATTCAAACACATCAACGCAGCCGACCGGTTACAATGCAAAGAGGCATTACCCGGTGCCACCAATATAGCCCTATCATAATAACCCAAAGCCTCCACAAAATGGCCCCTTTTATACTCCTCATTCCCCAACCTCTTCAACTCCTCCGGATCCATCAACAACCTCCTCGAATTCATCATATTCATCGAATTCGACGAATTTAACGAATTCGAAACCATGTTTTCACCACTTGACACCACACCCTTTGCAACCGGCCCCCCTCTCATTATACTCCCATGCCCATAATTCCCAGTTCCCAAACTCAAAACATCCGGTTTCGAGCTCCGGTTCGCCATCATTCCGGTTTTAACAATATTTCCACTTTTAACAATATTTCCGGTCGGAAGCACATTTCCGACCGGAGAAGTAACCGAGCTACCTCGGGAATCGGACCGGGTATGACCCGGTTTCCGACCACCGCCGACGCCGGAAAACGTCGGTGAGCTATCAACCGACAACTCACCGGAGTGATTATTATTATTAACAGTTGAATCTGACCGTACACGTACGGTCCGACCGGAAACCGAACCGGATGAGCTTGAGCTACTGCTAGCCGCCGGTCTAGCGGTTAACGGTGACACCGGCGAACCCAAATCGAGTTCTTTGAAGTCGGGTTTGTTGGTGTTGTCACCGGCGGCGTAAGTTAAGGACTTACGGAGACGATCGGAGAGTGTTTCAACCGGTTTACCGGAATCCGACATTTTGTAGAACTAAATTATTATTATTGAAAAGAGAGAAATAATAATAATAATAATAATAATAATAATAATAATAATAATAATGATAATGAAAGAAGTTAATGTTGCCGGAGTTGGAAAGACAACCACCGGCGAAATGTGACGGAAAATATCATAGAGAAAAAGGAAAGAGAAGAAATAGATGGGGATCTCGTGATTTAAATTGGGGAAGAAAAGGGGTTTTAGAGAGAGAAAGTGAGGAGAGAGAGAGAGTGAAGGTAAGTTCTTTTTTAGCTTTCACTTTCCTTTTTAGTAGTCATAGTTACTCCTGTGCATAAAAAAACAAAGCATACTAATTTTGTTTTTTTTTTTTTTGTAAAAATTATAATATGTTAGGATATTATTTTAGTATATTTAAAAGGGGTATTGGTATACAATATACATACGGGGTAGGATCAAATACAAAACAATCTTAACCTACAAAGTGTAGGAAACCGGGTCAAACGAACTCCGATTAACCTCATTCCAGCGGCGTTAGAACCGGCTTCTCGAATCCTATTCAAATATATATATATAGGGTTTAGCTTTTAGGGTTTAGAGTTTTACTCTTAGGGTTTAGCTTTAGATTTTAACTTAAGGGTTTAGCTTTAGGGTTTAGTTTTAGGGTTTGGCATTAGTATTTAGGGTTTAGCTTTAGAGTTTAGCATTTAGGGTTTAGTTTTAGGGTTTAGCCTTAGGGTTTAGCTTTTAGGGTTTATAATTTAGATTTTAGGGTTTAGCGTAGAGTTTAGCATAGGTTTAGCCTTAGGGTTTAGCTTTAGGGTTTAGCTTTAGGGTTTAGGGTTTAGGTTTAAGGGGTTAGGGTTTCTGGTTAGGTTTCGACGAGCCGGTTCCAACGCCGCTGGAATGAGCTCAATCGAAGTTCGTTTGACCCGATTTCCTACACTTTGTAGGTTAAGATTGTTTTGTACCGGATCTTTACCCATATACATACACCCAATTATTTTGACACAGAATATATTACTTATATGTATATACGAGTTGTTGTGAAGATATATATGGTTTGTTTGGTGAGGTGTCTATACAACTCATGTATTTGTATCTGAGTTGTATGTTTGATGTAAAAAAATATATAAAATTTGTATATTTGTATACGAGTCGTAAAATTCATGTAAATATATATATGGGCAGCATTTAGAGAAAACGCCTAAAAGTGTGAAAATGGTGAGAACGCCCTTATCCGTTGGATCAAAACAATATATGGATCAGAATGGCGTGGTGGCGTTTTCGTAAATAACATCATCTTTATTACTTGGGCATGCTTCATTAAGGGTAAAATGGTCTTTTTACTACTCTAATACAAAACGCCAAACTAATGAGCAAAACGTCAATCAAAATTCCCGCCTTCACCTACAAGCCATACACATCAGTCACTTTCATATAAAACGCCATATTTATCTAAAACGCCACTAAAACAAAACGCCAAAACTTAATGATGAAATGCGTTACAGATTTAATAGAGCGAGGTGAACAAACAGTAACTGAAAGTTTAATATTAACGTTCATTATAAAAAATTATCTCCTAAACTACGCGCCAAAAACATCATTATATAAACGACGTTACCATCAATTCCATCATCACTTCCATTGATCATACTAAAAACGCCAAATATAAAAAAAACTCTGAAAAGAAGAAAAATGGCAAACATCGTTTCATGGAGATACAACCTTAGAATCAGAAGCCTCGTAATCCGTTTTGACAACAGAAGAAGAGTGTTTGTTAAAACAATCAAAGCCATATTGAACTTGGAAGAAGAAGTACAGAGGGGGATCCTAGCACTTAGCGTCCCTCTTGATAACCACTGTGATAAAACACATACGGTTATAAGAAGATTAACCAGAAAATTTGGATCGAACAATGCAACTGCAGAAATGGACCCAGTTATCCGATCATGGCGTTTTGATGAAGACACTGAGATGGTGACTGTTGTATGTGATAACGGGGAGCAGGAAGACTACATGCTTGAAAACATCATGACCAAGCAGAGTCTTGGGTTCCTAGAGGAGTTATACAACGCAACATGTTTGAACACAGACATGACAGGAAAATTGGCGTTGTTGCATGACATGTTCAAATGGAGGGTTCAAAATCTTCAAGAACAAGAGGCTGATGAAAGTGAAAGTGAAAGTGATGTCTTGGATGAGAAACTGGAAGAAGAATCCGAAGAAGAAGACGAGAGGAACGATGCATACTTCTCAGACGAAATCCCTTCTGACGAGGAGTTTTAATTTTTTTTTCTTTTCTTTTTTTCTTTTGTGTAATATTTTCTGTGCTTTGTTATGTACTTTTCCAATAATAAAATACTTTATTTCTCTAATTAGTTATAAAACGCCAAAATGCCACTAACGCCATACACCAAAAGTTAATTAGTTGTATTTTATCATCTTTATCTAAAACGCCATTAAATACAAAACGCCAAACTTAAAGATGGGACGTCTTACAGCCTTAACAGATAAAGGTGAACAAACAGTAACCGAAACGGCGGATGCTTTATTACTAACATTTATTATAATAAATTCCCGCCTAAACTACGCCCCAAAAACATCTTATATAAACAACGTCTCAGGACCTTCAGTTTATCGCACCAAAAACAAACGCCATGTTTACTAAATACCATTTAAAACGCCAGAAAAGTTAAAAAAACCACAGATGGCAAACTTCGTTTCTTGCAGATTCAGTTTTGTTCTCCATAAAGTTTCACTGAATGGATTCTTAAGTGAGGGGTTAACTCAATAAGATTTTGTTGAATGAGATGGACAAATCTTCAAGAAAAAGAGACTGATGACAATTGTTGGTGCATATTCTGTGACAATAGCTTAATAGTTAAGTATTTAGTCTTTGGATATTTTGTAATGGGCTTAGCATATTGGTTAGTAAGTTAATTAGTGTAATGGGCTTGGAGAATGGCCTAGCCCAGACCAAAGCCCAGTATGCAAACATGGTTGTAGTATATAAACAGCATTATGCATTAGGGCTTACGTAAGCCAGTTGGGAGTCAGTTGAGATATTGAGAGTGTTAGGGCTAAATCTACAGAGAGTGGCTGAGGGATTCCGAGTTGGACTTGAATTGATTGTAAACTTCGTGTTGGATAATCAATAGAATACCAGACTGATTATAGTGTGTTCGTGATCTTCATCCAATATTATTGTTTATGTTTGTTTGATTAATCAAGGAGATTCCGCATCCTTGATTAGTTATCGGTCTTGTTACGATCCATACGGAATAAGGGGACCGACAATTGGTATCAGAGCTTTTGCTCTTATGCGTGCTTCAAGACTGTTCGACAGGAATCAAGATAGTTATTTGGTTGAAGATTTTCGGGTTGTATTCAAAATTTTCATGAAGAACTTTGAAGAACTTTGAAGAACATTGAAGAACAGATTAAAATTCCCTTGTTTGATCTGTTTTCGTAATATAAGTTGATTGTTTGCATGTTTTTAGGAGTCTTTGTTTTGGAAAGTTTAAACAGGAATTGATTTCGAATTGCTGATTATTTGGAGACTGCTAATTTTTCGGGATCTAGTTATTGGATAGCTGGATTCAAAAGAATAAGGAGTGTACGAGATACTAAGTGTGTGACATCATAAAGTGTGCGCAAATCAATTGTGCGACCTGATAAAGTGTGCGAAATTGTCAACTGTGCGGGTTAAATTCAGTGTGCGAGATACTATGCGAGATCTAATTGTGCAACCTTTTATTCAAGTGTGCGATTGCTGAAGTGTGCGAATCTTAGTGTGCGGCCTATTAACTTTGGTCTGTGGCCCAAAACAGTGAAGTGTGCGATAAATTATACACTGTGCGACCCAGCTTGGAGTGTGCGGCCTCCTATTATGCGATTTCAGTAGTGGTGGAATTTTTCTTGGTTAGCGTAGTTAAAAATTCACTGTTTCATGAATAGAGAATTATCCATAGCTCATCTCAGCAAAGCGTTTGCACCGTTGAATTCCTTGGATATTTAGGGCAAATAAAAAACTTTAGAAAATCCTGAAATAGGTTTTTGACATTATATATCATTGGATTCGTAATTTCGAGACGAGTCTAACGGTATAATTTGGTAAAAACAGTTTTCGGAAAAAAAAATTGTATGGGTTTATCAGTTCGGTTACGACAAAAGCTCGACAAGGACCAGTAGAGAAGTTAGAGTTGGATTCTGACACAGGTTACCAAAGTCCATTTAAACTTTTACGCTGCGTGATGGCCAACATGGATAATGTCAGTGAGACTGTTAAAAATTAGCCAAAGCTCATAAACGTTAACGAATATGCTGACTGGAAGAAGAGGTTTGAGGCATATGTTCAAAGTGAAGATTCCAGGATGTGGAGCTGTATGATGGATGGATACATTACTCCTACCTATGAAATTGATGGGAGATGTAGGGTGACTCCGTATGAGAAGATGGATGAATCGGAGAAACGGTTGTTTAATGCAGAGAAAAAAGCCTTAACAACGATAAAGATGTCCTTGCCAGTTGGAATAAAACACACATTTAATAGGCATGGGACTTCTAGAGAGCTGTGGGAAGCTTTGGAAAAATGTTATAAGATCTCTTCAAGATCGAATACATGTGATCAAGCATGGGTAGCTGAGCTTGCAGCTATGAAGATTGGAGAAGTAGCTGCTGAGGTAGATGAAAAGAAGGAAGCTGATAAGGAAACTGCTGAGAAGAAGGATGCAGAAGTTTCAAAGGGCTTGAATGATGTGAATGGACTTACAGTAGAGGTGAAGGTGTCATCAGAATCTGTAAGTCATACATGTCTTAATTGCACTGAACTACAAGGTAAAGTTGTAACACCCCAAATTTTGTATGACATGTTAAAATGTTTAATCGCAATACTTTAGCGAAAAGAAATGGTAAACATGAAATTTTACCATTATTAAGATTTATAGCATTTAACAATCAAAAATCTTAATATGCATTAAGGTTTAGCAAGCTAGTATGTAAATATGAGGAAAAATGATATGTTTTAAAAGATGGGGGGGGGGGGGGGTTAAAATGAAAATTGTGTAATCAAAACCCTTATAAAAAAATGCCCAGTGATAGAAGTGTGTGTGTGTGTGTGCGATCGTGAGAGAGAGACCAGGCGAAAACTCTTTGCTTCAAACCCTAACATCCTAAATTCAGTCAATTGAAAGTGAAATCAGTGGCTAATCTAATGCATGAGTTAGGAATGTTCATCCCCTAAGACCGCCCGTAATGGGGCGTGTTTTATAAAAAAATTTCGAAGAAAACACCTAATCACGCCCGATCGCCACTACACCCCGGCGTGTTTGGGCGTTATTTTGGAGAATTTTGTATTTGGCGTTTTTTAAATCACGCTTCGATGAGGGTTAACTGGCCAATCACAAACTAGCAACGGCTACTTTGAATTTTTTATTATTTTTTTAAACCTTTTACCTATATATATATATATATATATATATATATATATATATATATATATATATAGGGGAGGGTTATCTTGAGAACGCTAAATATTGCGAGAACCGTGAGAACGAATGAGAAAACCAATCAAAACCAAATTTTTTAATACAAACCTCATTGTAATTAAGATACAACATTAGAAAAAGAATTTACAACATCAAATAATTCATTTCTCCTTTCAAAATCACTCCTTTTAGATTTTTTACACATGTGTAAATATAACAGATTTACACATGTGTAAATGGCAAACTTACACATGTGTAAATTTTCTTTATTTACGAATTCACGTAAATTTAAACTTGTAAATTAAATTTCTAACATTGTATTCGAATAATAAGGATGAGTGTAGAAAAAAAATTGAATTTGAATTGTTTTTGACCAAGTTCTCGTGGTTTTTTGATTTGTTCTCACGGTTCTCACAATATTTAGCGTTCTCATTTAAACCTTCCCCTATATATATATAACAGATTATATATATATATATATAGGGGAAGGTTTAAATGAGAACGCTAAATATTGTGAGAACCGTGAGAACAAATCAAAAAACCACGAGAACTTGGTCAAAAACAATTCAAATTCAATTTTTTTTTCTACACTCATCCTTATTATTCGAATACAATGTTAGAAATTTAATTTACATGTTTAAATTTACGTGAATTCGTAAATAAAGAAAATTTACACATGTGTAAGTTTGCCATTTACACATGTGTAAATCTGTTATATTTACACATGTGTAAAAAATCTAAAAGGAGTGATTTTGAAAGGAGAAATGAATTATTTGATGTTGTAAATTCTTTTTTTTGATGTTGTATCTTAATTACAATGAGGTTTGTATTAAAAAAATTGGTTTTGATTGGTTTTTTCATTCGTTCTCACGGTTCTCGCAATATTTAGCGTTCTCAAGATAACCCTCCCCTATATATATATATATATATATATATATATATATATATATATATATATATATATATAGTGGAGGGTTCAAATGAGAAGAACAATTTTGTAAGAATAAAAAGAATAAGTTTTAAACCAATAGAAATGCTCAATTTTACTTCATTAATATGTGTATTTAATGTTATTAATAAGGGCATCTAGGTAAATTTCTAATTGTAATTAATTAGCTAACTAATTAAAATTGTAACTAACTTTTAAATCTACTCTTTCAAGATAAAACAAAGGACAATTTTCGACATGTGTAGGATAAATTTTAGTATGTGTAGGATAAATTCTTAAATGTGTAGGATAAATTTAGATACGCGTAGGATAAATTTCGGTAAGTGTAAGATATATGTTGGATAAATTTTAAAATGTGTAAGATAACATGTTTTTTGCTTTATAAATGAGAGATAACATAATTAATAGGGGGAGTTATAAATTATTTAATGTTTTACCATTATACCCTTTCTTCTTTTTCTTCTCACATTAAATTTCTTCTCAAATGAACCTTCCCCTATATATATATATATATATATATATATATATATATATAAACTCCTTCAAATTTAAACATCAAAACTCTCTCAAAAACACTACCATTTTATAAAAATTAATGGATTCCCCTAGTTCTTCATCCATGGTAATTTTTTACTACAAAGAGTTTTTTGCGGATGGCGATGATTCCACCGATGAGGAGGTCGAGCAAGAGGCGGTTACGAGTGCTTGTCAACTAGTGGTGAGATATGTGAAGCATTGTCGCCGCCCCGAACCAGAAATTAAAAAAAGAGGTTATATTGAATGAGACCGACGTGCGGCACACGATCGTTTGATGAAAGATTATTTTGATGAGGCACCGACATTTTCGAACCCATAAATTTTTAGGCATCGTTTCCGAATGAGTAAGCTGTTGTTTCTACGCATAGTCGACGACTTGGAAGCCAACTACGATTATTTTAAACAAAAAGCGGATGCGAGAGGGACACTTGGATTTACCGGTATCCAAAAGTGTACGTCGGCGCTACGAGTCCTTGCTTATGGAAACACAACCGACATCAACGACGAGTATTTAAAAATGGCCGAGAAAACAACGCGAGACACCTTGGAGCATTTTTGTCGCGGTACAATTCCTATACTTTACTATAATGTTTATAATTTTTTTAAGCTTATGTTTGTGTATGTTTTTTTATAAAGGTATTATTGATTTGTATGGTGCGCGTTATCTTAGAACGCCCACATGGGAGGACCTTCAAAAGATCTACGAGGTACACTGGGCGGAGCATGGTTTGCCTGGTATGATCGGGAGCTTGGATTGCATGCATTGGCGTTGGGATAACTGCCCGACCGCATGGCGAGGCCAACACACACGGGGTGACCAAAAAGGACTCACTGTTATTCTTCAGGCGGTTGCCTCACAGGACCTTTGGGGTTGGTCGGCTTACTTTGGCGTGGTCGGGTCATGCAATGATATAAATGTTTTTGAACAATATCCGTTGTTAGAGGACTGGATTTCTGGCAGAGCTCCAAAAGCGTCGTTTTACGCAAATGGAAACTACTACCCACATGGATATTATTTGTGCGACGGAATTTATCCTAGGTATTCAATTGTCGTGAAGACGTTTAGTGATCCTATTGATGAAAAAAGAGCATACTTTAAAAAGGTTCAAGAGTCTTCACGAAAAGACATTGAGAGATGCTTTGGGGTTCTTAAACAACGATGGCAATATTTGAGAAATCCTTGTCGTGCATGGACCAAGCAAAAAATGAGAGATGCTATGTACGCTTGTATAATCATGCACAACATGATTTTGTAAGACGAAGGAAAGGCGATATGCCAGAATTATATGCCAGAAGCCGTTCAAAAGGAGCATCCACAGGCGTCAATGGAAGAAAGAGTGAATAATGCGCGAGAGTTGCGTTACGAACCGTACCATTACGCGTTAACGGTTGATTAGGTACAACACGCATGGTCGGTTCGGTATGTACCACTTGAGGGTGAAGAAGAAACGGAGGACGAGGGAGACGAAGTTGGCGAGGGTAAAGAAAGCGAAGACGAAAACTAATGTTTTTTTTTAATTTAGTCGGATTTTTTTTATTTTATTTCTAGTATTGTATTTTTTTTATTTAATGATGTATTTTAAGTTTTTAATTAAAAAATAATAATTGTTTAATGATTGGAAGGGGCGTTATTGGGCATTATTCCAACTACGCCACTTTTGCAATAACGCCCAATAATGCCCCCATGCTGACTGGACTGCCACGTGGCGCAAAACGCCCAAGGGTAGGGGCATTATTCACTAAACCACTACACATGGTCTAAGTGATTTTTAGACCATGTGTACTGGTTAAACAATATAATGCCCCCACCATGGGGCATTATTCGACACGTGGCAGTCCAGTCAGCATGGGGCATTATTCCAAAAGTGGCGTAGTGGGGCATTATTCCAATAACGCCCATGCAATCATTTCACAATTATTATTTTTTTAATTTAAAACATAAAAATCTTCATTAATTTAAAAAAAATTACACTACTTGAAATAAAAAAGAAAACAGAAAAAAAAAAACAGAATATAAAAAAATTATACTACTTAAAACATAAAATTCTTCATTAATTTAAACTTGTCATTTTTTAACTTAAAATAAAATAAAATCACAGGGGCCTATTTGACACTTTTAAAATTAAAAAGCACAAAGGTCCCACTCTTCTTTTACCCCTTCTTCTTTGACCCCACTACCTTCTTCTTCTACCTTTCTTCTTCCGCACCTGCAACTTCAAAAAAAACCCTTTGCCAAAATCATTCTCTTCTTCGTTTTCTTTTCTTTTGTTTTTTAAATAAAATTATAAACACACACAAATATTATACACACATGGCAAGGTTTCATTGGACAAACAAATGAAGTTCCGGCGTTTTTAAAACAACGTGAAACCAATTTTTTTTCGAAAAAAACGCTCAAAAACGCTCAAAAACGCCTAGTGTAATGGTAGTTGGGCGTTATTTGGCTTTTTTTTTGAATTTTTTTTTTAAAAAAACGCCTCACTACACATGGTCTTATATCAAGTAAGTTTAATTTCATGTTTTTATGAAATCTTATGAAGTGGGTTATGTGAAATTTATGATCTTTGTATGAAATCGAACCTAAATGTTAGATGCTATGAACAATTAGAGGCTATATTATGTACCATTTTGATTGTATTGATAGTTTGGGGTAAAACCCACTTGAAATTTGTAAGATGATGAAATTTAGTAAAGCTATGGATGAATTGGATGATGTTAAAATTAAACTCATGTTATAGAAGGTGTTTAGATAGGTAATTTGATATGGATCATATGAAGTATAGTTATGATATTAAATGTACATGTTTAGGGTAACCCATTGATGATATTAGGATGAATGTGCTATAACTACTTGTACATCATGCTTATTAGAAAGTACGCCCGCCATGTGTTCGATGAAATGTCAAAATTAATGTAATTGTGAGTTTATATAAAAATTTGCTAAATTGATAAAATATGATTATGGTGGGAATGCATATGGTTCATAAACGTCATACAGTATGACAAAGAATATAAGAATAATGAAATTTTCGAAAGCTAAGTATATGAAGTTGTGATGTATATGAACAAAGAAGGAAGGAGGAGCAATTCATTCTATAGCGCAAGAAACGCAAGATCGTGGTAAGTTCATATGAGCTTAATCCTCTTTTATCTAGTTCTATGGATAATAGTTAGTAAATAAATATTAGCGTTGAGTTGTATGCTTGTTCATGATAAAAGTTTTGATATGTTGAATGTTAGAAAAACGATTAAGTGGCAAGATAGTAATGGATGTATATTAACCACGCGAGCGATACTAAAATCGTTCGGAAGGTAGGATGCAGAATGGTTTAGTAATGACTTGTTGTAAACGGGTCAAAATGATAAAAGATATGTCAAGAATGAATGTTAAAGTTTTCCGTTGTAAACAAGATGATTTAGACATGTATGATGAATAACGATGTTGTTTAAGTATGGATTCATTATTAATGAGTCGAATGGATGTATGTATGATTGTTTGTGATGTTGGAATTAAAGAAAGTCAACGGAAATCATGTCAAACGGGAAGAGTGTTTCACACTAGGAATGTCAACTAATGGGTAAAAATTGCAAATGGGTCGAATAAAAGTATGTAATGAATGTTATGGATTTTTGTTTGGTATTATGAACTAACGAATGTTTGATGTTGTGTATGATAGGTAAAACTCATGCTTGATTGTGGCGCGCTCGAACCGAACACACACTATATTGCCCAATTATGCGCTTATGGTTCAAGTCATCTTTTGGAATGGGTCAAAATCATTTTTGTGTAGTAAATGTTAAACTAGTATCTAGGATGATCGTAGTGGTTTGAAGTTTAAACTTTATTTTGGATAGTTTTGATAGAATGTTTTAGTGAAATGTGTATGGTTTTAATTTTAGCATCTTTTGAAAAGTGTCATAGAATGTATTTTGACCAATTTTGTTAAAAAGCAGGAAATCATTTACTTTACGAATGGGTCATGTCAAAATTTTCCAAAGATTTGTATGAAGTTTATGTTATTTGTCGAATGTGAAAAAGTGGGCGTTCCAAGTTGGTATCAGAGCCCAGGTTTGAGGGATTCAAGTTTTAGAGCAAAAATGTTTGAACTCAAACCGAAAGCTCGTATGAAGGTGTGTTCAAACCGAAGCATTATGCAAGTAAGTAAATAGTAAAGTTGATTATGTTTGTAGTTAGAAATGAAAAGGAATTTATAGGTTATTTGTTTATAAACCGAGTTTTAAGGTAAATGATGATGTTAAACGTGACCGTGTTTAAATTACGGACCCGTAGGAAAAAGAATTGAGTAAAACGGACTAGTAGAACTATAGATATGAGGTTTTAAAGTTAGCATTTTAGAAAAAGTTAGCGCTGGGCAATTGCAGCAACACAGAACTGAATATTCTGTGAAAAAAGGGGTGTCGCGCTGCGCGAAACCTAACTAGCATCACCGTCGCGTCACGCGACAGTGGTCGCGGGCCGCGAGAGCTTCAATTGCTGGCGATTTTTTTTGATTTGATTGTTTTTAATACGGGACTTGTTTTAAATGATTTCTAAGGCCTCGTAAGCAACATTTAAGGTAAATTTTCATGTTAAGAATAATGAAGAAAGGTATATGCGAATGATGAGAATGAAAATCGTTACGATCAAGGATTATGATCTACACGATACAACATGATCATCCATGACGATAACGTATAAAGTATGTATTGTAAATTGAATGTAGTAGGTTAGCATGAGTGCAAACGTGATGAAGAAAAGTATAAAAAAAGAGAGAAAAAGAGAAATTTAATGAATGAAATGAATGTTTTATGTAGATGGCGGACAACGTAAATGTGAATGATTCTGAAGCGGCGTAACAAGATATGATAAACGAAAGAATTGTGGAAGAAGTTAAGAAGGTAATTGAGGCTAGTATTCCCCGACTAGCACAAGAGGTTAAAGGGCAAGTATTGGGGGTAGTGGATAACTTAGTGATGTCCAAGGTTGAAGAATTGAAAGAAATGATCAATGAACTACGAACGAAGAAGAGCACTCGGAGGTGCACGTATAAGGAATTTATGGCATGTAACCCTTTGCCATATAAATGGGAAATTGGCCCAATAGCCTGTCAAAGATGGATTTCAAGTACCGAGGCGGTGTTTGTAAGAAGTAGATGTGAAGTGGAAGATCAAGTAATGTTTGCTACGGGTCTTCTCCAACTTTGAGCAAATGATTGGTGGGATGCGTATTCAAAGGAATTAGGGGACGATAAAGTACAAACGTTAACGTGGCAGGAGTTCAAGGAACCATTTCTGAAAAATCATTGCCCACAATCAGCGATTGATCGGATCCAAGAAGACTTCTTACGTCTTCAACAAAAGGATGAGATAACGAATACGTTCCTCGACAAGCTGAAGTTTTGTGGGGAGTAGTAGGGACTGAGAGGAAGAAGATTATACGTTATCATGATATGTTAAAGGCTGAATATCGTTAGTTCATAAATCCCTCCAAATGTGAGACGCTAGATGAATTAATTAACTGGGCAAGAGATAGGGAGATTGAACTAAAGAGGCATGTCGAACGGGGAGAGAAAAGGATGGCTGAGAAGTCTTCGAACCCGAACCGATCAAAGAAAGCAAGATTTCAAGATCAAACTAAGAAAGGGAAAACAAGTGGTGGAATCCCGACTTGCAAGACATGTGGGAAACACCACTCGGGTGAGTGCTTACTTGGAAAGAAAGGATGCTACAAATGTGGGCAAGAGGGACACCCGTACTATAAGTGTCCCAATAATCCAAAGACGTGTTACAATTGTTATCAGACGGGGCATGCTAAGGCAGAATGTCCAAAACTCCAGCAAGCATCAAGGAAAGAAGGAAAGAAAGAGGAGCCATTTAAGGCTCGTGGAAGGATGTTTCAGATAACATCGGAAGAAGCAAAAACTCACCCAGAGGTTGTTTCAGGTATATTTTTAGTAAATTCCATGCCTGTTAATGTTTTATTTGATTCCGGGGCTAGTAGGTCATTCATTTCAAATGAGTTATTATGTCGTCCATCGTTTAAGCTTGAAAAGATGTCTATGCCCTTAGAAGTGGAAGTAGCCGATAGTAAGAGTTATTTACTGCATGATGTATGTAGAAACTGTAAAATCTCAATTGAAGATGAGGAGTTTAGTATAGATCTTATTCCGATGTGTATGGGGGAGTTTAAAGTAGTAGTAGGAATGGATTGGCTAGCCCAAAATCATGTTGAAATACAATACGAAAAGAAAGTCATTCATGTAGTAAATTCGGAGGGAAAACGGGTAAGTATTCAAGGGGATAGGGTCGTCGAGTCAAAACTTTGTTCTATAGTCGAAGCCGTCAAACATGTAAGAAACGGGGGTAGGGCGTATCTATCTTACGTGATAGATACCAACCGAAGTGTTCCAAAGCTTGAAGACGTGAATGTAGTAAATGAATATCCGGATGTGTTTCCGGAAGATTTACCGGGGCTTCCGCCTGAGCAGGAAGTGGAATTTAAAATAGAGCTTATCTCGGGTGCAAAGCCGGTAGCTAAAGCCCCTTATCGGTTGGCCCCGACCGAAACGAAAGAATTGAAATGTAGAGGATGTGCAAAACTCATTTTATTTGCAAAAATGGCATAACCGTGAATTACCGAGTCTATGCAAGAACCCTATGTTATGATCAGTTTAAAATTTAAATTTAAAGATTCCCAAAAATTATAGAAAAAATTCTATAAAAGTTCCATAACATTTATATAAGAGTAAACTGCCATTTTGGTCCATGTGGTTTGGGCAGTTTTGCCATTTTAGTCCAAATCTCAAACTTTTTAAATCTGGGTCCCTGTGGTTTGCATTTTGTTGCCATTTTAGTCCAAATCTCAAGTTACCTGATATTTGGGTTATAAAGTCTGATTATTTTGTCTTTTTCCCAAGGGCAAAATGGTCCTTCTTAATTTATTATAACATATTATTAATTAAATTAAATATCCATTTACCTTTAATTAAAAGCAGATATATTCATCTTCTCCCACACCCAAACCCTAGTCCCTAATCCATCTCTTCTCCCCCTGCAATCGCTTGAGTTACATTACAGTCCAAATAGAAGTCAACTTCTGGTTTAAACACTAAAAAGTAACCGATAGCTTAGGTTACATGTTAAGGTCAAAACTATGGTCGTTCTCGGAAGACGAACAACCGAGAGAGTGGTTGTGCAGTTGATAAGGCGCTCGACGGTGGCCCGGTCTTTTCTCTTGGCCAAAAACTTTTGCAGCGATGCTCTTCTCGCAATCGGCAGATCCTAATCCTTCTATCCTTGACCACCACCAACAGATTTCAACTTATTTTTAGATGCCAATTCGGATTTTTCATATCTCTCTGTTCTACCTTCGCTCCCTGAACCCTAACTTACCACCACCGCTCTCTCTACGCGCCCCCACCAATCATCTGCAACATCTGATGTGTGGAACAATCTCCGTCAAGGTAACTAAATACCCCCAAATCTATCTCACACACTTGTAGAACATTTGATTTGTGTCAAAAGATCCACTTGTAGAACAGGGCAAACAGTATGGCAGATAGCAGCAGGGATGTTGATGAACAGGTGGATTTTGAAGATGATAACTATGAGGAGATGGATGATGCTGTTGAAGAGCAGTTACATGAAAGACCTGATGATGATGATGATAGTGATGACGGTGATGGTGACGGAGATGACGGCGGCGGAGGAGAACAAATTATTGTTGAAATTATTGTTGGAAACCAATTTGATGTATGAAGAGGAACCCATAACTGCTTCCATTTGTTTCAGTGTAGGTGAAGGTATAGATATAAAAGGGTGATTGGAGGTCTCCCCGAAGATCGACAATGGTTTAGAGAATTTGATGATTAGGGTTTGGGGGAAGATGATGTTGGTCAGAAAGAGATTATTGGGAAGGGGTATTTATATTTTTAGGGTTTTTTAATAAAGAATTTTTTTTAATGAAAATTAAAAGGACAAAACTGCCCCTGTAGATAAAGACAAAAAAAGGATGTTGAAACAGCCAAAAATGGGAGTTTTTGAGATTTGGACTAAAATGAGAACAAAATGCAAACCACAGGGACTCAGATTTAAAAAGTTTGAGATTTGGACTAAAATGGCAAAACTGCCCAAACCACAAGGACCAAAATGGCAGTTTACTCTTTATATAATGTATACTAATCAGTAAAAATATTAAGATATTTATTTGTGATCATTTTGTATTTTTAATTGATTTATCTAGTGATTAAAACATGTATAATTCACAATAAATCCAAATGATAACTAAAAATTCCCAAAAATTACACAAAATATACTATCATAATATATAACAATATCCTACTTTCAATTTCACCAAAACACAGGTGTAGCATCAAAAGCCCCAAATTCTATGCACCAATTTCAACTATAATTAAATTCAAATACATTTGCCCTTCTATCACAGAAATGGATAGTAGGTTTTTGTAGAGCATGATAAGTTAACACAAATTGGGCTTTGGAATTACCTGAAAAGGTGTAAGACCCTAAATCGTAAATGACAAAAGTCGCAGCGGAAATTCGTACCATAAAAATTTCGCTCGTTACAAACACCTTGTCGCGCTTAAATTCATTTTTAAGGTTTATTTCTTTTTCACTAAATACATTTATTATACTCATTTACAATAAGAAAACATAACCTAGCTTCATTCAGTTACATACTCAACACTACCGTACAATCTATCTTGTGACTCGACCTTTGATCGCTCCTTCATCATAAGATAATCCGGCTCGAACAACCTGCACTCACCCACACATACAAGTCATTAGCAAATTATCAATATAAACGATACTTATCCTTGGACTATTCCCGTTCCATTATTACTTATCATTAAACATTCCCTCCGAGTTCCTCACCTCTGGTGAGTCTTCGATACAGCACCTGCATTACACCTAAAACTCCATGTACACGCATAACAACGTAAAACTTAATCTTACTGAATGACTTACATACATACCTAGACTTCATACATATTATCTACTCATATACATACGTACACACATGCATACCAATCAACATGCCTACTTACACATGAATACCTCTACATCATTATATACGTATTTACATATTCACTTACCTACATCACTACGTACACTCATGACATTATACATATATATATATACATACATTCCTACTTGCAACATACCAAACTCATACACGCCTACTCACATACAAACCTTCATAAATCCGCATATTCTTTCTCACATACTTATAAACATACCCACGTAGATGCGTACATTCTTTCATACTTTTCTACGAACGTGTATGGAGATATACAAACATACATACATACTTATCTACATGTGTACTTACCCTAATGATCATAAAACATACGTTAAATTAGTCCCCCGTACCTTAAAACACGTTTAAACGAGACTCCCGGACCAAACACGCGAAAAAAAAAAAAATTCGGAGAAACTTAACCCGTCGCGTCGCGCCACCCCCCGTCGCGTGGCGCGACGCCCCCAAAACGACAGACAGATTGCAGCTGGTTGCTGCATATTTCCAGCACGATCCGATTTCACGGAAACAAGCATAACTCTCTCGTTTTTGGTCCGTTTTACCCGATTCTTTTTCCTACACGTCCGTAAATTAATTTTCCATCTTATGGAGTTAAAACCCGACATCCGGATTATCAAAATTTCAGACTTTTAAGTCCTCGGCTTACTACCCTTTTTACCAAGAATTGACCCGTTCATAGTTTTATCATCCCAACATGTTTATTTGAGCTATAAACTCATGAAATTCATTATTTTCATATCGCCTATCATATAAAACTCAAATCATGGGTTCCTTACTTGATAAAGTCCCGTTTACGCTTAAATGCTTATTTTGACCCATTAAGGGTATTTACGTATTTCAATGCATTTGACTCTCACAACATACTTTTTCGCTTCCATACTTATCCTAATTATTCACTTGATCGTTTATCTTATTTCTAAACATCATTTAAAGGTCATTTGCACAATATACCCACCAAGGGCATTTTAGTCAACTTTAACACCAAACTTTGCGACAAGGGACTTCAACACATAATTAACCTCAAACATCAGGTTTAATTAACTAAAACACTATAATACTTAAAAAACTAAGAAGTGATTACGGAAATCACTTACCTCGTGCATCCGAGTTCAAGCATAGCTTCCGTGTTTATCCTTGGCCCGTTGTCCTTCCATGCTTATGTCCGCGTTGACATGACTCCTATCCGTACATGTCATTACATTCACATTCTTGTTAGCATATATGATTGTACGTATGAACGATCATATCAAATTCATATCTCATGTATGACTTTCATTAGTCAATTCAAACAAGCATAAAGCATACTCAACATCAACATAACATAATCTTCTCATGAACTATATCTAAAATGCATTCCTCATGTTAGTTTACTATCAATTTCATTATTACCACATTCTATACATGTTTACCCATTAATTGCATACAATTTCACATATTATTGTCATTTAGACATTTCATCAAACACTTTGTGTGCGTACTACTTTCTAAGCATGATGTACATGTATTTCATGTGTTTCTTCCTAATTATCACTTTCATTTATCATCACAAGTAAACATCATACAAATTCCATACCATAATCACACTATATACAAATACACATCACATACTACTCATATTCCTAATCAAGTTCATACCATTTCATGGATTAAACATAAACCCACTTAACCAATTGTGGTAATTCATCCAAACACCTAAACTCTAGAAATTTACTCAGAGTCTTCGCTTAGGGTTTGTTCCTAAACATGCATACATCACTAATTTGGCCATAACCTTCATGATTCATACAGAAATCACCACTAGTGATGATTATCAAGATTTCTTAACTTCATTAAACATCGAAATTCAACATACCTTATGATCCCCTTGTGTTGGTGATCACTAATTTACGTTCGGTTGTGAATTTGAGCTTTGATTCACCCTTCAATTTGATGAATATTGTTGAGTTAGGGTTTGGCTCCCTTGGGGAGCCCTGGGACGAATCCAGAACACACACACACGAAATGTGTGTGGTGTGTGTTGATATTTTCTTTTAATTAGTAACCAAGTTTCACCCCATTCACGTTAACCCCTTAAGTTTACTTCCAACACATTTTTGGCACTACTTTTCTCTTTTAATAGTTTTTACCATGCACTTAACTAGGTTAAATAGCCTAGTTATTTATTTCATAATATATCGCATAAGGACATACTTCGAATATATGACATTTGGATTTTGGGGCGTTACAAAAGGTTAAGAATTGAAGGAGATATTGATGCTTGAAGTAGGGTTTCACCTTCACATTGTTTCCTACGCTCTTAGGTCTAAAATGGACCGACTTGTGGTCGGGACCAGAAAAACATCGGTTCTGGTCAACTGGACGCATGAGGGTGCTGTGGAGGGCCACGACCTGGTGAGCCGAGACCAACCCAGGTCGGTTGAGACCAGGTTTAGCGGTAAAGGAAGATGGTATCTGGAGGCCATAGTGGTGGGATGTGTTGGTATTAGGGTTTGCATGGGAGACCTGGTTTGCATTGCGGTCCAAACGGGCCATGGGTGGTCCGGTTGGAAAATGTCGCTGAGGTGGGTTTGGTTGTTTGATTAGTTGTGGTTGTCGCTAGGACTCGTGAAGCAATCATGCAATTATCAAACCTAGGCAATCGCATTGGGAGTTTGTTGCTGATGTAGATGCTTTGGGCCAAATAGGTAGATGCGTGGTAACCTTGTTGTGTGACAACAAGTTTGGGTTCAAGTACACGCTTGCGGAATAACTAGCTTGTGGAAAGAAAGCTTCACAACCGGGGAGTTCTATTGCCCAATTTAATTGTTTTGGGCTAGCATACACGTGCATGATCTTGGTAAACGACAAGTTTTGCGAATGTAATGACTTATTAAACGTTTTCCAATTACTTGGTATTGTATACTTGTATGAGTTAAAGAGATTTTGATTAGCCTTGAGTGGGCGTGAATTGGATGGGATGGGTAGTTTTGTACACGATAAATAACGGGTTATTCGGTAGTGCGGTATAAGTTAGGGGTGTTCATGGTTTGATTTCAAACCGTAAACCGCCCAAACTGATCAATGGATGGTTTCGTGGTCGGTTTTTTTTTTTAACTTTCAGTCGGTCGATTTCAAAAATTTCAAACCGCAATGAACGATTTGGTTTACGGTTTATACTGAAAATCGACATATAAAACTAGACCGTAACATTTGAAAAACTATTTTTTAGTCTTTTTATATATTTTATCTTACACATATTTAAACATTTTCACTTTATATTAGCTTCAATTTAAATAAACTATCATTGCTTATTAGTTACATGTTTCTTTCTTTTTGTTAAGTGTGAATACCGAAGAAACTCATTTACATAATTTACATGCTTTTAAAGAGTTAGAGCATTCACATCCATTCCACCATATTTTCACCCTAAATTACACTAAAAACACTACATTTTCTCTCTCATTTTCAATTAAATAATATTTTTTATACCTTTATCATTACCTTTTCTTTCTCCTCAACTCATAACCACTTTCAAAATATATTAAAAAATTATAGGGGGTGAACAGTGTCCCCTCAAATATACAGATGAACAGTAACATTTTCTCTCTCCTCCAGTCACAACATTTGGTGGAATGGATGTGAATGCTCTTAAAGAATTAAAACTAAGGGCTGCGTAAAAAGTTTTTAGTTTTTGTTCCCAAGTATTATTTCATTTGTAAATTGATTAGTTCAAAATGTATTTCTATTTTATGCCGCTTTTTTATAAAAGCCCGATAAGCCCAAACCATAAACCAAACTAGAACCAAACTGTTAATAACGGTTTCATTTGGTTTGGTTTTAGTTTTCAACGACTTGGTTTCATTTTTCAAGTACCAAAAACGTTACTAACGGTTTGGCTCATGGTTTGACCCCAAAACTATTCAAACCATACAATGAACACCACTATAAGTGGAGGTTTGTTGCATGACTTGAGCTATGTAGAGTTCGGCATGTGAGAGTTAAATAGTAGTCAAGTTCTTATTATAGAGTAACCTAACATGAGGTGAGTAGACGGGATAATATGTTAATGGAGAGGTATGTGTGCGTGATTACATATGTCCTTAGAGGGAAAAAAAGGGGCATGTTTAATGATCTCTAGGCATAATATGTGGTAGATTTACAATGATGTGGCGTTAATGGAGTCTTAGACAATTATAGTATGTCTATGTGTTTATGTGTGAAGAAGCACCCTTACGATTTTTGTGTCGCTATCATTAAAAGATGATATAGACGTGTCCTGGTACTCGTCACCTTTAGGTGATGGTTACATTGGACGATGAAAATGAGGGCCACGTATGAAAGACGATATTGACATGCCCGTATTAGACGAGTTATGGTGATGTCTTTGTGACGTGATCACTAATTGTGTGTTAGGTTCCCACCCTATGTGATTTCGCTAGACGGAGTGGTGGATATGGTGTGTGTGTTTATCGTTGATGATAATGATTTGGGTACCTTGTGTTGTGACGTGTTGGTGTGTGTGGTTTCCAATGTAGAGTGCCAGCCTAATTGTAAAGTTACTTGTGTTGAGGGGAGTTAATTAGGTGTACGTGTGGATTGTAAATTATTTGTGGATTATGGCTGGGTGGTTGTCATAATGGGTACATGGTGGGTTATGATGTAGTGTCATCATGATCATCCAGTCTGGGTCCGCTTAGGGTGCTCGCTCTTTCCCTAAATATTGATGTTAAACTTAAACCGAATAATAAGTTAATGTTAAAGGGCTTTTGAGTATTGGTTGATTTTTTTTAAAGTTAATTGTTAGATCTCATTCAGCTACGCTACACTGACCTTTTGCATGTATGTTAGAATGATTGCAGGTAGATGATTTGAGACTTGGATGCTCTTGGCTAGCGGTTGACGTTACTTGTCAATGGTGGTTACGGTTACGGGCTTTCGTTCTCATTTATTTCAATCTTAAAACAAATTGATGTCACCTATGTTTTGGTACTTAAATACATAGTATGGTTTTTAATTTAACTTTCATTGCGTGTTTTGAGAATTTGTAGGGTCTTTTAGACTATACACTGCAGCGATGTCCAACTATCGGGTGCCCAGTTTAGGGGCTTTAGAGCATTCACATCCAAACCATCAAATTATACATACATCCCACTAAAAAACAACTCCTATGTCAATATATTTCCACTAAAAACAAATACTTTTTCTCTCTCCTTTTCAATTAAATAATATTATCATCACATTTTTCTCTCTCCTTCACTCACAACCACTTTCAATATATATTAAAAAAATTATACTGGGTGAACAGTGTCCCCCCAAATATACAGATGAACAGTAACATTTTCTCTCTTCTCCACTCACAACCACTTTTTATACCCTTTATAATATAAAAACTCCCCCTCACATATTTTGATGGATAGAATGTGAATGCTCTTACATACTAAAAAGTCAACAATGCTGTTTTTTTTTTGTGCTACTTTCTACACCCCCTCTATTTACTTTTTTCATCCCCCTCCTCTCACATACTTACAGGTGGGGCCTGCGTGGGACCGACAGTTTTCCTCTCACAAGGGGGGTATAATCAGGAATGAGGGGGGTGTGTATAGAATGAGCCTTTTTTTCTTTCTTTCTTTTTTTGCTCTTTCACCCCCTTTTTATGTGAATTTTGGTTAGGGATTTAGGACCACCTAGTTTTGACCATTACATTATTGATCAAATGGTTCAAAATCCTTCTCACACTATCTACCAAAAAGCCCTTTGTTTATGATCCTCTACTTAGTTTTTGGTAGAACACAATTTCTTTTTTTTTTTATAACCTACACATGGTAAATGTTTAAAAGTTAAAAGAAAAATCATATTAACAAACTAGTTAATGGATTTTATGTACATAATATACACACATTGTATGTAAAAAGCAAACTATTTTTTTCTTAATATGAACCACTTATAAAAAAATAATATAACCTACATACGTGTAGATATACGTTTAAAAGTAAAAAAATAACATAAAAACAAACTAGCATACGTGTAGATATACGTTTAAAAGCAAAAAAAAAATAACATAAGAACAAACTAGCTGAATGCCTGTATGTACATAACATATACATTGTATGTAAAAAAAGTAAAGTATTAAAAAAATATGAAACAAAAAAAATTAAATGGTTTAGACTTATTATTAGTGTTCTTAGAATAATTTGGTGTTTTAAAGTGAACTTCACCATACACATATATATGCATACAAATACAACCATTTGTATAATTTTATCTTTTAAATCATTTTATTTTATTTTATCCAACATAAGTAAGTACTTCATACCATATTACCATCCACCGATATTCATGTCCGGCATAAGATTTTCCATTTAACCCTTTTGTTGTATCCGGATCATTACAATGTTATTACTTTGTTTTCTCTTGTATATACATGCACGCACACATGATAACTTTTAAAGGAGTAAAAGAAGACTGAGAACCATAGACATAAAAAAATCATGGGTTCCGGTCAAATGTCAATTTATTCATATGAAATGGATGTCACATGGTTCTAATCACATGCAAAATATCATATATGCACATCTGTATTGGTTGTCAACCGAACCCCACTCACACACATATATACAAAAGGACGTATTTAATTTAATACAAAATTCATTTTAGATATAGAAGCTTGGGAATTGAATAGTATTTATAAGTTCTGATACATTATTAAGTGATTAAGAGATAAAGAGACGGTTATACGGTTGGATTGGTTGGGAAAAGATTTGGTGTTCTTTGTGACCCAGGTTCGACTCCCACTATCCTCATTATTTTCTGCGGCATCCAAGTGAAAGGCGGATACGGGTGGCGCCGGTTCGTCTTGGATAGGAGGCGAGGTTTTACCGATTATTCCACTGCCGTGCCTTTAGGCGGGTGGAGGTTGGGTTTCTGCGCATCTGGGAGAGCCAAGGGGCTGGCGGCGGTCGAGTAGTTGACCTTGGCCACAGTGCTCGGTGTCACGGTGGTTAACACGCCTTTACTTGCCATTCAAAAAAATATACTATATGTGTCTTCTCAATTATCATGTTATATATCTAGTATCATTATTGTTTGGATATGCAACAACAATAACTAAAGTTGAAAGGCATTTATCGTATAACGAACTTGTTATTATAAAAGTTTTTATATTCTCTTAATATCAAAATAAATAGACTTCGAGAAGAAACTGTTAAAACGTCTCAACAAGATGAAGCTTTTTAATAAATAAATAAATAATTATATAACTACGTGTGGCTTCAACTGTATCATTACATCTCAACAAGATGAAGCTTTTTAATAAATAAATAATTATATAACTACGTGTGTCTTCAACTATATCACTACAACTAATTATATGATTTTAATAAATAAATAATTATATTCACTACAACTAATTATATGATTTTAATAAATAAATAATTATATAATTGCAGGTGTGCTTTATTGACTTTGATTTGCCGTTCAAAAAAAAAAAAAAATACTTTAGATTATATTTGTTGAATTATATGAGTAGCCTCGAGGATGATGGAGTTATGAGTGTTAGCTTAGCTTATATGACAAGTAACAATATTGCTATAATCATTACAACAGGCAATCATTGAAAAAATGCATCCACTTTCGAAAAATATAGCGCAATAGCGCTAAAAGTATACTTGAACATTTTCCTACATAATCTCAAATTAGTGGGATTACTTGCGTTTGACAGCGTGCATTTAGTCGGTATCAGTCGATACGATACGGTATAGATACTTAGAATAACAATCGAAAAGTAAACATTTAAAAGGATATCGTTACATGTTGTACATGATTGAAAACCATAACAGCGAATGTTACCGGTAACAATGTTGTTCAGCCGGTAGCGTTACCGTACCAGCACTTGCGCATATGCCATAAAAATTATTTTATTGTGAATACAACTCCATTTTTAATAAACTTTATGCCTCCATGTCGAGAAAACCATAAAAATGAATACAGTACCGGTACTGATATTTGTTCAAACAGTATTAGTTCGGTTCCTCACGGTAAAAAGATATCAACTATAACAAAATATACTCAAAACTAACTATAATAATAAAGTATTATATGAATTAAATAACAAATAAAACTAAATATAATAATATGATAAAGAAAAAATAAAATTTAAAAAACTAAAGAACATAAGAACATTTTTATTTACATTTGTTACTATAGCTAACTTTTGTGATTTAATACGAGGTTTAATATAGATACATTCCAAAATCTTGGTTAGACACCTTTATATGTTCAATCGATATGGTCTTTGCACACATTCTGGGTTTATACACCTTTTGTCATTTTACTCTAAGGGTGATCGGGGCGTATGCGGTGATCAAGAGCGGGGACCCTATCCACCGATCGGGAACACCGCCGCCATCCAAGCGGGGACCCGAATCGGGGAGGGTGAGCGGTGGGGAGTCACCGTAGAGGGGGAGAGATGGTGGTGGGGCCAGCCTATGTTTCAACCAATCAAAAGCTTTTTTTTTTTTTTTTTTTTAATAAAAAAACAATTCCCCTAAGAGGGGAGTGCCGCCATCAAATTGGGGTGCGATGGGAGTTTAAGAGGGGAGTTGACGTGGCATAAACGGATTGGGTGTGCGTAAGAGAGGGGACTCCCCTCTTAGAGGAGTGCCCCGCTCACCCTAAGCTATAAGATATAAAAAGAAGGTTGACCAGTCTTAAGGTCATTTGTAGTCATAAAGTCTGATAAAGCCCTTTGGTGGGGTTATGCGACAAGTGGCGAAAAAATGCAAGAGGAGGTTTTATAGATGGTTATATCACAAGAGGGTGTAGTCATGACTCCATGCCCCATCATTACTTAATTATTAGTTTTCTATTTTTTATAATTAATCTCTAAATATATAAAATTAAAAATCATTAAAAAGTAAATAAACCATTTCATTAAATTAAAAAACATTACAAAAAGTAAAAAGAAAAAAAAAGCATTACAATAAAATAAAAAAAACAAACCTCAAAGGTTATATTTTTTTCGATTCGCTCCTTTTGTTTTATCGTCATTTGCAACGCTTTTCCGGTTAGGTCGTGCGGTTTCAAGTAGAATTCAAAGTCTTTTTCCCATTGTCTATCCCGCATAATCTCGACCACTTCCCGGTTCTCATGCATACGTTGAGCCCCTAGGTCGCGTATGTCTTGAGGGCGTTGGTTCATCTCTGAAAACGCATTAGTCAAGTCAGATCCCACCGACGATGACTCCGGCCTCCTTGATCTTACACCGCTTCTTCTACCGGGTGGTCGTGCTAGCTCTTCCGCCGGCTCATCCGCCCCTTCCTCCCCGGTGAATTACGGATTAACATCATTTATTTGTCGACCGACCCGAAGTAGTTCCTACCGTGGTAGGGACGTTGCCCATTTGGAGCTATTACGAAGAACTTGCCAACACTTCAAGTAGGAGAATTTTCCTTGAGCGGCTTGATATTCTATTAAGGTGGCCCTCATAATGTCCTCTTTGTTATGGCCACTTTTACATCCGTTTTTACCCGCTGGTAAATTGATTGAAAATTTGTGCAATTTTTGTTGATATCGGTCCACTTGCCCGATATTGAATCCGGTAGCCGGTAGTTCCCCGCCTACCCATGAGCCCGAAAAATAGTTCTCGGAATCGTCTCCAAAACACATGTTTATTTTGGTTGTTCGCTAAAAAAAGATACAATTAATTAATACAAAAGCCTTAAAAAAGTTTTAAAAATATTACCAATTTCGGGGTCCTCCGACACGTCGAGCCAAGATTGAGTTAATGCATACTCCTCTTTATCATCTCATGGTTGCATGTTTTCTTTTCGTTCGGGTCTCGGTTTTCTTTTTATGGTTGTGTGTGGTTTTGTTCTTTGGTGCCTCCTCTTCTACCTGTTGCGGCTCCGGTTGCGGCTCCGTTTGTGTATCCGGGACAAAGTCGGGCTCGCGTAGTGACGACCCGAAGGCTTGAGACGACCCGATTCCTCCCATGTTAGTGATTCGATTTCCAACCGTATAAATTTGTGTCCTATGAGATGGGTTGGTTCAATAGGTTCATGAAGCCGGTTTGATTTTGATTGTACTCAACAAAACCGGAACCGTAGGGGGTGGGTCGGGTGGGAATCGGAGAAACGGGTTGGCTAAGATTGGTCGTTTGGTTCGTGTCCGCATTAGAACGCGGAGGAACAAAACTGTGGTTGTAGGGATACATGGTATAAAAACTAGATTTTTATAAAATAAAGAGGGGTAAATTACAATTTTCGTCCTTTATGTTTGTATCAGATTGCAATGGATAACCTTTAACTTTAATAATTACAGTCACAGTCCTTTATTTGTAAAACTTATTACAATTTAAGTCCTTTAACCCTAACCAAGTTAATTTTTGTAGTTAGATCAAGTCACATAAATCGCACATGAGGGCAAATTAGTCCTTTCACCTTTTTAATAGAAAAATTAAAAAATAAAATAATATAACACCTAACTTCTCAGATCTGTACCCATCACCTTCATCCCCTCTATCTCTTGACCTTTGACCTAACCACCACCACCAAGATTTGCCGCCATCAGCACCCCATCACCTTCACCCTCTCCATCTCTTGACCCGTGACCTAACCACCACCACCACCGGATCTGCCGCCATAACCACCCCATCACATTCACCCTCTCTCTCTTGACCTGCGACCCAACCACTATCACCATAGTATTGTAATTTAATCCGTTGCTGCCTCGGTGTAATGTTGAGCACTTTTAAAGCTACGTATCTCTATAAAACAGGCCAACACAATTTACCCTAATAATGCTTGTTTCGTCCACCATAATCATATATCAAACTCATCAGATATACTAAAAAAGCTTAAAAACTATTATTTCTAAGTGTTTGATCTCATGCAGTTTAAATGTGATCACATTTCAAATGATTCAAGTTTAGAGGAAATTGTTTAACTGAACTATCAATTCGCCTGTATCTACACAATATCATAGATGTCCCCAACTCAAGAAACTTGATACCGGTGAGGATTCAGTGCTGGAAGCTAAGGGCTTGTTCTATGGAATCAGTCATACCCCAAACAGCCAGTTGTTACAAGGTCAAATTGACCTTGATAGCGCCGGTTATATATTGGTCAAAGATGGTACTGCAGAGACTTCGTTAGAAGGTGTGTTTGCTGCTAGAGATGTTCAGGTAATATTATATACCAAAATTCTTATTATTATGGTTACATTTGATACCTTGAATGCTTAAACACATCCTCTGTCCCTTCGTCCTCCGACGAGTACTCGCTTCCGTCACTCCGATCTCCACCGTCACCGCCACCAGTTCTTCTATCGGAATCATTACACTCTTCCGCCATCGATAATTTGAAACTTCTGATGATTTGAAATTCAAATTCGATCGATCTGGGGAGTGGTGGTGGTAGAGGTTGGTTGGAAAGAGATGAAGATGAGAAATTCTAGGGTTAGGGTTGTGGAATTGGGAAAGATGTGTTTATTTATTAATGAATATTTTAAATAAAAACATGAAATGACCATAATACCCTTAATAGGATAGATATAACTGAAAATTTTTACTTGGTTAGTGCTAAAGGACGAAAGGTGTAATGCGATTTCCAAATAAAGGACCGTGACTGTAATTATTGAAGTTAAAGGCTATCCATTGCAACCCGCTACAAAGATAAAGGACGAAAAGTGTAATTTATCCAATAAAGAGAGAGTAGATGGTGGTAGAGTGTATAGGTTTTTTAAAAAAATGAGGTGAAAAAGTGTATTTATATAAAAATTTAAGGAATAAACTTTTTTTTGTTAATAAATTGACCGTTGAACGGTCGGATTTTTTAAAAGATAACAAATGGTGGCGTGATAATTTTCGCGAGGAATCAAAAATCAAACCTCATAGTGCCGACTGTATTGGTGTTGCCGAGCGCTATGGGTCGCTATACTACTCTCTGGCGCCATATACAGCCCCATTACGGAGATTACGATGGGACTAACAAGAGAAAGGTTGCTGGAGAAGACCAGACTTAGTGTGAAGGTGTTTCATTAGATTTTGCTCAATATTAAAGATCCCTTTAAGATATTATTGTTAATGTATAAACATGTTTACAATATATGAGTGTATGTATGTAAACAACAAGGAATACAAGATAGATGACAAGTTAATAGAACACTTGGTTCTGCAACAAGAAGTTGTTCCCTAAGTATGCTTCTTTTTTTTAACAAAAAAAAAAAAAAAAAAAAACTGAATTCAGATATCGAAGGTACCTTCTATAATCAATGGAAGACGTGGTGAGGTTTGACGACTTGTACTTCAGTCAACACCTAATAAGGACATTGTGTTTGTGGATGAGTCTTGATGATGTAATCATGATGCATGTATGTATTAATATGATAATGAAACATCATATGTATGAATTCACTTGAAAAGGCAACGCATGCATGATTAGGTTGAGACATTGAAGTAGAAACCCTTGTCAGTTTATCCAAACTGATCGAACGTATGCTTATGAATGCAGCATGCATACATGTGTTCTTCCATGAATATCGTACGTATGTAGATATAGCTGATGATTCATGAGTAAAACCGACACATACCACATGACAGTACCTGGTACATGAGTAAAACGATTCCATGCATGTACCTGCATCTAAAAACTGATCCACTGAGTAACATTGGCTGCATGCACCTCTGCAACATATATCCTTGCCACGTGCCTCTTCATGCACAAACTGACACAAATACTTCTTGTACTTGAGGTTTTATAAAGGGTGGGGGTATTGGTACATCCCCCAAAAGTAGTGACACACCCTCCAGTAGCCCCGTATAAGGCAATGAGGGTTGTATAGGGGTCGAGTGCATTAATTATGTCAGAAAAAGTAAAGTTATACGCCCTTCATTGCCCTATGAGCGGTGTATTAGAAAGGTGGTAGTTGGAGCATTAAACTCTATACGCCTCTCATTGCTTTATACGCTGCTCATTGGTACTATAATCTCTGAATTTAAGGTATATTGCTGACAAGACAGCTGAGTTCAGACTGAAAAGGCTGAAAAGGTGATCCGCATATACGCGCTCATGGCCCTATAGGCTGCGTATTGTTTCGAATTTTTTCCCTTTACCCCAAGCTTACGGGATTCATGTAATACAAATGTTCAAAAATCCTAAAAAAGTGATGAAAATGATAAAAATTTTCAAATAAACGGTCTGGTTAAATTAGATTCGAATCACGATGTCAAATTGGGACTTTGGATATTTTTTTGGTGAAAGTTCGAATGAGTCATACGTCTCCGAAAGCGTTTGGTTACCCGGCGTTGATCGAGGTGAGGAGGAGGTGGTTTCCGTGCGTCATTGTGATGAAGGGAGTGTGCGGCCCGTGATGCCTGATTTGAACCAGGTAAAAAATTCATTTTGTCGTTTTGGATATTTTAGTCTAACCATTAAGTTGTTTCAGGTCGTAGAGGAGGCAGGACCATCTTACGTGGCTCAAAGCTATCCGCAACACGCATACGGGACTTACCATTCCGATCAGGAAAAACAACACAAGAAAAAGTCCGAGGAATGTGCTTTTGACTTCGAGGAAGACGATAACGAAATCGAGAAAGGTGTTACACACTTCGAGGAAAGTGATCAAGACGAGGACGATGGTGGTGGCGGGGACGATGGTGGTGGCGGTGACGATGGTGCTAATGACCCGAAAAAACAAGGAATGGTATAACATAACCGTCACTTACGTGTTATTCGTTATGTATAATGTTTATTAAATTTTAGACAATTTTGATTTTGTATACGTGTTATTTGTTATGTATAGGTTTATTAAACAAATATAGTTTTAAATATAGTTTTAAATTACCGTTGTTTCAGGTATTTGCGACACTTCACGAGTTAAAGAATTGGTCTTACAAAACAGAAATTGCGAAAGGTTAGGTCATTGTGACCCAACGAACGGTAACAAAAGGCGAAGATTCGTCAGCAAGGACAGTGAAGATATGGTTGCAATGCGGCCGTGGAGGCACATGCAAAAGTAAAGCAACAGTTCGGCGTTCTGGTAGCAAAAAGATTGGGTATCCTTTTAAAATGATAGGGAAACTAGACGCAAGTAGTGGCAATTGGAGCTTAGTGGTGAAACAAAAGGATCATAACCGTGAGCCTGCGGTATTTCTCGAGGGTCACGCGTTTGCGAGAAGGTTGACCCCAGACGAAGAATCATTGGTAGAGAGACTTTATATTCAAAACATGGAGCCTATGAACATACATTTAACCATAAGAAAACAAAACCCACAGAGCGTGTGCATTCTACGAGACATACAAAACGTGATAAAAAAGATTAAAGTCAAAATGTACGGTGATCAGACTCCAATGCAGATATTGGAGCAAATGTTGTATGAAGGAAGGTATGTTTACCACACCCGGGTGAATCCCGAAACAAATGCGGTCGAGGAGGTTTTTTTTGTTCATCGGTACTCGTACATAATGTGGCGTGCTTTCCCACATGTGTTGATGATTGATACCACTTACAAAATGAAGGAGTATAGACTTCCGTTTGTTCAAATTGTGGATGTGACATCGACACACAAGTCGTTTTGTGTCACTCATGCTTTTATCTCTAAAGAAAAACAGGATAACTTCTTGTGGGTCCTACAGAAGCTCAAAGGATTGTTGGTAGAGGGTATGGAACCGCGCGTGATAGTAACAGATTGCGATAAAGCTTTGATGAATGCTTGCGATAAAGTATTCCCAAAAGCATCCAAATTGCTATGTAGGGGGCACATCTCACAAAATATTCTAAAACACAACAAGGCAAAATTTGCAACGGCTGAAGAATGGAAAATATTCAAGCTTTCTTGGTCTCGATTGTGTAATTCTCCCAGTGAGACGCTATACAATTATAACTTTAAGCGGCTATATACGCGACTGACTAACGACCATAGATCAGGTACGTATTATATTACTTCACATTCATTCATGTATACACACATACATGTAACCTCCCTGAATTTTATATACGCAATTATATTTTACAAACTATAGGGGCCTATTTTGACATTTTGTGAAACTATAAGTTGAGGGACTTGTTTGTCATTGTTTGAAACTTGCTTTAAAAATGGCTAAACTAAGTCCAGGGGCTAAACTGTCATTTATTGAAAGTTATAGTCTAGGGGTTATTTTGACATTATTTTAAAGTACAAAGTATTGGGCATAAAATGTAATTATTGAAAGCTAAAGTATAAGGGTTGAAATTGCCTTGTTTGAAACTTATTTTAACTCTAAAATCTTAACCGAGTTAAATGTTGAATATGAAATCCTTTAAAAAAATTAATTTAGTTAACTATGTTAATTAGAATAACAAAAAAGGGGGGTTTCTTGTATAACCCGCCCCTTAGCAAAGATCGAACCCGGACCACTCGTGTAAAAACACCCCTTCTTTACTAGTTTATCCTCCATTAGGAGCTGATTTATACCCTAACATTAGTTGTTTTATACACTTCTTAAAATCCAACCGGGCACACACCTTTAATTTTATTTTTACGTTTTTTATCACTTTTATAAAAACTAACATTTTTATAAACTCATATACATCAAACCTGATTTACTAAAAATATAAACTATAATTATTTCCGGTTTTATCTAATTATTATGAATTAAGTTAGTTTTAATTTTATTAAATTCATTAAAAATAGTAAACTAATTTTATAAAACCTGAAAATTTTTATATAATTATTTTAACATCAGAATGATGTTTGAAAATGTAAAATTGATATTTTCCCAAAATTCGATTTTTAACCAATTTAATCCAATAATTACATAGTTTTATTTGTTTAATTAATTATTTAAAAATAGTTAATTTATCAGAAAAAGTTTGTTTCAGCCTTTGGTCGGGGTGTTACAATACAAACATTAAAAATCGTTATATTCTGTTTTTTTTTTCCAGGAGTTTTGGACTATTTGTATACTGTCTGGCTACTACCCTATAAAGAAAAGTTTGTTTCAGCCTGGACTAACACAAGCCCTAACTTTGGTCAACATACAACCAACAGAGTTGAAAGCCAACATGCTAAGTTTAAAAGATACCTTAAGGGGCCAAACAGCTCGCTCCATAGACTTATGTGGCTTGTTGACAAAGTTGTAAAGTCACAACGCATACAAATAAACCTCACTTTTCAGGATAGCCGGTCCTTGAAAATGGGGGACCACATGATATCATTCTTTGATAACCTACGTGGTAATGTTTCCCTGAAAGCATTAGATTTGTTGCTTGTGGAGAAGAAAAAGATACGTACGTTGCTCGCAGTAGGGGGGACTTGTGGTCACCAACTTTTTACGAGTTGTGGGTTGCCATGTGCTTGTCAGATGGAGTGGTGGGAAAATACAAGTGATAAAAACAGGCTTCAACCGCTTATTCTACTTCATATGAATACCCACCCCCCCTCATTTCTAACTATTGTTTTTAAAATACAGATTGCAAAATTCCTCTTGCCGCCGTAGACAAATTCTGGACAAAACTAGATTTCAATGCTGAATAACTTAAGGAAGAAGATAATAATCTTTGGGAGGAAATGGACAGAGTCATGCAACAACTGAAGGCGCAACCACCGATAGTGTTAAAAAGTATGTTGTCGAAGATAAAGGAGGTGGTGAATCCAAGTATGACTGACCATCAACCGCCTGAGGTACAACAAGATACTCGGGGGCGCCCAACCTCTAAAGCACAACAAAAAAAGAAGGAGGAGGTTGCGAGACGTAAAGATACCCAGTCCGAAGCAAAAGGCAAAAGCCAAAAGAAGGACGAGGACGCTCAAAACCCAGCAGTGCAACGCATTCGTTCAAAGAAAAATAAGGCTAAAAAGACAGTTGAAATTATAGATGAAGATTTTCCACTGTTGGTGGGGGATAAGTACGTCAACAATCATTGACCTATATAATATCCTACGTATTTCCATACATACATTTTCCCTGATAAGGATTTTCCACGATATATTTTCCAATTACAGGTACAAAAACATGATCGATCGTTTTAAGGACTGGCTTCCACCTATGTATCGGAGATACATAACACATATGGAAGATGCCCAGTCTGACGGTAACTGTGGGTTTCGATCGGTGGCTATGGGTTTGGGGTTGGACCAGAATGCTTGGATGTGGGTCCGCCAAGAGCTACTGGATGAGATGTTCATTAACAAAGACCGGTGGTGGCCTATTCTTGACTCTTTTAATCCGGGATTTTACACTACAGTATATCGATCAATAAACTGGTTGCACGTGGAACCTGCACCAATGGCATGCTGGATGTTCTTGCCATACGCCGGATTGTTGGTGGCTCAAAAATTTGGTGTGGTTGTTCAACATTTAAGCAATGGTGTTTGTCAAACATACTTTCCCATGTTTGATGGTCCGGCGGAGGGCCATTCTGTTCTTTCGATTGCCTATGTGGAAGATAGCCATTTCATCATGGTTAAGTTAACGGATGATGGTCCGATGCGTCCACCGAATGGACTATGGAATATGTATCGAAGTACTGAAGCTATGGAGTGGGAGACAATGTACATGTCTCGTCTTTCACAGGGTAAGAAGTTACTTCGTAGTAATAGAAGTGTTCGAAGAGACTTTATTAACTTGTTGTAGGTTCTCGTTGTAACACGTAAAACTGTTTAATCGTATTATTATGTGTTTATTTTTTTAATTTACATTCTATTATCTTTCGAATATAGTGTAAGCAACATTTATTTTGTAAAAAATGTTAATTACATTGTTTTATAATGTAAAAACACTTATTTACATCACTATTTTTATTAAAAAAAGGCATCATATGCAGCATATTGGGCAATGAGAGGTGTATACCAGCCTCTATATGCCGCTCATAGCACAATAAGCGGCTCCTGGTAAGCAATCTATAAGTCACGTATTGGCCAATGAGGAGTGTATACCAACACAAACAACTTTTCAGCTCACTAAAGAGGGAAAACTAGATCAAAATCAATTCAAACACACACACACACCAAAACACCAAAAACACACACAACTCTCTCCCTTATACCATTTCTATCCCGTATCGAACCATACGGTGCGAATTTTCACAAGAGGTTAGTAACATCTTCATCTTTCCTTTTTGTTATTGTTTTTTTACGGTTTTTTTTTTTCTGAAATATTTTGGTTGTGGTGTTTGGCGGTAGAGGTGTTTGACGGTGGTGGTTGTTAGAGTGGTTTAGGTTAGGATGGTGGTGGTTGTTAGAGTGGTTGAGGTTAGGACGGTGGTGGTTGTATCTATGGGTTAGGGTTTGACGGTGGTTGTGGGTTGGCTGTGGTGGTTATGGGTTGGCTGTGGTGGTTGTGGGTTGTCGTAATTTTATTAATATTTTGACAAAATATTAACTTTTAATTGTCGCAGATATGTCGTCAGATGAGGAACAACAGGCACCAAATGGTGGTCCGGTATTCAATCCGATGGCCGGGGGTAATTGTGAGCAGTACGATTTTTTAGACTTCCCCCAGCGCAGTACGGAATACAGACGTTTTTCCAAGTTCCGGGGTATGAGAGTGAGACAACAGAGGGCGTTGTGTTGGGACGCATTACGGGAGTGTGGCGAGGAGCAGAGGGCCCGGGGTATAATCGGGGAAAATAACCCGTGGGATCGTATGTTTTTTCATGCGGCTGGGTCTTCTTATAGGCCTATGATGGTGGAGTTCCTCTCCACGTTTATCTATCGACCACGGCCTGCTGAGCAGCCTAACTCAGATATGGATGATCCGATGGTGGAACCACCCCCTGCTGAGGTAACTTTCTGTTTATTCGGGGAGCGACAGAATATGTCGCTGCGTCAGTTTGCTTTGGCCACCAGATTCTACATTGATGAGGAGTTGGTTCAGGATATTTATACCACCGCGATCACATCTATGCCTGATGATCAGTTGCTTGCTTGGTGGCCCACCCTCTGTGATGTACCCTTCGGTAATAAGGCCCGTGTGACACCCTAGGAAAACCAGTGAACTACACAACACAACTAGCTTCCTCAGTAACCTCGCGCTAAATTTCAGGACGAAATTTCTTTCAAGTTGGGGATAATGTGTCAACTCGAGTTTCCAAGATTCCATCTTCGCATTAATTGCACGTTAAATTGTTTAGATTGTTTGTTGACACGACTTGTTGTTTCACAACCGTACACATTTGTAATACGTTAAATCGTAGTGTGACTAATATGTTTTATTGGTGTGTATTAAGTGTGTTAATAAGGTGTCTTGTACTAATTGGTGGGTTATAGTTAATTGGTGTCTTGTACTAATGGATGTGTTATAATTAAATATAAACCATGCCTACGAAATCATCATAAGCCGAAAACACCCTTGGTGGTGAAAACACCTTGGGTTTTCGTCCAACATGAGGCCACCGAAAACAACTCATGGGCTTCGGCCCAGAAGCGGTTGAATATAGAATCTGTTATTATGTGCACAATGAATTCGATAACTGAAAACCCTAGCTACCTCTCACTTTCTCTCTCGCTCTCCTTTGAAACCAAACGGCAGCCGTGAGTACTCGAGCCCTTTGACATCGATCGATTTGCCGTCCTCCCTGCTTAGGTCGTGATTGATTAATTGTGAGCACTTAACTTAGCATACCGAGCAAACCAAGGTGAGTTCACACTGTTACTAAGGCATGGGATTCCCAGGGTATGGGAATGGGGATTGAAGGAATGAGATTTGAATAGATACTCGTACTTACACTGTTACTAGACTATCTACCATCGTCCTCGGATGCGCAGGATACATACGTAAAACCTACGTATACTTGTACTCATCACTGTCCTCAGCTTGCGAAGGACACTCACGTAAAACCTACGTGAACTTATACCCACTACTGCCTCGGTTGTGTCAGGCACTTACGTAAAACCTACGTAAACAAGAACATGCTACTGTCTTCCGGAGTCAGGAAGGACACTTACGTAAAACCTACGTAAACCCCCGCGTACCCCTGTCCTCGGTTGTGAAGGACACTTACGTAAAACCTACGTAAACTTTGTACGTACTACTGTTCTCGGTAAGAAGAACACTTATGGTTACAAATAGTCTAGTGTAAATGCAAACATGGGAAGCCCCCACTAATAGAACATACTATCGGCCTAGTAGCGCCACATGTTACGAAACAAACTTACTATTACGAACTTACTTACTGTGAACTCGCTCAACTAGTTGTTGACTCTCTGTTACATGCCTTGCAGGTCGTTAGGTATACATGGAGTTTGCACTGGGAGGCGCGTTCGTTGTGGACAAGGATCGTGAATGCTTGATTAGACATTATGTCATTACACACTTTATTTATGTTGGGCTTTTACTCATATGCTTCCGCTAAACGTTGAATTTATACTTATGTTTTGAACACCTTTCATATGGATTGGTTTGGTTACAATTATTGTTACTATTACATTGTTCTATATGATTGGTGGCTTGATCCTGGTCAGTCACGCTCCCAAGCGGTGATACTCCGCATGTGGATTTTGGGGGTGTGACAGATTGGTATCAGAGCCATTGGTTATAGAGAACTCGGTTTTAATAAGGGGAAAACGTTTTTATTAAAACCAGACTATAACCTGTACAGTGCTCAACGATCCACAACGACGCCTCGCTCCACGTGCAAGACTCAACATTCTAGGTAATATGGTATATGTTTTATTGCCTACTTGCTAGAATTACATAGAACTTTGCTCATGGTATGCTTAGATGCACATAACCCCTATTGCTTGAGAATACTTGTGTGCTCACTCTCTTCTGTCATCGCACTATTCGCGAACCTCTCTCACTCATGTTCTCCTTGATATCAAGATCATGAGCGGACACGTTAACCTAACCCAAGCCCAGTTGGCGGCTTCGATCACTGAACAAGTTACTGCAGCACTCGCAGCTGCCCAGGCAGGAGGTATAACCTGCCATCACCACTTACTCTAGGATCTTTAGATCCTACTCTCGTAAACCAACACTCGTGATCAAGTATTTTTACCATTACGCACACGACAGGTCAACACGCTCAGCCACCTGTTTGCACCTTCAAAACTTTCATGGGCTGTCATCCTAGTACTTTTAGTGGCACGGAAGGAGCAGTTGGACTCCTCCACAGGTTTGAGAAGCTCGAATCGGTCTTCGAGATGTGTGAATGCCCTGAGGCTCGTAGGGTGAAGTACGCTACCGGTACTCTCGAAGGCACTGCGCTAACTTGGTGGAACGCGCAAGTTCAGATGCTGGGGCTGGCGGCTGCTAATGCCACCCCATGGAATGATTTTAAGGAACTGATCAAACGTGAATACTATAGTCGTGATGACATCCACAAGCTGGAAGTGGAATTCTTTAACCTGAAGATGACGGGGTCAGAGTTAGAAGCATACACGAAACGATCCAATGAACTGGCAGTGTTATGTCCAACTATGGTGGATCCTCCCATCAAACACATTGAGCTGTACCTCAAAGGCTTAGTACCAGAAATTCAAAGCCATGTGACTTCGACTAATCTTGCTACCATTCAAGATGTTACTCGTCTTGCTCATCGTCTCACGGACCAGGCGGTGGAACAGAACAAGCTGCCTAAGCGTATCGGTGCTACTGCTACTACTACTTCTGCGATTCCCAGTGACAATAAACGAAAGTGGGATGGAACCTCCAGCAAGGGTTCGACTACGGTTCAGTTCCAGGTACAACAGCGAAAGATCGATGACTATCAGAGCCCTGGTCAGCAATCTTCTAGTAGTCAAGGGTTGTAACCTCGTCTTAGCTGGTCAGACATTCTCCACCAACCTCATTCCTATAGTCTTGAGTAGTTTCGACATCGTCATTGGGATGGATTGGTTATCCCAACAACAAGCAGAGATCCTATGCAAGGAGAAGGTCATTCGTATTTCCCCGTTCCGGCAAGGAACCTCTCGAAAGTCAAGGCGACAAGAGTGGTGCTGTGGTGGGCATCATCTCCTTCCTGAAGGCCCAGAAGTGTTTACGAAAAGGCCACACCGCTATTTTTAGCACTTGTTACTGATGCATCGACGAAAGAGAAGAAGATCGAGGATATCCCCAGTAGTACGCGACTTTCCTCAAGTGTTTCCTGAAGAGTTACCTGGGCTACCGCCTCATCGCCAGGTCAAATTTCAGATCGAGCTAGCTCTAGGAGCAGCACCTATAGCTCGAGCACCTTATCGCCTAGCTCCAACCGAACTGGAAGAACTGTCCAAACAATTTCAAGAACTTCTGGAAAAGGGTTTCATTCGTCCTAGCTCTTCGCCCTGGGGAGCTCCAGTATTATTTGGGAAGAAGAAAGACGGTACCTTCAGCATGTGCATAGATTACCGCGAACTGAACAAGGTGACCGTGAAGAATCGTTATCCTCTTCCACGCATCGATGACTTATTCGACCAGTTGCAAGGGTCGAGCTATTACTCGAAGATTGATCCGAGGTCAGGCTACCATCAACTGAGAGTCCGGGATGAGGACGTCTCCAAAACAGCATTCAGAACTCGTTACGGCCACTACGAGTTTCTTGTCATGCTATTCGGGTTAACGAACTCACCGGCAGTTTTCATGGATCTTATGAACAGGGTGTGCAAACCTTATCTTGACAAGTTTGTTATTGTTTTCATCGATGACATCCTGATCTATTCTAAGAGTCAGGAGGAACACGAGCAGCATTTACGACTTATTTTGGAACTCCTTCGAACGGAACAGCTGTACGCCAAGTTTTCAAAATGCGACTTCTGGCTTCGTGAAGTCTACTTTCTAGGCCACGTGGTAAACAAGGATGGGATTCATGTCGATCCATCCAAGGTAGATTCGATCAAGAACTGGCCTGCACCTCGCACACCAACCGAAATACGTCAATTCTTGGGTTTGGCGGGTTATTACAGACGGTTCATCAAAGACTTCTCAAAGATTGCACAGCCGCTTACACTACTGACACAGAAAGGTGTTGCTTACCGTTGGGGTAATACACAGGAAACAGCGTATCAGCACTTAAAGGATAGACTTTGTAGCGCACCTATCCTCTCATTGCCTGAAGGCACGGACGATTTTGTAGTCTACTGCGACGCATCCATCCAAGGTCTTGGATGTGTGTTGATGCAACGGGATAAAGTCATTGCTTATGCTTCGCGCCAACTTAAGATTCACGAACGGAATTACACTACACACGATTTAGAGCTGGGAGCTGTTGTTTTTGCGCTCAAGATATGGCGACACTACCTGTACGGTACCAAGTGCACCATCTACACCAATCACAGGAGTCTTGAACATATCTTCAAGCAGAAGGAATTGAACATGCGTCAACGTCGATGGGTTGAATTACTGAACGATTACGAATGTGCTATAAAGTACCATCCGGGCAAAGCCAATGTGGTGGCCGACGCCCTCAGTCGAAAGGACATTACGCCTAAGTGCGTACGAGCCTTACAACTCACTATTCAATCTAGTCTTCCTGCACAGATACGAGATGCTCAGGTAGAAGCAATTGAAACCAGAAAACGTCAGGGCTGAAGCTTTATGCGGCTGAAGGCAGCGGTTAGAACGAAAGGCAGACGGCGCTTACTATGTAACAGAACGCATTTGGGTCTCACTCTATGGCAACTTACGTGAGCTTTTAATGGATGAAGCTCATAAGTCTCGCTACTTTGTACATCCTGGTTCGGATAAGATGTACCACGATATTAAAACTACATACTGGTGGCCTAGCATGAAGGCCCACATAGCAACTTACGTCAGCAAGTGTTTGACTTGTGCGAGAGTCAAAGCCGAATACCAGAAACCTTCAGGCCCACTCCAACAACCTGAGATACCACAATGGAAATGGGAGCAAATTTCCACGGATTTTGTTACTGGCCTGCCTAGATCTCAACGTGGGAATGACACTATTTGGGTGGTCGTGGATCGACTCACAAAGTCTGCACACTTCTTGGCTATCAAAGAAACAGACAAGTTCTCTACCTTAGCAGACATCTACTTAAAAGAAGTGGTTTCAAGGCACGGGGTGCCAACCTCTATTATCTCTAATCGTGACGCACGTTTTACCTCAGAACTGTGGAAAGCAATGCACAAATCTTTTGGCTCACGATTAGACATGAGCACAGCTTATCACCCTCAGACGGATGGGCAGTCTGAGCGCACTATTCAAACTCTAGAAGACATGCTTCGTACGTGTGTAATCGATTTCGGCAACGGCTGGGAAAAACATCTCCCGTTAGTGGAGTTCTCGTATAACAACAGCTACCACACAAGCATTAAAGCTGCTCCATTCGAGGCATTGTACGGACGTAAATACCGGTTACCTCTTTGTTGGGCAGAGGTGGGTGATAGTCAAATCACAGGTCCAGAAATGGTAGTTGATACTACTGAAAAGATTGCTCAAATACGACAATGCATGGCGGCAGCTCGTGACCGTCAGAAAGCATACGCCGATAAAGACAGGAAACTACTCGAATTCCAGGTTGGGGATCGAGTGCTACTCAAAGTTTCACCCTGGAAGGGTGTTGTTCGTTTTGGCAAACGCGGCAAACTTAATCCCCGATACGTCGGACCTTTCGAAGTCATAGAGAAAATAGGCAAAGTGGCCTACAGACTGAACTTACCAGCTGAACTCAGTGCAGTTCACAACGTCTTTCACGTGTCGAATCTGAAGAAGTGTCTGTCAGATGAGACCCTCATAGTTCCTTTGAAGGAGCTTACTATCGACGAACAGTTTCGATTCGTCGAGGAACCAGTTGAAATCACGGACCGGGATGTTAAGGTCCTCAAGCACACCAGGATACCTCTTGTTCGAGTTCGTTGGAACTCCCGTCGTGGCCCAGAGTTTACCTGGGAACGAGAAGATCAGATGAAACTCAAGTATCCCCAGTTATTCAGAAACAGTGCAACCACTACTGAGGCTGAAGCTACCACAGAATTTCGAGACGAAATTCCAAATCAACGGGGGGATGATGTGACACCCAAGGAAAACCAGTGAACTACACAACACAACTAGCTTCCTCAGTAACCTCGCGCTAAATTTCGGGACGAAATTTCTTTCAAGTTGGGGATAATGTGACAACTCGAGTTTCCAAGATTCCATCTTCGCATTAATTGCACGTTAAATTGTTTAGATTGTTTGTTGACACGACTTGTTGTTTCACAACCGTACACGTTTGTAATACGTTAAATCGTAGTGTGACTAATATGTTTTATTGGTGTGTATTAAGTGTGTTAATAAGGTGTCTTGTACTAATTGGTGGGTTATAGTTAATTGGTGTCTTGTACTAATGGATGTGTTATAATTAAATATAAACCATGCCTACGAAATCATCATAAGCCGAAAACACCCTTGGTGGTGAAAACACCTTGGATTTTCGTCCAACATGAGGCCACCAAAAACAACTCAAGGGCTTCGGCCCAGAAGCGGTTGAATATAGAATCTGTTATTATGTGCACAATGAATTCGATAACTGAAAACCCTAGCTACCTCTCACTTTCTCTCTCGCTCTCCTTTGAAACCAAACGGCAGCCTTGAGTACTCGAGCCCTTTGACATCGATCGATTTGCCGTCCTCCCTGCTTAGGTCGTGATTGATTAATTGTGAGCAATTAACTTATCATACCGAGCAAACCAAGGTGAGTTCACACTTTTACTAAGGCATGGGATTCCCAGGGTATGGGAATGGGGATTGAAGGAATGAGATTTGAATAGATACTCGTACTTACACTGTTACTAGACTATCTACCATCGTCCTCGGATGCGCAGGATACATACGTAAAACCTACGTATACTTGTACTCATCACTGTCCTCAGGTTGCGAAGGACACTCACGTAAAACCTACGTGAACTTATACCCACTACTGCCTCGGTTGTGTCAGGCACTTACGTAAAACCTACGTAAACAAGAACATGCTACTGTCTTCCGGAGTCAGGAAGGACACTTACGTAAAACCTACGTAAACCCCCGCGTACCCCTGTCCTCGGTTGTGAAGGACACTTACGTAAAACCTACGTAAACTTTGTACGTACTACTGTTCTCGGTAAGAAGAACACTTATGGTTACAAATAGTCTAGTGTAAATGCAAACATGGGAAGCCCCCACTAATAGAACATACTATCGGCCTAGTAGCGCCACATGTTACGAAACAAACTTACTATTACGAACTTACTTACTGTGAACTCGCTCAACTAGTTGTTGACTCTCTGTTACATGCCTTGCAGGTCGTTAGGTATACATGGAGTTTGCACTGGGAGGCGCGTTCGTTGTGGACAAGGATCATGAATGCTTGATTAGACATTATGTCATTACACACTTTATTTATGTTGGGCTTTTACTCATATGCTTCCGCTAAACGTTGAATTTATACTTATGTTTTGAACACCTTTCATATGGATTGGTTTGGTTACAATTATTGTTACTATTACATTGTTCTATATGATTGGTGGCTTGATCCTGGTCAGTCACGCTCCCAAGCGGTGATACACCGCATGTGGATTTTGGGGGTGTGACAGCCCGTGTCTCGTTGATTCTTGACCCACTCGTTCGCTACATACACCGTTGCATTGCCATGTCGATATCTGGGCATGGCAAAAGCAACGAGTGGGTCACGAAAACCGACCTGTTCTATCTTTACTGTTTATTCACGGGGACGCCGTGCGCCCTCCATCGCTGCCTAGTGGAGTATTTCTCCTCATTTTCCCGACGTCAGAAGCGTGGCGGATTGCACGGAGGGGCGTTCATCACGCGTATTTCCCAGCATTGCGGTCGGTATTTTCCATTCATCGATGAGTTGCGACCGCCTGCCCCTTTCGAGTATTTGGGTATTAGGACAATGGGAGGGATGAACTTGACGGTGAACTTTCCGGGCATTGGTTATCGGTTTGTCGGTTTGGACGATCAGATTTTCGTAGCCCAGCCGTTAGTACATCAACATCTGCTGGAGGCTGCGGAGGTGGATATGTCTCATGTTGTTGACGAGCCTATTGGAGAGGGTGACGTCGAGCCTGAGGTTGAGCAGGGGCATCCGCAGGAGCTGCCACAGCATCCTCGGCGCGTCTATCATGCGGTGAGGTTGCCTCAGTCTACTCAGCGTCTCCTCGAGAGGCTTGTAGCGGGTCAGACGGCTGTGATGGGGAGGTTGGCACTGCAGGATCGGCATTTGGACCAGATGGAGGATATGATGGAGTGGATGATGGCTAGCGAGGCTGATAGGCGTACCGAGGCGGGGTTTCCAGTTCGAGACCTGCCACAACCACGAGTGTATCCGGGGTCCGGCTCAGAAGCCGGCCCGTCCGGCACGCAGGCAGGCCCTTCCGGCACGCAGGCAGGCCCGTCTGACACGCAGATGCAGTTGACATGTTATGATAGTGGTTCTGATGACAGTGACGAGGAAATGGCTTAGGAGTAGTATTTATCTGTTTCGTTTGGTTATATTTTGGGTTTAATGTGGTTGTACGAACAAATATTTATTCCTCTTTTGTTATTTATGTTTAGTTGTATGCCCGGTTGTTTTTGTATAAACGTTTAATCTTTTATCAGCATGTATGGATGGTAACATGTTTAATATTTTATCACCATCTATGTTGTTTTTTTTTTGGATTTTACAGCTGTATTGTCATGTTTATAAGGTTCATTGCTTGTTCAATCCGGGTTCCATAGGTATTGGGATTCTTATAACGAAGGGGTATATTGGTCTTTTTAAAAAATGCTAAGCATGTGCAGAAGGGGTATAAACGGTTATAAGAATTTCAGGGACTGGATTTGAAAAATTAGAATTACATTTAGTTTTTAATAACTGAGCAGGGACTATGAGGGTTAACTGGAATTTCCTGGAACCTCCACCAACTACAATGCTTCTGCGTCAGCAACCTTGAGGGAGAACTCCTTCTGTATGGATTGGTTCTTCATGCTGTGGAACCGGTTACTGAGAATTCTTCTGCAACGAGGGAGCGCTAGATCAGGTCAGAGGTTCTTCATGTGGTAATGGGGAAGCGGAAAGCACGTTTACCGTGGAATGCATCCTTAAACTTGATAGCAACAATATGGTGACCGAATAGAGATCTGAATAACCGATACAGTTTGCAAGAATTTAATAATATGTAACAGTTAGCGATTTAGGGTTTATGGTTCAGGGTTTAGTCGTTACATTTTGTATTAAAATGACATGTTTTGTGTATTAATATAAAACGATGTTTCGTGTATTTATTGCGTTATGGTTAATAAATGACAAGTGAAAAATAATTAAAGACATAATAATAATTGATAAATAAAAAATTTGACATTTTATAATACACAAAATTCATTTCATAAAATATCGTCATGGGTTAAAAACCCTACCCGACCGCCGGGACTAGATATAACATCATTTTTTAAATGTGCATATGTTTAATTATTATAAGTTGCATAAACTCTCAAGACATAACATTCCGCTAAATCACCAAAATACGAGAGTCATTACATTCATTTACATAAGTTGCATAAACTTAAATACGGCTAACGACAAATACAAATACGGACAAAAAAAAAAACAAAATCCAACAGATTATCAAACAGGTGTCCCTCTTACGAACGACCCTTGAATTTTTATTTTCCATTTCTGCTACTTGCTCTTTATACATTCGAACCTCCTCTTTCAAATAATTGACTTCGTCTTCAAGTACTGCTTTCGTATCCAACAAACCTCGGATGACTTGAACTGCCCGAGGACACATGGGAGGGTCGATCCACGCAAAAAATTTGCACCGAGAACGCTGAAACCGAAGGCGAATTAGTGTTTCTAAGTGTAAAAAATACGTCCCATTAAAAGTGTCATATTTTGAATTTTCAAAGTCTTTATTTATAAACTTTGACTTTAATTATAGATTTTTTGTGTTATATAAAACTTGATGAAAATTAACCCGATAAAAACACTTGTAAAACACACTCAAATCATATAACTTTCATCAAGTATTATCTAACGCAAACAAAATTATTTAAGGTCAAAGTTTATAAATAAAGGCTTTGAAAATTCAAAATATGACAATTTTAATGGGACGGAGGTAGTAGTGCTTAAAGTACATACCAATTGAGAGCATGTGTAAAATTGACGCCCGGGATTAATATCCGTCCAAGATATTTTTATCCCAGCTTGCCTTCCGCATCTACAAATAACCATTGTGAATGTCAAGATGGATATGGATTACACTTTCTCGTACATAATAGTATTTGTTTAGAAAAAAAAAGACTCAATACGCCGCTCATAGCACAATGAGATGCGTATAAAGTACAAAATCTAACCACTTTTTCAGAAAAAGTAAATACATATGCCTCACATAGTGCTATGAGGTCCGTATAACAAAAAGTTAGGTGTTGTATATGCCTCACATTGACCTATACGGTCGTATACACTGACAGCTTTTCAGAAAAAGTAAATTCATACGCCCCTTATAGATCAATGAGCGCGGTATAGACTGACAAATTTTTCAAAAAGTAAATACATACGCGTCATATAGATCAATGAGGGCCGTATATATTCGTTTTGTTTGACTTATTTAGCAACAAGCCTGCTCTTTGACGAACTATATACCCAAAAAGGTCTTGGACCACACGATGAAGATCCGGAAGTACACACACACGCACGGATTCTTTGTCTCTCGTATTGTTATCGCTCTCGTATCTCTTCATACACTCGGAGTATTTAAGGTTAGTTCGTATTCCGTATTTTTATGTTTAATTTTCATTTTTTTTCTCTGATTTTTGTGGTTTATTTTGGTCGGGTATATTGGTGTTGGGGTGTTGGGTGTTTGTGGTTGACGATTGTGGTTGTGTTGTTTTGTGGGTGGTGGGCTGTGGTGTTTGTGGGTGGTTATGTGGTGGTTGACGGTGGTGGTGGTGTTGTGTAGTCGGTGGTAGCCTGTGGTGTTTGTGGGTGGTGGGCTGTGGTGTTGGTTTGTTAAGATTGATGGTAGTGAGGTGGTGGGCTGTGGTGGTTGTGGTGGTTGACGGTGGTGGTTGTGGTGGTGTTGTGTTGTGGGTGGTAGCTTGTGGTGTTTGTGGGTGGTGGGCTGTGTTGTTGGTTTGTTAAGGTTGACGGTGGTGAGGTAGTGGGTTGTGGTGGTTGAGGTGGTGGGTTGTGGTGGTTGACGGTGGTGAGGTGGTGTTGTGTTGTGTTGTGTTGTGTTGTGTTGTGGGTGGTAGGCTGTGGTGGTTGTTGAGGTGCTTGAGGGTGGTAGGTTGTGGTGGTGGTGGTGGTGTGTTGTGGTAGTTGGGATGGTGGTTTTGGTGGTGGTTAGGTTGTCGGTGGAAGGTGGTGGGCGGTGGTGGGTGGCCGACTGGTGGTGGTGGTCGGCTGTGGTAGTAGTGGGTGGTCGGCTATGGTGGTGGTGGGTGGTCGGCTGTGGTGGTGGTGGTGTTGTTTGTTTATTATATTTCACAATATAATTTCTAATATCGAGTCTAACACTATAATTCTATGTTTTTTAACAGGATATCGAAAGTCAGTGTTTTGACGGTGGTGGAAACGTAATTCTTATGGAGAAGTGCACTGCGTTCATATTTCTGATTCAAACGAGTACCTGAGCTCATATTTCAGATTCATGCGCCGGGACGTCAGTCTATGGTGAGGTGCTTGGCGGTGGGGGATGCATCATCCAACATCAATTGCCAAGTCACCCGGAACTCCGACATTGTCAGATGTTACCGTGCAAATAGCACGAAACTCTCATATTGTCGATTACGGGTGCACTCTTGATAGCATCTACTGACGCGCGGTAGTTCCGTCACCGGCATCTATCGACGCCCGGTAGTTATGTGACCACCATATACCATCACGCGTCTGAACTGACTTTTAAGCCGGACGGAATCTACGAAGAAACTGTTCGATTTCACGGTTTGTTTGAGAACCTGATTCAGATACACAACGGTCTCTTTGTTTCGTCCACTAGAACTATTTGTGTATGCATTCTTTTGGTAGTTAACAACGCTTTGAAGTCAAACTGAGAAAAAACAGCTTCGGAGAAACCGGACCGGCTTTGAAACAAGCATGTGAATCTAAGTAATAATATGTAATAGTTAGCGATTTAGTGTGTAGGGTTTAGGGTTTCGGCTATGTATTGTATTACATTTTGTATGAAAGTGTTGTGTTTTGTGTTATTTTATCAAACAATGTTCACTTACATTTTGTATTTACGTTTCTTCTTGCGTTATGGATTATAGAGAATATGACGTTTTATAATAACACTTGATAAAAAAAATGTAGAAGTTTTATAATACTAATTAAAAAAAATGTTGACGTTTTATACTAAAACCTGATAAAAAAATGTAGAAGTTTTATAATACTAATTAAAAAAATTGTTGACGTTTTATAATACTAATTAAAAAAATGTTGACGTTTTATACTAACACTTGATAAGAAATGTAGAAGTTTTATAATACTAATTAAAAAAAATGTTGACGTTTTATAATAATAATTAATAAATAAAAATGTTGCCATTTTTCTAAATATATTAAATAAAAAATGACATTTATATACCTTCCTTTTATAACAATAAATAATAATAAATATAAATGTTTATATTTTTTTTATTTTAACAAAAAATTAAAAAAATATATATATAAAGTTTTTTTTAAATAATATTTCACCCACTTGAAAACCCTCCATACCCTTCAAATTTATTCCACACAAAAGAGCCAATGATTGGGTAATCATTGGCTGACACCCAATCATTGACAATTAATAGGATGTGTGAAAAAGTAACCAAAGGCTCATTCTATTTACACCCCCTCTATTTACTAATTACACCCCCTATCAAAAACATCACATCCATCAATTATTTACTTTTTGTTTTTTAGTCTTTTTTGTCTTTTTGTTATCTTTTTTTATTCTTTTATTTAATTATTAGTTATTTATTATTTGTTTATTATTTATTTAGTTAGTATTATTATTATCATTATTATTATTATTAGTAATTATATATTATTTGTTATTAGTTTTTATTGTTATAATTTATCAAATTATATTTATAGCTGTAACAAAAGCTATATAAAAATAAGTACTTTTTTACAAAATTATTATCGAGGTTTAATAATTTACATACCGAGGTTTAATCTATACACCCCCAAATATAGCAGGTTGGGCTATCCAAGAATTATACATATTTTGACGTGATTCAAATATATTCTCCCAGCCAGCTGCATCATTTTCTCTCAATAATTTCCATAGGTTGGTTGTGCCGGCAATTGGATGCTCTCCTTGCAATTCTACCATTATAAAATGGTTACCATTCACGTGTGCAATTGTAATTATTTTTTTTTCTGGGAACCGGTGAGGGCCTCTCCAAAGCGAAAAACAAGTCGAACTGTTTCTTTTTTCTTGAGATAAAAAATGAACGATTACAATAAATTTGTTCGCAATCAAGAATCCTGTCTCTGGCATAATCATCCAGTGTTTTTCTGGTGCAACCCCTGATCCTCACAATATACTGGTAACTCGAGTTTCCTCCAAAATTCATTGACCGAATCTAAAGGAATAGATTGATCTGCATTAAAGCATAAGTTGTCAGCTTTTAAATATTACCAAGCACATCGACCGAATCTTAGTTTAATACACTGACCTGCTTTCTTATACTTTGAGATTTCACAAGCACATGGTAATCCATAACACTTACGAACTTGACAACGACAATGTGAACGCTTTAAATGACGCTCTGCTATTATTATATCAAGTGCTTCATGAGAAACAGAGCCATGTAATAGCTTCAACATTGGTAGGTTGTGTTTATGCATTAGAACAGTTCTACTTTTTTCGAAGCTATCTTTAACTATTGTATATTGCGAGTTCACTACTTCATCAATGTGACGAACAAGTACTATTCAAGTAATCCAAAACATCTGCAAAGATAATAATGATGATAACGATGGTAACAATAATACTAACAACAACAACAACAACAACAATAATAATAATAATAATAATACTAATAGGATTATAGTAATAATACATACCTTGATGATGGATTAACATTGACTGAAGTTGCTTGTAATTTTGGAGGAATGATGTCCACGTTTGAGATTCAACGAGTGCATTCCACATTATATTGAAGATATTCCAACCATGTTCCGTGGTGAAAAATGATTTGCAGTTTCTAAATATACTTTGAGAAATGTGCCACCTACAAAGTAATCGGGTAGCATTCGGAAAAACTTTCTCGCATGCATTCATCAGAGCTAACTCCCTGTCCGTAACTATAACACGTGGTTGCATGCTCTCATCTAGAGTTGATTTTAAACAGTTTAATGCCCAAAGATATTTCTCCTCTGTTTCTTTACGCATAACTGCAAAATATATATTATCCAAACAAACTCATTTAAACTAAAACAAGACCCTTAACCTAGCTAGATTATATAACTAAGTTGAAACTTGAAACATTGGAATTAAAAACTATACCTGATCTGTTGAAAATCCAGACATCTCTTTAACTTTTCTGAATGCTATGATGAAGCATAAATAGATCACTCTTTGAACAAGTAAATTTATGCAGCTCTTTGAATAGCTTTCTCGAGTATATCTTAAAGAAACTGAAGTGAATGCACCGATAATATGAGAATTATGAAACTGAAGTGAATGCACCAATAATATGATGTCTTTGATTATTATATTATGCACCAATAATATGCTCTCCTTTTTATTATATAATGCACCAATAACTGCAATGCTCTCATCTAGAGTTGATTTTAAACAGTTTAATGCCCAAAGATATTTATCCTCTGTTTCTTTACGCATAACTGCAAAATATATATTATCCAAACAAACTCATTTAAACTAAAACAAGACCCTTAACCTAGCTAGATTATATAACTAAGTTGAAACTTGAAACATTGGAATTAAAAACTATACCTGATCTGTTGAAAATCCAGACATCTCTTTAACTTTTCTGAATGCTATGATGAAGCATAAATAGATCACTCTTTGAACAAGTAAATTTATGCAGCTCTTTGAATAGCTTTCTCGAGTATATCTTAAAGAAACTGAAGTGAATGCACCGATAATATGAGAATTATGAAACTGAAGTGAATGCACCAATAATATGATGTCTTTGATTATTATATTATGCACCAATAATATGCTCTCCTTTTTATTATATAATGCACCAATAATATGATGTCTTTGATTTTCATTATTATATTATGCACCAATAATATGCTCTCCTTTTTACCTAATAGGTAAAAAAATAAAAAGATGTCTTTGAATTACACTTGGTACACGAAACATAGATAAAAAAAATTGTGGGACATGAAACCTTGGACACGAAACATAGATAAAAAAAAAGAAAATTGTGGGACATGAAACATGGTACACGAAACATAGATAAAAAAAATTACACTTGGACCACTCCCATTGGCCAGTCAAACATGTCATACTCAAACCTTTGTAACCTTTAGCGTTTTATTTAAAACGCCAACAACATTTAAAAAAAAAACGCCTAAACACGCCTAGTGTAATGGGGTGGGGGGCGTTTTACGGCGTTTTTTTCAATTTTTTTTTTAAAATACCGCCCCACTACGGGTGGTCTAAGTAATAAGCTTAATAATAATAATAATAATAATAATAATAATAATAATAATTCATTACTAATAGTAAATAATAATAATAATAAAAAGACAAAAAAGACAATAAAATATAATAAAAAAAGACAACAAAAAGACAAAAAAAGACTAAAAACAAAAAGCAAATGATTGATGGATGTGATGTTTTTGATAGGGGGTGTAATTAGTAAATAGGGGGGGGGGGGGTGTAAATAGTATCACCCTAACAAAAAAGTAAACGTATAGGGCAATGAGGGCTTATCGGGTGGGTCCATTTTCAGACGTATAGGGCAATGAGGGGTGTATAGGGTTAGGGGATGTGTGGATAAATTGAGGGGGGTGTGTGGATAACAAAAGCCTTTATAAAACATAAGTATTCCTAGGGTTTTGATTTTAATCTCAGATTTTATATAGTGGCTTGATAAATTAGAACATGAGTGTGATAACATCACTAATGATCTAGTGGTGGTTACGGATATTAAAGTTTTACCTATGGTGGTTCTGGATGAGTTTTCCTCTCTAGGTCTCAAGTTCGAGTCTGGGTGATAGGGGTTTCTCATTGAGAGGTTTAAATTGGGGATTTATTGTGCGAGTAGGCTCTCTAGCGCGGGTCCGGTTAAGACAACGTATGCTAGACCTCCCAACATTGACAAATAATTCACACATTTCAAAAAAAGGGATGAGTGTCATATAAAAGTTTCAATTCAGCCCTTGATGTGCGTTAGTTTTGTGAAGTGATTTATAATTTATTAATTCTGGTCAATCAACTTAGGTAACTATTTGATTGAATAATTGTTAGAAAATTAGTTAAAAATGATTTTACACTAACTTTAAACATTAATAGATATTTTTATATATAACTAAACTAGGTTACAACCCCGTGTAATACACGGGTTGAATAAATGTAATTTTATATACTAAAGAATAAAAAAATATATCTTTAAAACCTCTTTTATTACACGGGTTGAATAAATGTAATTTTATATGCCAAATAATAAAACAATATATCTTTAAAAATCTCGTTTATTACATGAGTTGAATAAATGTAATTTTATATATTAAATAATAAAAAAATTATATCTTTAATAACCCCGTGTATTGTATGGGTTGAGTAAAATTAATTTTATATATTAAATAATGAAAAAAATTATATTTATAAGAATCTCATGTATTGTATGGGTTGAACGCATGTAATTTTATATACCAATCAATAAAAAGTTATATCTTGTTACATTTTTTTAAACATTGTGTATTGTAAAACCTTTGAACTAAACTTACAAAATGGCTCCAAACCATAGGAACTAAAATTACACTTAACTCTTTACATTATATTAATTTATATTTAGTGTACGTCTTTTGTTAATTTCAAGATAAATAATTTTGAAATCTAATAAATATTTCAAAAGACAATATTATCTCCTATACAAATTGTTTAAACTCTTTACATTATATTAATTTATATTTAGTGTACGTCTTTTGTTAATTTCAACATAAATAATTTTGAAATCTGATAAATATTTCAAAAGACTATATTATCTCCTAAACGAATTGTTTAAATTTATATTAAATTTTATGTTATAATTATCTTTTAATTAATATTAATTATAATCAAGTATAAGATAGAGATGAGAAAATTAAAAAATAGATGGCTTCAATAAATAACATGTGTCCCCATATTGGTTTGTTTTATTATATACTAGGTGTACACCCGTGTGAACACACGGGTTTGTTTTAATAACGATCGGAAGCAAATACTAAAAAACATATTATAATATATTAAATCAATTCTTTATGTTTAGTTACATATCTTTATAAAACAATGTTAAAGACAATTTGTTTTAGTGTACATGTTTGATATAGAAATAAGGTAAATAGTTGATAATATTTTGTAGAAAATGAAAGCATGACCTAATTTTATGTTGTCTAATAACTTCTTATATATGATGTTAATTTTTTTTGACACATTGTTAGTGTAAAATTCAGTAAAGGTCCATTGTTATTGTATAATTCGATAATACTAAAAACAGATTATAATATATGATTTAAATTCTTTGCATTTAGTTACATATCTTTATAAAACAATGTTAATGAAATTATGTGTTAGTGTACATGGTTGATATACAAATAAGCTAAGTACTTGGTAATATGTTGTCTAAAATGAAAACATGAACTAATATGTTGTTTAAAATGAATACATATCTTTATAAAATGTCTTTTTTAACCCTCAAATCTTAATGATAAACATATATGATTAGAACATTCACACTTCTCAATAAAATCATTTTTATCTTCTCTCAAGTCCCAAAACACAGAACTTCATCTTCATCTTCAATCAGCTTCATCGGATCATCTTCATCTTCATCGAAATCATCTTCATCAGAATCATCTTCCTCTTCTGTAATCTCCACCGATCATCAGCTTCATCTTCATCATCTTCATCTTCTATAACAATCGAAGGTAATATCACATACCTAAAACATGATTGACACTATGTTTTTGATATGCTAGAATGTAACAGTTTTTGTGTGAAAATATTGTTTGATTCTTGTGGGTTTTTGTCTCGGGTATCAAAACAGAGGTTTGGGTTTTGTTTATTATGAAGGTTTGTTTCAGGTTTTATATGAAAATATTGTTTGATTCTTGTGGGTTTTTGTCTCGGGTATCAAAACAGAGGTTTTGTTTGATTCTTGTGGGTTTTTGTCTCGGGTAGCAAAACAGAGGGTTTGAATGTGTTTTCGGTTCCTCATATGAGATCAACTGTGTTTTGGTTTTGATTCTTGTGGGTTTTTGTCTCGGGTATCAACTGAGTATATTGTTCAAAATGTATCATTGATTTCTATAGTTTCAGATCTCATGTGATCATTTGGCTGATTCTTGTGTGTTTTTCTCTAAAAACAATTAGAGCACAGATCTAGGTTGTTTATTGAAACTATGATACTTGTGGGTTTTAATTTCTGAATCAAATGCGAAGAAACAAATGATGGAAATTGATAAAGCGCATCAGTGTGTAGTTATTTGAACACATCAATATTGATACTTGAAATGTGAAAATTGATTTTTGGTTATTTGAGAATTGTTTAAAAAGATGAACTAAATCAGAATTAAATTTTATACAAATGAACTGATCGGATCAGTCTCGGATTGATGTGTTCATCATATTGATTTTTGGTTTGATTCGATGATATGTGTTCCTCATATTGGTCATTTGAATGTGTTTATATTGGTCATTTGAGAATTGTTTAATAAGATGAACTAAATCAGAATTAAATTTTATACAAAGGAACTGATCGGATCAGTTTCGGATTGATGTGTTCCTCATATTGATTTTTGGTTTGATTCGATGATATGGGTTCCTCATATTGGTCATTTGAATGTGTTTATATTGGTCATTTGAATGTGTTTTTTTGTACAGAATGGCTGCGGATGTAAAGATATGCAAAAAACCAAGCACGAAGGCGAGAACACTTGACAACCTCCTAGAAGATGGTGCGGTGCACATAAGGAAGTAATTGATCAGAACGATCAATTGTATATGAATGAATATAACCCCAGTGGCAGATATGTAATTAGCGAGCTCTGGAATTTCAAGGAAAATCGAAGAGCTACACTGGGGTTATATTTATTCATATATGAATGAATATAACCCAAGTGGTAGATATGTAATTACCTACACTGGGATTATATTCATTCATATCTGCTACATTCCGAAGTGCACCCATCAGCAAGGATCCACAATTGCTTGTGGTGATACGACATTTTGTCTATGTATTGTATGTTACGGTCTTTTGTTATCGAGTCTGTAAGTCCTGTCAAGTCTACGAAGTTGGTATGACGTGTTTTCTCTATATTGTATGTATTAAAACTTTACATTTAATATACAATTTAGGCTTTAATAATTTGTTATATATAGTATACACATAATTATTAGATTGCATTTATTTAAAAAAGATTTGATTATTAGATTGCATTTATTAGATTTAATATACAATTTAAGCTTTAATTTTTCTCAAAAAATTATTTGTTCAGGTTTGATATAGAAATAATCTAAGTAATTGATAATATGTTGTCTACAAATCCGATTATTAATCATTTCTAAATGTTTTCTAACCATTTGTATCTAAAAATCAGATTATTAATCATTTCTTCATGTTTTCTAACCATTTGTGTCTAAGTAACCCGAACAACATGCCATATACTTGTATATAGACATGTATGCAAAGGCAATGTCATTTTATTGCCCACTATGCCGTCGATCGCCTAAAACCACTTGGAATGCCCTGCCAAAGTATAGATACCATGATTGCATATCGAACAACAAACGCAAAGCTGATTTTAATGAACCTTTGCTTTAGTTAATGCATCATCTTTTATCATTTTACGTTTTTAAAGACACTCGCATTCTAAGAAAAGCAGAACAATTATATTTCTTAAACTGAGTTTGTATTTTTTTTCATGTCTAACTGGGATATAAGGTGTGGCCATAAGCATCAGTATCACTAATAAGAAGAAAATAACCAAAATTCTGATAAAGTATAAAATTTCAAAATTTGACAAATCAAAACAAACTCTTAAATAATAAGTCAAGAAGTCGAACACATACAAAAGAGAAATATTGATCATGGTGTTTTCACTTCCATGTTTATAAACTTGCATATTTTTTTCTATTACATATCAAATTAGACTCTACATACAAAACATGGAATAGAGATAACCTTTAACATACCCTAAAAATACCTTACGAACTCACAATTTGTAAACTATGATTAAACCCGAAAACCGACCCAGAATCATTTAAGCATGGCTTCCTCTTTCTGAACTGTTTTGGCAGCCGCAACCATCGCTTATAATGGTTGTTTAGACACCATTACCAGTCCCAAAACTGTACCTAATTGCATGTTGTTGGTATTCCTTTTCTTGTTTTGTTATGGTACTCGTTACCCCTACTATCCAATGTTATTTGACCACTGTTTACAGCATCGAGGCACCACCCACGCAGCCACAAACAACCCAAATCGCTGCTGCCCCAACACAAGGATTTGCTCCAGAAACCGTAGGACGCATGACAATGTGGTCTGGTTCGCTGCACTTTTATAACAAAGTCCTTATGTTAGTTTTTCAATTATAATTAAATCTCCTTTTACTACTCCATTACCTATAGAGTAAACTCAATAGGAAGTATCTAATCGTTAATACGAATCAAGTTACCAGAGACTATCATAAATAAGCCTTGTGTAAATTTACCTGTTTAAATACGTTGATTTTTTTTGTCCAAATAAGCACCAAGCAATATCAAATCCATTCCACAATGAGCATTTTTATGCACTTGATTTTTAAGTCCAGTTGAATGTAAAAACACATCTGCATCAACATCAACATCATCAAATAAAGTCTAAGTTTTTAGCACATGAATGAATAAATTTTCGTTCAAAAAGTTCAAAATAATACACTTAATACTCCAATCAATTCTTAATGTTAAACTATGTTTATAATAATAATAAACGATGTTAAAGCTATATATGGGGTATGTCAGTCAAAATTCAATAATCTCAGCATGTACCCTATGATAGAGATTCATTATCTCTATAACTTATCAGTTTATATTCTACAAACTCTTAGCGACCAATTGGGATGAATTTCATTTTAGAACGAACATAACTAAAAGGTTTAACTTTATCACAATTATAATTAACTCATGATTAATAACAGTTTTAAAATCTAACCATTACCTTGAACCTAATGACTTTCATGCCAAGATCCAGGGGATGTTTGGGATACTTAGCAGCAACCTTTCGTACAATATTGTAGGAAAACCCAAACAGTGTTTCTGGCTTTGGTGCAGCCTTTCTTGCATTGTCAATGTCTGCAAAAAACCTAAATCAGAAAGGTTGGAAATAAAATTTGAAATCGGTAAATATAATAAACCTGCCACTTACGTAGATTCAGGCCATCCTCATTCATAATGCTTTTTCCTAATGTTTTCTTTGCTTTTTAGGGGGAAGATGGGTGCTTCTCTCCATAGGGCATACAAAGCACAGATTGTTGGCGGAAGCCCGCCACATTTAACATATAAAGTTTTTTTATATGTTAAATATGGCGGGCTGCCGCCAATAACCTGTGTTTTGTATGCCCTAGGAGAGAAGCAGCTATGTTCCCCTTAAAAAGCAAAGAAAACATTAGATTTTTGGATTTGATGTTTTTCGATGCTGAAAGGTCATTAGTGATGACTGTGTGATCATGCTTTACCTGAGAACAAATGCACCAAGTTAAGTTCAAGGTTTTTCAACTTGATCAAATGTCACTTATACCCTTTAATAAAGACCTTGTTCGTTTTTTGCACGCCCTGTTCGTTTTTTTTAATGTTGAAACAACGTTAAAACCTAAAACCCTATGCTGAAGTGTTGTTTTTTGCACCTGATTGGGCCGAGGCGTCGCCTCAAAACGCTTCACGTGTTTTGACGCTTCAGAGCAAATAAAACGTTTTGCCAAACGGTTAACACTTTAAGCGAGCTTAAAGCGCGCTTTTTTAAACTAAGTTTCCAACACAAGAAAACTACACAATTGTTTTATTCTATTTTTTACTATTTTCTTCTTTAGCACATTAAATGTAATAATTGAATGTGATAAGAAAAGCAGTGTGACTTACAGGAAGTGACTCCCATATGGCTTCATCAGTCAAATGTTCTTCATTTACTGGAAGTAACGCCTTGCACATTCTGTACACATTACAAATCTTGTTTTCAGATTATAGGGTTACTTATTTCAATATTCATTTACAAAATCACCCACAAATAAAACTAAAGCGACCTAATGGTCGGACCATCGGTTCCCCTTCAATAATCAGATTAACAAACTTAGAATGCTTGTACTCCAATTACTGTGTAGGTCTCAGTTGATATGGAAACAACCATAACAGAGGATACTCAATGGTATTTAATGCTCGGACCATCGGTTCCCCTTCAACAATAACTTGAGGTAAGCCTACAACAGGAAACAACACGTCATAAACCCAAAACTTTAACCAAATTTTAACGAAACAACACGTCATAAACCCAAAATTTTAACCAACCAGTAGCAATCTTGGATAAAAGAAACTGGTAAAACTAAAATTGCAAAATTATGAAAGCAGTGAAACTTTGAATATTCAATAATAAACCATAGTATTACAAAATTATGATTTAGAAAAATAATAAAAATTAAAAATTAAACATTACAATTAACACTTAATAGAATATCTCGTTCTCTCGCCTTCTTCCATGCAATTTCGTTTTTTGTTTTAATTTGTAGATCAGCTAGCATATCACAGGTCTTCTGATCCTGTTTCAGCAAATTTGTAATAAACTCTTCTGCTTTTTGTTTAAACTCTGTTGGAGTAGAAGAGGCAACTTCATCTAGCAGTGCAATGCTACTCCACGTTTGCTTATAATATTTATCACTAACCATAGCAACCTTTTGGTTGAGTTCTTCAGCGTTTCTTTGTTCTTAGGGTGACCAGGTTGAAAATTCGATTTTAAGATCAGTGGTATCGGACCAGTGGTAGAAGGTTTTCCTTGCCATTTAGGAAGAATGTAAGTGTTTTTGGACAATTTGTTTTAGGATGAATGTTTTTTTTTAAACTGAAGTGTTGATGTTTTCAAGTAAAATAATAATGATGCTTTATAGTGTTTAAAATCTTTGATAGAGAAAATGAAGAGACATCTCCTAATTATGATAACCTTTTTTTGAAGGTTTCAATTTTGTTCCTTGGTTTTCTACATATTTAATTTTACTTGTTTTCCCATGAAAACTCATTTTTCAAAGGTTTTGCATTAAAATGCTTAATAGGATAACTGAACAGGCAATTCCCATATACACGTTTTTTACTCTTAAATCATTAAATGTACATGGTTTTTAAGTATAAATGTTAATTTAATGTTTGCCTTTAAAGCTGACCTTTGGGCTGTTACATATAGTATATAATAGCATTGCCAATAATTTTTTTTTTCATCAAAACAGATTCATTCAGTCCCACAAAAGTGCAACTATTATTGTTTTGCCTTTGTTCTTATAAATATATTAGAATGGAGTCATATGCTTCTGCAAAATCTGACGATTTCAAGCAACGCTTTATTAAACAAATCGAAGACCAAGTCTTGGCTAATAGATCTACTCTTCAAGAGTTAAAGAGGTGTTTTAACGGACTGGAACTTGGTCTGCTGACAAGAGACCAAGTTTCGAGGGACTTGAGGGCAATGCCGACTACTTCCGTTCGTGACCTGTGTGTTGCGAGTAATATAGAATGTGGAGAAAGAGATCTGGAGTTCATGAGAAAGATCAATGAGATACATAGAGAGGTTCAGTGCTCCATGGAGTTGAAGTTAAAGTTCCTTGATTCTTGCAATTAGAGTTAGATGTCTCTGATTAGTTTTCTTTTTTATATGTAATTGCTACTTTCTTAATACTTCATATTTTATAAGTATTATTTTTTTATCACAGTTTAGTTTTACATCTTTTCATGAGTTTGAAGATAAAGAGACGGTCTTCCATTTTCGATAAATTAGAAAATATTTCATCTAAATTTTTTTTCTTAACATTGTTGTTTGGTACCATGGATGATCTGTTTAATGTTCATTTATGTGCTGACTTTAACAATTTTGGAAGCGAAATAGTTTCAACAAACACGGGTAACTTTTTCCTTAATTTTAATTAAATTAAGATTATTTGGTACTTGTAGATATTCTGGGGCTAAAGTCAAAAGCTACATTAGGGACAACAACACTCAATATGGTACTCTTACAGACTCAAGTGTAGTTGTTTGATCAATTGATTCTAATGTTTTATTAGCATTTTATTGATTCTTTGTTAGTTACATTTGATGGTGATCATATGAATAGTTAAGATCTATGAAAAACTTCAATTCAACGAAAGTTAAGTACCTTTTCAAGCTGATGTATAAAAATACTTCTACAAACTTCAATTCGATTATATCTCGGTCACACAGCCACCACAACTTCCGGTCGTTCCCAGCTCTCCTGCAGAATCAAAACTTAATTAGGTATTTAATTAAAAACTTGATGAACACAATTCAAAGAACAATTCTGCCTTGTCCTGTATCTGAGCATGATGTGCACATTATACAAGATTAACTACTTACATGACAGTTAATTTATACAAGATTGTTTGGTAGTTGTATATATTCTAGGGCTAAAGTCGAAAGGTCCATTGGTGGGAGCAGCAATCAATATCCTAGTCTTATAGGCTCAAGTTTATATCTTTTAATATATGTTCGTTTATTTAACAACATATTTTGATAACAAACGAAGGTGAACACGAAAATAATTTTATAGCCCTGAGATTAGAAAAAGACGTATAACAGGCAAGAAAGTAATTTTATGAAACCATGTTGAGGTAAAATGAGAAAAACAACCATGTAGTCATTTAAGATGATTTTCGTCCTAATTTACAGCATACGGGTGACAATAAAAACCCTAATGAAGGCTACCTTCAACCTAAATAATCCTAGAAATCAACCTAAAACAGTCTACAACACCCAAAAGTTAGAGTTTATACTATGCGGCTTGCTTAAAAAAGCCCTCGGAAACACACAAAAAGATTCAAACTGAAACTAAGTTACAACATAGCAATGTTGAACTTCTACTCTAATCACATTGTTTTACACCATGAATGACAATATAAAGTACACGCGTTTGATACATACCAGAAGTCTTTACGATAGAACAACCATTACGATAATCACATTGTTTTACAACTGGGGTTATAACCTCTTTCGTGTTCATGTGAGCAAGAAGAGAGAAAGACACAAAGGATGTGTCAAACACAGTTCACATGATACGGATTTGACACCTGAACCTGTATCATCTGAACTATGTTTCACACCTCCTTTGTGTCTTCCTCTCTTCTTGCTCACATGAACACGAAAGAGCTTATCTTGAACATGAGTAATGACACAGCTGTCTTCTACCTCCATCGCTAGATTCAAAGGGCAAATATGGTCAAAATCAACAAACACAAGATTCATAATATTTAATGTTTTGAATGTGATGGTTCATACCTTTAAGATGAAATCGAAGTTGGTGAACGGTCTTACATCAGATGCAATGTACCTACGCAAGAGACATCAATTAGTTTGAGCAAATAGAAAAACTCATTTAAATTACCTAAATACCTAATTTCATGACCTAAACTCTACACAATTTAAATTATCAACAATTTTCATCATCCAGAAATAAACCAATCTGACGATTAAACAACTCCTCTTAACAGTTTTAATAGAATTAATAGCACACACGAGTTTTAAAACAATTAATAACAGTTTTAATAACAATAGATTGCAGCAATCTATATAATATTTACCGTAGGAAAGTATTGGCAGCCCAATCATCAATGTTCGTTTCATCGTCACTTCTTTCTTCTTCGTTCTCGGATCTTTAGCAGGCTGCACAACAATTACCATAGCTTTACCTAAACAATAATCCATGGGCATATTAAAAATCAAATCTTTTTTAACCCCAAATCGAAAAACATCCAAAACACGATGGAAAATCAATAAACTTATGATTGATTTAGCAATTTATGATAAGAAGATCTAAAATCACCAATTCTATTAACACGATGGTCAAACACCAAGATTTATCATAAAAAGAACAAAAGGTTTAATTTTTTCTATCTTTTCAGTCAATAAAAAGAACATAACAAAAGGCACAATTCATTTACAGAAAACCAAAATTACCTGCCCACATGACAACCCCACCAGCATTTTCAATTCTCCCCCTTTCATCACTAAATCAGAGGTTCTCGCAGGTCAGAACCACAAAAAGCTCACCCCTAGACTCATTCATTCAACCTAAAATCAATATAAGACAAATAGAGTAGAGTGTGAGGTTGGTTTAAATATAACAATTGATTAAATGAGCTAAAATGAGATGATACGTACAACTGTCATACCTTCTCCACTTTTTCTTGGTATAGATTTGTTCAGTAATAGTTTGTCGAAAACAACAAATTTGGATTAAATTAGCTTGTATCAAAGTTGAAAGCTCCTAAATTAACTGTCATAACAGTAGTATTTACATTTAGAAGACTTGTAAATGCTCTTTTTTAAAACCTCCCAAATCCTTTTTATTAGAAAAAGTTAGATTATTACTTAAATAATAAATAAATATGTTCAAAGAAGAAGCTAGCAGCAAAACATACCACCCAAGGTGTTCGTCTATGCCCACTCAAAACCTTTAAACACTTTCCAGTTTGGCAGTAAATTATTTTAACAGTATGATCACCACTGTCAAATCCAAAAAAATGAGTGAGTTCAATTATTTAAAAATATAGAGATAACATCTTATAAGATAACAAAGACAACCAAGAACATACTGAGTAGAAGCAAGAATTTTCCCATCCGGACTAAATGATGCTGCAAAAGTCGACCTTGTTGAAGGCATTAATGAACAATATTTGGCTGATAACCACCCCAAAGACTCGGTTTCCACCCTATACAAGCAATCAAATTGAAACATCATACAATTGCTTTTACATATTTTAATTTACATCAAATAAACAACTTAGAGGTGACAAAATAAGCGGGTCGGGACTCATTCACCTATAAAGATAAAATCCAACCCAAATGGACTCATTCATAAGCAAACAGGTCAAATTTGTCACCTTTAAGACAGATATATGACAGTATGAGCAACATAAACAAAACTTTGGGATCTACGTAAGTACCATGAAAGAAGTTCACGCCTTGAATCCCTTGCACTTTCACTGTTCGGCTTAACATATCTTCTATGGTTGAGATCAAAATTTCTACCCCTATGCCTTCTCGGCACATGCTTTTTTATTCTTGGAGCTATCTCTCTCTTGGTGAACATTTGGAACACATTTCTACTACTGAAAAATTAACCAGTTAGACGCCTAGAATACAACAAATCTCATCACAGCATAATTGTAGTAGCTTTCAACATTAAGAAAACAATTCACTTGTTTCAAAACTACAATTTCTAAGAAACAAAATCCGAAAAACAACATACTTCCCATAACCTCATGAAACAAAACCGAATCGGACTACTAAACTGTATAATTCACACCTCACACAAAATTCAGCATCAATCAATCAAAATTCCTAAATTTTACATTAAGAAACTGAATCTTCAAATTATAAAACAAAATCATATCAACTAATATACTGCAGTAACTCTCGTAACCTTAAATTGATACTATAAACAATTCGTTCATCTTCAAATAATATCATACACCATCAAAATAACAAAATTGAACCTAATCACACACACACAACCTAATTTCTATAATCGATCACAAATATATCGTGATCCTACTAATCATCTCAGATCTGATCATCCTAACTAATAATCATGAACAAAATATTGACCTAATCAACGAAACAGCCAAGATCAAATCTTTTTTAGGTTTGACTGAATACCCCACAATCTTAACTCAAATTCAACCAAAACCCATATCACAGAAACTCCAAATTCGTAAATTTCTACAAACATATGTTATGATCAAGAACACAAACCCTAGAAGCAAAATCAGAATGAAATCAACAACGAATGGAATGAAATTGATGGGGCTATTGATGCAAACCTGAAGAGAAAGTAGAAGAAGATTTGGGTTTGGAATGTCTGGTGTGAGACCTAGTATTGATACTGCTGAAATCTTCTTCTTTACTTCATCATCATCACGATTTAACCCTATTTTTCCAACAAACTCAACTGAAATCATCATCATCAATTTACCGAGTTGATATTGAAGAAAAGAATTAATAGAAACTACATACACACACGTACACAAACCTGTTGAGTAAATTAGAGATATGTGGAGATGAAGTTGTGTTTATGTTACTTGCAGACAACCGGATCGAAGATGTTCTTCTGAGTTGAAGAGAGAGAGAGAGGTGTGAAGATTATGTTTTCAATTTTGAAAATGAGCTGGACTATATTTGATTGAGAGAGAATAAAAGATTAAAATTACCATTTGAATTTGATTTTTGAAATTCCCTCCTAAAAACTCTGACCTTATTTTCAATTTAGATAGATTATATTTTAAAGGTGGAGATTGAAATTATGACATTATATTTTAAAGGTGGAGATTGAAATTATGACATCAGCGTTATGACATCAACGGAGTCTATGTGGCATCCAATGTGGCATATCTAAGAAGATGACACATAAGCAAAGTGAGGTCATGCTTTAAGCTCCTTTTATAGTATAGATAGATTATAGATTTCCTCATTTGAAAGAGAAATTAGAAGAGTTTTTTTTTTTTTTTTTTTTTTTTTTGTTTTCTGAACCGCATAATTACCCATAGTATTGTAAGAAAAGTTAACACTTTAAAACAAATGGTTTTACAAAGTATATTTTAGATATCGATATGGGATTTATAGATCTAGTGTTTGGAGCTTTGGATATCCATGTAAAGGTTATAGGCCCATCATGTAAGTCCGGTTTTGTTTATTACTTTAATTTATTTTATTTTAAAATAATTAAGATATCAGATTTTATCTAAATTAAAATGTAAAAAACTTTCAGATATCGTATCATTCGTATGTAATTGTAATTTTAATAATTTAAATTAAATAATAATTATCTACAATAAAGATGGTCTAAAATAATGAGAAGGGTCCCTTTATTGGTAGCGGTTGTCGTAAAACTGTGTCAAGTAGTACCAATGCTCTACCACTGTCAGCGATCACCAACATCAGAAAAGCTCGTAAAAACAAATTAAATAAAAACGAAAAAAATAAAGCCAAGGGAAAAGCAGACGTAAAATCTTTGAATCACGCACGATCGTTGCAGAGAAGTTAAACCGAAACTTAAAACATAGAAAAAATAACTAAGTCAATCCAGGACCCGCGCGTTGCGACGAACTTGTCAAATGGAGAAATATTGATGTGTTGCGACTGGCCAAACGGGAAAAAATACACGAAAAAATTTGGAACCCTGCACGCACGTTGCGGTGCATTAACTCACAAAATTTAGAACGAAACGAAAAACTTGGGAATGATGAAAAGTATGGTGGACCAAAATTGAAAAATAATAAGAGTTGGGTTAAACTGCAAAAGATGAAAAGATTTAGGTTAAAAGTAAAAAACAAAGGGTCTAAATTACAAAAAAATAAAAGTTTTGGGTTAGAAATGAAAAAAGAAAAAAACCTATACACGAGATACAACATCATAAATTACAAAAAAAAATTAAAATTTTTATTTTTGTAAAACTTAAATAAACTATTATATTAATGGAGTAAAACCTAGTTAATGGTTAAATACTTATTTATTATCTGTATAATACATGATATGGTTTTAAATTATTTATTATTCTTTGATTAGTTTAATATTTATAAATTAACTATTTTCATATTAGTTTAAGAGATATTAATAATTTATTAGATATTAGATTTAGATATTTATAATATTATTAATTGAATTTATTAATATTAAAATAAAGATAAAGATAAAGATAAGTGATAATTATATATTGGTTATTAATATTAAAAGAATATATTAAATAAATATAAATAAAATTTATGAGGTTGAAGTAGAGAATGCCATGTGACATTATTTGTAGTCTTTTATTAATATTTAGATATAGATGACTTAATTAGCATTAATAGTTGTTTTTATATATAATTAATAAGACCTAATTAACACAAGGACAAAGATAAACACACAAGAACTTCCATGCTGTTTCGCATTTCAAAGACTTTCTTGATATTAGATTCCTCGTACTCAAATCTCTTTACATGATTTTTTTGTAAAGATTATAAAATATGATCACAACGTAACGTTCTTTGTGTGATGCATGTTTGAAATTTTAGTGATAACTGTGTTTTTCATTAAAATTTTTGGACATGGATAATTTACTTATGTGTCGTATAAAAATTTATTTGTGGGTTTGTGTTCTACCATGTGAGAGGATCACAACGAACAAAAGCGTGTTCAAAGTGGAGCTAATAATAATATGAATAATATATCAATATTTGAAGTTGTATGGTTGAAACAGGCAAGATGAGAAAATGGATTAAACTTGATCCCATATAGGTGTGATGACAAAACTAGAAGTGGTATATAAGAAGAGTTAAATGCTTGGTTGGTCCCTGTGGTTTTCAAAAATTGCAGACTTGGTCCCAATGGTTTACTAATTACACGCGTGGTCCCTGTGGTTTTCAAAAATGCACTCGGTTGGTCCCTAGCCCTAACATCAGTTAAATTTCTCAGTTAAGTCCATTTTAAATGACCAAAATACCCTTGCTTATTAACAAAACCCACTGCATCCACCTCTCTCTCTCTTTCTCCACAACCTGATCCTAAATCAAAAACCTAAACCAAACACGACATCTTACCCACAAGTCCCTGCTCTCTCTCTCTGATCGATGACTGAACGGCGAGCACAGGGTCGGCGACGGGCTGCCGACGCCCTTATTCTCCAGCGACTCACCCCACACGCACACCTATGGTCCTAAAAGAGAGAGAAAGTGACGAAGGAGAAGAGGAATCGAGAAGAGATCTGAGAATCGGAGTCGGAGGAGCAGCGCCGCCGCTCACGGCGGAGGAGGTCACGACGGAGTCCAGGCGGCTGAATTGGTGGTGCGGTGGTTCTGGTGGCTGCTGTTGACGATGACGATGATATATATTGCTGATGACAGGTTTCTGGTAAACCCTCGCACCCCCTCGTTTTCTTTTGAAATTTTTTTTTTTTGGTTTCGAGAGTTAATGACAGAGGTGTTTGTTTGTTTGTTTGTTAGAGGGATTTGGATTAGAATTTAATGAATTTGAGTGATAATTTTATAGAAAAATGGTGGAATTTGGGTTGAAGCAGTAATGATGAGATTGTCTGGAACATATCCCACATTGAGACCAGATGATGATGAAAAATGGTTGGTGATGAAGATGATGATGGTGATGAAGATGATATGCAGTGGGTTTTTTAATTTTTTAATTTTTAGTTTTAGGTTTTTAATTGTTCAAGGGTAATATAGTCATTTCACACATAGTTAACTGAGAAATTTAACTAATGTTAGGGCTAGGGACCAACCGAGTGCATTTTTGAAAACCACAGAGACCACGCGTGTAATTATTAACCATTGGGACCAAGTCTGCAATTTTTGAAAACCACAGGGACCAACCAAGCATTTAACTCATATAAGAAAGAACATTTCTTATAAACTATTTACCTAAAGGGAAACACCAGTTGGGAGCCTAAAAGGTGCGTTGCACACCCGACCTAGATCTTGCACATGTGCGCATGGCGTGGGTACAATGCAGCACTTTGCACTTCACATCATTGCTGCCTTTTTATTTTTGAAAGCTAGTTCAAACGGCTCGGTGCAGGTGCGTGTGGTGCAAGTCCAGCGGATCAGGTTTGGAACAATGATGACGTCAACAATATCACCTGTTGACATCATCAGTTACACCCAGCACTGGGTGTAGCCAAGTTGGCTGGGCAGTTGATTCGGGTAGCGGTTATTCTAGTCACTAGACAATTGTTTCAATCAGCAGTTGTTCGACCAGACCAGCTGTTCTGTTTAACAACTATTTAGTTCCCCGGTGTGGTCATTTTATTTTTATTTTTCCATACACAACTGAAGAATGGAAAAGATTATTCAAGTGTCTCAGGTCCTGAAAGTGCATGATAAATACTGCCAAAGCTCAATACTGCAGAGGAAATTAAATGAAGCGCTCCAGATACAAAGTATGGAAAAGTGATGCAGGCCCAAGTGTGGAGGAGCGGGCCATCTTGTATTTGGAGACCCAAGATCACGTGACAAAAGGGGGTTTCACTAAAATGGCTCTAACTTGGGTTACAGGTGTCCGTTTTGGGCGTGCGACCAGGCGAGTCGATCGTGAGAATGAGGCCCATCTTTCTACAAACACCATAGGTGGTTTGGGTCATCGCTCGGGCCCAAAAACGCTTATTTCTATGAGTTATTTGTCTTTTTATGTTTTTTTATTGCTTTTGGTGGACTTTTTTTTTCTTCTAGCTTTTGGCCCAAGTGTGTTTTGAGGCCCGTTTTCAATTTCCGTTGTTATTTATATGATTGTAATGGGAGGAAGCTAATCAGTTTTGAATTATATGAAAAGTCATTTTTCTCTCCCTGTTGAGTGTCTTGTGTGTGAAACCCCCAATTTTCGGTATTCTTCGTGAATCAACAAATTTTGGAATAATCGTTCCTGGCATTCTGTGAGAATCAACAGGTCTGATTTCGTATCTCGTTTTCTAGCCTACATCAAAAAGTATCTATAACTTCCCCACCAAGACCTACCCCCAACCTAGAGTAGATAGGTGAGGAAGTAAAATTAGTCCTCGTTCATAAATAGGCTTTTCTGGTATGAAATGAGCCATTTCAAATAGATTCATTGCTCCGACCCAGAATACAATTAATCCGGCATGGGCAACATGAGACCCTAGTAGTTTACCGGATAACTTGATAAGCCGGGTTTTCATCGTTTAAACTCATGTATTCAATAGAAAAGACAGTTTTGATAACCACTTAAAATTCATTTATTCTAATATTAAACGTTGTTTTTTACACAATTAATTATCTTAATATTGACAAACTTTAATAGATTGAATGAGTCTTCAAGTTTTATTATTTATAAAAACACAATAAGATACGATCACTACACTTCACGGTTGGGCAAGTGCACCCAATGTTGGCGTAATACGGTGATGGTAAGATATCGAGATTGTCCAAGAATACAACTGATACGTGGTCGAAAACATGTGCTTGTAATTGTTTAATTTAATGTTTTTACGCAAGTTTTAATTTCGAATAGCCTACTTTTGATTAGATACTTGTTTTGCAGGTCTAGCAGAGTTTAAGAAGCTTTTCGGGAGCTTTACGGGTCACCGGAGTGAAAACGAGACCACCGGGAGGTGAAACGGGTCAACCGAACTTAAGAAATGGAAAAAACAGCAAGATGGGATTCCGGGCACCGTCGCCGACGGTATGTGCAATGTTCCGTCGCCAGAAACGCTCGTAGACAGCAACATAGGCCGTCGGATGAAAGGGAATAAATACACACCGTCGCCGACGGGGCTTCAAGCCGTCGGCGACGGCTTCTCCATGTTGCCGACGCATTTTGTTGACTTCCTTGCTTGTTTGACGAGTTAAAACCAATCTTCACCAACCAATTCGGGGGTTACACTTATTTTTGAAGGTTTGAATATCATTTGGGAGCCATTATCAATCATCTATCACCTACCAATCCATCCTCAACATCTATCATCATCCGAATCAACCGAATCCAAACCCTAGTTCATCATATTACAATCATCCTTCAATCCTCCATCCATTCAATTTCTCCACCACAAACCCTAACCACCATTCCATCATTATCCAAACTTCAAGATGATCAAGATCAAGTTTCCAACAACCGGTGATCAAGTTCTTTCGATCATGCGCGGCTAATTTCTAGGAGGTTTCACCCCGGTGTAGACTTTTGTAAGATTTAGGGTTTATTATGTTTTGATGATTGTTTTGTGACAACTTGAAGTACATTTGAATCTTAGACAATTGTCCTACGTTGGTATTGAATTTGCAAATTGTCGAGTGAATGATTAAATTTGACTTTGTGAAATGAATACACGTATTTATGCCTTGTCTTTTGATAGGATTTGCTAGTCCAAAGTAACGAAGTGCATCATGGTCCGTTGTTTATGACGTTGATAGCGATTGGCACCTAAGCTTTGTGACTGCGACCCGTTAATGAATTATTTCAAGTAAAGGTAATTAAAATACATAGTAACCCTAAGTCTTGCATTAGTTAAAACCGGGTGTGAGCCTTGTTTTCTTATTATTGTTCAACCAATCAATTTCCTTTCTTGTAATTTATTGATCATTAGTAGTTAATCCATTCAATCATTTTAGTAATTTTAATTCACATTTTTCAATCAAACAAAAATATACAAAAACAAGATAGCAAGCTTCATAAGTTGTGACTCATATTTCAATTCAATCAAATCCATTCGCAAACCACATACTCTTCGTGGTTCGACCCTTGCTACCACTAACTATTTGTTAAGGGTAATTTGGGACTATAAATTTTATCTTTGACCGGAGCGTGACACTCCGATCAAACTTTGGCGCCGCTGCCGGGGAGTGCGTGCGCTTTGTGTTTGGATTATTGTTTGAATTTCCTGATTATCTGTTTAAGTTTTTTAGTTTCTTTTTGTACTTTGTCTTTTTTCCTTGTTACGCGGGGTGTGTTACTTGTGCAGGTTACAGGTAGTGCATGCATACGCGAAACTCCGGGAGGACTTCACCGTTAGTCTACGAACCGAAAATCAAGAGAGTAGCAAGAAGAAACCTAGCAAGCCGGTTAGAAGCAACTCTTGCTTCTAATCAAACCAATCAAACACCACAATCCACACCGACCATTGAAACCGATTCAATGGCAAACCAAAACTCCAATCACCCAAACCTCAACCAAAATCAATTCCAATCTCGAGGAACCTTTCACCCCGGCCAAAATGTTTAACCTATGCCTCAAGAGCGACCGGGTGGTAACAACAATGGACCACCCACACCACCTTTTCAAAACCAAAATCCCAATAACACCCCAACAACAAAACCTTCATCGACACAATTCTTTACCCATCAATCTTGATGACCGGAATGTCAATTCCGACCGTCGAGGCAATCGAGATCGTGGCAATCCCGCGAATGAAGACCCGTTCTTTAATATAGATGATTTGAGAAACGCCATCCCCGATGATGAGCCGTTTAGTGTTCCCGGTTATCAATCGCCGGAACATGTGAGTGTTCATACGGAAAATTCGGATGATGGGGGCTATTATGATGATCGGGCTAATGATGACGAAGATTGAGGGTATGTGAATCAAGGTAAGGTCTACAATGCAAGAAGGTTTGAAGATGATGAGTTTGGTTACCAAAACGCCAATTTCGCGGGGGATGATGACTACGGGTACGGAGATAGGAGAAATGACGGTTACGAAAATAACCGCCAACCACGAAACAATAACCCAAGGAACCGGAATGATGGGTTTTACAACAACAACAACAATCCTAACCTTAACCGGATTCCTCATTACGTGGGAGGGGGTAATCAAAGGGGTAACCAAGGTGGCAACAGAAGAGGTGATAGGGGAGGTGATAGAAGGGATAATCGAAGGTCGGTCGATCAAGAGGTTAACGGTCCACAACGTCGTCAACAACCTCCACGGGGAGTGAATGACCGTTTTCGACCGGTAGTTACCGATAATGATTCTCCAATAGTGTGCGAAAGGAGAATGTTCGATTGCAAACCCCACTACATCAACATACTTCCCCACTTCAATGGGAGGTCTAATGATGAACCGTACACGCATTTGGCGGAATTCTCATCTATATGTAACACAATCATTGGGCACAATTTCGCATTGGAGGAAGTCAAGCTTCGACTATTTCAATTTTCATTAAAGGACAAAGCGAAGCAATGGTTCCTTACACTTCCGGCAAATAGTATTCGAACATGGGGAGAAATGCAACAAGATTTTCTTGATGAATACTATTCGATGGCGAGACCGATGACGCTCATGATGAAATTAGGTCTTTCCGCCAACTATCGGGTGAACCATTGCATGAGGCATTCACAAGATACAAGGAGTTGATGTGAAAGTGCCCACATCATCAAATAGAGAAGTGGGAGTTAGTCAAGTGTTTTGTACAAGGTCTAGACGACAATACATGGAACCGCCTCGAGTCAACAAGCCATGGAACTCTATTGAGCAATCATGAAGATGATGATTGGGAATTCCTCGAGCGGATGAGCAAGAGATCAAAGGAAAAGGAATCGGCCGATAGAGCTAAGAAGCATCCCGTGTCCCGCTCATTTCCCGATCTTGATTCTAAAAATCGAATCTCTACGTTAGAAAGGGAGATGGCTCGTATGAAAAAGAAGGAAGTGAATGCGGTACAATTCGCGGTTTGTGAGGATTGTGGAGATATTGGTCATAGGACCGAGCAATGTCCAATGGGATCGGGTGAGTACACCGAGGAGGTAAACCAAGTGTATGGGGATCGAAAGCAATATGACATGAACTCCAACACTTACCATCTGGGTTTGAGAAATCACCCTAACTTCCAGTATGGTAATGCCTCGAATCAAATGAATCCGAATTTTCAATCGGGAAATCAAGGTGGTTCATCGTATAACAATCGTCAAGGTGGTAACCAAGGGGGTTACCAAAGGAATTACAATCAAGGGGGGTAACCAAGGATATCAAAGTCGCGAAAGAAACTATCAACGGGGTTACAACCAAAGTGGAAATGGGGGTGGTGCATCAAACTCCCAAGGTGATGATTCGATTAATTCGAAATTTGATGCTATCATGAATGCTGTGAGTAATCTTACCAATTCACATCAAGCTCTTACTAATTCACACCAAGAGATCAAAGCTGAAATGAGGAAGGAGTTTGAAGTAAAGATAAATCTCATAAAGCATTAGAGAAGCAAGTGGGGCAACTTGCTCAAGAGATGGCTCAAATTCGTGGAAGTGGAGGAGGACTTCCAAGTGATACCACGGTGAACCCTAAGCATCAAGGGTCGAACTCGAAGAACACACGTGAGGTACCAATTAATAAAATTACTTTACGTAGTGGTCGAGTTATAGATAATGGTGTTGAGCCACCACCACCCGAGTTTGTTGAAGGGGTGGTGGAAGATGCAAGTGATAATGAAGGTAATAACGGTCAAACGGGTCAAAATAAAAATGACTTAAAAATAAATAAAAATACACCCGTTGTGACCGTTCCCGTCCCAAAGGCTAAGGAAAAGGGTGTGGAGGTTAATACCGCCCCTTATCCCGAAGCTTTGTTGGGACCATCTAAGAAAGTGGTAAACAAACGAGGCCCACAACAAGAAGAGATGTGGGAAATTTTTAAACAAGTCAAAATCAATTTACCACTCTTAGATGCAATTAAGCAAGTACCTTCATATGCTAAATACTTGAAAGATTTATGCACCCAAAAACGGACTCACAAGTTTCCTAAGAAACTTGATTTAACCGAAAATGTGAGTTCGATTCTTTCGGGTGCACTTCCACCAAAACTTCAAGATCCGGGGGTGCCCATTATTTCAATACAAGTTGGTGAATTTAAAATAACCCGGGCACTTTTGGATCTTGGGGCAAGTGTGAGTATCTTGCCGGGTAGTTTATACGACCAATATGATTTTGGTCCACTTCAAGTGTCTAACACCACCGTGGTGTTAGCCGACTTAACCCCTAAACTACCCCGTGGGATAGTCACAGATGCAATAGTCAAGGTCGAGGACTTTTATTATCCGGTGGACTTTCTTGTATTAGATTATGTCTCTTTGGACCGAACTAAGCAACCAACGGTGATTCTCGGTCGACCATTTTTGGCAACATCGAATGCCCAAATTAATTGCAAATCGGGCACGGTCGACATGACTTTTGGTAACCGTCGGTTGCGGTTAAATGTCTTTTCGGGATTGACGGATCCTCTAGTCGGCGATGAATGCTATATGGCAGACATTGTTGACGAGTGTATACCTCTATGCGACATTAGTGTCGAAGAGGAAAACACAATAGAGGAATGTTTCATGTTTGACAGGTTACAAGGAGAGACGAATCGAAGCATGGATGAAGAGGTGAAAGAGTTGGAGGTCTTAGCGGCTGTAACACCTCGAAAATTCACGTCCTATAATGTGTAGACACGTGTCATATGTTTGAACGTGTGAAAGAATGTTCTGAAAGGACTAAAGTTGACAATCATGAAAAGTATGTGAATATACGAGTTCTAAATGTCAACAGTGAATAAATATATTGTACATTAACCCTACATGATGTTTATAGCATCAAACGAATAAATCATGGATCATACGAAGCTAAAAGTGAGAGATTACAAACTACAGGGGTTAAATGTGTCAACATGTTTAAGTTGTACCTCTGAGTGACCTTTTGACAAACCCGGAGCATTGTAACTGATATTTATGCTCACTAGAATGCGCGATATAAATTTCATAAAGTTTCGTTATCGTATGAGAAAGTTATGATCAAATTCGTGTGCGAGGGGTTAAAGCGTTAACATTGAAAGTTATGACCTTTCGGGTTAACCGGAAGTGTCCAGGGACTTGGCAAAGTGGGTATAAGTCCTAAAGCCCTTGTGGGTAAATAATAAGGGGTCAAATTGCAAGTAATTAGCTTAGTTGCCCTTTCGAAAGGCCAAGGGACAATATGCGGAAACTTGAAAATGAGAATTCTGATTAACAAGGCTGAGGCGGGCCGCGTAAAGGTTAATGAAACCTTATGCGGGCCGCGTCAGCCGCCCAGCATCAGAAAAGGCAGACAGCCTCCTGCATTCGCGTTTAATCGCCCTTTAAGCAGATATTTCTCATCTTGGACGACCCCTAGGCACCCCCTAAGCACTAGGGACACTTGTTAGTGAATTATGGTCAGTGGTAGACCTTGGTGTCAACAATTTGTGGTGAAAATTTCACTATAAAAGGGCCAAGAGTTGCAACTCATTCTTCACACCATTCTCCGCACTTTTGATCGATTCTGGAACTCCAAAGCAGACTCAAGAGGTCACTAATCAAGCATAGGACTTCAGTAAGTATTCCTAACCCTTCTAAATTAAGTTTTAGCTTAGTTATAGCTTAAAAGTCAAACCGTCGTAATTAACGGTTGACTTTAAGATTAATCACTAATGGTCCAGTGATTAGTCAAATCAAAAGTAGTTATATGTTGGTAATTATGTGGGTAATAAACCCTCAAAAGGGTTCCCCCTGATTCCCACTCTAACTAGGTCAAAAGTCGGGTCAAACTTGCTAAGAAAAAGTCAACAGGTTACTTAAATTGCAATTTATGCATAATTAGCCATGTAGAACATATACAACCTGTTTGATCATTAATATAACTTGGTAATAAGTTTAAGAACAGGTCTAAACATGTTCAACCTGACAATTTCCTGTAAAGACCCAGTTCGGAACCGAAAGTCGCATAGTTTGACTTTTGCATTGACTTTCAGTTCTGACCCATTATGGCATGTTTTAGAAATTCCTTAGAGCTTTATTTGGACCAGGTTACATGCTAGTATAACCCTCTGTGATTATACACCTCGGATCATTAGTTATCCAATTAATTCGCATGATTCCGTTAATTGCTCATATGTTGACCATTATGCCCTTATTACCTTAAAACGTGATTTTTGGAAATGTAAAAGAGTAGAAACTTTAATTACTGATATTTAAACTTGCATACAAAATTTTACATTAGTTTGAGGTGTAGGTTAAGAGTTATGCTCGTTAGCGTAAAATTAAAGCTTTATGTTAATTAAACGGCGTATTTAGCGTATAGCCTACTTAAACATACTTTTTGATAGAAATCTCTTTACCCACTGATGTAATATATTATTTTGGGATTTTTAAAGATTTTTAATTAATTTTAGGCTGAGCATAACTCATAGTCGTAGACTTAATCCGGTAATTGTCGGTTTTGCCCTTACGGGCCATAAAATGAGTTTTACATATCATAACGACTCCAAACCTTTTGCTACTGATCACATATGATAAATAAATTATTTTAAGCCTTCGGGAATAATAAAAATATCAGCTTTATGTATCAAACCCGGAAATGGCTTCTAATAGCCTTTTAAGCGTTTTTAACGCATAGTATGTGCTATAACCATATTAAACATACAAGGGTTGATACCTACTGATATTTGAGGCAAATTATAATATTCTAACAGTAAGCAAAGGTTGTTAAACTCAGACTTTAGTTTTGAGCTTTTCGGCTTATGTGAAATTACCAAAATACCCCTACGGGGCATAGTTTGGTTATAATTGATAAATTTCACATACCTACAATACCTTACTGTTATAAATCAGTAAACTAAGTATTTTTGATGATTACATCAGACCTGTAACTCATGATACTACTTAAACTCTTTTACAACCTTTAAAATGACCAAACTACCCCTACGGGGCATAGTTTGTGTTTAAATTCATTTCGGGCATAATAAATGATATCTTACTGATGTCACAACATATATGGAGCATATTAACTTAGGAAACCTGTAAATGGCTCTCATTATTACCCGTTACGCTTATTACGCGTTCGGTTCGGTTTATGTAACAAGTTTACATAAATTAGCCGACACGGGTCAAACCTTATCGGTTTTATCTCAAAATCCAGAATGTGCATGAAGGACCCATATTAGACAAGTGTCTGAACTTTTCGGGTCTAAATCACATTCTATCCGGTCTTCGCTTAATCGTGCGTACGAACCGTATCTTTGAAACTAACCGGTCTAAGCTTAAGCTTAACTAAAGACCCGTTAGGATTCTAATAGGTTATTATAAACCTTCGTTCCAGATTAGGAGAACCAGTAAAAGCTACTTGCAATTTGCTTATTGTGATTTATACATTGCTCAGGTAAATACTTTTAACTTATTTTCCCTATACGGGCTTGGGTTACGGTATATAGAATACCGCTTGATCGGGCATCAAATCTTCCATCGTTGGGTGGTTAATTGAATAATTTGATCGGCTTGTTTAAACAGTCTTGTTACTTAAAGCCTTTGGGGGGTTAATGACCATGTCCCGGATATCCTTGGCATCATTTTACGAAATGGCCACGACTTAAGCGCGGGGTGTAGGCGTACACCCGTCAGTGCACAAAAGTATATTGTGGTGTGTCTATTGATCTTTAACCCGGACAAGATCTGGGCTACTGAACGCACAAGGAACATGTAATTCGTTCACAAGATTATAATATTAAATAATTCTCCCAAGTTAAATAAAATGTTTATGCCACGTGCATCCAAACCAATTTTCAATCATTTTCCAAAATGAGTCAGTTGATTGTATTTACCAGTGTAAACTGACGTATTTTCCCAAAAATATTAAATGCAGGTACTAAGCGTAATTGGCTGGGATTTCTCCTTAGCATCAATAGAAGTCTCGCAAGCTTAAGATGCCTGAAGTCTGTTGAACTATTAATTCTATTTTATTTTCGATCCATTTGTGGATAAACTTCCGAATATTGTGACATTTGATATTACAATATTAAATTCGGTTGTATTATATCTTTTAAATTTGCTTCCGCTGTGCATATTGATTATTGTGTTGTTTGACTATTATGTTGCCAACCACGTCATGATACTCCCCCACCGGGCCCACCAGTGACACGTGGAAATCGGGGTGTGACAGCGGCTAGGGAAGGAAGGCCCACTTGGACACATCAAGTGGAAAGTCTTCCGGAAAGCATAGACACAAAGTTGAAGCCATCATTGGAAGAGCCTCCGGTGCTAGAGTTGAAGGTGCTACCCAAGCATATTAAGTATGCTTATGTGGGTGAAGGTAGCACGCTCCCGGTTATCATTGCATCTAACTTGACCGGGGAGCAAGAAGAGAAGTTGATGAGAGTTTTGGTCACTCATAGATCCACTATCGGGTGGACCATTGCGGATTTGAAGGGAATTAGTCCCTCGGTGGTGATGCACAAGATCATCACGGAAGATGGCATGAGTCCTTCGCGCGACACACAACGGAGACTTAATCTGAACATGCGAGAAGTGGTCAAGAAGGACGTATTGAAGTGGCTAGATGCGGGTATCATATACCCTATCTCGGATAGCCAATGGGTAAGCCCAACATAGACAGTTCCTAAGAAAGCGGGCATTCAAGTCGTCACAAATGACGCAGGTGAAGAGGGCGCCACTCGGCCGGTAACCGGGTGGCGTATTTGTATTGACCATAGGAAGTTAAATGCTGCAACTTCCAAAGATCATTTCCCTTTGCCATTTATTGACCAAATTGTTGAGAAGTTGGCCGGACAAAATTTTTATTGTTTTCTAGATGGTTATTCCGGATACAATCAAATTGCTATACATCCGGAAGACCAAGCAAAGACTACTTTCACTTGTCCATACGGTACCTTCGCATTTAGGCGAATGCCCTTTGGACTTTGTAATGCCCCCGCCACCTTCCAAAGGTGTATGACGAGTATCTTTTCAGATATGGTGGGGGAGTCTTTGGAAATCTTCATGGATGATTTCTCAATATTTGGATCGTCATTTGATGCATGCCTCGACCAACTTGAAAAAGTTTTAAAAAGATGTGTTGACAACAATCTTGTTTTGAGTTGGGAAAAGAGCCATTTTATGGTTCAAGAAGGGATTGTGTTGGGGCATGTCGTCTCGAGTCGTGGGATTGAGGTGGATAGAGCAAAAGTGCAAGTCATATCTACTTTGCCTTATCCTACAAGTGTTAAGGGTATTCGGTCATTTTTGGGACACGCGGGGTTTTATAGGCGGTTCATAAAAAGCTTTAGTGATATAACAAAACCCCTATGCAATTTGTTGTTAAAGGATAAAACTTTTGATTTCGATAAAAATTGCCAAAATGCCTTTAACGTGTTGAAGAAAAAGTTGGTTGAGGCCCCAATCTTGCAATCACTGAATTGGTCTTTACCGTTCGAAATTATGTGTGATGCAAGTGATTATGCGGTGGGGGCCATATTGGGTCAAAGGGTAGACAAGAAACCGGTTGCCATTTACTACGCAAGTAAGACTCTCTCGGATGCACAATTAATTTATACAACTACCGAGAAAGAGCTACTTGCGGTGGTATATGCGTTGGATAAATTTCGTGCTTATATATGGGGTACTTAAGTCATTGTATATTCTGACCATTCTGCAGTTAGGTATCTCATGGACAAGAAGGATGCAAAGCCGAGGTTAATCTGATGGGTTCTCTTGCTACAAGAGTTTGATTTGGAAATTAGAGACAAGAAAGGGAGTGAGAATGTGGTTGCGGACCACTTGTCTCGATTGGTTGTGGAGGAGGATTCTTCCCGTGAAGAGATTAATGAGAACTTCCCAGATGAGCAAATTTTAAAGGTTTCAATATTACCATGGTATGCTAATATTGTTAATTATTTGGTTACAAGTGACTTGCCAGCTCATTGGGATAGAAGGAAGAGGTTGCACTTCCTTTCTCAAATCAAGTACTACACGTTAGAAGAACCGGACTTATTCAAGTTTTGTCCGGATCAACTCGTTCGAAGATGCATACCTGACGAGGAGATTCCTAGTGTCTTGATGCACTTGCATTCATTTGCTTGTGGGGGCCATTTCAGTGGTCACAAAACCGGGCACAAAGTGCTCAATATCGGTCTTTATTGGCCGACTATTTTTAAGGATGCTTTTAATTTCACTAAAAATTGTGTAGAGTGTCAAAAGTTAGGGGGTATTTCTAAAAGGGATGAAATGCCCATGCAACCGATCCTCATTGTAGATATTTTTGATGTGTGGGGGATCGATTTCATGGGCCCATTCCCTAATTCGCATGGCAACTTATACATCTTGGTGGCGGTCGATTATGTATCCAAGTGGGTCGAAGCGATTGCCACCAAGACGAATGACCATACCGTTGTTTGCAATTTTGTACAAACAAATATAATTTCTAGATTTGGGATTCCCCGAGTGATCATTAGTGATGGGGGATCTCACTTTAAGAATTTTAACTTTGGCAAACTCTTGAAACGGTATGGTGTTGACCATCGAATCGCTACTCCTTACCATCCACAAACAAGCGGTCAAGTGGAGGTTTCCAATAGGCAAATAAAAGAAATTTTGCAAAAGACTATTCGACCCGACCGAAAGGATTGGTCGACGAAGTTGAATGATGCTTTGTGGGCTTATAGAACGGCTCATAAAACACCTATTGGAACTACACCTTATCGTTTAGTTTATGGACGAAATTGCCATTTACCGGTTGAGCTTGTGCATCGTGCTTGGTGGGCTATTAAAGAGGTTAACATGAAATATGACGATGCAGGAAAGGAGCGAAAATTAAAGCTTTGCGAGTTGGAGGAGCTTAGGGAAGAAGCGTACGAGTGCGCCTCAAAATACAAGGATGATATGAAGAGGGCACATGACGTGAAGTTGAAGCCGAAGGAGTTTGAAGTGGGTCAAAAGGTTTGGCTATATAATTCAAGTCTTAATCACTTTCCCGGTAAACTCAAAAGCAAATGGATGGGCCCGTACGTGATTACACGGGTCGGAAAGCTTGGAGATGTTACAATCAAGGACCCGAAGGATGGGTTGAAGCAAACGGTTAATGGGCATCGCCTTAAACCGCTCCTTGATGGTAACAATGAGAAAAAGGATGAGAATGTAGAGTTGGTGAACTTCGTGGTAAGTGTGCCAACTTATGAGGTCGACTGAAAGGACCGGTAATGAATTTTGTAAAGTTATGTACATTTTGTTTAATTGTTTGAGTATTGTTGTGATTAATCGTTCTCGTTTTGTACTAACCCTTGTAATTGTGTGAAGTCTGGACATCATAAACGGGTCTTGAAGACAAAAGGTATGTTTTTAGACTTATTTGTGTGTATTAGGGACAATACATGACTTTTCGGGGGGTGGTAGGGCCGTTAACGGTTTCCGCGTTTTAAAATTTAACTTATAAAATTTACAAAAAGATTTTTAATAATTTTTAGGAATTTTTAATGTACATAGTCCCTTTAGAAAAAGTTCATAAATTTCATCCTATTTTTCATTAAAAAAAAAGTTGAATATGGGGAGACCGTCGCCGACGGTACATGTCTTCGTCGCCCACGGTGCCTCAATATGTCCGTCGCCCAAATTCCACCGTAGACAGCGAGTTAGGCCGTCGCTGGCCATCTCACTTTTCACCAACCGTTGCCTACGGTCCCCTGACCCGTCGGCGATGGTGCCTCAATTTCCAGCCGACGTGAAACGTTGTCAAATGCCTAGGTTCGAACCCAAACTCCCTTTTTACCTTCCAAACTCAACACAAAACCGATTTTTACCATTCTTGTGACTCAAAAACTTCACCATATCATATCCACTCTCATTCAACTTCAAATCATTCAGATTCACACGTTACTTTCTCTCTCTTGCATTCCATCATCTTCTCCAACTCACACCAAGAACCCTAATCCTTCTTCTTCTCATAACTCCTTCAATTCTCCACCAAATCCACTGATTTTTGGGCCTATCTTGAGTAATTTTTCGAGAGGAACAAAACCCCCCATCACGTTTTTCATTAAATCTTGCTCATTTGCAAGATTTCTGGGCGTGATTTCTAGGGTTCTTGAAGAGTGTTCATCAAAATTTCTTGCTTTGCACTTTTCTTAGTTTTTCTTGATCAATCTACATCAAAGGTATGAAATTTCAGTAAATTTATGCATGATTATCATATACATTGTTGATTTCTTTCGAAATTTTAAGCTTATTGTTTAAGAGTAGGTTGTTTATCATAATGTATGATGTTTTAGCATAAATTTAAGGATGATTGTGTGATTTGGGTGGGATTTGAGCATGCTTTAGTCTTGGTGATGTGATTACACTAGATTTTTGCATGATTGAGCATAGTTGTAATGTTGAATATTGTTGAAACCATGAAATTTTGAGAAATATTGTGAATAAACATGCTAAATTGATATGTAGATGTTAAAATGAGCGACTTTGGAAGTTTAAAAAGGCGATTTTGCATCTAATTATTGATTGAAATTCAACATTGCATATTATGTTCAAAGTTTGAGATTGTTTGAAGATTTGGGGTGTACTAATTGTTGTCTTGTCTTTTGATTATAGCTATGGCCGGAGGAAGAAAGAAAGCAAAAACCTCCGGGCAAGGTTCATCTTCGGGAGCCGGTTCAGGCTCGGGGCAATATCAAAAACGTTGGGAACAATTAAGTAATATAGAAGAAGGTGATGGGCAACTCTATAGACAAGATTGGGATTGGGAGGAGGCCAAGAATAGTTGGTCGGCCTCGGTATGGAAAGACGAAAAGCTGAAAGCTCATTCTCGGTACCGAAACAAGAAATTGGAGGCGAAGATGTGGAAAATGAAGATGGTCACGGGTGTTTCAAAGCCCGTACCCGAGAGGGTAGTATGTGAGCGTACGGTGAATGTCGAAGAATTCCGAAAAATCGGCATAGTTCAAAAGTTTGAAAAGATTGGGTGGGAGCGAGTACTTGATTGGTGCGAGGATATCACCACCCGGGTGTATTTGGGCGCGGTTTGTGAATGGTTGTCTACTCTACGGTTTGAACATTCTGATGGGCCGGCTCCTACGTAGCAGTTGATCGGAAATATTGGCAAAAATCAAATGATCATGTCATTTGAGCACATGAATGCTATCGCAAGATTTGATTCGCTTGGGGTTGAAACGTATGATTACTACGACTACGATCAGTTTATGGATAACAAGGTTGATCCGGATCAAATGCTAGCATCGGTCTTGCCAGGTTCAGGGGGTGCAGGGGAATCCAGAAATTATTTGTCCTTGGAGGGCAGAATGTTACAAGGCATCTCATTGGAGAATGTTATGGTGCGGTTTGGGGACCGCGGGGCAGTGAAGGCACCTGACTGCCGGGTTTTACATTCGTTGCTGTATGGAACGCCAAGGCTATCATGGCGCCAAATCGTGATGATCAATACGTGGGATACAAGGGAATCATTCAAACGGAAGATGATCCCTTATGTGAGATTGATTAGCGCCATGATTTTGCAGCAAAATGCATTGCCTCAGGAGTCGCTGTGGGTGTCTAAACCTATCGATCAGTTTAACTTCACCTCCATGAGGCGACATTGGAAGATAACGGTTAAGGCTTTTGGTCATCTTCACACAGTTGAGGATGAACAAGGACACAGTTACAGGTTCACTAAACCGAGAGAGGATGATGAAGAGGAAGATGAAGATGAGGAGATGGTTGATATAGAGGATGAGACGGAGCCTGCCGGTCCACGGGGACCAAGACAGAGATACAGGAGGAAACATCGGGAAATTTCTGCCAATGTAGCAAACTTTGTGAATCAAAGACAAGGGCCGACGTACCGATTTTGGAACCGCGGGCAACAAGCGGTTTATGATAACGTCTCGGCATGTATAGGTGAGGGAAGAGAACATGAGGAAAGAAGGAAAGGATGGGAAGAGACGCAAGGGGCGTACTCGCAAGAACAGTGGGCTTTCCAAGCATCCTTTTGCGAGAGGATGGAGAAACAAATGGAGGAACAACAATTGCAACAAGCATTACAACGGTCACAAATGGAACGCTTGTTACAGTTGCAAGAGGAAGATAGGGCCCAAAGACGGGCATGGGAAGAAGAAGAGGCGAGGCGTCAAAATGCACAAAGAGAATTGGAGCAACGCCGATGGAGAGCTTTAGCTGTCTCTAACCAAATGGCTATTAATAATGCCAAGGTGCTCCACGATCAGGAGCGACATCAAAGAGACTATCAAGCCGGACTCCCTTTTGCCGAACACTCGGGGTGGACCGATTACCCCAACCTTCCCCATCCACGAGGCCCATCCGATCCAACCCCTCACTGGCCCGAGGCAATAGGCTCCAGCTTCATCCCGATTCATTACCAACCACCACCTCAAAGGGAGCAGAGTCCACTCGATAACTATAGGGAGATGTTTGAGGCCCTCACTGGTTATCAATACCAGCCAAACCCGCCAGTGAACCCTAACGAGAGATATCAGCGGTAGAGGCAAGGTATGTTTTGTGTTGTTGTTGTTGTATATTATTTTGTTTTCGTTATTTTTATTTCGTATTATTTATTTTTTTCCTAGTTAAATGAACGTTGTGGGTGTGTTCCCTATATAACCCTCACGAGACCTCTCGTCCTCCCAAGCTATTGGGGGGTTTAAAAGGGCTTGTTGCATAAGCTAAATGCAACCGTGATTCCTACGAAAGTGAGTTAGGTTTGTTATTGTTGTAAATTATTTTCCACATAAATCAAAGTAAAATAACGTATGGCTTGGTAATATTTTCATAAAAGTGGTAGAACTAGGTAACTAACAAATTTTGATGGTTGTGAGAAGCATGCTTCTACACAAGAGTTAAGATTTGTAGGTACATTGTGTTCGTGGGACAACCGCTTTCTTGAAATGAAGAAGAGCACACGAGGAATGAGCTCAAAAATCAGGTGCATACGTTTCTTTTTACTTTTGATTTTTAGTTAGAAAATAAGTGGATTGTAAGTTATATATTATTTTTCCGGGGTGAAATTTTTGGGAAGTTAGTCGTGTCACATCTCTTGTGTGTTCTAAAAACTCTAGTTCTTACACATTGAGGACAATGTGTACCCCAAGTGTGGGGATGGGGGAGTAGTAAAAGTTTTAGATTTTGACCCGTTCATTTAAATACTACACATTGAGGACAATGTTTACCTCAAGTGTGGGGATGGGGGAAAATTTCAAAAAATTTTCAAAAATTTCTTGTTCCAAAAGCGATCTTAAAAGCACAAGTAACTAAGTTAACGAGGGATGTCACAACCCACTTGGTCTTTTGTCATGGTCAAGTTCAAATTAATAGCATGACGGGTATTTAGCAGGTGGTTATTTGGGAATAATCCGCCTAAGAAACTAGTATTTTATGCATGTCACATACTATACCCTTTTTAGATATGTGAGGTTTTGAGCCACTTCTATATCATAGATTACATAACTATGTTTCTTTGTTTGAGTGGACCATTAGTCATATATTGTAGAACTTGCAACTTTTGATACCTTTGAGACCATAGACCGAATACAAGCACGAGAATGATTAAGGCATTAGGTAAACCTTTTCCTTTTACACCATTTATATATCCGTACCCAAAAATCATCCCTTAGTAGCCAACTTTGAGCCTATTCCTTTCGTTTGACCAACCTTTAGCCTATAACCGTTAAACCTTTTCTTTTAAACCCGTGTGGTGAAAATTCGATTATAGGAGTTAAATTGTACAGTTGTGTTTTGATTGTTGCATATATATATAAAAAAAAAGAGAAAAATCAGAAAATGTTATGAAAAATACAAGAAAACCATTGAGAAAAGAACAAAAAGATGTGTTAGTAGTTGTGAATAAAAGGGCGAAAGGTTATTGCCCCATAGTTGATATTATATTTAGTTTTGTTTAAGTTAGTGGTTTGTAATAAAAAACGAATTTCCATCACCTCAACCACTTTAAAATATCATATTTCCTACCCTTAGCCTAGCCCCATTACAACCCTTACAAAGACCTTATCACTTGTGCTTAGTATTCGTGATCGATGGTGGAGAATGATTGAGTTGCAAGCTTATGCGGGTATGTGTTCTAATCGGTTTTGAGTGAATATTATTTGAAGTGCTAATACATTATAAACATTAGCCAATTTACAAGCCGAGTGGAGAGAACATTGTGAGGGATATGCATGACTTGTTGGTTTCACGGGCGGGTTAATCTTGGATAACCATTTTTGTATGTGAAATTACTTCACCGTTAAATATATTGAAAATTGTAAAGAGTTTGAACTTTAGCATGACATTGGACCTTAACCTTCGTCTCGGGAATGGGGAGTGTATTCGTTGTTCGACCTACGTGAAAGTGAAAAACAGATTTGCTTGAGGGCAAGCAAAAGACAAGTGTGGGGATGTGATACGTGGTCGAAAACCAGTGCTTGTAATTGTTTCATTTGATGTTTTTACGCAAGTTTTAATTTCGAATAGCCTACTTTTGATTAGATACTTGTTTTGCAGGTCTAGCAGAGTTTAAGGAGCTTTTCGGGAGCTTTACGGGTCACCGGAGTGAAAACGGGACCACCGGGACATGAAACGGGTCAACCGGACTTAAGAAATGGAAAAAACAGCAAGATGGGATTCCGGGCACCGTCGCCGACGCCCATATGGGCCGTCGCCGACGGTATTTGCAATGTTCCGTCGCCAGAAACGCTCGTAGACAGCAATATAGGCCGTCAGATGAAAGGGAATAAATACACACCGTCGCCGACGGGGCTTCAAGCCGTCGGCGACGGCTTCTCCATGTTGCCGACGCATTTTGTTGACTTCCTTGCTTGTTTGACGAATTAAAACCAATCTTCACCAACCAATTCGGGGGTTACACTTATTTTTGAAGGTTTGAATATCATTTGGGAGCCATTATCAATCATCTATCACCTACCAATCCATCCTCAACATCCGTCATCATCCGAATCAACCGAATCCAAACCCTAGTTCATCATATTACAATCATCCTTCAATCCTCCATCCATTCAATTTCTCCACCACAAACCCTAACCACCATTCCATCATTATCCAAACTTCAAGATTATCAAGATCAAGTTTCCAACAACCGGTGATCAAGTTCTTTCGATCATGCGCGGCTAATTTCTAGGAGGTTTCACCCCGGTGTAGACTTTTGTAAGATTTAGGGTTTATTATGTTTTGATGATTGTTTTGTGACAACTTGAAGTACATTTGAATCTTAGACAATTGTCCTACGTTGGTATTGAATTTGCAAATTGTCGAGTGAATGATTAAATTTGACTTTGTGAAATGAATACACGTATTTATGCCTTGTCTTTTGATAGGATTTGCTAGTCCAAAGTAACGAAGTGCATCATGGTCCGTTGTTTATGATGTTGATAGCGATTGGCACCTAAGCTTTGTGATTGCGACCCGTTAATGAATTATTTCAAGTAAAGGTAATTAAAATACATAGTAACCCTAAGTCTTGCATTAGTTGAAACCGGGTGTGAGCCTTGTTTTCTTATTATTGTTCAACCAATCAATTTCCTTTCTTGTAATTTGTTGATCATTAGTAGTTAATCCATTCAATCATTTTAGTAATTTTAATTCACATTTTTCAATCAAACAAAAATATACAAAAACAAGATAGCAAGCTTCATAAGTTGTGACTCATATTTCAATTCAATCAAATCCATTCGCAAACCACATACTCTTCGTGGTTCGACCCTTGCTACCACTAACTTTTGTTAATCCGTAGCTTATTTTAGTTAGTTAACTCCCCATCAAGGGGGTTCTTTCCCCCAAACACTCACAAGAACCTTAGCCAAGAATGACCATCAAGATAGTTTTCGTCAAACTTAAAAAGATTGGATTAATCATTAAAGGATTGATTACACTAATTGTTCTTAGCTTTTACTTAATTATTAGAGTGATTAGAGAAAGCGGGTTGAAGAGAAATGTGTAGTAAGGCTGCTAGATGGTGGCCAAGAAGCTCTATTTATAGGCTGCTAGATGGTAAGGCACAGGGCATGCCTAGATGGCACGACCCGTGTCTGGTGATTCGTGACTGACACATAGTTGGGAGCCAGGCACGGCAAGGCACGCCTCGTGGTCCACTTTGTGGGACCCATCGAATCTTCGAAATCATCCAAGATTTTAGTTTTGTCATTAGTAGACAGAGCGTCAGCGACGGGTTTCCAGGTCGTCGGCGATGCCGGGGGGACACGTTTTGCCTAGTTTTTTCGTTTTCTTCAATCCGTAGCCCTATTCCAAAGCCTATTAAGCTTCAAAATTGCACCCCAGCCTACAGAAAAGTTTGTGAGGGTGTGGGTGAGTATGAAACTTGTATACGAGCATGTATGGTGATGAAATAGGTATGTATATATGAGGTTAAAGTGCGTGAAGTAGAGGGGACTTGTATGTGTTTGCGTATGTATGTGTTTTGTATGTATGGATGTGTGTGGCTAGAATTTTATATATGAATGTGTTAGAATGTAGATTTATGTATGTTTATTGATAGAAACGTATATATATGCATAAATTTGCATTTAATAATACGAACAATGGGACTTGTATATATGTATATGTGGTTTTTAATATGTATGAGTATTAACGATACTAATCGTGTTGCCTTTAAGAATGGAATGAAAGTGCATGTATAGTATTGTTGGCTTCGTGATGATTTGACACTGGAATGCAATGATTGTATTCAAGAAGATGACCGAATGGATCAGTATATGTAGAAAGAATGCGACGTGGTTGTTTGATTATGTAAGTTTAGATTATGTATGACGTCACCGGTTACTAATGATATGATTGTATATGGTGACTGTAGGTTGCATAGAATCATCATCGTCATGGAGTGTAAGCGGTTGAAGATCGAGTCAAAGCATGGATTGTACGAGAGATGTAGTCATGTAGATTTGTAAACGTATGTTGTATTTGATCTCCTAAATTAGAATGGAGGATGTAATTAATTTTAAAAGAGTCATTTTGAATGGTTTTCAAGTATGTTAGAACATTTATAAGGAAAAGAGTAAATTGAAAAAATTGTCTGTGAGGTTTGGGCACGTTTGCCATTTTCATCCAAAACAACTTTTTGTACCATATTGTCGTTCACTTTGGGGCTAATTTGCCATTTTCATCCAAACGTCTAACTTTTTAGCCAAAATTGTCCCTGAGGTTTGAGAATTTTTGTTATTTTCATCCAAATATTTGTCAGCGCTTCTGCTAGAACTAAATTTTATCCATCTAAATCAGTGCTTTTGCTTTCATTTATTTTTCTAAGAACTAAAAGTCAATGTTTATTTCAGTAATTCTTTTGTTCTAAATGTGTTAACATGTTTTTTCTATTTTTTTTTTTTTTTTGAATGGCTAATTTCTTTAATCTCGTCGTCTATGGGATTTGAACCCAAGACCTTCCCCTTTCCAACCTAGCATCGGTGTTTTAAAGGCTTTGCCTTTACCAATGGACCACCACCATATTAGTTAACATGTTTATTTCTATGATTTTCCCATTTATTGGGGAGGTTAAGATGTTTGACGATTTGTACTTGAGTCAACACCTAAGGACGTTAAGTTATGGATGCATACTGATGATGTTATCATGATAGATGTGTGTATGCATTAAGATGATAATGAAACATCATACGTATAAATTCACATGAAAAAGGCATCACATGAAAAAAGGCAACATATGATTAGGCTGTGACATTGAACCAGAAAACCTTGTCATTTGTCGGTCTTTATCTAAACCGATCGAACGGATGCATATGCATGCGTACATGTGGTCTTCCAGGAATATCGTATGTAAATACAACTGATGATTCATCTGTACCTGGTACATAAGTAAAACGATTGCATCCACAGAGTGATAATGGCTGCAACCTCATCTGCAACTTCCACATGCCTCTTAAGCCATTTCATAACAGTACAAAACTGGGGATATTAATTTATCTCAAATTTTAAACCGAATTAAAAACAATATGGTTTTTATTTTGAATTTGATGTTTGTGAAAAAAAAAAAATAATAATAATCACTAATACATGGTGTTCTTCATTAAGGGGTGATTGTTGGGAATAATCAACGATCACTTTTCTAACAAAGTTATAGGTTTAATATGCATATATGTAATAGTTATGTTTAGTCATGTGTGTCATTGAAATTAGGTTAAAGGTTGTTTGTGTCAAAGACAAAAGTGTATAACTGTGTATGCGTGTATGCATGTATGCGTATGTGTGTGTCGTTTCACTCGTTTGATGAAACGACGTGTCCATTGTATTTAATCGGTATATAGTCTACCGAAGAACACATTCAAAGGGTTACGGACCCTATCAACATTATCGAGTTTATTGTTAATCTTGTTATTCAATCCTTTGATATTTATGTTTTGGGCAAGAGTTTGTTCTATTGTCTTGTAAATACCAACACTTGTCCATATGTAAGACTAACATCGGTGGCGGAGCTTGAACGAAAAATTAGGAGGGCCGGACTCTCAAAATCCAATAGTTTACACTACAAAAAAATCAAAAATTTCAATAAAATTAACACTACAAAGCGAAAAAACAAGGAGGTCGGGGTATCCCCTGTCCCCTATGAAGCTTCGCCCCTGATTTGTATCTTTTCAAGAAAAAACCTAGCATGACACTTAAAAGTGATCATAACTATCGTTCATATTTTGTAATTAAGATCGAGATAAAAAAAATATAGAAGTGATGATATTACTTTATAAATAAACACTCATGTGTAACATTGATCTGGTTATTTCCAACAAAATATGGCATGTGAAGTTGTGGATAATGGATATAGGGAAAGCTTTAGTCAGTTTTTTTTCACGCCGCGCTTGTTGTATGCGCATATAATGTATATATGTGTGGGCGCTCGGGGGGCAAAAGTGAAAGTGCACTAATTTTAACGTTATTTTACTAATTTCGTGAAAATAACATTAAAAGATGGGATGGTTAATCATGCATCATGTGGTGGCTTTGATAACCGAAAGACAAGGGAGTACATGCACTAATCGGCCTTTGTCTTAATTGCTAAGTGTTATGTGCCTTATGTCCAAGGCTTGATGCAAAACTACTATCGAGTCGGGGGTCTCACTGGAAGCAGCCTCTCTATTCCTAACAGGTGGAGGTAAGGTTGTTTACATCTTATCATTCTCAGACCCTACCTTAGATTTGCTATTGGTGGGATTTACTGATGATGATGATGATGATGATGATGATGATGATGATGATGATGATGATGATGATGATGATGATGATGATGATGATGATGATGATGATGATGATGATGATGATGATGATGATGATGATGATGATGATGATGATGATGATGATGATGATGATGATGATGATGATGATGATGATGATGATGATGATGATGATGATGATGATGATGATGATGATGATGATGATGATGATGATGATGATGATGATGATGATGATGATGATGATGATGATGATGATGATGATGATGATGATGATGATGATGATGATGATGATGATGATGATGATGATGGTCAGTTTTTTCTTAGTGTCTATTGAATCCAACAAATGATGATTTAGTCAGTTTTTTCTTAGTGTCTATTGAATCCAACAAAATGTGGCATGTGAAGTTGTGGATAATGGATATAGTGAAAGCTTTAGTCAGTTTTTCTTAGTATTTATTGAAAACACAATCATGACAATTGCAATGGTGGAGACTAGTATACATGTGATGCACAGGATAAGTCACAAGGGTGGATGGGGTCATATATGTCCTGCATCTATTATTACTTAAATCATCATCTCTTTCAGTTTCCAATTTAGCAGCTTGTCATATGTCAAAATCTGAAAAGAAAATGTAGGGTCAGTAAACGGGTATGCGTGTTTCTTATAATCGGGTCGAGAATTACCTAATACTATAGCTATTCGTATCAATGAAAACTTTTAGAGCAATAACATACTCGGTCCCGTACCCGAATACTCGTCCTAAATTTTTTGGGTTTGCACATCAAGTTTAAGTTCATAATTCATTTGTCCTCGCTAAAATTAACCTACTTTTTATAAACAAAAACTAATTGTTTATCCATCAATTGAAACAGTTATTTGTCATTACAAGTTAGTAATATTCAATGTTATGTCACCCGTAAATCTTTTTTTTTATGGCAAACTATAATCTACATCAGTTGTTTCCAATAAAGCTAAAACTCTCACTACTTAAGAAAAAAGACACTAATATATATAATACTTTAATACCATTAAGCTAGAAAGCCTTTGGTACCCGTATAAGTAATGTTGCATTGCGCTTGTTGAAACCGATAACCTAGCAACATGTTTGCCGTAAAAAAATAAAACTTTAATTAAATGAAAAAAGCAACGACATGATAAAAATTTAATACTATTAAGCTACAAACCCTTTGCTACCCGTATAGTCATGTGTATTCAGATTCTTAAAACGTTTTGAATTATATTATTACAAAAATATAGATATAGAATATTATTCTGATTTTACAATTTTGTATTTGTATATAAAAAAAAAAAACCAACGACATGATAAAGGCATTCAATTATGTGTATTCAGATTCTTAAAACGTTTTGAATTATTTTACTACAGAAAATATAGATCACTATTCTAATTTTACAATTTTTACTTTTTTTATATTCGTTTAAAACAAGTAATCCCTTTTTCTATATAACTGGTTTAAATTGGAAATTACCCTCGTATTTTTTGTGCATAATTGGATAATGCTAAAAGTAGAATCGAACAGTCTAATTACAAGTGTCATTTAAAAGGTTCCAAAAATAAATCCTAAATACTCATGTATTAGGTTACAAACCGTCAGCTCAGGGCCAAAAACGTAGAAGGGCCCGTACGTTTTTAGAAGTATAAATATAAAAGATCTGGAGGGAACCCATAAATATAATTAGAGATGAAGCCACATACAGAAAATGATTATAGCCTAGTGGAAAGGCCCCTTGTTTGCAACCAGATGTTGTCCGAGTATCTTTTGTGTATTTTTTTTAAGATTAATGTCTAGTTTGTTCATGGAAGTTTCAATACTTGGTATATTTAATGAAATTGTAAATGCTCAGGTGGGAAGTCTTAAACATTTAATGTCATTTTTAATTGTAACCCCCTTTAACTAATATAGGCTTACAAATGGTGGGAAGTCTTAAACATTTAATGTCATTTTTAATTCTAACCCCCTTTAACTAATATAGACTTACAAATTAAATCTTTAAGTTTGTTGAGTTTTAAATAACCCTGCACTTATGCATTTCTTATTAGGAATTAATTGTAACAAATTAAATTAAATAAATAATATGTTATGTTCTTGGATTAGTGAACTCTTGTATCAATGTTTTTATTTTCTTATTTTTTGTTTATCATTGCTTTTTAATTAATAATTATAATTTTAGATCAAATAAAGAATTGTACAAGTTCAAGCAAGATCGTATTTGTAAAGCAGATAAGTGTGAATTAAAGGCTATGTCGGCACCAACCATAGTTGAACTGGTTGTCGGCTCGCCTTCTAAAGTTCAGGTGTTGGGTTCGAGTGTACGTGCTAGGCGTTGTTTTTTGTTCAGTGGGCTTACTTTGTTTCTCGCTATTTCGGATTTCCTTATTTACTGCAAAAGGTTGGGTCGGGCCCGGTTTTTTTTGTATCTCGCTCAGGGCCCAAAATCTTTTTATTATTTTCGGAGACGGCCCTGCAAACCGTGTATTATACGGGTTAAATATTGAAAAAAATAGATTAAATATTATTTTAATTTATAGATGTTAAAACCATGTATTACACGGGTTGATTATCGAAAAAAATGTAAATCATAAACTTCTATATAATCCTTATCACACGGTTAAAAAATGTAATAATATTATAATCTTATAAGTTCATAATTCATACGGGTTAAATATTGAAAAAATTAGATTAAATATATTTTAATTTATAGATGTTAAAACCGTGTATTACACGGGTTGATTATCGAAAAAAATGTAAATCATAAACTTCTATATAATCCTTATCACACGGTTAAAAAATGTAATAATATTATAATCTTATACGTTCATAATTCATGAATTTTATCACATGTTCGTATTGGGTCACATGTGTAAAGACGAACTAGCCTTTTAAGACATTTTAATTTAGAGTTGAGTAAATTAGTTTTGAGTTCTCGTGCTTTGGTGGTTTTAACCACTTACGTCCAAAATCAAAAAGTTTAACGCTCAGAGTCCTTAACTTTTCATTTTATAACGTTTAGAGTCCTTATGTTTTAGTGGTGTTAACCACTTGAGACCAAAATCAAAAGTACAAGTGTTAAAAAGTTGGACTCAAAATGTTATACAATGAGTGATTAGGGAATCAAAGCGAAATGTTATACAATGAGTGGTTAGGGAATCAGAGCATTAAACTTTTTGATTTTGCTCTCAAGTAGTTAAAACCACTAAAATAAAGAGACTCAAAAAGTAGGGGGGGGGGGGGTAGTTGCACGGACCTCCCATCCGCCGGAGTATTGCAACTCCGCAAACTAGCTTAGCCCCATAGCTGCCTGGCGGTGATTACCCACGGTGAAGAGCCCCAACACCCCATAAGGGCATTGCCAGGAATCGAACCGGTGACCTCAAAAAGGGTCTGGGTGAGGCTGGCCAACTGGGCTACCCCAGAAGGTTAGAGACTCAAAAAGTAATTTACTCTTTAGAGTTATACACGGCTCACACGTGAGTTTGAAAAATATGTGGTTTATATTTTGGAACAAAATTAAAGGTGTGACGATCAACGTACCAAAAGATTGTTTGTGTAATTAACTCTTATATTTATTTGTATTTCATTTTTGGAATATGATGATCCATTGGCAAAGTCAAAACTTTGATACTTGGGATTGTAAAAGAGAGGTCGTGGGTTCAAATCCTACAGACGACATGGATTAAAAGAAATTCCTCGTTAAAAAAAATCTAGATAATCCATTCAATCCTACGAGTCTGAATTGTCATTTTTCTAAAACCATACAACCCGGCTCATTTTTTTAACATACTAGTTCATTTGGACCATCTATAACCTTTATCTTCAAATGTACACAACCTATGGTTTTTTTACTAGTCTAGAGCTGATTCAATTCATTCCTGGATAGCCTTAGCCTCCTCACCACTCATTATTACTTACTTCCTACGTTTCATTACTTGATTTTTTTGCTTTACGACGCTACTTAATGATTAACAATCTAATTTCATCTTTCTATTTCCAAGGCAGATGTAGCATTGCACGATAACCGTCACGCAGTGTTCGATTCGATAAGAGCACCCATATTTTTCTGACAGATGCCATGGACCCAGCAGCAAAGGTATTAACTGCAACTGTTCTTGCATCCAAAATCGGGTGCAGATGCACGCTTGCACGCGTTTGTAGATGAGTCGCATCAAAGGGTGCTAAGCTAGTCGTATTCATCGGTTAGTAAATCGAACCAATACGAACATGAAAATTGTGTGCGACATATGAGCCTGAACACGACATGTGAGGTTTGAGTTAAGAACCCGAACACAACACAGATATCGTTGGTTGGTGAATCAGAACCCGAACACAAACAGCTGTGACCCAATACAAACATGAGTACAGGACCCATTTAACTATACGTTTTAACTATATACAAAATCAGCATAAAATTCCCAACCAGTTTAAGGCACGGCACAGAACACATTTTAGAAAAAAAAATAAAAAAAAAATAATCGGGTCAACCCGTGATCCCCTCAGGCTGATCCAGCACGACCCGTTTAGCTAAATTTGTTTGCGGGTTTGACCCGATACCAACCTAGACCCATTTAGAGTAAACTCAAACCTGTAAATTTTGTGTTAGGTCCGTGTTAACTTTCCTCTCGTGTGAAGCATTCACACCCCTAAATTCACATGTGGAGTTCGTACAATCTAGTGGGGACCACAGTTTGGGGTTTTTAATGCAAGTATCCTTAATGGGGAAACCAATCAACCATCAAGATATACATTAAATGTATGATGTAGCAGGTTAGTATTTCCATCTAGATATTCTAACCTCTAGAACTACTTTTACATTACAATCTGTGCCATTTCAAAACTTTTGTTGATCAAGTTGATATATATAATGAAAGAATGAGATACAAACACACAAAATTTATCTAAGGCGTTGTCATAGAATTCAAGAGTGAAAGCGTATACTTCAGAAGACCAAGTTACGTGTACCCGTTACTCGTCTTCATCAGATGGCAACGTTGGGCTGCTTGCACAGCTTTCCATTTTATGAAGTTCCAACATCTTCTTTTCGGGGTTACAAAGCCCTACAACATTGAATATTTAATTTACATAAATACTAGGTTCTATTTCACATGTTAACAGATAGGCCTGTAACCGAACGAACAGAGGTGTTCGTTTGTTTTACTTCAAACGAACACAAACACGAACATATAATCGAACAATTTTTTTTGTTCGTGTTCATTTACTAAGAAAATGGGCATATTCGTGTTCGTTTATGTTCGTTTGTTTAAAACCTACACAAACAGTTCACGAACGTAAACGAACAAAAACAAACAAATCTAAACGGACATATTTTAACAAACATAAAACAACATAAATGACCAAACAGAAACGGACATAAAGTAGCTTTTTGTATAACTTATTGATTAATTACGATAATTACTATTGAAAACCCATTTTTATTACTGGAAACACGCAATTATCAATTAGTTATATATATGTAGTTAGAAAACCTCTTTTATGTATATATTTATATAAATATAACTCCATATGTATTTATTAAAAAATAAACAAACAACACGTGTGTTCATATTCGTTTGTTTAATTAAATGAACAAATAATTTTCTCCATGTTTGTTAGTTTATTAAATAAACGAACTTCCCACTGAACAAGTTCACGAACAGTTCATGAACGTCCGGTTCGTTTACAGGCCTATTCACAGAGCACAATGAGTTCATTCTAGTAAAAATATATAAGGAGAAAAAATACTAACCGGAACACTTAGGGATGTCCCACACAGCAATGGATGTAGCGGTACATTCAGGTTGACAAAGTTGACGATTGTCCTCATGGTTGACGTTCATTGCAAGCATCCATGCGCCGATAGTAACATCCTCATTGCTGAACATCCGGAAACTGGAATCACGGACTTAATAAAATTAGTAACGGTTAATCCAAATATCTGTTTTGGTATATGAGTAATGTAGTATCTTTTTCAGATCTCTATGATTGAATAATGGACAAAAATGTTATAATAGTGCCCTAAGGTGGGGACAAACTTGCCTGTCGTTTCTTAGAGCAACCAAGCTTGAAACAACGTCTGCAGAAAGAGCGTATATCGGACCGTAAGCATGGAGAAAGTACTCTTTCCCAAGCATATGCCCTAGAGGTTCATACCTGCATATATCAGTATGGTTAGTCAATGGCGTCACTAAGATTACCCCCCCCCCCCCCCCCCCAAAAAAAAACACCCAAAAAACACACACACACAATAGCTCAAAATGATATATGTGTAATCTATCAGCATGTAATGTGATATACTGTTTGTTTTAGGAAACAGAGTAAAGTACATGGATGGTCCCTATGGTTTACCAAAATTTTGGATTTGGTCCCTGCTTTTCCAAAAGTACACATATAGTCCCTATGGTTTACACTTTGTAACACATTTGGTCTCCAGCCAACAATTTTAAAGGTTTTGGCATGTCTAAGTTAGGGACTAAATGCGTTACAAAGTGCAACCACAGGGACCGTCCATATATTTTTGGAAAAAGCTGAGGACTATATGTGTTATAAAGTGCAAACCACAGGGACCATTTGTGTACTTTTGAAAAGCTGGGACCAAATCCAAAATTTTAATAAACCACAGGGACCATACGTGTACTTTACTCTTGGAAATATATCCGAAACCCATGAGACTGTATATCAAAGCGCTCTTTTTAGGTATCCAAAATGACAAAATGTTAACTGTCAATGACTTTGCCTTCATGATCAACATGTGGGTCATATAACAGCCATAGGGAGTACTATAACGTGCATATGACATCCATACATAATTTACACGCACATCAGAAGCTTTGTAAGACTAACCATTTGAGTTTCGGGTCAGTGAACACAGGACCTTTCTTCATGCATCCAAGATAAGTCTGTGAGTGAGTACGTTCTTTAGCCAAGAGCAGCGAGAGCCGATCTAGGATCAATTGGAACAACAACATGTGTACGGTTACAATAAGAAATCAAGGATATTTAATCAAAGAACAATCAGCTTTGTAAAAAAACAGTCACCTGGTCTTAGATATATGTCATCATCAGCTTTAACATAAAACTCAGAATCGTAGAGTGCATACGCAGCTTTGAAAAATGCCAACCTAAAACAGACACACAAAGTAGTAAAACTGTCAGTAAGTGGGCACCAGTTACTGATATACTTTGTTCATTGACACTAACGTTTTGTATGGAAGCTTACTATACTCCTCAACAATATCCAACATCAAGAAGTCGTCATATTCCTCCACCTCTTTCCTAAGTTCCGCCATCTTTGATGCATCGCTAGTTTTGCCAATAATAAACCTAAAAGCTAAGCCAGTGGCCTCTTCCAATCTGCACAAGACGAACTCATAATTAAGGCTACAAAGTCTGTTACAAGTATACTCAATCTAGCAAGCTCGGTTAAGGATCCAAAACACTTTAAAGTATCAATCAAATAACGTACGATTACAATATCTAAAACTATATAGCTAACATTAACATATTCATAGGCTTATAATTAAGCTATCGAAGTTCAAATTTAAGTTCTCATAAAAAAGAAATTGACATGATATACATTTCAAGCTCATAAGTTCACTCAGTTCATGTGTTCAACACAAGCACGAATTGCTAGCTAAAAGCTTCACTAATTCACATCACTTGCTAGAAATCAGTTATTTGACAATCACTCGTGATCTGCAGAGTCCATTACAAGTATACGCAATAAAGCAAGCTCGATTCTAGGTCCGAAAAGCTTTCAAGTATCAATCAGATTATGTATGATAAAGCAAAGCTCAATTTGAGCTTGACCTAAATATTTAAAGAGTAAATTACAAGTTTTATCCTTTATCTTTATATGAAATTTCAGGCGGTGTCCTTTGCCTTTAAAATTGATAGGTTTTGTACTTAATGTTTCAAAATCTTATATGTTACGTCGTTTGGTCCTAACTCTGTTAATTTGAACCGTTAAATGAAGGGTAAATTGGTCTTTTTCACTCAATGATTTAAAAAACCATTTTAATTATAATTATTCATCTCCATAACAACTGCAACCATTTTAATAATAATTATTCATCTCTGTAACTGCACCTTATTATCATCATCCCCCAACAAGGCCACAGCCCTATTTCTCTCTCTTTCTCTCTCAAATGGTCAGGGCTAAACTGATGGACAGATCTCAGGATTCAAAGAAGCCTTTAGCCACTTCGATAAGGACGACGATGGGCGGCGGGAACTTCCACGCCCCTTATTCTATCTCTCATTCGTTTTGTTTGGTTATCGAGTTCCGTTTGAATGTTTTGTTGCCTGATTTGTGTTTTAGATGATGCGTGTTCATGTAATTATGTTAGAAATGCTTATTACACGGTTTGCTAGTATGTATTTTTCTCTTGTATGAAGTATATGATTCTAGGTCATCGATTTAGGGGTTTTTCATGGTTAGGAGCGAGTGATGCAAATGTGCAAATGATGTTATTATTGTTGAATCAATTGGTGATTTGTAGTTATTTTGACGAAACGGTTGTTATAAAAGTTTTGTTAATAGAAAAATTAACATGTTTATCATTTTGGGAGATGGGATATGTTGGGATCTGGAATGGAAAATGATTGTTGTCATCCTCAACGGACGTTATTGTAACCTAACAGCTTATGAACATTGGGTCAGCATCATATGCGAGAAGAATGTGACTGGTGGCTTTGGAGGTTGGCAGACGGAGAAGAATAATTTTTCGGTTAAATGGGTGCATGTGGACATCGAAGAGAGGCACAGTTCAAACAGGTGATGGTGATGGTGCGATGGTGGTGTATAATAATTATTATTTTATGTGTAACTCTTTTTGTTTTAATTATTATCAAAATGGTTTTTTAAATAATTAGGTAAAAAGACCAATTTACCCTTCACTCAACTGCTAAAATTAACATTGTTAGGGGCAAAGGACGTAACGTGTAAGATTTTGAAACATTAAGTACAAAACTCATCAACTTTGAAGACAAAGGACACCGCCTGAAATTTCATATAAAGATAAAGGACAAAACTTGTAATTTACTCATATTTAAAACTATACAGCATTCCTTAACATGTTCATAGGTTATTAGGTTTATAAATACACTATAGAAGTTCAGATTTTAGTTCTTAAACTTCTTATAAACTAGAAACTGACCAAAATTTAAAACTATATCGCATACAACAACATATTATTCATAGGCTTATAATTACGCTATACAAGTTCAGATTTCAGTTCTTATAAACTAGAAACTGACCTCAATTTATATAGCATACATTAACATATTCATAGGCTTATAGTTACGCTATAGAAGTGCAGATTTAAGTTCTTATAAACTAGAAACTGACCTAAATCTAAAACTATATAGCATACATTAACATATTCATAGACTTATAAATACACTAAATAGATTTAAGTTCTCATAAACTAGAAACTGAGCTTTAGCTTGACTAATTCACAGCCCTAACTACAAATCAGTTATTTCACAATCACTCAAAGATCCGATCTACTCATACGATACAAACACAACACAACACAAATCAATCACCAATTAAAGCAACCAAAAACATAACTAAATCCAAATCTACAATCACAAATCAATTACCGTTGAAGTCCTTGATGATCCGAAGGCATCCACGTCTTCCGTAACGCTTTCCGCCTGCCAACGGAGGCAAAACCGGTCTGAATTCCAACAAATCCCATCACCTTACGCCTCTTCTGATCTCCACCACTCACAAACCCAAACCCTAACCTATCACTTCCTCCACTAGAAGCGCCACTTTTATCCCAAACTACCGATACCGAAAGCGGTTTACCGTACTTACATTTGCTTTCTGCTCCGATTCGTCCTCGTGAAACGGCGATGATGAATAATAACACACCGGTGATGCCGATCAGGATACAGAGTGCTTGTAAGATTGATCTGTTAGGTGAGTTGGATTGAGATCGAGCTTGGAAGAACTTTTTAGGCATCGGCATTGGTTTGTGTCGATCTAGGGTTTATGAGTGATGAGATTTGGTTTGGTTAGTTTGAATATTTGATTATCAGTTTCAGATAACTTGTGGAGTTATGAAAGTTACTGGGAGAAAACAAACAAATCACTACTCAAAAAGTGTTGGTTTAATGAATGGTTAGTATTGTACAAGTTGGTATTTAGATATTGCGGGCATGTTTGGCTTAACTTATTGCTGTCCTTTTGGCAAAAATAAGTAATGTAATCCTGACTTTTGCCTTCAAAAAAAGACTTTTGCCTTTAAAATGGAAAGCCAAACACTTCTCAAAAGGACTTTTGCCCCTTCAAAAGTCATTTTTTCTTCAAAATAAGGAACCCCAAACACCCGCTGCATAGAGTTAACTTTCGTTTTGTTTCATTTGATTTGGTCACTTTAACGGATTTGCTTCAATAGTTTAAAACTAGTCAATAGTTTAAAACTAATCATTTTCCTCCCTGATCTTTTGAGTTTGTCACTAGTTTGCTCCATGTCTCTAACTCAGTTAAAACGTTCAACTAAAAGTAAGGGTATTTAGGTAGTTTACTCCCTGGCTTTAACTCAAATAAAACGTTTAGTTAAAAGTCGCAGTAGTCGTGGTCGGCAGGTGGTAATTGCAGCTGATGGTGGATGGTTGTGAATGGTGGTGGCCGGTAGAAAGAGTGGTTGAAAAGATGGGGATTAGAAAATAATTACTTATATACATGTAAATAAACAAGTTATAGATTTATTTAGGTGAAAAGACTTACATGCCCTTCCTTTTATTTATAAAAATACCAAAATACCCTTCTAGTTAATGGATTTTTTGGATGGAGTTAGAGGCGGGGAGCAAAATGACGATAAGTTAGAAAAATCAGGGAGGAAAATGGCTATTTTTAAACTATCGGGATAAAACCGTTAAAATTACCAAATCACAAGGAACAAAATGAAAGTTTACTCTATTGCGTAACATGTTATGTAGTGTTTAGGTTAGAAAATATATAAGGTCAGGTTTATGATTTGTCAAACATTTTCAAATTGAAGCAAGTTAGCTGGTTTGAGATTAATGTAGTCAGGTTTATGATTTGCTAGACATTTTCAAACTGAAACAAGTTAGTTGGTTTGTGGTTTGAGATTTATGTAGTCGGGTTTGGGATTTTTTCGGACATTTTGGAACACGGATTTGGCCGTTTAGCCTACTCTATTATTCTGCTAGTTAATAAATAAACTTGGTTTTTCATTTTTGGAATATAAGTATATATGTACATGTATTATGTTTGTAAATCATAAAGATTTATACAGAAATGATTTTGAGGAAAGTAAAATTCAATTCAACTCCCCAAATGACTAAAAACAAGACAGTCTATCTGATCCAACCAATCTAACCAATTTGTTTGTCGTGTTCCAAACCCATAGTTAGCAGTTAAAACCGATTAAATCGGACGGTGAACACCTTTTTAAGATACGTATTTTTCTTGTAAACATTTGAATATCTTTTATTAAAAACAGAAAAAAGGTTGTTGGAGTTGGGTGGGGTGCGTGGGGAACAAGGGAGGAACTAAGGAGGTAAAGCAAGGTATGTACAAGTGAATTCCATATAAATAAATATCCTTCTTGTACAACAAATGCCTACACATTTCTTTTCCTCATAAAAACAAACAAATGCTACACATTTAGAGGTTGTAAACATTTAAATACACTTTCAACCTGTGGCATTTTAACAAAGTTTTAAGGTTACCCAATCGATCCGTTATGGTAAAAATCTGAATCAACACATACAAGGATTTCTTGAGCCATATGGTTCCTGGGAAGACCACGAGGTTGGTTTTGGTCAGGTTCTTCTTCCCATTGGCTTCCAAGGGTGTGAAGCCAAACCCATGGGTCCATGTGTCAACCAAGCTCGGGATGACAGATGCCACTAGCTTCTCTACCTTTATGGACTTTAGCATCTAAAGCTTCGAGCGATACAGACAATTAATAATATTGGAAGATACATACATGTGTGTGTACGTGTTTAGTAATTTCTACGTATGTAAATGGTAATATCCCCAATATAATAGCATTCATTAGCGGCATCTCAGCAACATTTGCCCCATGAATCCTGCATAATTGTAAGTTTTTTAATAAGTAATCAAGAACCTATTAGTTACCTTTTACAATATTAAATGGTATGATATGTTACTTAATATCCATTATTACAAGGTATTCATATGGATAGTAAGGGTTCAATCCGTAGGACAGTTTCATTTATGCATACGTTCGTCTTTGTTTAAGAAGTGTTTTAAGTTAATTATGGATATCACTAAAATGAGGGACGAATGTTGGTCATTTTAGTGTTATCAACGGATTTTGGTGATATTCGATTAACTTGTCGACTAAGTTAATCTTATTAAATATTAAACGAATTAGGAAGTGTATGCTCGTATGATGTTAATAAGATTTGGCGTATGTACTGGTTTTGTTTTATAATGTTAAAAATTATATCCGATTTGGGATTGGCCAAATTTAATTGGCCTTTTAAGCTAATATATTAGTTTAAAGCAATTGGGCTAAAATAGATCGGGTAACCACACATTGGTCGGTTTAAAAGATGAGGACCGTTTGGACTTTGTTCAATTTTGGGCCATTACACGATGGACAAGATCTCATAGTCAAAAACCTAATAGTTTTTCAAAACCAATAAGCAAGCCCGTCTTCGAGAATATTAAAAAAAAAAAGGAAGTGTGCCCTCGGCGACGTAAAAGAACCGGGCCTACCCGTCCTAAAATATAAACTCTTCAGTCACATACATAATAAGTAAAACCCATGATACAACAATGGTTTTTATAAAATAAATAAAACAAAAGTAGTGTGGCAAAATGATCAAACCAATTGGTATATAATATTTAATTTGTGTTTCATTGTTTGAAATTTGAGTCTTTTAAAACCGAGTGGGCCATTTTATCATTAGTTATATAGTTTAACTTTAAATTGTGAGCCTTTTAAAATTATTGTAACTCCAAGTAGTAAAACGGATTGGGCCAGTTAAAAGTACATATAAAGGTTTTTTAATAATTCAAATACGAAATCAAAATCTTTAATATTAAGTTAAATAAATCAATAAACAATAGGTAAATAAACAGAAACTTAATAAGGGGGAATGGACACCCAGGGTAGTACCCTTACACTAACCAATCAAATTGCATCATGTGAAATTCTATACAAATTACCCTTAAGCCACAACAATGCACCAAAGATGCACAAATAACCATGACCCTCAACAAAACATTTAAATAACGAAGCTCAGAGGTGTAGAAAGGCGGCATCATACAATACTAAGCTAAATCCTCACCAACACCATAGCTTTGGCTCTCGAAATAAGGCTGTTTTAAACCATTTAGTCGAACCAAGTTGTACATCAGCCAACAACAACAGAATATGACCAACAAAGAGCATGCGAATCACATTGCAAACCCAAATGACCATAATGAACATCAAACCAACCATAAACAAAGCTTATAAGCAATAAACGGTTGCACTTTAAGTTACCATGCCAAGTCCAAAGCAACAACATTGCTATTGGTCTCGGATGAGCCATAAGTCATCTTCATCGACCCAACGAACAAACATCACAAAGGCTAACAACAACTGTAAAACGACAAAACATCTCTAATGAACATTATCGTTACACCTTCACATACCATTAAAAAGAACAACAAACAAAGGAACGTTTAAGCAATAGACAACTATAGTTTAGGTTACCAAGCCAAGCAAAAAGGCACATGATAGACTATTTTGAACCACTCAGGCTAATCAACTTGTACATCAGCCAACAATGTCGCAACCCCCGGTCCCTATCTCCTGGGAACGGGCGGCCGCGAGCTCAGATTCAGTGGTATCGGTGTTTATCATTTTGGCAGCGAAATTTACATCAGGATCGTAGTTAGAAAATATTTTATCAGAGTAAAATACCACCTTTTTATAATAATAAACACATGGGAAAAACCCAAGTTTCTATTACAAACATTTTTATAGGGATAAACCCTAATTTATTGAATTAAAACATCTTCTTTATTTAGGTAGCTTTTATAGCCACATTTTCCAAGCCTTCAGTGTTGTCCAGTTGGCTTCTATTTGGCTTTCACATTTTGTTACCTGAAACGCGTTTTAAAACATTTGTCAGTGGGAAATAGTGGTGAGTGAATCCCAATTTAATTAAGACAGGTTTTATCATTTTACAGCATTGAGGGCGATCTCGCAATTATATTTGTTTCCAATTCTTACTTTAATTACCACCCACGGCACTGTCAATCCTGACTTGTGGTAATGTTACTACTCACGGTATAGTAACAAATTTTGTATACAAAACCCCAACATACCGACTGTGACAACTGTGCTCTGTAAACGATGTACGATGTAAAACAATATCAATTATCAATAAAATGATGTGTTTTGGTATCAATATTTGTGTATTTGTGTTTGAAGATTTTACGATTTGATTCTAGTTCGATTTCAAGCTCTAAATCGCTTTCTGGAAAGTTATACGCAAACTGATGCGTAAACGTAATCAGTTTAATGCGACAAACACTCCGGAATAGTGACATAGGCTTAACATACCTTAAATAACCTTTACATAACTTAGAAATAAGTTTTGGAGGGTTTGGTGTGCCGAAAACAAGTTTATTCGATCAGAGGGACTATTTGTCACAAACTGTGAAAGTATGCCGATTCGTATAGTAACGAACATTCCGTAACTTGATCATAAGCTAAACATACCTAAATATCCTTTACATAGCTTAGAAATAGGCTTTGAGGGGTTGGTATGCGAAAATACGCTTATTTGATCAATAGGGACTAAAAGCGTCAAAAATTGCATAAGTTTGCATTTAAGCGCATAACTTAGGTTCTGAACATATCCGGACATCCAAAAATTCTTGCAATCATTAAAATATTTTATTTTAGTGATTGGAATGCAAAAATACCATTCGTCGCGCAATTTGGATCATTTTTCGCGTCCGTGCGAGTTTCGTTGAAATTAACCGAATAACGTAACCGTACGACCAAACGAGCTGATATCCGAGATGTTTTTAATCATATTTCATGTTCCCTATGCTTTAACATCATTGTAGAGCCTTGAAATGGGGTTAACAGGGCTTAAACGTGTCGAAAAACAAGTTTTAAGCATGCAGGGACCATTTCTGCCATTTTTTGGAAACTTCTGCCTGACCAGCCTCGCGCCACGCGCCAGCCCAGGGAGTCCCTGGCATGCCACATGAGGGAGACAGTTTCCAGAATAACCAGTTTTCAGCAATCAGCAGCTGAATCCTAGTTTTAATCCTTGGTTTTTGAATACCATGAGCTGGTTTGTGTGTTTTGCAAGTTGCCCAATCATAGATTAACAAGTGTAAGGTCAAGATTGAGCTTCATAACACATGGAGTGATCCAATTGATCCAGCCTTTCTATAAATAGCTTGGGTTTCTCTAACTTGTTCCTTGCTCATTGATCTGATTTACTCTAAGATGAAGCTCTCACATTGTTGAAGGTTTCATACCTGAGTATTTTTAGTTCAATTCTTCCTAGCTTGGACCATTTGTAAGCTTCTTTCATACTTGTTTATGCTTTTCAAACATGAAAGTCAAACAGTGCTTGACTTTCTGCTTTGACCACGATTTGGTCAACACAAAGTTCGTTTGAACTTTGCAACATGAGCGTAATCACGATGGTTATAGTCTTTTGTGACTATACCTACTGATTACCATGTTGATTAGTCGAAGTGACGAGTCAAAGTTTTGGTCAAAATACGCGTTTATGCGTATTTTGCAACGAAGCTATTTTCGAGTATCAAAACACTTTGTTTTGATATCAAACTTGTTTTATAACTTATTTAAACATGTTTTAACATGTTTAACTCGTCACTTTTAGTCTAGTTTAGGGTCGTAAGTCAAGCGGTCTTGACAACCGCTTAGACTTTCGAACCCGACCCGTTTGGTCGATTGTTAGGATCCGACTAAGCATATATTGTGACCATAGTTGCATAATACCTTATGGTCACTTAGTTTAATTAAGTTGTATGATAGGTAGTTTATATGCCTTGGGAAAATGACCAAAATACCATTTTCATGCATAATTTGTATTTAAGCATATGTAATCTAAATTTTGTCACTTAAACTGATTATACAACATATTTAAACATGTTAGGGCATATAATACTTGTCATAGGACTAGTTAGACGTCTCGAACGCGCATTTGCGCGAACGACGCGTTAATGTAGCGTAAGCTACCTTAACGGGTCGTAAGCACTTAGGATAGGTTCTGATTTAGAATGTAGGCTTTGTTAAACCATACCACATGAGTTCCAATACTCATTTGGTTTACAAGACCTCATTCTACCCGATCTTCCGATTTAGGTGTCGATTTATGAACTTAGCGATTCGATTACTAGGTACTACTTGATTTCCTTGGTTTGCCTGAGCTTTGTTAAGTTCTTTAGATCGAGGATACCTTGCAATCCAATGTGAGTACATAGTTCCCCTATTTTACTGTTTTCGATTGTTTTTGGGTGATTCATATGTGTTAAACGATTTTGATGCTTTCAACGTTGATTTCAAAAACGAATACTATGGATTATATTAAACAAAACGATTTCGATAATGTGAACGAACTTGTTGGGACGTATTTACATAACGAATGACATTCATTGACATTGATCAAGCCGACCAGTATTAGGTTATGGTACCATAGGATCTGACAAATCCCGTTATCGGACTGCCACCATGGTTATGTATGGGGGTTATGTGGGTAACGACTGAACCTGATGATTGTTAACTTACCCTTTGGTGGTTTGTTAATACGAGTTGCGAAGGTTTGAATGTTATAAGCGAGACGACCAAAAGTTAGTTTTCACAATTAAAACAAGAACGATGTTGAATGATTGAAACGATTGAACGATTGGAACGATTTGAACAAGTTAAACGAATTGAATGAACGATTGGTTTTTGGTTTGTGATTAGATAACGGGATGTGACATTTGTGCTTGTGTAATCATTGTACAAACTCCAAACAATTCAATAATCAATAAAACAATGTGTTTTGATCCCAATATTTGTTTCTTTATGTTTGACATTTTGCACGTTTTGATTTTTGATCAATTTTAAACTCTATATCGCCTTCTGGAAAGTTATAAGCAAACTGATGCATAAACGTAATCAGTTTAACATGACAAACACTCCGGAACAGCAACATAAGCTTAACATACCTTAAATAACCTTTACATAACTTAGAAATAAGTTTTAAAGTGTTTGGTATGGCAAAAACAAGTTTATTCGCTCACAGGGACTATTTGCGTCAAACTGCAAAAGTCTGCCGTTTCGTATGGCAAAAGACATTCCGGAATATGATCATAAGCGAAACATACCAAAAATAACCTAAACATAGCTTAGAAATAAGCTTTGAGTGGTTCGGTGTGCGAAAATATGCTTATTTGATCATACAGGGACTAAAAGCGTAAAAAACGGCGTACGTTTGCATTTACGCGCATATCTTACGTTCTGACCACATCCGGACACCCAAAAATTTTTGTAGTCACGAAAATATTTTATTTTAGTGATCGGAATGCAAAAATACCATTCGTCGCTTAATTTGGATCGTTTTCGCGTCCGTTCGAGTTTCGTCGTAATTAACCGAACAACGTGATCGTACGACCAAATGAACCGACATCCGTGATATTTCTGAGCATATTTCAGGTCCCCTATACTTTGACGACCTTGTAGAGCCTTGAAAATGGCTTAACGGAGGTTAAATACATCGAAAATGCAAGTTAGAGTGTGCAGGGGCTGTTTCTACCAACTTCTGAAAGTTGCAGCCTACCCCTCGCATCGCGCCACAGCCTAGGGGCTGTGTTGTGGTGCCACGCCACCACCTGATCTGGACAGAAATATAATTTTCAGCAGCAGTTTGATATTTCAGGGACCATTCTTGCAATTTCTTTGTGTGGTAGCCAAGTTAACACCTCTCCAAGCAAAAGCTAGCTGTCCTAGACACTTGTATGGACCAGATTTATTCCTTGGAGGCTACACAAACACTTGGAGTGATCCTACAAGTCCTCTACAAGTATAAATACCCACCCAATCTTCTTTGTTCATTGCTCATTTTCAATTTTGGAACTCTAAGTGAAGGAATCCCTGCAAAGGAGCCACCTACCTGAGTTCTAAAACCTTCCTTCTAGCCTTTGAACACCTTGTAAGTGTTCTTTCATGGCTTAGTAGTTATTTTCAGCTATTTAGAGCTGAAGTCAAACTGTTTGACCAACATTTTGACTTTCGGTTTTGACCATCAATTGGTCAAGTCAAAGTTCAATTGAACTTTGCAACGTGATTGTAATCACGATGGTTATAATCCTTAGCGATTATACCTACTGATTACCACGTTAACTAGGTGTAGTGACGAGTCAAAGTTTCGGTCAAAATGCGTATTTACGCGCATTTTGCAACAAAACTACTTTTAGGTATCAAAACACTTTGTTTTGATACCAAATCAGTTTTCTAAGTTAGTTAAACATGTTTTGACATGTTTAACTCGTCACTACTAGTTTAGTGCTTGTTTAGGGTCGTAAGTTAAGCGATCTCGACAACCGCTTAGACTTTCGAACCCGACCCGTTTGGTCAATCATTAGGATCCGACCAAGCATGTTTAGTGATCATAGTTGCATGGGGAATAACCTACTGAGGTTATACCTTATAATCACTTAGGTTGGTTAGTTATTTGTTAAGTAGTTTACATGCCCATAGAAAATGACCAAAATGCCCTTTTGAAGCATAAATTCATATTTTGCATATGTGATCAAGTTTTTGACATATAAACTGATTTAGTAACATGTTTAGGCATAATTGGGCATGTAAGACTTAACTTAGGACATAGATAACCATCCGACCTTAGGTTTACGCAAACGACGCGTTATAGTAGCTTAAACTACCGTAACGGGTCGAAACGGGTCAAAAGCACTTAGGTTAAGTTTCAAATCAGAATGTTAGCTCTATTAAATCATGCCATATGAGTTCAAATACTCATTTGATTTATAGAACCTCATTCTATCCTATCTCCCGATTTAGGATCCGATTATTAACGTAGTTACCTATATTAGGTGCCTTGTTGATTCCGTGATCCTTGAAGCTTAATTTGGTCTTAATCCCAAGACTAATAAGCAATCCTATGTAAGTACATAGTCCCCTCTTTTACTGCTTTCAAATATTTTGGGGTGAAACACTTGTGCTTACATGTTACTTTCATTCTTTCGTTGCTTTTATGACATATAAATGCTATGTTCACCTAGTACACATATAGTACATGATTTCCCACTGTGTTTTGCTATGTATGTTTACTTAGCATATTAGCCCATTGATTTCATAAACATTTCTACTATGTATGTTTACTTAGCATGCTAGCACATTGATTTCATGAGCATTTCTACTATGTATGTTTACTTAGCGTACTTAGTACATGGTTTTCACATGCTACATTGGTTATGACATTTGGTATGTTCAATCGGGACAATAATACATTCATTAACATTGATCACGCCGCTCGGTAGTATGTAATGGTACCATAGGACTTGACAAATCCCGTTTCCGACTTCCTAGGTTTGTTTGGAAGTTGGGAATGACAGAATCCGATATACATAACTTGATAAACAATTCGTTTAAGGGTTTGTCCAAACAGTCGCAAGGCTTGAATGTATGCGATAAACATTATTGCATAAATGTTCGTATCCATAAAGCATTGTTTTCTGCAAAACGTAACATTTGATTTAAACTTAGGTTTATTCAAAAACTTTGTTTTGTACATTTTCCTATGGGGTTGAGTAAATACTATTTATTCACCATACATGACATTCGTTTTTCACATAGACATTACCATATAGTTTGAGTAGATACTTTCTACTTGCTATACACTACATTTGGGTATACATGGCACAGTTTACACATGACATTGAACATGGTTTACACATAAACATTTTGACATTGGTTTTAAACAAGAGATTTTGGTTGATTATTGATAAGTGACTTATATAACGAGGCTATGTGTTATATGATAAAGCATGGTGGATACGCCGTTGGTACTTCCTATATATAAGTGCTTTTATTATATTACACGTAGTAGCGTTATCTAAGCCACTTTGACAGGAACAAAGACATGATACATTTTATACAAAAACTCGACATTGTTTTACAAACCACATATTTTATACAATTTCATTTCCACTTGGTTATGTATTTAACCATGCATTTTCTTTTATATCACTTGATTTTCATTTTGATTTTCAAATGATTTTATAAAAGAACACATTTTACAAGATTCATGACTACTTTTTGTTAAACATTTCTTTTAACTACAAGTCATGAATTCTGCATAAACAAAACCTATGTATCTCACAGGCATTTTTATGCTGACGTACTTATTTTCACATGTGTTTCAGGTGCTAATGCATGATGATGTTTGTGCTACACTTAGGCGGAATTGGGCCTTAGTGACTTAAAAGACAGATAATTATGTTATGTTTTTGTTTAAGTTCCAAGGCAATGTAAACACTTTAGTCAATAAAACGAAACTTTAATTACCATGGTTGTTGAAACAATAATCTTGTAGCTCCACTCCCTGACGTTTCTACCACGGTTTGTTGTTTTACACGGTCGGGGTGTGACACGGGACGGGTTTAATGTGATAAAAGCATGGTAGATACGCCGCTGGTACTTCTTATATATGAGTGCTTTTATCATATTACTTTCCATGGCGTTATTTAGTTCACTTGGATGAACGATTTTAAACAAGGACACACAACGATGTTTACTAAATGATATAAACCATACGAGTTTTATTATGAGAACGATTTACAATTTGGTTTACTTAAACAAATGTTTTGGGTTAAGACTCATGGCACGAGGTTTTATAAACTATAATCAACTTGTTTTGAGTTGGTTAATCATATTGCAATACTAAACACTTTTCAAAACAAGGTTTTCAATTTTCGACTCTTATAGTCAAGCAAGGTATTGCAACATGTATACGAGCCATGAATCTGACATTCTCACAAAACCTATGTGCTCACCGGCATTTCTTTGCTGACTTTATTTCCGCATATGTTTCAGGTGGTGTTGAATGATGTCGGTTGTGACTAGGATGCATGCACACTTAGGACCGGACGAGGCCTTTGTGACTTAATAACGATGATAGTCGATATGTGAACTTGTTTGTTTTAACTTTAAGACAATGTAAATATTTAATATCTCAATAAAATGAAACTTTTTGAATCCATGGTTGTGAAACAATAATTCTGTCGCTCAACTCCCCGACGTTTCCGTCGCGGTTTCATTGTTTTACGCGGTCGGGGTGTGACAGAAGAGTTGGTATCAGAGCTCATGGTTATAGGGAATTAGGTTATTAGTAATGCTTTGACCTAGACTATAACTTTTTCTAGGACCCTAACACGAGTTTCTTGCGTTTAGATTTTAAAACAATACCGTCACCTATCTTTAGGTGATAACCACAACGAGAACACAATAACAAATCCATTTTGAAAATCAATCATCTATTCGTAGATGATTTGTTTTAAGGTTTTGAACCTTCAAAGTTTTCAAAATCTCGTCAAAGTTTGAGTCTTATAATGTGAACACGTGCAATCTGGAAGGGTGGATGCCTGTATCCTGAGTTTTCTGTCTAAGGCTAGAGTGTTCGTACTAATCTACATAATCGGACCAGTCACTCTTTCCTAGGAACTCTTGGGGTGAGTGTCCACTTATAGGCTAAAGCATGTCTTCGCGATACATTATATTGACCTATTTACTTTGATTAGTCACTGTGTATCGTTTGTTTGTTCGAGGTAACGAACGAATGATCACCTTCCTTGTGTTTTGTCGATGTTTTCAATACCTCTTTTGTTTATCCAATTGTCGATCTCACTCATTTCTCATGTTTCCTTGTTCTTTTTAGAATATGCCTCCTCGACGAGATGCACAACCACAACCTAACGCCAAACTCGCAGCTATTGTCTCTCAGCAGATCGCTGCTGTGATTCCGAACCTAATAACTTAGATCAATCAAGAGAACAATAACAACAACAATGCTCAGTGTAGTTTTAAAACGTTTAATTCGGCTAAACCACTCAAGTTTTCTGGGTCTCAAGGAGCAACTACGCTCCTTCAATGGTTCGAGAGTCTAGAAAGCACCTTCAGACATGTTCAATGTCCGAATGAGTGAAAGGTTGAGTTTGCGTCCAGTGTTTTCGAGAAACGTGCTCTAACATGGTGGAACGGAGTGATGCGAGATAGGGGTGCCGAAGTGGCTTTGGCACAAACTTGGGAAGAGCTTTGGGCTCTCATGATGAAAGAGTTCTGCCCCCGACATGAGATAAGGGATTTGGAACGAGAGTTCGACGATTTGAAAAAAGATGGGGGAGAATACCGTGCGTATACGGATCGTTATGAGGAGTTGAGTCTATTGTGTCCTACTATGGTTACCCTGTTGGAGAAAGCGATTGAGAGGTATATTGATGGTTTGCCTGACACTGTGCAAGACATTGTTACTAGTAGTAACCCTATCACTGTTCGTCAGGCTATCGAATTGGCTGCAACTCTGACTGAGTCTCAAGTCAGAAAGGGTAAACTGACCCGCAAGGGTGACAAGAAGCAGTCAACCGACACCGCTCAAGACAAAGGAAAGGGAAAGGGTAAGAAAGGTGAGTCCTCAAGGAGGTCGAGGAAGCGTAAGACTTCCCAAAAATTTGCTGTTACTGCACAGAATGCTCAGAACCCACTAGCACAACCTCCTACCAAGAAACTGTATGCTGGTACTGCACCTCACTGCAATCGGAACAATGGTCATCATGTGACTCATCAAGCTTGTAAACAGTGCACCATTTGTGGTAAACTTAGCCACACGGCCAACATTTGTCGATTGGGTCCAAATCAAGCTACTCAGAATCAAGCTCCAGTTCAGGGAAACGCCGCTAGATTTCCACCTGGTTCATGTTATGACTGCGGAGAGATGGGTCATTTCCGCAACAACTGTAACAACTCTCACTAAAACTACTATTTCTTATCTTATTTTAAATAAAAGGAAACCCTAATTTAGACCCCCAAGTAATACTGCATAACCCCTAAAATTTTCGGAACAATCGGAATCAGGATCAGGGCCCCTAAAACTAAAGGGGCGTAAAACCTAGTCGGTATTATCAACACAGTTTTACGTGTATAATGAAATTTGACGAATGACCAACTCAGCAAGGCTACCTGCACACGAGGCTACCCTATGCTAGGAGGGCACCCCTCGCGCCACGCGACAGGGCCTCGCGCCACGCGAGGGAGCCCATTTTCCAGTATAAATAGAGGGCATTGGCACTTAGGTTTCTGTGTTAGTTCGACGTTAAAATTCGATCCATGCACTGAGATATCGTTCAAATACTACAGAAACACACACAATCACGAATTTCCGCCGTGATAACAGGGTAATAACTCGATCGCTGTTACGATTCAATGTCCGATCGATTAAAACTATCCGATGAATTTTTAAGTGCTGCTCAAATTGGGTTTATACTTTGTCATTCGTCGTGAATTCGATGGATGTTTAAGTATCGCACTTTGTCGTTCGTTGTGAAGGTTTTGATCTCGTGAGTTATCGTAAATGCTGTATTAGTTCCTAACCTAGTTTTCATGTGCATTGTTATTTGAACTAGGTTAACAAGGCTAATCAGTAGGCTAGACTCTGCTCGTATTAAATCTGCAATGTGAGTCATTCTCTTTTATCAAATTTGATTTAAAATCATGTTTATTTTCAAAGTTATAATTATAGGGATTAAGTCTTTGTAGTCACCAAATTACAGCCGGTATGTGGGGTTTGTATACAATACTTGATAACCGTCACCATTGGACAACGGGTTTGCCAAGGGGTGATATGACCATAATCACAGACACCATTGGACAACGAGATAGCCAATAGGTGGTCGAGTGATAAATACCGTGGGTAGATGGTTGATATGAATAAACATTGTAATCGCTCTTAATACTGTAATTTATAACAAACGCGTCGTTTTTAGTAAAAAGAATGATTCACCAGTATTTCCCCGCTGACAAAACCTTTTTCAAACATGTTTCAGGTGATCTGTTGTGATCCAGGAAAAGTGCCGCGAAGCACTACAAGCTTAAGGAAGTGACTCAATATAAATAAAGAGACATGTTTTGTAAAAATAAAGATTTCCCAGCGAAATCACCATATTGTAAACTACCGGGGTTTTATCCCGAATTATGAAATAAAATAATCAGGCATTTTCAATTTTTAAAAGATCCTGTTTAAAATCTTCCGCTGTCGCATCAATTAAATACCACGGGTTCCTGTCCCGCGGCTCCAGACCGGGTAAAACCGGGGCTGGGGTCGTGACAGGAAAAGGAGGTATCAGAGCCACTGATTAAAGCTAATTAAGTATTTAGAAAATACTTAATTTTACTAATTTCCATTTTGTGATTATGTGTTTTATTATTTGATTATATGTTTACAGTATGGGTAAGCAAAGGTTTTCGGACATTTATCATAAAATAGATAGTTCACTGAAAGATAAGGGATCGTCATCCTTAAAACACTCAGCAAATATTGAGGAAGGAATATTTGTCCGTAAGGCACAATATGAGGAAGCACTTTCTCCTAATAAAAGAAGTTTGATTATTAGGAAAAGTCAGGAGAAAATAAAGAAATCACAACCAAAAGAAATGAGAGTTAATCAGAAAACCCAAGAACTAGGCAGTAGCCCACCATGGGAAGACAAGCTAGATGAAAAATGGGCAGATCTCTATATGCTAGCACTGTAGCAGTAAATGCAAATCTTTAAATACCCTGACTCAGTTCTAAACACCTATATCACCTACAAGTCAGAAACTTTACCCAGTAAATAAATAAGTTTACAGTAAACCCTAGTATGTTTTAATTGTCAGTTGTCCTTTGTATTAAATTAGTCAAACGGTATGCAATAATACTTGAATGGTTATCTGTGAAATTTTGTTATAAAATTTTAACTTAGCATTTTTGTGCATTTTGCATATATGCTAAACAGCATGAATGAGTTATCTGAAGCCCTTCAGAGTCTTAATCTCTATCTGGTGAAAATACAAGTTTCCAAAGATTTTACTGGTTACATACCCGATGTAGAAGAACCTATGGAATTCCACGCTCCACCTCCTGAGAAACCCAAGCCTAAGAAAAGAAGAAGATTTGTAGGATGGAGGCGTGTGCGCAGGAGGAAACCTGCAGCTAGAAAGATTCCAAAAATAGAAAATCCCATAGATAAAGGAAAGGGGATTGAAATCGGGGAAGGTTCTAGGCAGACAGAAATGGAGATTGGGGAAGGTTCTAGGCAAACAAAGATGGAAATTGGGGAAAGCTCTAGGCAAGTCGAGGAGTTACCATTTCAGAAGGAATTGGATCGCGCATTGGCGAGCTATGATATCATTAGACCTATCAACACCAACCTCTACCCTTATCCTGCTGAAACACAACTTCCAATAAACTTAGAACCAGCCATTCTAGACCCTCTGATCCACACCCAACCTCTAGGAATGGACGAGTGGTGGACTAATGACTGGCAGTTTCAAAACCTTCTCAACAATCCTTATACCTTTTTCCCTCAGTTTGACCCGGAACCGATACCAAACCCGCCAATGAGCAATGAAAATCTAGCTGAACTCCGCCACTTTGCCGAAGAGTTAATGGATGCAGGGAATAGAATCCGGGAAATAGGAGGACAAATCTCCTGGAAGTATGACGAGAGGGAGCATCGTTTCTAAAAAGATAGCTGACGAGAAATAGTGTGGTGTGAAACTGTGATTGTATAATAATAAATAGTAAAATATAACTATGTAAAATAACCTAAAATAAAACTTGTGTAAGATAAAAGTGTGTACGGATGCCTAAAATAATATAAAAGAAACGGATATCGAGAAATCGATAATTTTGGCTATACGAGTGTTGTGAAATTTTGTGCGATTATTCATATATAATTGTTAATAATTATACTAATAATTTATATATATATATTAATTACCAGATGGAAAACGCTAATAATGAACCAGTTAACGAGGTTAACCAATTTGAGCAACACCAGGAGGATTAATTTATGACTAAGCAAGATATCGAGAATATCGTTGCTCAAGGAATAGCCAATGCTATTCCAGCAATCTTTGCTGCTGCCCAGAAACTTGTTGAACCTCAACAAATTATTCCTAGTAAACGTACTCAAGAAGATGATTTCAGTAATAGTGTAAACGGAGGCAGCAACCATACTAATCACGATAATGATCCATGGCAGGCCCCACTCCCTAAGAAAATGAAAGCTGCAACTCCTGGTTGCACTTACAAAGAATTTATTGCTTGTAAACCAGCTGAATTTGCAGGCAATGAAGGGGCTACTGCGGCACTGCGTTGGTTAGAGAAAACCGAGGCAGTAATTACAATAAGTAAATGTGCCAAGGACGACAAAGTCATGTATGCGTCGAATCTTTTCAAAGAAGGGGCGCTAGAATGGTGGAATACAGTACTTCAAGCCAAAGGAAGAAATATGGCCTATGCCATGAGTTAGGAAGAATTTAAGCAACTAATAGAAAGAAAATTCTGTCCTGAATACGAAAAAGAGCAAATGGCAAATAAATTCCTGAACCATCGGATGGTAGGAGTAGATTGTCGAGGATATACTTCGACATTCTTCGAATATGCTAGAGTGGTACCAACGCTGGCTTCGCCAGAACCGGTACTTATTTCCCGCTATATTTAGGGATTGATTGGCGAAATCCGTAATATCGTTAAAGCTGCGAGACCTCGCACTATTGACGATGCGGTAGAGTTAGCTAACACCCTAACTGACGAGCTGGTACGCACAAGAGATGAAAACAGGAAAAAGGAACTGGCTCAGAAAATTACCCAAGGATTTCATATGGGTAATATTAGCAACTTCAAGAAAAGAGGAACAGGGCAATCCTCAACTCCGCCGTTCTGCAGGAATTGCAGAAAGAAACATTATGGAAGATGCAATGTAACCTGCAACTTTTGCAAAGTTATAGGACATCGTGAAGAAGACTGCAGAAAGAAAACAAGGGTCTGCTATAACTGTGGAGAAGCAGGACATTTTAAACTAGAATGCCCCAAGTTGGTTAAACCAGCAGACAATAAAGCTAAACCAACCGACGGAGCTACCAAGAAGAATGTTCGAGCATTCCAATTAACTACTCAAGAAGCAGAACTCATTCCAGATGTGATAGCTGGTACGTTCCTAGTTCACAACGTTTACGCAAAAGTATTATTTGACTCTGGTGCAAACCAAAGTTTTATAAATACTTCATTCTACCAAGCTCTTAACTTACCCTTAACGAACCTTAGGCAGATTTTATAGTCGAAACGGCAGATGGAAATTCTATTAACATAGATAAGGTTTTGCAAAAAGAAAAGATAGAACTTTCAGGTCATAAATTTCATGCAAACCTATTACCAATGAATTTAGCTGGGTTCGATGTTGTGTTAGGAATGGATTGGTTAGTAGCCAACCATGCTCGAATCCTGTGTGATAAGAACTCCGTAGAGATTCAGGCACCCACCAGAGAAGTGATCGTGATTACAGGAGATAAGCCACGTAAACCCATGAAGTTCATTTCAGTAATGAAAGTTGCTAGTTATGAACGAAAGCAAGGAATAGTATATATGATTTCAGTAATCATTAGTACTAAGGATAAGGAACTTAAGGAGATTTCTGTAGTCTTAGAATACCCAGATGTATTCCCAGAAGAGTTACCAGGATTACCCCCAGATAGGGAAGTAGAATTTAGAATTCATCTAATTCCTGGAACTACACCGATAGCCAAGACACCTTATCGATTAGCACCTACAGAAATGCTAGAACTGAAGAAACAATTGGATGAATTGTTAAGTAAAGGATTCATACAACCTAGTTCATCCCCTTGGGGAGCTCCAGTGTTGTTCGTAAAGAAAAAGGACGGTTCGATGAGAATGTGTATTGATTATAGAGAATTGAATAAGGTTACAATTAAGAATCGATACCCATTACCTAGGATTGATGATCTTTTCGATCAACTTCAAGGAGCTAGATACTTTTCTAAGATCGATTTACGCTCCGGATATCATCAATTAAAGGTACAAGAAGAGGACATACCTAAAACTGCTTTCAGAACTAGGTATGGTCATTACGAGTTTACAGTCATGCCCTTCGGATTAACGAATGCACCTGCAGCATTCATGGACATGATGAATAGAATCTGTAAACCGTATTTGGATAAATTTGTAATTGTCTTCATCGACGATATACTTATTTATTCCAAAAGTCAATACGAGCATTGTGAGCACCTGCATGCACTCTTAACTTTGTTAAGAAAAGAAAAGCTTTATGCCAAATTCTCGAAATGTGAATTTTGGCTACAGGAAGTGCAATTTTTAGGTCAGATGGTGAATCATGAAGGTATTCACGTAGATCCCTCTAAAATAGAGGCAATTACTAAATGGAAGGTCCCACAGTCAGCCATGGAAATTATAAGCTTTTTAGGATTAGCTGGATACTATAGATGGTTTATTAAGGATTTTTCTAAAATAGCGGTGCCATTAACTAAGCTAACCTGTAAAGCAGTTAAGTTTGAATGGGGACCTAGGCAAGAAGAGGCATTTAAAATTTTAAAGCAAAAGTTAACAAATGCCCCAATCCTAGCCTTGCCAGAAGGAACAGAAGATTTTGAAGTATATTGTGATGCTTCAAAGCTAGGATTAGGATGTGTGCTTATGCAACGCAAGAAAGTAATTGCATATGCATCAAGGCAATTGAAAAAACACGAGGAAAACTATACGACTCATGACTTAGAGTTAGGAGCCATAATTTTTGCCCTTAAAATTTGGAGACATTATCTGTATGGAAGTAAGTTTACTATCTATACGGATCATAAGAGTTTAAGGTACATATTTGGGCAAAAAGAATTAAACATGAGACAAAGGAGATGGATGGAAATACTAAGCGACTACGACTGTGATATTCAGTATCACGAAGGAAAAGCAAATGTAGTTGCAGATGCCTTTAGTCGTAAGTATCATGAGAAACAACGACGGGTTCGTGCTCTTAGATTAAGTTTAAAATTAGACTTAATGGAACAACTAAAGAATGTTCAAGAAACAGCAATCAAGGACGATGCTGAAGGAATGAAGGGACGAATAAAAGAATTAGAACAAGGAGCTGATGGAATTTAGAGATTCCACAAAAGAAGAATTTGGGTACCTAAGCAAGGAGAACTAAGAAATAAGATTTTAGAAGAAGCCCATAAATCTAGGTATACCATGCACCCTGGAAATAATAAAATGTACCAAGATTTAAGAAATAATTTTTGGTGGATAGGAATGAAAAAGGACATAGCTAGATATGTTTCCAAATGTCTTACTTGTTCACAAGTTAAAGCAGAACACCAGAAACCTTCAGGTCTACTACAACAATTAGAAATGCCTGTATGGAAATGGGAACTCATAACAATGGACTTTGTTACTAAGTTGCCCAAAACCAGAAAAGGTAATGACGCGATTTGGGTAATTGTGGATCGATTAACCAAATCAGCTCACTTTCTACCCATGAAGGAAACCTTTAGCATGGAAAGGTTGGCGAAATTATACGTAGATGAAGTAGTATCCTTACATGGAGTTCCACTCTCCATTGTATCGGATAGAGATAGTCGTTTCACTTCACACTTCTGGACAAGTTTCCAAGAAGCCATGGGAGCTAAACTGAACTTAAGTACTGCATATCATCCTTAAACAGACGGACAAAGTGAAAGGACGATCCAAACCCTAGAAGACATGCTTAGGGCATGTGTGATAGATTTTGGTGGAAATTGGGATGACCACCTACCCTTAATTGAATTTTCCTATAACAATAACTATCATGCAAGCATTGAAGCTGCCCCATTCGACGCACTATACGGACGTAAATGCAGAACTGCAGTCTGCTGGGCAGAAATAGGAGAAAGTCAATTATAAGGTCCTGAAATCGTGCAAGAAGCGACCGACAAGATCACTCAAATCAAGGAAAGACTAAAGACAGCTCGAGATCGCCAGAAGAGTTATGCAGATAATCGACGCAAGCCACTTGAGTTTCAAGTTGGAGACAAAGTACTTTTGAAAGTTTCTCCTTGGAAAGGAGTAGTTCGGTTTGGTAAGAAAGGAAAGCTGAGTCCAAGATACGTAGGACCATTTCCAGTGATCCAACGTATAGGACCAGTTGCCTATCGCTTGTAATTACAAGAAGAACTAGCTGGAGTACATAATGTGTCTCATGTATCCAATCTCAAGAAATGTCTATCTGATGAATCTCTGGTAGACCTCTTCAAGATGTAGAGGTAAATGAAAAGCTGAAATTTGTTGAGAAACCTCTTCAGATAGAAGACAGAAAGGTTAAGTTTCTCAAGCACAAACGACTAGTACTGGTCAAAGTCAAATGGGATTCAAAGAGAGGACCTGAATATACTTGGGAGCTAGAATCAGAAACGAAGCGGAAATATCCTCATTTATTCCAATAAATCTCGAGGAAGAGATTTTTATTAAGGTGGGGAGGATGTAACAACTCTCACTAAAACTACTATTTCTTATCTTATTTTAAATAAAAGGAAACCCTATTTAGACCCCCAAGTAATACTGCATAACCCCTAAAATTTTCGGAACAATCGGAATCAGGATCAGGGCCCCTAAAACTCAAGGGGGTAAAACCTAGTCGGTATTATCAACACAGTTTTACGTGTATAATGAAATTTGACGAACGACCAACTCAGCAAGGCTACCTGCACACGAGGCTACCCTATGCTAGGAGGGCACCCCTCGCGCCACGCGAAGGAGCCCATTTTCCAGTATAAATAGAAGGCATTGGCACTTAGGTTTCTGCGTTAGTTCGACATTAAAATTCAATCCATGCACTGAGATATTGTTCAAATACTATAGAAACACACACAATCATGAATTTCCACCGCGATAACAGGGTAATAACTCGCTCGCTGCTACGATTCAATGTCCGATCGATTAAAACTATCCGATGAATGTTTAAGTGCTGCTCAAATTGGGTTTATACTTTGTCATTCATCGTGAATTCGATGGATGTTTAAGTATCGCACTTTGTCGTTCGTTGTGAAGGTTTTAATCTCGTGAGTTATCATAAATGCTGTATTAGTTACTAACCTAGTTTTCGTGTGCATTGTTATTTGAACTAGGTTAACAAGGCTAATCAGTAGGCTAGACTCTGCTCGTATTAAATCTGCAATGTGAGTCATTCTCTTTTATCAAATTTGATTTAAAATCATGTTTACTTTCAAAGTTATAATTACAGGGATTAAGTCTTTGTAGTCACCAAATTACAGCCGGTATGTGGGGTTTGTATACAATACTTGATAACCGTCACCATTGGACAACGGGTTAGCCAAGGGGTGATATGACCATAATCACAGACACCATTGGACAACGAGATAGCCAATAGGTGGTCGAGTGATAAATACCGTGGGTAGATGGTTGATATGTATAAACATTGTAATCGCTCTTAATAGTGTAATTTATAACAAACGCGTCGTTTTTAGTAAAAAGAATGATTCACCAGTATTTCCCCGCTGACAAAACCTTTTTCAAACATGTTTCAGGTGATCTGTTGTGATCCAAGAAAAGTGCCGCGAAGCACTACAAGCTTAAGGAAGTGGCTCAATATAAATAAAGAGACATGTTTTGTAAAAATAAAGATTTCCCAGCGAAATCACCATATTGTAAACTACCGGGGTTTTATCCCGAATTATGAAATAAAATAATCGGGCATTTTCAAGTTTTAAAAGATCCTGTTTAAAATCTTCCGCTGTCGTATCAATTAAATACCACGGGTTCCTGTCCCGCGGCTCCTGACCGGGTAAAACCGGGGCTGGGGTGGTTTTTTTTTATATTATCGTAGGAATGGATTGGTTAACTAAGTATCATGCTGAGGTGGTTTTTTCGATAAGATTGTTCGTATTCCTCTTCCGTCTGGTGAAGTTCTAGAAGTTCGTGGCGAGAAACCATCAGGAGGTTTGAAACTCATGGCGTGTACTAAAGCTCAAAGTTATTTACGAAAAGGATATGTGGCCTTTCTGGCACATGTCACCGAGGAGAAAAGCAAGAACAAGTGTATTCAAGATATTCCAATTGTTCGAGATTATCCAGAGGTGTTTCCTGATGAACTACCTGGTTTGCCTCCAGTTCGTCAAGTCGAGTTTCATATTGATCTTATACCTAATGCCAACCCGATTGCTAAAGCACCTTATTGTCTTGCACCGTCTGAGATGCAAGAGTTATCTAAACAGCTTCAAGAGTTATCTGACAAAGGATTCATCCGACCGAGTTATTCACCTTGGGGTGCTCCAGTCCTGTTTGTGAAAAAGAAAGATGGATCTTTCAGGATGTGTATCGATTGTCGTGAGCTTAACAAGCTTACCATCAAGAATCGATATCCCCTACCACGAATTGATGATCTTTTTGACCAGTTACAAGGTGCTACATGTTTTTCCAAGATCGATCTGCCTTCTGGGTATCATCAGCTTCGTGTACTCGAAGAAGATATTCCCAAGACTGCTTTCCGTACGAGATATGGTCAGTACGAGTTCACTGTCATGCCTTTTGGTTTGACGAATGCCCCAACTATCTTCATGGACTTAATGAATAGGGTTTGTAAACCTTATTTAGACAAGTTCATCATTGTATTCATTGACGACATTCTTATTTATTCGAAGTCTCGAGCCGATCACGAACAACACCTTCGTCTGACAATGGAACTCCTAAAGAAGGAACAACTATTTGCCAAGTTCTCCAAGTGTGAATTCTGGCTTAAGGAAGTTCAATTTTTGGGTCATATTGTTAACAAGCAGGGTATTCATGTGGATCCTTCCAAAATAGATGCTATTAAGGATTGGAATACACCTACGACACCAACAGAAGTTCGTTCTTTTCTTGGTCTTGTTGGTTACTATCGTCGATTTATTTCAAACTTCTCAAAGATCGCGGTTCCTCTCACTGCTCTGACTCAGAAGAATAAGCCTTTTATGTGGGGACCCAAACAAGAGGAAGCTTTCCAAACGCTGAAACGAAAACTCTGTGATGCTCCTTTCTTATCTCTGCCCGATGGAAACGATGATTTTATTGTCTATTGTGACGCATCAAATCTGGGTCTTGGTTGTGTTCTCATGCAAAGAGATAAAGTCATAGCATATGCATCAAGACAGCTAAAGGTACACGAGAAGAACTACACCACTCATGATCTTGAGTTGGGAGCTGTGCTTTTTGCACTCAAAATCTGGAGACACTATCTTTATGGAACGAAATGTGTGGTTTTCACAGATCACAAAAGTCTTCAGCACATTTTCAATCAGAAAGAGCTGAACATGAGGCAACGACGTTGGGTCGAACTCTTGAACGATTACGATTGCGAAATTCGCTACCATCCTGATAAGGCGAACGTCGTAGCCGATGTGCTAAGTCGAAAGGAACGAGCTAAGCTTTATTCTGTTCACACTCTATCTGTTATCCAATCACGTGTCCTTCAAGCACAACGATCTTGTGTAACCAAAGGCTTATTGAAATATGAGCTACCACTTCAACTTGAGCTTAAACTCGAAACGAAAGACGATGGGTTACTCTATTTCAAGGATCGTTTATGGATTCCGAAACAAGATGATCTTCGCACTTTAGTAATGGACGAATCTCACGAGTCTCGATGTTCTATTCATCTTGGTGCTGACAAAATGTACAAGGATCTTCGTACTCAGTACTGGTGGCCTGGTATGAAAAAGGATGTGGCCTTGTATGTATCAAAATGCCTAACTTGTCTCAAAGTCAAGGCTAAACACCAACGGCCATCTGGTTTGCTTATACAACCAGAAATTCCGGTTTGGAAGTGGGAGAACATTGCAATGGATCTCATCACTAAGTTACCGCGCACATCTAGAGGTCACGATGCTATTTGGGTAGTTATTGATTGATTAATGAAGTCAGCTCATTTTATACCGATTCGCGAGGATCTATCTGCTGATAAACTTGCCAAGATTTATGTTGATGAGATTGTATCTCGACATGGTGTTCCTTTGGATATTATATCTGATCGTGATGCTCGATTTTCATCTCACTTTTGGAAGACCATGCAATCTGCTATGAGAACTCAACTAAATCTGAGCACCGCTTATCATCCCTAAACAGATGGACAATCAAAGAGAACGATACAAACATTGGAGGATATGCTTAGAACATGCGTGATAGACTTTGGTGGTAATTGGGATTCTCATCTACCGTTGATCGAGTTCTCTTACAACAACAGTTATCATGCTAGCATCAATATGGCACCGTTCGAAGCTTTATACGGTCAAAAATTTCGTTCACCTGTCTGTCGGAATGAGATCGGTGAAGCTCAGCTTACTGGACTTGAGCTCATTCTGGAAACGACAGATAAAATCAAGAAAATCCGCGATAATCTTTTGATAGTTAGAAGCCGTCAAAAGAGTTATGCGGATATGCGACGCAAGCCATTGGAATTTCAAGTTGGAAATCATGTCCTACTCAAGGTGTCCCCTTGGAAGGAGTGGTGAGATTTTGAAAGAAATGAAAACTTGCACCACGATATGTTGGACCATTTAAGATTGTTGAAAGAATCGGAAAGGTTGCCTACTGACTAGAGCTACCTCCTGAACTTGGGAATATTCACCCAACATTCCACGTGTCCAATTTACGAAAGTGTTTAGCTGATACTAATCTTGATATTCCACTTGACGAAATTCGAGTAGATGAAATGATGCACTTTGTCGAGAAACCTGTGGAGATAGTGGACCGTGAAATCATGCGACTGAAGATCAAGTGAATACGATTAGTCAAGGTTCGCTGGGAGTCCAAACGTGGCCCAGAGTTTACTTGGGAACGTGAGGACCAAATGAAAGCGAAATATCCACATTTGTTTTCACCAGTTTCCTCTAGTTAAAATTTCGGGACGAAATTTCCTAAAGTAGGGGAGACTGTGACAATTGTGCTCTGTAAATGATGTACGATGTAAAAAATATCAATTATCAATAAAACTATGTGTTTTGGTGTCAATATTTGTGTATTTGTGTTTGACGATTTTACGATTTGATTCTAGTTCGATTTCAAGCTCTAAATCGCTTTCTGGAAAGTTATACGCAAACTGATGCGTAAACGTAATCAGTTTAATGCGAAAAACACTTTGGAATAGTGACATAGGCTTAACATACCTTAAATAACCTTTACATAACTTACAAATAAGTTTGGAGGGTTTGGTGTGCCGAAAACAAGTTTATTCGATCACAGGGACTATTTGTGACAAACTGCGAAAGTATGCTGATTCGTATAGTAACAAACATTCCGGAACTTGATCATATGCTAAACATACTCTAAATATCCTTTACATAGCTTAGAAATAGGCTTTGAGGGGTTCGGTATGCGAAAATACGCTTATTTGATCAATAGGGACTAAAAGCGTCAAAAATTGCATAAGTTTCCATTTAGGCGCATAACTTACGTTCTGAACATATCCGGACATCCAAAAATTTTTGTAATCATTAAAATATTTTATTTTAGTGATTGGAATGCAAAAATACCATTCGTCGCGCAACTTGGATCGTTTTCCGCGTCCGTGCGAGTTTCGTCGAAATTAACAGAATAAGGTGACCGTACGACCAAACGAACCGACATCCGAGATTTTTTTATGCATATTTCATGTTCCCTATGTTTTAAAATCATTTTAGAGCCTTGAAATGGGGTTAACGCGGCTTAAACGTGTCGAAAAACAAGTTTTAAGCATGCAGGGACCATTTCTGCCATTTTTGGAAACTTCTGCCTGACCAGCCTTGCGCCACGTGCCAGCCCAGGGAGTCCCTGGCGTGCCACATGAGGGAGACAGTTTCCAGAATAACCAGTTTTTAGCAATCAGCAGCTGAATCCTAGTTTTAATCCTTGGTTTTTGAATACCATGAGCTGGTTTGTGTGTTTTGCAAGTTGCCCTATCATAGATTAACAAGTGTAAGGTCAAGATTGAGCATCATAACACATGGAGTGATCCAATTGATCCAGCCTTTCTATAAATAGCTTGGGTTTCTCTAACTTGTTCCTTGCTCATTGATCTGATTTACTCTAAGTTGAAGCTCTCACATTGTTAAAGGCTTCATACCTGAGTATTTTTAGTTCAATTCTTCCTAGCTTGGACCATTTGTAAGCTTCTTTCATACTTGTTTATGCTTTTCAAACCTGAAAGTCAAACAGTGTTTGACTTTCTGCTTTGACCACAATTTGGTCAACACAAAGTTCGTTTGAACTTTGCAACATGAGCGTAATCATGATGGTTATAGTCCCTTGTGACTATACCTACTGATTACCATGTTGATTAGTCGAAGTGACGAGTTAAAGTTTCGGTCAAAATACGCGTTTATGCGTATTTTGCAACGAAGCTATTTTCGAGTATCAAAACACTTTGTTTTGATATCAAACCTGTTTTCTAACTTAGTTAAACATGTTTAACTCGTCACTTTTAGTCTAGTGCTTGTTTAGGGTCGTAAGTCAAGCGGTCTTGACAACCGCTTAGACTTTCGAACCCAACCCATTTGGTCGATCGTTAGGATCCGACTAAGCATATATTGTGACCATAGTTGCATAATACCTTATGGTCACTTAGTTTAATTAAGTTGTATGATAGGTAGTTTATATGCCTTAGGAAAATGACCAAAATACCCTTTTCATGCATAATTTGTATTTAAGCATATGTAATCTAATTTTTGTCACTTAAACTGATTATGCAACATATTTAAACATGTTAGGGCATATAATACTTTTCATAGGACTAGTTAGACGTCTCGAAGGCGCATTTGCGTGAACGACGCGTTAAAGTAGCGTAAGCTACCTTAACGGGTTGTAACAGGTCGTAAGCACTTAGGATAGGTTCCGATTTAGAATGTAGGCTTTGTTAAACCATGCCACATAAGTTCCAATACTCATTTGGTTTACAAGACCTCCTTCTACCCGATCTTCCGATTTAGGTGTCGATTTATTAACTTAGCGATCCGATTACTAGGTACTACTTGATTTCCTTGGTTTGCATGAGCTTTGTTTAGTTCTTTAGATCGAGGATACCTTGCAATCCAATGTGAGTACATAGTTCCCCTATTTTACTGTTTTCGATTGTTTTGGGGTGATTCATATGTGTTAAACGATTTCAATGCTTTCAACGATGATTTCAAAAAAACGAATACTATGGTTTATATTAAACAAAACGATTTCGATAGTGTGAATGAACTTGTTGGGACGTATTTACATAATGAATAACATTCATTAACATTGATCAAGCCAACCAGTATTAGGTTATGGTACCATAGGATCTGACAAATCCCGTTATCGGACTGCCACCGTGGTTATATATGGGGGTTATGTGGGTAACGACTGAACCTGATGATTGTTAACTTACCCTTTGGTGGTTTGTTAATACGAGTTGAACGATGGACGAGTTGCGAAGGTTTGAATGTTATAAGCGAGACGACCAAAAGTTAGTTTTCACAATTAAAACGAGAACGATTTTGAACAATTGAACGATTTGAACGATTGGAACGATTTGAACAAGTTAAACGAATTGAATGAACAATTGGTTTTTGGTTTATGATTATATAACGGGACGGGTTTAATGTGATAAAAGCATGGTAGATACGCCGCTGGTACTTCTTATATATGAGTGCTTTTATCATATTAATTTCGGTGGCGTTATTTAGTTCACTTGGATTAACGATTTTAAACAAGGACACACAACGATGTTTACTAAATGATATAAACCATACGAGTTTTATTATGAGAACGATTTACAATTTGGTTTACTTAAACAAATGTTTTGGGTTAACTCATGGCACGAGGTTTTATAAACTATAATCAACTTGTTTTGAGTTGGTTAATCATATTGCAATACTAAACACTTTTCAAAACAAGGTTTTCAATTATCAACTCTTATAGTTAAGCGAGGTATTGAAACATGTATACGAGCCGTGAATCTGACACTCTCACAAAACCTATGTGCTCGCCGGCATTTCTTTGTTAGCTTTATTTTCGCAAATGTTTCAGGTGTGTTGAATGATGTCGGTTGTGACTAGGATGCATGCTCACTTAGGATCAGACGAGGCCTTAGTGACTTAATAACGATGATAGTCGATATGTGAACTTGTTTTTTTTAACTTTAAGACAATGTAAATATTTAATATCTCAATAAAACGAAACTTTTTGAATCCATGGTTGTGAAACAATAATTCTGTCGCTCCACTCCCCGACGTTTCCGCCACGGTTTCGTTGTTTTACGCGGTCGGGTGTGACACCGACGATAATTGTAGAATTACAAATACTCAATCACAGTGAAATATAAATTAAAACATTAAGGTTTTGTAAAAACAGTTTGCAAAAAGGTTTACACAAAAAGGAGATTACTCACTTTGCTACTTTGGGTACTTCTCTTGTGATTTCCTGGTTATAATCTATTAATTAAACAATGCACAAGCGTTAGTGTAATAACCCAATTTACATTAGTTATACCCTCCCCGAGACAGAACTCCAACGACTACGTCAGGCAGAGCCTCGACAGCCGTTACGGAGCACTTGATCAATCAAGCAGCGTATCTAATACGTAATCGAGGGTTAAATACTTACAACGAGGCAGAGCTTTGCTGTTTTTAGTGGGAATAATACCCGGTATTATGTCTACACTATAGAAATTGAGAGAGAATTGTGTGTGATGAGCGATTTCAAATGAGAGCCGAAACTCTCAATTATAGTGCCTGGTCGACAGCGGGTCGCGGCCCGCGACAGCCAAGGCTGTCTTTCTCGTGGCCCGCGAGATAGGTGGCTAGGGTTTTAGGGTTGATCAGTCACGAATATAGACTCGACAAGTGGCGACACATGGCGGCACCGAGCTGCGCCTGGTGACTAGGCGCTCGCGCCCCGCGATAGACACCCAAGGGGTGTATTGTTTTTATTTAATTTTTATAAAATAAAAGGTATTTAGTGCCATTTTACATATACGGGGTGTATTTTAGGACGTATAGGGACGTTCTAAATATTTTAGGATATATTTAGGAGAGTTGTTATATCCTCCTCACCTTGTTTTAGAACTCGTCCTCGAGGTCTACTGGAACAGGTGTGGGTATTTCCTCTGCATCTCTGATTCAAGCTCCTAAGTATACTCTGGTCCTCTCTTGGAATCCCATTTCACTTTGACTAGAACTAATCTCTTGTGTTTGAGATTCTTGACTTTCTTGTCTTCAATTTATAAAGGCCTTTCTACATCCTTAAGTTTCTCATTTACCTCTATGTCCTTAAGAGGTACCACTAATGATTCATCGGCTAAGCACTTTTTGAGATTACATACATGAAGTACATCATGTATTCCTGCCATTTCTTCTGGCAGTTGTAGCTGATAAGCTACAGGTCCTATTCTTCTAATGATCTCAAAAGGTCTAACATAACTGGGACTTAGCTTTCACCTTTTGATGAATCTTACCACTCCTTTCCAAGGAGAAACTTTTAATAATACCTTGTCTCCTACTTGAAACTCCAATGGCTTTCGCCTGTTATCAGCATAGCTCTTTTGTCGATCGCATGCAGCTTTTTGTCTTTTCTTGACCCGAATAATCTTGTCTGTTGTTTCTTGTACTATCTCTGGTTCAGACAATTGCTTTTATCTAATATCTGCCCAACAGACTGGGGTTCGGCACTTTCGTCCATAAAGTTCTTCGAAAGGTGCAGCATTGATACTGGTATGATAGCTGTTATTGTAAGAAAATTCTATCAATGGTAAATGATTATCCCAATTTCCTCCGAAATCAATTACACAAGCTCTAAGCATATCTTCCATTGTCTGTATTGTCCTTTCGCTTTGTCCAACCGTTTGAGGATGATAAGCGGTGCTTAGATTTAACTTGGTTCCCATTGCTTTTTGGAAACTGGTCCAAAAATGAGAAGTAAAACGGCTATCTCTATCAAACACAATCGATAAAGGAATTCCATGTAATGAAACTATTTCATTTACATATAGCTTGGCTAATTGTTCCATACTGAAAGTTTCCTTCATCGGTAAGAAATGAGCAGACTTGGTTAACCTATCTACAATCACCCAGATTGTATCATTACCTTTTTGTGTCTTGGGTAATTTGGTAACAAAGTCCATTTTTATTAATTCCCACTTCCATACAGGCATTTCCAATGGCTGCAGTAAACCTGAGGGTTTCTGTTGTTCAGCTTTAACCTGTGAACAGGTTAAACACTTAGCAACATAAGCTGCTATATCCTTTTTCATTCCTATCCACCAGAAATTCTTTCTTAAATCTTGATACATCTTATCACTTCTAGGATGTATCGTATATTTAGACTTATGGGCTTCTTCTAATATTTGGTGACATAAGTTTCCTATTTTGGGTATCCAAATGCTTTTCTTATGGAATCTCCAAATTCCATTTGTTCCTTGTTCTAATTCCTTTCAATTTTTCGGTATCGTCCTTGATTACTGATTCTTGTACAGCTCTAATTTGTTCATTTAAATCTATCTGTAGATTTAATTTAAGAGAACGTACTTTTCTTGGCTTCTCATGATACTTTCGACTTTACGCATCAGCTACTACATCAGCTTTTCCTGCATGATACTGGATATTGCAATCGTAATCACGAAGAATTTCTATCCAGCGTCTCTGTGTCATATTTACTTTTTTTTGCCCAAAAAGGTACCTTAAACTCTTATGATCAGTGAAGACAACAAATTTATTTCCATATAAATAGTGTCTCCAAATCTTAAGGGCAAAAATTATGGCTCCTAATTCTAAATCATGGGTTGAGTAATTTTCTTCATGATTCTTAAGTTATCTAGATGCATAGGCTATCACCTTTTGACGTTGCATCAACACACATCCATAACCTAACTTAGAAGCGTCACAATAGACTTCAAAGTCTTTAGTTCCTTCTGGTAACGCTAATATGGGTGCGTTGGTTAATCTTTGCTTAAGAATTCTAAAGGCTTCTTCCTGTTTTGGTCCCCATTCAAACTTAACAGACTTACAGGTTAGCTTCGTTAAGGGAATGGCTATTCTAGAAAAATCTCGAATAAACCTTCTATAATAACCGACTAGTCCTAGAAAACTTCTAACCTTTGTTGGTGATTCAGGGACTTTCCATTTAGTAATCGCCTCAATCTTTGTGGAATCCACATGAATCCCTTCATGATTGACCAAATGTCCAAGAAATTGTACTTCTTCTAACCAAAATTCGCATTTCAAAAATTTTGTGCAAAGCTTTTCGTTTCTCAGCAAATTTAGGAGTGCATGCAGATGCACTGCATGTTCCTCTTTACTCTTAGAGTAAATGAGAATATTATCTATAAATACAATTATGAATTTATCCAAATATGGCTTACATATTCGGTTCATCATGTCCATAAATGCAGCTGGGGCATTGGTTAAATCAAATGGCATGACAATAAATTCATAATGGTCATACCTTGTTCTGAAGGCGGTCTTAGGAATGTCCTCTTCCTGTACTTTTAATTGATGATATCCTGAGCGTAAATAGATCTTTGAAAAGAATCGAGCTCCTTGCAGTTGATCAAACAGATCATCTATTCTCGGTAATGGGTACTGATTTTTAATCGTGACTTTGTTTAATTCTCGGTAATCAATGCACATATGCATTGACCCGTCTTTCTTTTTGACAAACAAGATTGGTGCTCCCCAAAGTGATGAACTTGGCTGTATGAATCCTCTCTCCAGAAGTTCGTCCAACTGTTTCTTTAATTCTTGCATCTCTGCTAGTGCCAAATGGTATGGTGCCTTGGCAATCGATGTTGTTCCTGGTAGCAGGTGAATTCTGAATTCAACTTCCCTGTCCGGTGGTAGTCCTGGTAGCTTTTCTGGAAAAACATCTGAGAATTGAGATACTACGGGAATATCTTTCAATTATTTTCCTTTAGTGTTAATGATTATGGAAATCACATACACTAATGATCCTTTCCTTGCACAACTTGCAGTTTTCATCACAGAGATGAATTTCGTGGATCTGGATGGCTTATTTCCTTAATTTGTGATCTTTTCACCCTTTGGTGAACTTATTTGAATTGACTTTTGATCACATAGAATACTGGCTTTATTGGCTACTAACCAATCCATTCCTAACACAATATTAAATCCAGCCAGATTCATTGGGTAAAGATTTGCAATAAAATTATGGTTTAGAATTTCTATTCTTGCTCCCTGCAAGATTTCAGAATCTTAATGGTTTCTCCATTTGCTGTCTCTACTAGATATTCTTGTTAGAGTTTAGTTAATGGTTGGTTGAGAATTTTACAAAATGAAGTATTAATAAAACTTTGGTTTGCACCAGAGTCAAATAATACTTTAGCAAAAATATCATTATCTAAAAACGTACCGGCAATCATGTCCGGAATCATCTTTGCCTCTTCGGCTGTCAGAACAAATGCCCTAGCATTCTTAGCAGTCTTGTTGTTCATGGCTAGAGCTAGTTTAGGACAGTTTGGCTTGATATGTCCATTTTCTCCACAATTGAAGCACACTCCGTTACTGGGTTTCTTCCTACAGTCTTCTTCCTTGTGTCCTGGTATCTTGCAGAAATTGCAGTACGTGGAGCATCTTCCTGAATGCTTCCTCTTACAGGCCTTACAATAAGGTGTAGAAGTAGAACCTACATTCTTCCCACGGTTGGAATTTCCGTAGCGGAATTCTTGGGTAAGTTTCTAAGCTAGGTTCTTTCTCTGGTTCTCTTCTTGTGTAAGTACTAGTTCATCTGTCAAGGTATTTGCTAGTTCTACAGCTTCTTCTATGGTTTGTGGTCTAGCTGTCTTGACTACACGTCTAATCTCACTGATTAATCCCTAGATATAACGGGAGATTAATACTGGTTGTGGTGAAGCTAAGGTTGGCACTATTCTAGCATATTCGAAGAATACGGTAGTGTAACCCTTACAGTCTACTCCAGTCATTCTAAGGTTTAAGAATTTATTAGCTATCTGTTCCTTTTTCATTTGGAGGACAGAATTTCCTTTCGACTATATTCCTAAACTCGGCCCATTCCATATTGTAGACTCTATCACTTACTCTAGACTGGAGAATAGTGTTCCACCATTCCAAAGCAGCATTTTTAAACAGATTGGAAGCAAACATGATTTTGTCTTCCTCTGCACACTTGCTTATTTTTAAGACTGCCTCGGTCTTTTCTAACCAGCGTAGAGCTGCAATGGCTCCTTCATTGCCCGAGAATTCTATAGGTTTGCAGGACCAGAATTCTTTGTAAGAACAACCATAAAACATGGTTCTTCTTCTTTTTGGAATAGGCAATTGAAGTAACGGTCCATTTTTCACGCTGTGACTGGGTTCAGTATGTGATCGCTTACTTCCACTATTACTTTTATTAATTTCCGCTTCTCCAACGTTTTGGATGATATATGGCATAGCATCCCTAATTCCTTGGGTTACTATGTGTCGAATGGCCTGTTATTTATCTGATTATCATTATTTTGGTTTTCCCGATTTGCTTCATTGGCCATCTGGATTGTAAACAATTACCAAGTATTAATATCTCAGAGCAATATTAAAAGCGAATAATCACCCAATCAACACATTGATCAAAATCGTCGTGCATTGCGACATTTACTCTATTTTATATATTATGCATCTAATACAAATCACAACTGGAATTTAAAAGACAATACTAGTATGCATCAGTAGTTATTGGATTATCTATCTTAGTGGATATATATTTTTATTTTCAAATTACACACACATATATATATTTTATTATTATTTATTATTATTACCAGTGGGGGTCCATCCAATACTACATGTTACGCTCGTCATATTTCCAAACGAGCCTCTCCCCTATTTGTCTTATCTTTTCACTTTCACCTAACAACTCCTCACCGAAAGTGCGGAGTTCCTGCGCGTTCTCAGTACTCATGGGTGGTGAAGGTGCTGGTATCGGGTCAGGATACTGGGGCATCGGTTCTTCGTATGGGTATGGGTTTTCTAGAATTTCCCGAATATACTGGTCATTATCCCAGTATGGATCTAGAGGGTCAAGGTTTGGGTAAGGTGCTACTGGGTTTTGTATGGGCTCCTTTAGTAGGTAGAGTTCTTGATAATCCCTATGGTCGTCAAACCATGGGTCATAATCTGGAGGATGGGGTGCTGGGACTCTAGGGATTTCGTTTGGGTCAAAGGCAGGTAAGAGAATCTGGTCTCCTGGGTTAGATTCTATTTCCATGGGTTGAGTTGGGAATAAGGGTGGTGGCTGTGGTGCAATGATTTGTTCAAAGTTTGGGTCTGCGGCAGTGGTAGCTAGTATGTGGAAATTGGCCAATCGTCTATTGATTATGTCCTGAGTTTGGGTGTTCATCTCCCTGTTTGCAGCTGCTAAAGCTCTCTGCTGCTGTAACTTTTTCATTCTTTTCCTACGCTCGTGAGCTCCCCGACTGAACCATCCACTCTTTTTGGTAGGGAATGGCTCCTCGGATTGCGCTTTGAATATAAAGATCCCTTCCTTTGTGTCAGCTGAATACCCAGAGGGGGTAGGCTGGGAAGAAGTTCCTTCATCTATAGGAGAACTAGATAATTGATGATAGGGGTCCGATGGTCCTTGATCACTCATACTGCAAACTAACAAATTGTCAAATAACAAAACAATAATACACAGGTATGCATCTATTCACATAAATTATTTCCTAACAGAATTGACAATTTCATTGTCAGCAGAACACTTCTGTGGCTGAAATCAGTAGCTGTAGCTCTGATACCACTCTCTGTCGCAACCCCCGGTTCCTATCTCCTGGGAACAGGCGGCCGCGAGCTCAGATTTAGTGGTATCGGTGTTTATCATTTTGGCAGCGGAATTTACATAAGGATCATAGTTAGGAAATATTTTATCAGACTAAAATACCACCTTTTTATAATAATAAACACATGGGAAAAACCCAAGTTTCTATTACAAACATGTTTATAGGGATAAACCCTAATTTATTGAATTAAAACATCTTCTTTATTTAGGTAACTTTTATAGCCACATTTTCCAAGCCTTCAGTGCTGTCCAGCTGGCTTCTATTTGGCTTTCATATTTTGTTACCTGAAACGCGTTTTAAAACATTTGTTAGTGAGAAATACTGGTGAGTGAATCCCAATTTAATCAAGACAGGTTTTATCTGTGACAACCCTCACAAATCCAGGTATTCGTACGAATTAATTAATACTTAATTAGTGCTTAATTACTGTGCTTGCTTACAATTGTGGTTAAACTGTTTCTTGATTCCTGATACATACATACTCATGCATCACATTTTATACTGTCACTCTATTATTTACACACAAACATTTGTGACAACCTTGATGCACAAAAGCACAGTTAGCACACTAAACGGATAACCCAGTAAACATGCTGACAATGCCAGCACCTAGACAGACACTATATTGAGGCCAGTATGAGCCAGGAATGAAGTACTACACTGGTAGAGAGTGTAGGAAGGTGAGGGACATTAAACTGCGTCACTAGGTGATAGTTATGTTGCCCGGATGTGCCTAAAACGTACTTAAAATGCAGAATTCTGCACTAGTATACCAAAATTCAGCTTTTAACAAAGCTAGTAAAGTGCAAAAACTTGGTAAAATAATTCTAGACACTTTCCAAAGTGTTGGTAATTTAATGCGTCACTAAAAATAATATTAAAGACACTTTAAAGCTTTATTTGACACTTTAACGAATCAATATCCAACCGGACAACCGGACTTTACCTGGAACATAAAAATTTTGCCAAAGACATTGTTTATACTTTTCTGAGCTAGTTAGGGCCCCCGAACACCCTAACACCCTTTATATTAAATAACACACTTAATCTACTAACTAGACCATTGGATTTCAACTTAATCTTAACTATATCATTACACCCCAACCCTTACCCCCCCCCCCCCCATTTTGACGGTCCCAAGGGTGGGACACACCCTTGCCATTTCTTTGATTATTTTATTCCTACATGTTACATATCTAGAGAACATATCATATGATGGACAATAAGGAAATGGTTTATAAGTTAACACTCTAGTCTTTCACCTTCATTTCACAAAACACCCAAGCAAGCTCTCTCTCTTTCTCTCCCTTGAAAGCTTCAGCCGAACATAGCCCTATCACCACCACCATTTTTATTTCTTGTTCAATCATTCTACATACACACAAAGGTGCAAGGAGTCCAACAACAAGCTCGGTGCTTTCGGAAGTGCAAGAACCTCTCTAGATTTCTTTTATCCACCACATTTATACCTTGTTTCTTCCCTAGCCTTGAGCTAGTAGTAAGTGTTTCTAATCATCATCTTGATCTTGTTTATGGTGGTTAATAGGTGATTTAATGGTTAAACATTAAGAACACTAAAGAACATAACTTAAAGTCTTGAACATTAGATGAATAAGTTGGATAAAGAGAGAATATGTGTGTAAATCATGTTTAATCTTGTGTTGTATGATTATTTGATGTTGTATGTTAGTAAAAGTTGGATGGATCGTCATCTAGACGTACTAGATCATGTTCAAGAGCATGAACTAGTAAGTTATAAATGTTAGAGTTATGAAAGATGATGAAACCTTCCATCCATGAAACATGAACTTGAGTAAATATAAATTTTCTTGCAAGATAAGATTCTAAACATGTAGATCTAAAGATCTACAAGTGGTTTTTTGGAAGAACCAAGTGAAGGATACTAGTTTTGTTAAAACCCGGGTATTTTATGAAAGAAGCACATTTATAGTAACTAATCAAGTGTGTAAACACTTGTGTAACAAGAAATTTAACAAAGAAGGATTTTTGAAAATCTTGACTAGAAGTTGTAAAACTTCAAGTTCCTTAAAAATAAAGTTTTTAAGAAACTAATTTTATTTTTAAAGATAACAAAACCTACTAAATATGCTAGTAACTTACTACATATTTTTACAAAAACCTTCAAGTTCATGAGTTTGTGAGTTAGGCTTATTTTTGTCAAGTTGATGTCTAAAGATTGTATGATGTTGATTGGTAAATTGTTTGATTGATTTTGAAAAGAAAATGATACGCTAGTAAGCGTGGACACCTCCAGTTACAAAGGAAACTCTGGCGAAATTTTTCCAGAAATATAACACTTAGAAATAATTTTGTAACAAATGTTTATAAATGTGTTTTTAACTTGGTTTTCAAAATAAACTTCGCCATGATTTTTATTTCAAAAATTTCAAAGTATCGGAGGTGGATTTTCGTAAATAAAACTTGTTAAATATATATTTAGAATATATATTTCGTAATAAAACGCTTGTGTGATTATGTGATTATTTTGTGAACTAGATATATTATTTTTAGGATAAAAATAATATAACATGGGAATATTATGAAATCACGACTCCCAAAATAATACCAACGCTATCACAAATAAATATTTAAGTTACACCGGTATTGTTATTACAACGCGAACTTTAAAATGTAACTTATGTATTTTCGGAAAATACTCTTAAATGTGTATTTTGATAAAGTATTATTTTGGAAATGGTATGAAGTAAAATATAATATTTTTGGGAAAAATATGTATATTTTGGAGTTAGAATATTTTAGACAAGTGATTTAAAAATATATTTTACAAGTGAGACTTAAAAATATATTTTCGGAATTATAAAGCAAACATGTATTAAAACCCCCATCCTTGGGAAGGAACACACTTATAAAATAAATAAGAAGTGTGAATACGGAATAGTTACCTAACTATTTCTCCAACAAAACGTTAAACCCTAAACCAAGGCACGGCCATCCGTCTAATAGGAATTAGTACGTGTAGGTCGTCACGCAGCAGATAGAGTTGGAGATTGACGTTTCTGGATACGCACTTCAGTGAGTTCATGTCCCCCTTTTCTCTTAACAGTTTTCAGTTTTTATACTTCGGGGGTGGAATACATGTTACAGTAATTATGGATACTTTTATACATGGAATGGTTAGCTTAAGGAGGGTTTACTACTTAGATCATGTGAGTGGGTAGGCTGGAACTAGAGGCCATTAATCCTCATTGTAGGACCGAGGGTCATTAGCGGTAGATCTATCTGGGTGTAGCGAGCCCAACTCCAGGCCCACTGTACGGACCTTGGGGTGACTTTGAGCCCAACACAAAAATCTGCTAGGTTTGAGTCTTCCTACAGCACTTCACCCATATCATTGGCTTTGCAACCCAATGGTGATCTCTTTTTCCTTAATTGCTACATACCAGGGATTTTCATACATACTGACATATTACAAAGGTTTTACATACTCACTTTTACATGAACTCGCTCAACTTTTTGTTGATTTTTTTCAACTTACATGTATTTCAGGAAATTAGAGGATCTGGCAAGGTATGCACTGTCGTCACGCTGCGTAGGAGAAATGATGTCATCCGAGTTTAGGAATTGTGACCTTTGCCTGGACGGGTCGCAAGTCTTAAACTGTGTTTCTAATCATGTCTTTTGGTTGTGTTTTGTGAACAAGTTTTAATTATGTCGTTGTTGTAATCTGTCTTAAGTGTCTACTTTTAAAACAATGTTGTCGTGTTAACTCTTAGAACTTGTTAAATGGATGAACATCATGGTTTTATTTTCATATAGCATTGTTGTGATTATGCTATGGTATTAAGAAGTCACACCAAAATAAACCCACGCTTCCACAAAGCTAGGGTGTGACATTATCATTTTATAGCATTGAGGGCGATCTCGCAATTATATTTGTTTCCAATTCTTACTTTAATTACCACCCACGGCACTGTCAATCCTGAGTTGTGGTAATGTTACTACTCACAGTGTAGTAATAAATTTTGTATACAAAACCCCAACATACCGACGATAATTGTAGAATTACAAATACTCAATCACTGTGAAATATAAATTAAAACATTGAGGTTTTGTAAAAATAGTTTGCAAAAGGGTTTACACAAAAAGGAGAATACTCAATCACTGTGAAATATAAATTAAAACATTGATAAAAGCACTTATATATAAGATGTACCAGCGGCGTATCTACCATGCTTTTATCATGCTACACCCGTCCCATTATCTAATTACTACCCAAAACCAATCGTTTATCTCATTTAAGTCGTATCAAATCGTTTAATTCATCCCAAAATCGTATTCGTTTTAATTGTGAAACTACTTTTGGTTGCCTCGCTAATAACATTCAAACCTTCGTGACTCGACTACCTCGTTTTTCGTATTAACAAACCACCAAAGGGTAAGTTAACAATCACAGATTCGGTCGTTACCTACATAACCCCCACACATAACCATGGGTGTAGTCTGATAACGGGATTTATCAGATCCTATGGTACCATAACCTAATACTGGTCGGTTCAGCCAAAATTAATGAATGTCATTTGTTATGTAACTACAACCAACAAGTTTGTTCACATTATCGAAATCGTTATTAGTTTAATATAAACCATTTAAATCGTTTTTGAAACCATCGTTTAAATATTGAAATCGTTTTAATACATATGAATCACCCCAAAACAATTGAAAACAGTAAAATAGGGGAACTATGTACTCACATTGAATAGAAGGGTATCCTTGATCTAAAGAACTTAGCGAAGCTCAGACAAACCAAGGAAATTCAAGTAGTACCTAGTAAACGGATTATTAGTAAATAAATCGACACCTAAATCGGAAGATCGGATAGAATGAGGTCTTGTAAACCAAATGAGTGTTGGAACTCATGTGATATGGTTTAACAAATCCTACATTCAAGATTGGAACCTATTCTAAGTGCTTTCGACCCGTTACGACCCGTTTAGGTAGCTTACGCTACTTTAACGCGTCGTTCGCGTAAATCACGTTCGAGACGTCTAACTAGTCCTATGACAAGTATTATATGCCTAAACACGTTTAATTAAGTTGCATAATCAGTTAAGTGACAAATGTTTAGGTTACATATGCTTAAAATCCAATTATGCATAAAAAGGGTATTTTGGTAATTTACCTAAGGCACATAAATTACCTATCACACAACTACTTAAACTAGGTGACCATAAGGTATAACCTCGGAAGGTTATTCCCTATGCAACTATGGTCACTAAATATGATTGGTCGGATCCTAATGATCGACCAAACGGGTCGAGTTCGAAAGTCTAAGCGGTGGTTTAGACCGCTTGACTTACGACTCTAAACAAGCACTAAACTAAAAGTGACGAGCTAAGCATGTTAAAACATGCTTAACTAATTTAGAAAACAAGTTTTGATATCAAAACAAAGTGTTTTGATACCAAGAGTAGTTTGGTTTCAAAATACGCTTAAATGCGCATTTTGACCGAAACTACGACTCGTCACTACGCCTAGTCAACGTGGTAATCAGTAGGTATAGTCACTAGGGACTATAACTATCGTGATTACGCTCACGTTGCGAAGTTCAAACGAACTTCTCGTTGACCATTGACTGGTCAAAGCTGAAAGTCAAACATTGTTTGACTTTTAAGCTAGAAAGTGATAAAAGAACGAAAGAGGACTTACAAAGGGTCCAAATAGATTTGATTCTAAGTATTTCTTAGGTAGGTAGTGAATAATCACAACCACTTAGAGAAAATCTCAGATCAAATGTGAGGAAAATGAATGAGGGACATGGCCTTATATAGTTTTTTGCAAACCGTTAGGATCATTTCTTGGCAAGGAGGGAATGATCTAGGCCATACAATTGTTAGAGAATGATTGGGGGACTTGTTCTCCACACAAACCAGCCTATAGCATTGAAAACCATTGATCAAAACCATCAAATTCGAGCTAAATGACCAGATTTAATGTTTCTGTCTGGCATGCCCATGCGCCCCGCGTAAGATATGGCTTGGGCTTACGCGCCCCGCCTGGGCCATCTTTGGCAGATTGTCAAAACAGGTCCCTGAACTTGTAAAACATGCATTTCGGCTCATTTTTGGCACGTTTAAGCCCCGTTAACCTCATTTCAAGGCTCTAAAATGAAGTTAAAGTATAGGGAACTCAAAACATGCTCAAAAATATCTCGGATGTCAGTTAGTTTGGTCGTACGATCGCGCTGTTCGGTTAATTACGACGAAAGTCGTAACGAACGCAAAATCGATCCAAATTAAGCGACGAATGGAATTTTATCATGCCAATCACTAAAATAAAATATTTTAATGATTACATAAATTTTTGGGTGTCCGGATATATTCAGAACGAAAGATAAGCGCAAAAATGCAAATTTATGCACTTTTTGACGCTTTTAGTCCCTGAATTACCAATAAGTTTATTTTTGCGCACCAAACACCTCAAAGCCTATTTCTAAGCTATGTAAAGGATATTTAGGGCATATTTAACTTATGATCAAGTTCCGGAATGTTCGTTACCATACAAATCGGTATAGTTTTGCAGTTTGACATAAATAGTCCCTGCGATCGAACAAACTTGATTTCAACACACCAAACCATCCAAAACTTATTTCTAAGTTATGTTAAGGTTATTTAAGGTATGTTAAGCCTATGTCACTATTCCAGAGTGTTTGTCGCGTTAAACTGACTGCGTTTACGCACCAGTTTGCGTATAACTTTCTAGAAAGCGATTTAAAGCTTGAAATCGGAATAGAATCAAATTGAAAAATCACCAAACATAAATACACACATAAAACACATATAATAACACCAAAGCACATTGTTTTATTGATAATTAACATTGTTTTGCATTGTACATCGATTACAGAGCACAGTTGTCACAGGTATAATACTCGGTATTATGTCTACACTACAGAAATTGAGAGAGAATTGTGTGTGATGAGCGATTTCAAGTGAGAGCCGAAACTCTCAATTTATAGTGCCTGGTCGACAGCGGGTCGCCACCCGCGACAGCCAAGGCTGTCTTTCTCGCGGCCCGTGAGATAGGTGGCTAGGGTTTTAGGGTTGATCAGTCATAAATATAGACTCGACAAGTGGCGACACGTGGCGGCACCGAGCTGCGCCTGGTGGCTAGGCGCTCGCGCCCCACGACAGACACCCAAGGGTGTGTCGCGCCCCGCGAGAAACTATTAAGTTTTTTTTATTTAATTTTTATAAAATAAAAGGTATTTAGGGCCATTTTACGTATACGGGGTGTATTTTAGGACTAGGGACGTTCTAAATATTTTAGGATATATTTAGGAGAGTTGTTATAAACAACAACAAAATAATCAACATCAAAACAACCATAAAACAAAGCTCAAAAGCAATAAACAGTTGCAACATAAGTTACCAAGCCAAGCCCAAAACAACATCACAACCAATGGTTTCTATGGATCTATAGACCATCTTCACCGACCCAATATACAAACATCACAAAGACAAACAACAACTATAAAACCACAAAGGATCTCCGTTGAACATTATTGTTACACCATCATAGACGCTTGAAAAACTAAAAAAGGTATCATTCAAGAATCCATAAACAACTGTAAACCAAAACCAAGGTTAAACAACAACATCAGATGTTCATTAATGAGACCTTGTTTCACATAAAAAAACACATGCACCAACAGATCATTCATGGAGACACAAAACCCAGACTAGAAAATTGAAAATCAAACGACGAACTGTAAGTTTTCATCTTCAACGACGAAAGAACGCCCACAAAAAGACCATGCAACAACAAATCGTTAAAACCAACACAAAACCCCCAACATTAAACCCTAAAAACAACCTCCGGGGCGCACTATAATGAAACGAAAACTACAAAAACAAGAATCTACCTATAAACATCACGAAGGCCAACGATCAGAATGAGTTCAACCCATCGAAGGCGAAGGTTGTCAAAGAGGCCGTGGGAGTTCGTCTGTCGCAGAGAGAGTGGGAATTTCAAAGTGAAGTCAAAACCCACTAAAACACCAACTTGCATACCCACTAAAGAAAACAACTTATAAAGCCAAGGGTACAAACCTATGTTGCACACTAAAGCCCTAATGCATGAGGTACAACTGTCAAACCCCAACCGATGGCGAAAACATTGGAGTGAGATGAAGATAGATTGCTCATCACACATAACGCTAATTGTGATAATAGAATTAAAGATAAATTGATTTCATTCATAGCAAAAGTGTTACAATACATGGGAGTTGAAATACAACATGTTCAATACAAGTAACAATACAACAAACAAGTACAAACTTGATACAACGTATTAAAACCTAAGGCGTCTATACGTGTATCTAGGCATCATTGATACTTCAGTTTCATAGCATCGTCATCATCAACTAGTAACATGTTTAAAAGCATAGTTCAATACAAACGTATTGGCGAGTATACAAGTTTTGTGTAGTAGCATATAAATATAAAAATGATAATGAACAATCCACATGGCAAACCTAGTTATCAAGATTAACGTATAAACTGGCATGCGATTTACAAGTCAACCATCTGTTTATGCAAGTATGAATGAATGATTAACTTAACATGACCTCAAGAATACGGGATATGTGTTACTCCTATAGCGCTATACGTGTTAAGTCGAGGCTCGTACGAAGCAAATGACAAGTTCATCACATATGAATCACCCAGAAAACAGGAATCAAGTATAACAAATAGTAAGCATGTATTGGATTGTTTGTTTGTATATTTGCATAAGAATATGTATTGTCACACCCCAACCAATGGCAGAATCATTGGAGCGGGACTTGTTCGAGATTGCAAGAGACTTCATAACACTATTTGTGAAAATAATTAAATAAACCGATTTCTTTTCATAAAGTAAATTGTCAAACATTACATAAATTCAAATAACAACATGTTCGAAACATACAATAACAAAATTTGATACAACATTTTAAACCTAACACGTCTAAATGTGTATCTAGGCATCAACGCTACTTCATTTCATAGCATTCGTCATCCTCAACCTGTAACATGTTTAAAATAAAGTTCAATGCAAAAGCAAAGGCGAGTATACAAGTTTGATATGTACATAGCATAAAAAGATGATTAAACAATTCCTCATAGCAAGCATGTGATACAAGATAAACCTTAAATTTGGCATGTGTCTATCATATCAAACCAATGACGAAACACAATATGCTCATGACATAACCACAAGTCTACGGGCGGCGCGTTAATACTATAGCGCTACATATGTCACGGATAGGCTCGTATGAAGTTAATGATAAGTCTAACACAAGATGTAATTAACCCAAGTTTAAAGTATCAAGCAATCACATATACAAGCATGTTATAGGAATGTTTGTGCATTTAAGTAAAATGTTCATGTGTAAGTTTTGGTAAGTGAACATGTTACACCCCAAAAAGTGGTAAACGTAAAGAGGGGAATTCGAGTATACTCACGGTTTTGCAAGTTGTTCCTACTTGAATCTAAAAGTAAGTTGGTTGTTTAGAGTGGAGCACCAAGTCCTTCTACACGAAGAAACAAAGTGTATGAGTTTGGGGAAAAATCAGAAGATTATAGATTCGGAGTTGAAACAACATGAAAGTAATATATGAAAATAATCACCTAGTACATATGATACTTGTTCTTGACACTAGGAAACTCTAAGGAGTTTAAATGTTTTCATGGAACAAAGTTCCATTAGAATCATGACAAGTTATCAAAGTCTAGGGTGATATAATCTAGTACCTTGACATATGAACACTAGTTCATCATCAAAGGTTCGATTATTCGGTTAATATGTTTATGTATTATATAGACTATATAGATATATTATTATGTCCAATAGTTTAATAGTTCAAGCATGAGGTAGAAGATTAAAATCTTCATTTAGGTACCTCTAAATGTCATAGAAATCCTGTAGGAGGTAGGAAGAACAAGTCTTCCATTTAGGCACCTCTAAGTGTTCACCACTACACTTGATGTAAACACATTCAAGGAGGGTCATGAACTACAAGTAATACAAGAATATTAAACACTAATCTATAAGAAATCATCAAGCAATGTGTGGATTTTATGTAGGACAACCCAAGTTAATCCTATATCACACATACATCAAGTCTTGAACTTGAACATCACTTGTGGGTTAAACCCTTGAACAAAACAGAATGTTTGTGAGGATTAATCCTCTGATTTTAAATGTCTCAACCTTGTTTTTAAGCCTAACTAACCATATAAGTGGTTATAAGCATAAGGACATAGGTTTGAGATGAGTTTCCTTAAGTTTAAACAAGTTTATCAAAGTTTGAAACAAGAACAGAAAAATCAGTCCACTTTGGAGCCCTTTTGGCAACGTTCCAGGCTCTATTTTTCCAGGGAAAACCCATGGAAACGTATCTAAGGTCAATACAAAGTAGTAGGAAAAAGAATCGAGTGAATCGGATAAGAATTGAGTGAGTTATGCTCACTTTAGTGAAGTGGTATAAATCTACTCGAACTTCTGCAATCAGCTACGGTTTGGAGTGTTTGAGAGTGAATGGAGAGTGTTTAGAAAGTGAAAAATGCTTGGAGGAGGCTTGGTTTATATGGGGGATGGATTAGGGTTTCATTGGGTTGGGCTTTGGAAGTGTTTAGTGGGCTAAATAACTCAAAACAAGGAAATTAAGTGGGCTGATGCAAGAGTGTTAACAGCCCTGTAATTTTTATTTTATTTTACTTTTTTTGACATTAGAAGGTATATATTTGACGTTTAATAAAGTGTTACATGGTTTCTAGTATGTATGTAACTTGTAACAAGGTTCAAAATGTATAAATGACATGTTTTAATTTAGCAAAAAGTGTGATAACATAGGTGCGTATAATACATGAAATGTAACACGTATGTATGGTTTATAGTTTGGTATGATCAAGTGAAAAAAAAACATACAACTTAATCTTATAATCGAATAACCAAGTGTTTGAATGTATGAAGATTTAAGGATTACGAATACACGATCATTGTTTACGAGTTAAGCTTATGTTTATGCGAATTACGAATCATGTGTCAAACAAACGTATGTATCAATGTATAAATAATGTATAAACGATGTATATTTCATATAAAAGATTCCTTTCATTATGATCAAGTCTCGGATTTACAATAGCTTGAAACGCAATACGATTACAAAGGAAACGAGTTTCTGAAAATAGAATTACAAGACACGTTTTCTAATTAAGTAAAGTACGAAAGAGTAGGGTGTTACATGTATACTAAGTGTGTTTCGTATATGAAAACATGTTACACCCAAAAGTGTGAAAACGGTAAAATGGGTCAAGTATACTCACAAAATTGCTAATTCTTCCGATTATCCAAGTGTTGACGAGTGAACGAGTTTAGGAGGTTGAATGTATACGGATTGGAGTTCAAGGTATGTTTAGAATCGGAATTCGGAATTTAAAAGTATATGGAAAGTAAATATATGAGAAAATAACCATCTAGCATATAACACTCGTTTTTGACACTATGAAACCCATAGGGGTTTGAATGTTTTCATAGGTTAAAGTACCCATTAGAATCGTAATGAGTACTATGTTCTTAGATGGTGTAACCTATTATTTTGACAAATAATTATTAGGTTATCATCAAAAGTTTGGTTACTATAAGTATTATATATTCTATATAGTTTATATTTATAAGTTTAAGTCCAATAATAATACAAGAACATCATATAAGTCATGCATGAGGTAGGAAGATAAATCTTCCATTTAGGAACCTCTTTGGTATTCTCCACTACACATGTTGTCATAGACAACAAGGAGGGTCATGAATATACATTAAAGAAATTAAATACATACTATCTAGCTAAGAAAACATTAAGTGATGTGTGGATTTGAAGGTAGGATAGCCCAAGCTAACCATATAATCACACAACTTCAAGTGTAGGACTCGTTCATCACTTGTAGGTTAAAACCTTATTAAAACAGAAAGTTTGTGAGGATTAAACCTCTGGATTTACATGTCACAACCTTGTTTTTAAGCTCACATAATTTTGGTCTTGATTAGTGGCATAAGGACATAGGAATGTGTTGAGAAATCTCAAGTTTAAGCAAGTTTAACAAGTGTTTAATCAAAATAGAAAGTTTTCTTGCACTTTGGACCTTATTTGGTTGATGTTCCAGCCTTGGTTTTCCATGGAAAACCTATGGAAACACACCTAAGGTAGTTCCAAGTGCAAAGAAAGAAGAATCAATGAAAAAGATGAAGTAGAAGGGAACTTATGCTCACTTTTGTAACTTGCAACGAATCTGACTTTTGCTACTGTTTTCCAGCTGAATTTGAAGTGATTAGAGAGTGTTTAAGTGAGTTTGTAAAGTGAAAATGTGTGGAGGAGGCTTGGGTTTTATAGTGGATGAATTAGGTTAAGTGTAGTTGGCCATTAAATGCAAGAAACACAATTAAAACTCAACAAAACACAATAATTCGCCCAATCCCATAGCTGCTGTTGGGTTTCTGCGGATCGGACTCCGTCACGGGGCGCGACTCGGCTGGGTGAGGGGTCGCGGGCCGGCAGCCCTTGTGGTTCGCTGATTTGTTTGATTTTTGACATTATTGGCCCTTATACTTTCATATCTTGATGTTTTAAGTTGTTTTCAAGGTGTTTTAAGTATAAAGGACCATATGTAAGGCATGTAATGTATTTAAATCATAAAAGCAAATATAAACAAGTATAAGTAAGTATGTTTTGTCGAGATTGGGTATCGTATTGGCATAAATTGAGCATATAAGTCACATGTATGTAAGTTTAACGTATTTTGCACGAATGATGATTAAAGTATCACATGTTTAATTAAGTCGAACGTATAAACATGTATGAAATATGTATAACATGAATGTAAAGAAATACGAATTTTATTATGATCCAAGTCTCGGATTTTACGATGATTACAACGAAAAGACGATTACAAGAACACAAGACTTCCAAAAATAGAAATACAAACAACGCTTTCTAATTATGGAAAGTGTGAAAGAGCAGAGCGTTACAACAACCAGGAGAAGCGCAAATACGTTGCAAATTGATAATATATAAATTTTCATTTCTCTGCATGATCATAAGAAATACAAATATAGAATATAACGAGCAATGGCGATCTCAAAACTAAATTATGTTAAACTTATAAAGAGGCTCGAACTTGAACTTTATACATCAAGCTTGATTGCTAAAGTTTTTATATAAATAAAATATTATTATATGTATACTAATAATTGAAAAAGTAAATAAATATATTACATTATATATATATATATATATAATGAAATATATAATACTTATGTGGATTTTTTTGTGAAAATACTTGTGTATTTATATAATATTTAATCATTATATAATCTCAATTACATAAAAATGGCATGTAAACAGGCAACAAGCTACGCCACAACCCCCTTTTGAGTAGCAAATCCAATTCTACCAAAAACAAAAGTGTGGTTCTTCGGTGTCAAGAAATTGTTGTGCACGACCTTCTGCACTCTATCTAGGAAACCAACAGCTTCAGGGGCGAGTGACCCGAAAGTATCAAAGGCAAAGGGAATGAAAACATGTTAATTCTCAGCACAAGCTATTTCATGCTTAGCGACCTTCCCTGATTTTGCCTTCAACACAGCCAGGTGTAATATTCGTTCTTTTCCGTTCGTTGTAATTTAATACTTTCATTTTCAAATCTTGTAATCGTTAACGTTTGGATCAATAAAAATCATTTGGAATGTTTACATATATTGTTTATATCATTTTACACACTTACACACGTCTACTTATGTTGCTTATATCATCTTACACCCTTACATATGCTTGTGTATACTTTAACGTGCTTAACATTGAGTTTTCAGCCAAAACTAACCCTCAAACCAACTTCAGAGGCCAAAATGTAACTTTTTGAAAAAACATAGACTTATAGTTGATCATATAACATAGCATTATAACATGACATGACATGCAAATGTTGACGATACATGCCAAATTGAATTTTTCAATTTTCATAGCTAACTAACATGATGAAATCTCCATATGTGTAATGAAGGTCATAGAATAAGTTAGAGTTACGGATACAATGGAACCTTGAGTGATGGAAGAAGCAATCGAGTAATTGTTCGGCATCTTTATGACTTTATTGGTGAGATGGTGTTGATGCATCTGAATTGTAAAAGCCCTTTGATTTCTTCAACATAATATCAAGGGGATATGGGCCTATAGTAGGTTTTGTGCCTTTAGCGTTTCAGCTTCCATCCACTTCCTTCCCACGCCACGCGAAGGAGCCTTAGCTCCTCTCCACGATGCTCAGGGAGACACTTTTCCAGCAGAAAACAGCCAACTGTGAACTTTAACAATCTCACTCACTTTTGAACCTCCAACCACTTTTAACATTTTATTCAACCTAACCCGGTTTTGCACTATGAATACATCACATATCCCACCTCCATTTCACTTTAGGCACTCTAAATTCACTCCCAAATCCTCTCAGTCTTCTACATTTTTTAAGAACATCAAAAGTTAAAACCGAAAGTTTTGACTTCCAGATTTCATTACTTTCTTTCATTTTCAGTTTAGATATTTTTATAGTTATGTTAATAAAAAATCAAAGGCTTAAAGCCTTTTGTTTAATCCATAAACTCAAATGGTTAAAGTATCATTTCTGGACTCAATTGTTAAGTTTAGTTAGACTTATCATTTCGGTGATAAGGACTCAATTATCTTACATTTACGTTTGAATTTTGCCTTTTGTACATATATATTACACATTTCCATATTAGATACTTTTGACATGTGGATTATGCATTTTCCATTTATGCTATATGTAGTAAACTTGTATACTCACCAACTTGTTGTTGATCATTATTTTAATATGTTTTCAGGCGATGCTTTAGATGCTATTACAAGATTCACATAGGGCTTTAGACCTAGACTATCAATTTAACTTAACGTTATGTATTTGTTTCTTTTTGCTAGTTGAACAATGTGTTTCCTTTCATGTATTGTATGACAATTTCAATGACTAATATATTCCAATTTAGTACCATGATGCCTTTAAACAATCAATTACGTCTCGCCTTGATGTTTCTGCCATCGATTGGGGTGTGACAGATTGGTATCACAGCCATGGCTATAGGGAATTAGGTTATTAGTATGCCTTTGACATAGACTATAGCTAAGTGCCCATTTCTATACCTTTGTGTTACATGTTTATCCTAACATTTTTCTTTAGACTTTTATTCTTCCTTATTGCTTCTACCTCCTTTTTTTGTCTAATCTTACTTGTGGACTATAATGCTTCATCCAAGGAGAAGAAGACTACTCATACTTTCAAAAAGGAAACTTAACCATCAAGTTAGGAGTGATTTTCTTTTCTTGATGGCTAATTTCATTCTTCCCTATTTTGTGGAAACATTACCATCAGGCTAGGAATGGTTTCCTTACTTTGATGGCTAGTTTCGCATCCCTCTTACAAACGGAAACTTCACCATTGAACTAGGAGTAATATCCACATCTCAATGGCAAGTTTCACTCCTTATTGATTTTCAATTCTCATCAAGGTCTTAAACCTTACTAAGTGAGTAGGAAAACATGCAAATTTAAAGTATCGGTAGTTAAAACGTCCTGTCTAGGCTGACATTCGCATAGATTCCAATCATCTTAGGGACCAATTTGCCTACCTTGGGACTAACGATGAGAGTACACTTCTTTGGCTAAAACATGTTTTCTTTGATCACTAGTGAAGTTAAAACACTTTGATAGTCAAGTTTCCATGTTTTTATAACTACATGGGAACAATCCAAATTTATTTTGTTGCAGTTTGTTTATCCTATATGTTTTGAATTTATTTTGATTACATTTTTATTAATCTCATATCCTTTTTATTTTTATCATTTTACCTTACGTTTTATTTTCCGCTAACCTATGTGTACTATTTGAAACTTCCTTACTCTTAACTTGCTTTCAAATTTGAAATCTATGATTTATTTATGCTACTCCAAGATTGAATTTTACACTACTTATGCTTAACCTTCCATTTAGTGATCTAATTCTCATGATTCTCTTGTTTCGTCCTTTCAAGATGTCTTCACATCATCATCAAGCTCGCTATGCCAGACGCAACTCCGAGCGTAGAATTGCCCCAATGATCGCCAACAAAATGGTGGCGGTTCTTCCTACACTTGCCAATCAATTGAATAACTCGCTAGCAACGGTAATAGTGGAGATGGAAGTGCAAAGACCACTCATTGCACTTTCAAACATTTCAATTCTTGCTTTCCCAACAAGTTTTACGGTTCCGAAGGGTCGTCTTGTTGAACCCTAGTTTTATATGGATGTATAAAAAATTAAATAATTGAATATTAAGTAGTAAGCAATCAATATATAACTTGTAAAATTACTCACGAACCAAGCTTGAGTTTTATATACAAGCTTGAAACAAATCGAGCTCTTAAGTTACGCTAGTCATGTGCAAACGTTGTTGAATTCAAGCTCCACTTGTTTATACCCCTACAACCTGTTAAGTGTGAATCCACGGGAGCATTTAATGTGAATCATCTTCAATGCTACGGGAGCATTTAAAGCATTTAATGAGAATCATCTCTATATAAGAGATATCTCTGTATTTGTAAAAACTTGTAACATACCAAGAAGAAATATGAATTCCTAGTTACCCGTGGACGTAGGTTGCAGTTGGCGACCGAACCACGTAAATTCTTGTGTCGTTTATTTTTCTATTTCTGCGGTCGATTGTTCGTGAGTGTGTGTTGCTTCCGCGTGCGTATACCCCAACAACTGGTATCAGAGCTACGGCTCGATTACACACAGTGGTTCTAAGAGATCAGTTCGTTTCTCCGGCAGGTGGCCGGTATTGGTATCGAAGATCTGAGCGGACCAGAACAATCAGCAGAGAGACAAGAGAAGGAGGTGTACAGGAAAGAGAAGATACTGACCTGTACTAGAGTTCCGATCAGTGACCGCCGCCGCTCAGGTGAATCACAGCCGTGATTCCGAAGCCGCCGCCGCTGTTTTCTCCGACCGTCGGCAGCCGTCGCCGTCACCCCAGTTTTTTTTGCCGTTCGTGGAGCAGAGATCAAAGAGAGGTTTTTTTTTGGTTGCTTGTGTTTGAAATGGCAGATAAGCCATTCAAAGGCCTACTCTCGTTCAAAATGTGAAATGGCAGTTGGCAAAATAAAAGCTTGTGGGATTTGGAAAGTGGAAGAATAGGAAAGGTGGGTTTTTTGTTATCTCCTACACGTGTTCTTTCAAAAAGAAGAAAGATTAATAAGCATGTCTACCACTTTTCAAAAAGGAGGAAAAAGAAAGGAATTTTTTATTTCTTGTGGGTCCAACAACAAATAAAATAAGAAGGGTATATTTTTTGTTGTGGGACAAGGTGATCAGTTGGTGATTTAGAGTTTGCGGTTGTCGATTAATTTTTTCGACTGGAGCTGGGTAAACTCTTGGAGATAACCAGATTATTATTATTATTATTATTATTATTTTTTTTTTTTTGCGGACAAGGTGATGGGTGAGAACATGGAGAAAATGGAATCAACAGGGTTGTTGATGTTGACACAAGTGAAAAGAAAGTCAATGGCAAGTCATGGAACTATTGCTTGTTGGAAGCTTTATTGTAGTTATAACCGTTTGCCGGTTAGCTGGTCTGGAATAGTGGATGGTATTCCTTGTTCGGTGGTGATCAGCTGTTTAACATTTGAGTGGATCTTTGTACTGGTACTGGGTGAAGGGTTTCACAGAAATAGTATGAGTGAAGGTTCGGCTCATGGAGTGTCGTTTGGCATGGGTTGGGATAACAGTGACAGTGGGAGCTGGGCATAGTTGACTTGTGGGTTGCATGGAGGTTCAGACATCTTTTGGAGTCGATGTCATGAATATTTGAATTTTGCTTCTGAGAATGCGTCTGGGTTTGATGCATTGGGACTCAGTGGAACGCAGTGAAGACTCTTGGGTCAAGAATTCTGGTACTTCATTTCAAGCTACCCACAGCAGTGAAGCACTGCAGAATCTGAAAGTTAGAGACTTTGGAAAGGTAAGACTTGCGAACGAGGAATGTTCGCTGTATATGGTCAGATTACCGTCTGAGGGAGTGACCGTCCCAGTTCAGAAGAGAAACAAAGTCCGGTTCACAGAATCTCGTGACAGAAGAAGGTTTGTTTTGCAGGAGATAAACCCAGAGCCACATGTCAGATTCAGGTTGAACGTGCTAGGAAAGGTTTAGAGAAACCAGTCAGGGGTTGTCGTGACAGTGGGAGCACAGGTGGTGCTTCAGTCAGAGTTACCAGAAGACAGTGGGTTAAGAGAACCAGTATTCCAGCGGTAAAAGTCTCTCCAGTGAATTACCTGCTTTATTCGGAGAGTGTTTGTTCTCAGGTTTTCTCAGAATCCGGTAGTTCGTGTCAGTGGGAGCCGGTAGAAACAGAGAACGGGTCAGGGGCAGATTTAGCCATGACTGATGAGTTGAGGCTCAGTGGGAGCTTCAACGGGCCTTCAAGTTAATTGAAGAGAAGGCCGGGGTAACCAAGAAGAAGGAATTACAAAAATACAGATGCACAGTTGAAGCACAGGTGAAGATTGTTCCGTGGCTTCAAGTGGGAGATTGTTAAGTGTGAATCCACGGGAGCATTTAATGTGAATCATCTTCAATGCTACGGGAGCATTTAGTGTGAATCATATTCAATGCTACGGGAGCATTTAAAGCATTTAATGAGAATCATCTATATATAAGAGATATCTCTATATTTGTAAAAACTTGTAACATACCAAGAAGAAATATGAATTCCTAGTTACCCGTGGACGTAGGTTGCAGTTGGCGACCGAACCACGTAAATTCTTGTGTCGTTTATTTTTCTATTTCTGCGGTCGATTGTTCGTGAGTGTGTGTTGCTTCCGCGTGCGTATACCCCAACACAACCTTACCAACTTGGGTAGTTAAAATGACCGTTATAATTACTGTCATCAAAACATTTATAAAGGCCCATACGAGTGACGTCACATACTCACGAGTAACTAGCTAAACTGAAACATTGTTAGGACACAGGAGTATCAAAAGCTATGCGATAATATGAGTAAAACTGTGTCAATAGAAAACAAAATGACCATATTGAAATAGTGTTAGAACACAGAATTATTAAATGCTATATATGAGCAAAGTTGTGTTTCAATAGGCAAGGCTATCCACCTTAGACCATGTGTAGTGGGGCTTGAAGTTCAAGCCCCTCTTTTGGTCATTATCCAACATGTGGCGTCCTAGTTAGGCCATGTGTAGTCATAAGGCCCCATAACGCCCACAAAGGGGCGTTATGCGACACGTGGCGCGCCACGTCAGCGTGGGGCGTTATGGGGCCTTATGCATTTTAAGCCCGTAGTCATAAAGCCCCCGTCTAATCATTACTCAATTATTAATTTCCAATTTTTTATAATTATTTTCTAACTTTATAAAATTAAAATTCATTTCATTAAATTAAAAAACATTACACTAAAATAAAAAAAAAACATTACACATAAAAAAAAATACAGTAACCTAAAAAAAAAAAAAAAAAAAAACGGTTCAAAAAAAAAAAAAGTTGGACTAAAAAAATAAAAAAAACAACACTTCAAAGATTAATCTTCTTCGTCTTCGTTCTCTCCTTCTTCCTCTTCGTTTTCTCCAGCATCCAAACCTACGTCTTCAAAGTTCCCGTCTTCGAATTCCTCAACCTCTTCTTCCTCGGAATCTTCTTCGTGTTCATTGTTGTATCGAATTGGGCGAATCGCCCAAGCATGCTCAACCAAATCTGCCTTCAACGTGTTATGTATGTCCCTAGATCGCAATAGTTGAGCATTTGCGAGTCTCTCTTCCATTGTTGCTTGGGTTCCTTCGACTAAATCTTCCGGAATGTAGTTTTGGCATATCGCTTTTCCATCATCCTCAATGATCATATTATGCAAAATGATGCAAGCATACATGGTCATTCGTATTTTATCCTTATGCCACATGCGACAAGGATTTCTGATAAAATGCCATCGTTGCTGTAGAATCCCAAAACACCTCTCGATATCCTTTCTTGAAGACTCTTGTAATTTTTTAAAATAATTTCTTTTCTCATCGAACGTTTCAGAAAACGTTTTAACAATAATCGAATACTCCGGGTATATACCATCGCCCAAATAGTAGCCATGCTCGTAGTCGTTCCCGTTCGCGTGAAAACCGACCTTTGGTATAGTTCCCGAAATGTAGCTCTCTACTAATGGTGAAGCCTCTAACGTATTAATATCGTTAAAACACCCGGCTACACCAAAGAAGGCCGACCAAACCCAAAGGTCGTATGACGCAACAGCTTGTAATACCAAAGTTGGCCCTTTTTGATCACCCCGTGTATGTTGACCTCGCCATGCGGTTGGACAATTATACCAACGCCATTGACGACAATCCAAACTACCAATCATGCCGGGTATTCCATGCTTTTCTAGATGCACCTCATATATTTGTTGAAGGTCGTTCCAAGTGGGATTTCTCAAATAACGTTTTCCATATAACTGGCATATACCTAAAATATAATTTAATATATAAAAGTTTTACTAGTAAGGTACTAAAAAATCAATATATAAAAGTAGGTAAATAAATAAATAAAAGTCAGTAAAAAATACCATAGCAAAAATGTTCCACGCAATCTCGGGTTGTTTTCTCCGCCATCTTCAAGTACTCGTCGTTGATGTCGTACGTGTTTCCGTATGCTAATATACGTAACGCGGATGTCACCTTTTGAATTGAGGTGAAGCCTAAATATCCTCGCGCGTCCATTCTTTGCTTAAAGAAATCATAATGATTTTCCAAATCATTAGAAATGCGCAAAAATAACCTTTGGCTCATACGAAAACGCCGTCTAAAAACATTGGGTCCGTGAACCGGTGTCGCATCAAAATAGTCTCTCATCAAACGCGTGTTCGCGGCTTCACGATCTCGCAAGATATAGGTGCGCCGCAAGATGGGTCGTGGAGGGGGAGTAGGCCGAACGTGCTCAAGTGCTTGTGTCATAAAAGTACACACACTCGTAACCGCTTCTTCCTCCTCCGCATCTTCTTCCGGTGAAAAAAATCTTCGGTAAATATCGGTGAACGAGTCTTCCGACGGGGAACCCATTTTTTTTTAATTGGATGGGAGTAGCTTCAAAACTTTTAAAAAAATATATAGAGAAGAGGAGGGTATTTGAGTATGATTTGTAAAAAAAAATAGAAGAGTGGGAGTTATTTATAGTGTGAGAATTAAAAAATTGATTTTTTTTTTTTTTTAATGGATATGACCGTTTTATAACGGTCAAATTACTAAATAACCATTTCATCAAAGCGCTATACATATCGCGCCAAGTTCCTTTTTCCGCTCGATGGCGCCGCTTGTTTTGGTGTTCCGGCGCTATGCCGGCGCGATGAGGGCATACCGCCCCTCACATGCCGCCCACTACACATGCCCTTAGCAAAAAGGCATTATGGGGCTTGAAGTTAAAGAAGTTTGTAATGGTATAATGCCCCAACAATGATTACCCAATTATTATTATTATTATTTTAGAAAATAAAACAACAACAAACAATTCTATTGGCCAAACTAAAAGCATCCATGCGTTTCTACAAACACACCATTCAAAATTTTGGACAAATCAAGCCCACGAGGGCGATATACATAGTGTTTTGGGGCTTGAAATGGCAAGAATACGCTCACTTCACATGACCACTACACATACTCTTACACATAGGTACTATAGCACTACCCTAAGTATTCTTGTGGTTTCAAGCAATGAGAGACATCCATTTTGTTTTTTACCAAAACTAGTTAAACTACCCTAATCACTAGGGGCACAACTTGGGTACCATAATTCTTTTTTTATTATTATTTTCTTAAGTTAAAACTGAATTGTATATTTAAAACAAATATTCAAATTAATTAATGGAGTCATTTTGCACAAATAATTCGGTTACATATCTTAATACTTAATAGAATTTAATCAGATATTTCCAAAATAATCTGAATGAAATGTATTTTATAAAACTTTAAATAATAATCTCTATACTAATAAATAAAATAAAGTACACATGGATGTTTTTTAGACTTCCTTCTTTAATTATTGCCACTTGTTATTTATTAGGACTATTTTTGCCACGTGTCATGTTATGAGTATTCCTACATCTTATTAACCATTTTATTTACTAGCGGTAAGACCCGTGTGCAAACACAGGTGGTTTCTTAGAAAACCATGCATAACATATTTTGATAGAAAGTATAGATAAGTGTATAGATATTGTAATTTTTAGTTTAAGGCTAGTAGTGATACCCGTCTATAATTTCTAGTTTAAAGCTAGGTACTGTTATCCACCAAGAAATCAAGATTAGAATTAAAACTTATATAAGCTGCATGTGATGTAATTAAATTAACGAATGATGGTAAGTAATTGAGAGAACATGATGAAAGGAAATAGCATTAGTATGCAACCACTGTTTGACCAAAGTCAAACCACTGTTTTTAAAACAAGTCTGTTTGACCAAAGTCAAACCACTGTTTGCAAAACTATGATTCTTAGTGGTTCAAAAGTCTGCTTGACCAAAGTCAAACCACTGTTTGATCAAAGTCAAACCACTGTTTGACCAATGACAAACCACTGTTTTCTTCACAAAACACTGTTTAACCCAACAGTGGTTTCAAACATCTGTTTTCATCCATCTGTTAACCAAAGTCAACAGATGTATCAACCACTGTATCAACAGATGTATCAACAACAATGGTTTTCAGTTGATGAGCATTATTTATGAAAAAATAATACAAAATCATACAATGACAAATGTGTAGTTACTAAATACACTACTTTACTTTCATCCTTATTACATATGTATCAACTTCTTAAAGAAGAACAAAAAATATAACTATTTCAATAGAATGCCCTTACAAATGAACCCCTTTATCCGGACAATAAGAGACCAAAACGACCATCCTCGTGTTCAGAATTCAGACCACATTACCTACGCATCACTCTTTCAGTTACAACCATTAGCCGCTCTGGATACATGATAGAACGATGTTCAAGCATGGCAAGCGAGCCAATGTACAGATTTTTTTTTTTAAATGTTTAATCAATGCCTAACTCATCAAACACACTTAAATCTAAAAGGATGTGTTTCATTTCCTTTTATGCAGCATTAACATTAACAAAGTAAAAAACAAAGCTTTTAGAGACAGACAGTTATACCAACACCTATACATCCATCCTTTTAGAGGGGAAACCAAACATGCTAAAAAACAACTTCTTCTTTTACTGAAAAGATCTATAGCATACTCATTTCAATTATCTACGGTCCCATATACTCGATTCCCTCCATTTCTGATTCTTTTGGCGTGTCGATTTCTTCTAACCACCAATACCGCTTGCTCTTTTCTCCAGTCATAACCGCTCGTTCGTCTGAAAATTATTACAAGTGAATCAGTCACAACATGTCTCATAATGTTAATCATTTATATACTATATATATTGTTGCCTGATGTTAATCAAGATTTAATGATGAAATCCAAAAAATGTGTGCTTACTTGGCAACGCGTCGAATGGAATGTCTCTATAATACGAGCAGTCCCGACCATCTTTTTTTGAATATGGGGGTCCCATCACATCAAGTATTGCAAGGCGTTATAGCCGTGAAGGTGTGTATGTTACCCCCTGAAGTTGGATACAGTACAGAAGTATCACATGGGGCTGTAAAAGCACCATCAGCTTTTAAACTCGCTAATTTAACTGCATAAAAACAATAGTATACAAGTCAGTTAAGATAAAACACATGCACGTGAGTCTTTTAATTCATTTTATAAAGGTAACCAACATTGGGTTACTTTTGAACCGTTTCATTTTGTTCAACCGTTACAATTAAAATATGACCCAAAACAACCCATTCATGTGCAAACGGGTCGAGATCACCACCTCTAGGCTTTACTCTAGAGAGAGAGAGAGAGAGAGAGAGATTGAGATTGAGAACTCACGTTGCGACGATGAGTCATCCGAGTAATCATCAGTAACCAAATCATACGCTTTAACATGCACGTTTCCAAGCAAAAGCTTGTTGAAAACCGTCATTCCAGGATGGTTATGAAGAGGTATGACAGCATTTCCAAGCAATAGTAAATTTGACTTGACATCACACATATAACTTTTTAGTCTCGTTGACCATAAAAGTCAATTGCTACCTGTTCTAGAGCTTGTTGCAAGACTTGAAGAATTTGTGATAGAACTTGAATCACTACTATGGTTATCATCTTTACTGGATCCAATGGTTTCCGAATCAGAAGCCCGGAGTGAAGATAATATCCCTTCCGAAATAGCATAAATAGTACAAAAGCTCGAAATGCTTTCCGAGATTTTCGATGACAAATTCTTCCCCTGTAACACACAAAAAACATCTATAAAATCACAAACTCTCGACACACGATGAAAACAAAACGTCTAGAATGAATTCGGTACCTCGAGAATATGCCCTTGGATGAAGCTCCAATCACAAGCTTACTGACTACAATTTTTCATGTTTTATTGCCTCTATTACATCATTAGATTCAATTTGCACAATTTCTACATCCACCTGCACTCATCATAAAAACAAACTTCATATCAATATTGTTTCACAAAATTCAATCAGTATAAATATATAATCAAGAAAATACATAAAAGCTCAAATAACTATTTTAACCTAACAGTGGTTTCAAACATCTGCTTGAACTAAGGCAAAACACTGTTTTTAACCCAACAGTGGTTTCAAATCGCCGTTTCAACCCAACAGTGGTTTCAAACCTCTGTTTTCATCCATCTGTTGACCAAAGTAAACCAGATGTATGAACCACTGTTTTATGTTCTAACCTCTGTTCACAAGAAACAGAGGTTTTAAAATATAAAACAGACTTTTGCCATAAACAGAACATTAACCTATGAAATTAAAGCATATCCAAAGAAACAACATCCATTCTCTTTCGTGAAATATAAATGTTTTGCCTAACATACCGCAACCGTCTTTGAAACTTCATACTCTCTCCAATCTCAACGCCTTTTCCGACTACTTCTGGCCTGAGATCTCAACCAACATCCCAATCATGTATTTATCATCATCATCCCTTTTACATCAATTATCTACTGGATTTTCTAACAATATATAGATATGAAATCGTATTAAATTAATTTATTACCTGATTCCTTACAACTGGAATACCATTTTCTAATATAATATGTAACCTCTCGGTATGACAGTAGGTCAAAGCTACTGTTTTGATCTTACCTGCAAACCAGAAGATGAAGTAAAACAATCTTCTCAAGAACTTAATTAAAACAGAAAGAAAGTAATAAAAATCAAACCTTCGTTTTTTAAACCATATCCCATTCACTAAAATCTTGTACTCAAATCAACCTTTTACTTTCAAAAACTAAGAATATCAAACTAATAAACATACCTGATCAAAGTATTAACCTTCTTAGTCTGAATTAGGGCAGCAGACCTTGAGTGGATGCGGTCAGCCGGAGGTATCGGAAGGTTTTGAGTTTGAGGAACAGGAGGAGGATTTGTTGCATCAGCAAACTCCTTTGACATATTTGCTATTGCCGAATCAGATTGGGTATTCACAAAGCTAAACAAACCTGCACCAGAAGATCGATCGGCTAGAAGAGTACTCCAAAAAACATTTGTGATAACTGTCTGGAAGCGGTATGGCTGAATAATTATGTCATTTTCCCAAATTGATTCAGTGTACAAAGAAAGGGTTTCATCGTGTGAATTTTGATAAGGTGTGTGTTTACTTCAGACCTGAAAATGAAAAGTTGTCGTCCATAAGTTGGAATGCAACCTGAGTGTTTATGTCACCCAAAAATTGGGTCGTCAAGAAGGACATTTCTACAAACAAAATGACACATAATTCAGCTTGGAAACACTTAAATCTGTGTGTTGACAAGCCTGTGAAACCAAAAATTGAGAGTTGACAAACCTAATCAAACTCTAAAAGTGAGGCCCTCAAATCTTACTTTCTAGACCTTTCAAATGACTCGATTGATAACTTCTGATTTAGAGTTGACAAACCTGTGAAACCAAAAATTGAGAGACTGCTCCCTGCTTATTATTATACAATATCTATCTTCAAATTCATCAACCTACAAATGATATGCATAGGAAATCCACAACAAATAATTGCCATTACAAAAACAAAAAAGTACAAAAAAAAATGAAGTTTTCATTGTAAAGCATCAATGAAAATAACTCACTGTACAATAACTCCATTGAAAGAATGCCCCAAAAATGAATTACCTGCAAAGAAAAACAACAAAGTCCTTATCACTCACAAAAACCCATGCATCCAATTGCATCATGTTATTTAACATCTTCAAATGATAACATACCAAATGAATATCATTTAATCGACTGAATTTCTTATGTTAATCGATCGAAGCAGAATAGGCAACATCTATCATTTAATCGATTGTGGAGATTTGATTTAAAAAACGATAGCTTTCCGTATTAATAATTTTATCTTCGCATCTCGACATTTGATCTAATCACAAACTACTAACCTTTATAGAATAACAATTTCAGATTGAAGTTTTCATATCCATTTAACAAATTCTACTGAGACATTTCATCGAACACCTAGAGTGTGTCTCTGATGACCCGAAAAATCACAAAAATCTAGCTTCACATTACATACTACATGCTTATATCTAAAAACACATACCTATATTATCAAAACACTAAGCATATCAACACATTACTGATAAACCTAATCGACAAGAAACGAAAAGATTGTTCAGAAAATCGTCAAAAAAACTCAAAATACCGTCAAACCCTAATCGACTGGAAAACTGCAGAATATGTATTGATGGATCGAATGTAAAGAATCAGACTGGAAGAGAAGAACTTATATTAGAAGAATGGAGGTTTGGAACCAGACGTGAATCACCGTTGGGGGTCTTTGTTTTGTTATAGCTGCTGGTGGAAACTTGTAGGAAGTGTAAAGTACACCAGTTGTTCGAAGAAATGCCTCCAGATGTGCCTATCATTTAATCGATTGTGGAGATTTGCTGTATTAATATTTTTTTCTTCGCATCTCGACATTTGATTTAATCACAAACTACTAACCTTTATAGAATAACAATTTCAGATTGGAGCGATCCATAAGACTCAAAGTCGCCGCTGTCTCCCTTCTCGTCAGATGCTGTTGCCGATGATTACTATGCTGTTCTGGGACTGGTATGTATGTGTTTGAAAGTCTTTATTATGAGATTTTTTTTATTGTGGGATATTTGAGAGAGAGAAAGTGGTGATTGAACAGAGAGAGTAATTGATTGAAGAAGAGAGTATTTTATATATTTTGAATATGGAGCCAGAATTTTGAATCGTCAGAGGTTTTGAATTTTGAATCATTTTTTTTTTTTTGAAAGTTTGAATTTTGAATCGTCAGAGGTTTAAATTTTATATAGATTGAATTGATGGCAAAGGTTTACCCTTCTTTGGAAGGCAGAGGTTTGAAGCATGAATGTGGGCTAGAGTTTTGAATTTTAAAGTGTTTTATTATTAAGCTTTATGATGTCACTATGGCTCCTCTATGGCTGCCACCTTATCGTTGATGACATAAGAAAAACATTGTTGGACAGCCTCTATGGCTGCCACATAAGCTTTTCTTATGTCATTGGGTTTTCTCCTTTTATAGAAAGTATAGATTCTTGGTTAATAATTAATAATAATAATTAATAATTGATGGTTGATTGGTTTAACGGATTTTAAAATTTTAGTAAGAAATGTTTTTTTCTTAAAAAAAACAGGTATTTTGTAAATATGGTCAACATTTAGATTTAATTAATGCATTTACTGCAAGTGAATTATAAATCAATTGCAATTACCTAAATTCAATTATGCGTATCTTTAAATGTGTATCTCAAGGTATTATGATGCATGCAAGTATTGTAGTAACACTCTTAGTTGAAAAATCATTAGTTCATTACAATCTTGATCACTTAAGTGTGAGATATTGGGTCCAAGTCTTACGATAAACAAGATACTCGTTGTTAAAAAATAACATATGTAGGGTTTTTTTTTTCAAAAGGGTGTAGTGATTTGTGTGACAACCCTCACAATTACAGGTATCCGTACAATTAATTAATATTTAATTCGTGCTTAATGGCTGTGCTTGATTACAACTGTGATTAAACTGCTTTCTGATTTCTTTTACATACATATATATGCATCACATTTCATACTGTCACTCCATTTATTTCACACAAACTTTAGTGACAAACTTGATGCACAAAGCGCAGTTAGCACACTAAACAAATAACCCAGAAAACATGCTGACAATGCCAGCACAAAGCCATACAGTATTTTGAGGCCCAGTATGAGTCAGAAATAAAGTATCACACTAGGGTAGTGTGTAGGGAAGTGAGGACCATAAAACTGCGTCACTAGGTGATAGTTATAGTGCTGGGAAGTGCCTAAAACACACTTAAAGTGCGGAATTCTGCACTATGTACCAAAAATTCAGCATTTAACAATGCTAGTAAGGTGCAAAAACTTGGCAAAATAATCCTAGATACTTTCCAAAGTGTTGGGAATTTATTGTGTCACTAAAAATAATATAAAAGACACTTTAAAGCTTTATTTAGCACTTTAACGGATCAACATCCAACCGAACAACCGGACTTTAACCGGAACATAAAAATATTGCCAAAAACATTGTTTTTTCTTTTCTGAGATAGTTAGGGTCCCTGAACACCCTAACACACCTTATATTAGATAACACACACTAATACATTAACCATATCATTAGATCTTAACTAGATGGTTACCTTAACATTACAACCCAACCCCCTACCCCCCCCCCCCCCCCAATTGACGGTCACCATGGGGGTGACCTACCCTTGCTTTCTTTTGATTATTATATTTGTTAATGTTGGAGAATAAGAGGCATAATGTATGTTGGATAAAGGAGATAAGTGGATTATAAATAAACACACAAGGTTACCATTCTCTCACTTCCAACACCTAGCACCAACAAGCTTCTTCTTCTCCTCTCCCTCTTGATTGCGGCCGAACACCATCACCACCATACACCCACCATCAACTTCGATTCAAGCTATTTTTCATACACTCAAAGGTGCAAGAGGTTCAACAAACAAGCTTGGTGCACTCGGAAGCTCAAGGACCGCTCTAGTTTTCTTTTATCCACCACTTTTACGCCTTGTTTCTTCCCTAGCCTTGTGCTAGTAGTAAGTGTTCTAAAACATCATCTTGTTCTTGTATTTGGTGGTTAATAGATGATAGAATGATAAAAAGTTAAGAAACTCTAAAGAACATGAACAAGTCTTAAACATAAAGGGATAAAGGGTGGATAAAGAGAATATATATGGGTAAATCATGTAGATCTTGTGTTGTTATGATTATTACATGTTGTTTGTTAGTAGAAGCAAGATGGATCATCATCTAGACATACTAGTGCATGTTTAAGAACATAAACTAGTAAGGTGTAAAAGTTAGAAATATGAAAGATGATGAATCCATCCATACATGAACCTTGAACTTGAATAAATATAATTTTTCTGGAAAAATAAGAGTCTAAACTTGTAGATCTAAAGATCTACAAGTGGTTTTTCGGAAGAACCAAGTGAAAAATACTAGTCTTGTTAAAACCCGGATCTTGTGTGAACTAAATACATTTTTAAAAGGTAAACAAGTGTATGAACACTTGTGTAACAAAGAAATATTTTTGTAAATCATGACTAGAAGTTATGAAAATACACATTCTTTAAAAATAAAGTTTACAAGAAACTAATCTTATTTTTAAAGATAACAAGACCTACTAAATATGCCAGTAATTTACTGCATATTTTTACAAACTTTCAAGTTCATAAGTTTATGGTTCATGATTATTATTGTCAAAGTTGGTGATCAAAAATTGTATATTGTTGGTTGGTAAATTGTTTGAATGATTTTTACAAAAGAAAATGATACGCTAGTAAGCGTGGACGCCTCCGTTTACAAAGGAAACTCTGGCGAAATTTTTCTAAAAACTCAACACTTAGAAAATATTTTTCTAATAAGTGTTTACAAATGTATTTCTAACTTTATTTTCAAAATAAAACTTTGCCATGATTTTTATTACAAAATACTAAGTGCCGGAGGTTGGTTTTCGTAAATAAAGTTTGATAAATATATATGTAGAATATATATTTTATACTAAAATGCTTGTGTGATTGATTGTTATTTTGTGAACTAGTTATATTATTATTAGATGAAATAATATAACTCATGTATTCCATAAAATTACGACTCCAAAATAATACCCAAAACTCTCACGAAGTAGATATTTAAGTTACGCATTTGTTAAAGCAATACGAAACGCTAAAACGTGACTTACGTAATATTTCAGGAAATAGTTTTATACGTATATTTTGGTAAAATATTATTTTGGAAACTGTAGAAATAAAAATATATTATTTTTGGGAAAAATACATATATTTTGGAAATACGTTATTTTTGGACAAATGAGTTGAATATATTTTTCCAAGTGGGAGATAAAAATATATTTTCCTAGTATATTTAGAAGATATATCATTTTTGAGAAAAATATATATTTTCTGGAACGATACATGATTAAACCAAATAAGGTTTATTTATATATATTTAAGTGAGACTTGAAATATATGGTTTTGGAAGTATATATTGGGAATATATTAACATATTTTTTTTATTTAGAACAATACACCGAAACACAGCGCCATTACGTGGCAAGATATACAAATACAAATACAAAAATACATGTATGAAATACCCCATCCTTGGGAAGGAAATACGAATACTTGAGAAGTATTAATACAGAAACACTGCATAAACAATTATTCCAAAACTAAATATAATTATTATAACTTGGAATAATATCAGAAACGTGACCCAAAAACACAAATACTAAGACAAGGCACGACCCGTTCGTCTAATAGACGTTAGTACACTGTAGGTAGTCGTGTTGGCTGAGGAGACTTGGGTTACACATACTGAAGGCGCAATACAGTGAGTTCATGTCCCCCTTTTCTCTTTACTGTTTTCAGTTTTATACTTCGGGGGTGAAATACATGCGACAATTATTACAGATTTCTATATACATGGTATGGTTAGCTTAAGGAGGGTTTACTACTTAGATCATGTGAGTGGGTAGGTGTTACTTGGGGCCATTAATCCTCGTTGTAGGACCGAGGGACATTAGTGATAGATCTATTTGGGTGTAGCGAGCCCCACTCCTGAGTCCGCTGAGTGGGCCAGGTGGTGACTAAGTGCCCGACGCACAAATCCGCTAGGTTTGAGTCTTCCTGCATCACTTCACACATATCATTGGCTTTGCAACCCAATGGTGATCTCTTTTTCCTTAATTGCTACATACCAGGGATTTCCTTACATACAGACACATTACAAAGGTTTATACATACTCACTTACACATGAACTCGCTCAACTTTATGTTGATTTTTCAAACTACATGTATTTCACGGAATTAGTAAATGGATCTGGCGAGCGTTGGAGTTTTTAAGCTGCGTTGTGAATAAAGATGTCATCCAAGTCATTAGGGTTTAGGAGACGTATCTTAATCCTGGACGAGATACGTGGTCCTAAACTCGGGTTTGTTTTAAAATCTTTTGTTGAGTCTTTTTGAACTCCTTAAAATATGTTATGGTTTGTAATTTGAATTTGGTATCGATATTTCAGACGATTATGTTGTACTACTTTTAAACTTAAATTAATTGATGTACATCTACTGGTTTTATCATATAGTGTTGTTATGATCGTATGCAATGGTATTAAGACGTCACACCAATAACCGCGCTTCCGCAAAAGTCAGGGTGTGACAATTTGGTAGCGATAACCATGGAGTCCCCATATTTAACAAGGAAGAAGATAGGATGGTTAGGGGATTTTTTAGTATTTCTTTATTTTTATATAAAAGAACCCATTTTGATAAATACTTTTGAATCAAGTCATTTTGATAAATAATTTTGTCAACTACACCCTTTAAAAAAAAACAAAACCTCGTCAAATGTACACCAAAAGTTGTATAGTTTAACTCGGTAATATTATAGGTATACCTGAGACTAATAAAATAATTAAAAAAAGAGTGAATTGCAAATTTTGTCCTTTATCTATGTACCCAATTGCAACCGGTGTCCTTTACCTTTAAAGTTGATGACTTTTGTCCTTAATGTTTCAAAATCTTACACGTTTTGTCCTTTAAACCTAACCTAGTTAATTTTTATGGTTAAATCAAGTCATGTGCAAAGCACATGAGGGCAGGTTGGTAATTTTACTTATTTAATTAAAATATCTTTAATGACTGAAGAAATAGAAATTAAAAAAAACAATTAATATATTAATAATATATTACCACATAACCTACCCACCCAGTCACCCACCACCCTCCTCCCTCTAACTTCAGCCGTCTTCTTCATTTTTGTCTCCATGGAACCCTAACTCACTTCCTCTCTCTCTCTCTCTCTCTTACAAACAAACCCACACACTCACATTCTAACTTCATGAAGTAGAGAGAATAATGCCTAGAGAGAGAGAGAGATCAGAGAGAGTGCGGCCGGAGGAGGAGGACGCCGGCCATTGCCTGATGATGGTGACACTGGGCTTACTTTGGGTGTTTTCATTATTCTTTCAATTGAAAGGTTTGAATAAACAAAGGGCCTGCAATTGTTGGTAGAAGTCAATGCTGCTTCTTCTTGTTGACTTTTAAATGGGTAATGGTGGTTTTAACCACTTAATGATTTCATATTATCACCATATCGTATAGCACAAGCTTTGGGAGTTTAACTGATTACTTGTTGGAACTAGTTAAACAGATCAAGGCAGAGATGATGATAAAAGGTATTGGTGGCGGCATACTTGTTTGCAGCTGAATCTGTTTGCGAGCAGATTTGTTTGCGCACTGAATTTGTTTGGAGTTCTTAAAATTGGTGAAAAGTTGGGTAACGTTGGCTGAATCGATTGGGTTAGGGTTCTTAAAATTAGAGTTTTGTACTTCAATTTGGGTTTAGTATGGTTTTGTTAAGAGTTAAAGATGGTCTTTTAGAGAGAGAGAATGAGAATGTGGTGGTAGAAGTCAATGCTGCTTCTTCTTGTTGACTTTTAAATGGGTAATGGTGGTTTTAACCACTTAATGATTTCATATTATCACCATATCGTATAGCACAAGCTTTGGGAGTTTAACTGATTACTTGTTGGAACTAGTTAAACAGATCAAGGCAGAGATGATGATAAAAGGTATTGGTGGCGGCATACTTGTTTGCAGCTGAATCTGTTTGCAGCTGAATCTGTTTGCGAGCAGATTTGTTTGCGCACTGAATTTGTTTGGGGTTCTTAAAATTGGTGAAAAGTTGGGTAACGTTGGCTGAATCGATTGGGTTAGGGTTCTTAAAATTAGAGTTTTGTACTTCAATTTGGGTTTAGTATGGTTTTGTTAAGAGTTAAAGATGGTCTTTTAGAGAGAGAGAATGAGAATGTGGTGGTGGAAGGCAGTAGTAGAAGGAGGTTGTGGTGGTGGAAACAAGTGGTAGTTAGGGCTGTTCACGAGCCGAGCCGAACCGAGCGGACCTTTGCTCATGCTTGGCTCGTTTACAAACCGAACCGAGCGGAGCGGCTCATTTAAAACCGAGCCTCAAATCAAGCGAGCATTTTTCAAGCAGTAAATATTCCGAGCGAGTGTCGAGCGATTTGGACAACCGTGTCGCCCGATTGAAATTCGCTAAGAGAGCTAGTGACAATGTTCGATCTCAAGTTTTTATGTCTTTAAAAACATGCACGTTTCATGACATAATATTTTTCTTATGACTAACAATGTTGTGGTCGATGAGGTGATGATCATATTGCACGAACTATTACGTTGAGAGCAGGAGACGATCGACTTAGGGTAACGACATAAAATATTGAGACGATGAGCAGCTTGTCATTTATCGATTTAGGATTTAACTTTTAGGTTTTGATATTAATTTTTTATTGGCGTGGTTTGGCTAGTACATATAGATATAGTTGTAAATTTGTATATAGTGGACCAAAATCTAATAGAGTGGTATATATAAAACTATAAATTTAATTTATATTTACGTATATATGTATGTGTAATGTGTGTGTATATATAGGTGTGTGTGTGTATATATGTATAATTTGTATTTGTGTATATATATGTGTATATACATGTGTAATATGTGTGTATATATAGGTGTGTGTGTGTATATATGTATAATTTGTATTTGTGTATATTCATGTTTATATATGTATGTGTATATATATACTAATTATTAATTAAAAATAATAATTCGAGCCGAACCGAGCCGAGCAAACCTTTGCTCATGCTTGGCTCGTTTACAAACCGAATCGAGCAGAGTTGCTCGTTTACAACCGAGCGTCAAATCGAACGAGCATTTTCCGAGCAATTTTCGAACGAGCGTCGAGCGAGCGGCGAGCGATTTGAACGGCCCTAGTGGTAGTGGTGTTTGTAAAAAGACAATCATACCCTCATGTGCTTTGCACATGATTTGATTTAACCATAAAAATTAACTGGGTTAGGTTTAAAGGACAAAGCGTGTAAGATTTTGAAACATTAAGGACAAAAGTCAACAACTTTAAAGATAAAGGACACCGGTTGCAATTGGGTATATAGATAAAGGACAAAATTTGCAATTCACTCTTAAAAAAATGCAAATGGGGTGCTTGAAAAATAGGTGAAGGTATACTTTTATACTTTTTTTAAATTTTATTTAATTGTTTTTCAAAGATATACTTTTAGAAACATACTTTATAAGTAAAAAAGTTTTTTTACATGGGGGCTATAAAAGATTGCTTCTTGATGAGTTTAGCCAGCTATATATTGCATTTTATATAAATAGGCATTTAAATTTTATGATATATTATTATATCTTTTATTTTACCATTATTACATGTAACAATATGTAATTTTGGTGATGAGATGTTTGATAACAATACATAATTTCGGTGATGAGATGTTTGGTAAAAAAAATTGAATTATAGTGTTTTTAATGGACAACCCTGTGTAATACACGGATTTCTAATCTAGTATTAATAAAAACCAAATAGTAATAGATGCATATACATTTACGTATTGCTGGATCAAGAAATCTTTTTTCCACCTTCTACCCGACTCCGTATACACTACCCGGCTACCGTACACACGTCACCTACCTGAATCTCTGTGCCGGTGTACCCGCCGAACACAATGTACCCACGAGCCCTACCCAAGTAACTCCCCGAGCATAAGGGTGTTCTTTATTCACGAAAAGTCCGGTGGTGGTTTGCATATCATATCATGTACAAGGATCAGACTACCTTCTCTACAATATCGTTCAAATATACCTATGAACAGATATCGTTATAACGTGTACTTATCTCGATGTTTGAAGTTGATCATTGCACTAATTGACTGGTCAACTTACTCAATAAACAATAAAGGACAGTATTTCCTATTCCAAAACGAAAACAGTACCAAGTTTACCGACTACAAAGAGTGATGCATACAATGAATGGTCTTGCATCACCACCAAAAACTAACCGAATATCATAATGTACTTTATCTGAATCGAACAAAAAAAAAAACGATTGTAAAAAGAGGTAAACTCCGGTTTCAGATGATGGTTTCTTAGGGGGTGTAGTTGTCAATAAAGATCTCTGCTTTCTTGTTCTTAACATCGCGAATCTGATCTGCAAGAGAAACGTCTTCTTTCCTTGCTCCTCCTTTCCAAATGTCAAGGTCAAGTCTTTCCCACGGTCTTTGATCTCGACTACTTAGTTGATCGCTTATGGACTTTTTCCTGTGAATCTGTCACCCACCCGACAAATCATGCTAAGAGGCTGTTACAGAAATGTCACTCTATATGTGGCAGTTTTAATTTCTTTTAATCCATTTAGTTCGGCTTTATTTTTATTCTAGTGACTCAAAACAGTCAAAAAAAAGGAAAACTAAACTTAGAGGGTAGCGGGCCAAACAGGTTGAGCGTGTTAAAAAGTAACCATGGCATAAACAAAGTGTTTTCAACCTCCCAAATTGTTTTATTTAAAGTAATGGATCATTTAATAACAGATTATTTATAAAGGCCAAAAAGAGTAAAATGCCATTTTTGTTCCTGAGTTTGGCCAGTTTTGTGACTTTCGTCTAAATGTTTGTTTTTTTTTTTTTTTTTTTTTTTTTTTTTTTTTTTTTTGCGTCTGAATCCAAAAGGTTTGAAATCTTGCCATTTTCATCCGGCTCGTTAACTCCATCCATTTTCTCCGTTAAGTCAGGGGTGTTTCCGTCTATTTTGTTAACTTAAAGGGCTTTGAATACTTTACCATAAAGTGACAAAGACCGAATTGCCCTTTAAGTTAACAAAAAAGAGAAAATGGAGGAAAATGGATGGAGTTAACGAGCAGGATGAAAATGGCAAGATTTCAAACCTTTTGAATCCAGACGGGGAAAAACAAACATTTGGACAAAAGTCGCAAAACTGGCCAAACCTCAGGGACAAAAATGGCATTTTACTCGGCCAAAATAATATACTAGAGATGGTTTATGCTTGTGAGTCAACCCAACCCATTTTGATTGGCCCTAAAAGTTAATTCTTTTTTCCAAACCCGATTTGATCCATTATGCCACGTATATGAGTGTGACAAATTCAATGACCAAATAATAGCCTAAAGCTCGAGAGCTATGCCAACATTAATCATGTGTATTTTTAATGTAGTTTTATCGATAAGATTATGTTAAATTAAGAGTAAACTACACGGATGGTCCCTGTGATTAACCAAATTTTGCATTTGGTCCCTAGCTTTTTAAAAGTACACAGATGGTCCCTGTGGTTTGCACTCTGTAACGCATTTAGTGCCCATCCAACAAATCTAAAGGTTTTAAAAGGTCCAAGTTAGGGACTAAATGTGTTACAAAGTGCAAACCACAAGGACCATTCATGTATTTTTGACAAAAGTTGGGGGCTAAATGTGTTATAAAGTGCAAACACAGGGACCATCCATGTAATTTTGGAAAACTAGAGACCAAATCCAAAATTTTGGTCAACCACAGGGACCATCTATATACTTTACTCTTAAATTAACCTAAATATTTCTTATAAACTTCTACCTTTGTTAATCTCTCTTTAAGTTTCAGATCTTCAGCTGCAGCCAACTCCTGTTTTTCTTCTTTCGATTTCTTCTTTGCTAACCCTTTTACTTTCGCCACACGTTTCTTTAGAGTAAGCTTCACTTTCTCAGCTTTTGCTTTTGCGCGTCTCTCTGCTCGTATTTGTGCCATTTCTTTTGCTTTTGCAATGTCAGCAGACCGTTGAATTTGTTGAAGAGCAATCTCCTTTTCAATCTTGTCGTAGCTGTCCCAATCAAGTTCTTGCTGACCATACCCGCCTTTCTTAGCAGCTTTTGCAATGCTTTCGGCCCATTTTGATATGAACCTTTCACTTGACCTTTTCCACTTCAATCGCTCTTTCCATTGTTGTGTGATTGTTATGCGTATTTTTTCCTTCGTTTGGTCGCTGCAAAGAAATATATATGTTATATGCATACATCATAGAAAAACTCAAAGATATTTATTTATAAGAGATATGAGCATTCTTCAACAAACTAGCATTTGCGGCTTAAGACTATACTTGTCGAAAAGTAATCCATCAATAATAACTAATAATATAATACTTTAATATATTAGAGTTGTGTTTGTGCAAACCTAATATATTAGAGTTGTGTTTGTGCAAACCTAAAAATGGGAACGAAAAATCATACCTAAGAGTGCGAGGACATTCAGACATTTTCTTTCTTACCTGAAAAGGCACAATGATACATGAAAATTAATAAGTGGCGTGTTTACGCAGTCAGACGGAGAATACATGTGCAACATCTATAAAAAAATGCATAAAACAAATTAGAAAAAGAGTTAATTACACAGATAGTCCTCGTGGTTTATTGAAAGTAATACCTTTGAGTACTAACCTTTTTTTTTTGTGACAGGTTTAGGTTCTATGGGTCCGATTGTGTAACACCTTTGAGTATTAAGGCTAACTGCCGTTAATTTTTCTGTTAAATTAGTGTAAAATGACTAAAAGCCCCTTATATAATTTTCTGTTAGTACTCAAAGGTGTTACTTTCAATAAACCACAAGGACTAACTGTGTAATAACTCAAAGGTGTTACTTTCAATAAACCATGGTGCACAAGGAATGTGGGTCGGGTTCAAACACATAATCATCTGTGACATGAAATAAAACATATTCCAAATACACGAAATCATTACACCGACAGCCCTTACATGACTTCACACCTTGGGGTCTTTTAAAGCTTCTTTAGTTCTTTGACTGATCAACTCGCGAGTCTCTGCAAGTCAACACCGTAAACCAATTCAAACCCACCCTAACAAAATCATATTCACCCACTGACCGACAACACAACACCAGGACAGAATACGAAAGTACCTGGAGTATGTTTCTTGCCTTTGTTCCATGGAACTCTCCCTTTATTTGCTAATCCAATTTTCCGTCTTCTTTCTATTTCGTTCTTATCCTTCTCTGACCGTTTTTCAAATACGAAGTTATTTGAATGGATCTTGTTATCAGAAGATCCGTTACTGGAACTGAGTTGATCTCTTAATTCAAAGAAGTTTGCTGCTTCCTCTGAATGAGGGTTCCAGCGAAATACTCTGCGTAATTGAAGCCCTCTGAACGATCTAAGAAATACAAATCCAGGAGACATACGGGAATCCAGGTGTGATGTTTTCAGGCAAAGTCGACCGCATTGTATGAAAGGGTACAAAGACTGTGGTGTGCAGCTGTTTAGGATTGGAGTCTTGTTTGTGCGAATAACGTACGAATTCCTGAAGAAAGATACAATCATGATGGTAGTTAATTCGGGTATTGTTTGTTACTGTGCTGCATATCATAAAACCCTTCTAGTATTAGAAATGCACCTAATAAATGAATAATTTTAGCATGCTTAAATATATAATTTGAAATCAATAAAAAACAAGTGGATAACCCTACCTACTGCACACATTGCCATTCTTGCAAACTATATGATACAATTGAGAAGTAATTTAAACCGTAAACATGAACAATCAACAGAGAATTGTTCTTCAAGCAAGTAATTGAGAAAGAAAATGAGCTTACAAAGGAGAAGACAGCATCTGCATCTCTGAGGCAAAAGGTCGAACAGGTGGCGGGCAAACATTGAAATGAAAGAATTTTATTGAAAGAATCTGTGGTTCTACATTCAAACCCAATTGAGAATACAATTTCAATGATTCAATGGATATGGGAGAATCAATTGGTAGAATTTAGGAAGAACTTACTCGCACAACTGAACTTATGAAACCCTCGGGTCGATTACCGAACCCAAATCATCAGACCTGTTTTGAACCCTGTTTTTCTTGATACTTCAACTCAATGTTTTAAATACCGGTTGATGCCCGGTTGGTTGAACCGGTTAAACCAGATGCGGGAAGCTTGATCATCACGAATCATACCGGTAAACTAAGGGAACGACAAAGAAGTTGTACTGCAAGTATATTGGATTATACCGGTTTAAACCGGTATACCGGTACCAGGTCAAAGGTTATACCCGATTAATGCCTGAAATGGGACAAGAACTGGAACCGAACCGGCTATACCCGATGCATGATTATAATATCTTTCTTTTAAATTTACTAGCGGTAAGACCCGTGTGCAAACACGGGTCGTTTCTTTGTCACGATATGCACAACTTTTTTTAACTTCAGCAATTGAGTAGACTTGTGAAACTCTAACGAAAGTTCATCAGGACTGTTATAACTAACCACTGCTCCTTATAAAATATTATTTAGCTAGGTTATTACCCGATATTGCTTCCCGGGCTGTGGAAACTTATTATATTAATTACTATTTGTTATTAATACGACCACATTACATCAATCAAATCATTCGATTCAACAACAATGTCTTCAAATCACCGAATTAGATCATGAACCCATATTAGATGTCAAACAAAAGCACAACAGGACCACATGAATAACATCATTTCCACGTTTACTTCAATGCACTTAAATGATAAGGTGATTTGGGATTTTGTAAAAATGTTTGTTTTTGTACTACTTTACAAAATTACATAGAATTCAAGAAAACGAAACAACGAATTAAACAGATGTTGAGTTATTCAAAGTTCTGTTGAATACTAAATGAGATGTTAACCAAAATTCAAACAGATGTTGACCAAAAGTCAATCAGATGTTGATCAATAGTCAAACAGATGTTGACCTTAAACAGATGTTTGGTTTAAGTCCAAACATCTGTTTATGGCCAAACATCTGTTTAAGGTAAAGCATATGTTTAAGTCCAAATATCTGATATAGAAGGCCAAACATCTGTTTAAGGCAAAACATCTGTTTAAGGTGAAATATTTGTTTATGGCCAAACATCTGTTTAAGGTCAAACAACTGTTTAAGTCCAAACCTCTGATATAAAAGGCCAAACATCTGTTTAAGTCTGAACAGATGTTTAACTTAATCAGATCTACTGTCTTCTCACACTGTTTTCCTCTTCAAAACACTGTTGAACCTAACATGGGTTTCCATTAACTATTGACCAAAAGACAAACAGATGTTCACACCACTGTTTGTTATTGTACTTCTTTACAAAATATCACCTGACTTCAAGAAAACGAAACAATGACTTAAAAACTATAATCTAACACATAATCTAATCGGGCAAAACAATCTATTATCTGACAATTCCTTGGTTTTTACAACATGAAACACAACATCATCATGCCAAATACAGTCATATATATCCATCCATTATTCTGAATTCATAAACCCATAAATGTAGAAGAATGTCACATTTGCGATTAATAAACCAAGTTTCTACTAATTGCAGTTACTATTAGCAAAAAGAAGCATGATATCATCTATATGTAAAACATAAAGTGCTAATAACAGTGTTTATCATTTTAGCTATACATAGCAACAAAACATCAAGTTAATAATTAAAAAAAAACATACAACATCACCATCAAAAAATTCATATTTATAATTTCTGATATCAGAACATACTTAAATGTCGTTGTTAAACTGAGGTAACTTGATTTAATACGATCTTCTGTTGCGAAGACACGTATGTGAAATGCAACATATTACCAAACCTCAAGTTATTCTCAGTCATTAACTTTCGCCAACCGTCCAACGCATAACGTGGCTTCAATTCATTTAACTCCGACTTAACATCATAAACCTCCACAACTCCAACCATGTTTTCAACTTTCAAAGGATGAAGATCAACAGAAAGACCTGCTCGTCTGGCAACTTCAACAGGAAGACGCTACATGTATTGTGTACAAAAAAATAATAGTCAGACAAATAAACATAAATCATTAGTTTGTTATAAAAAATGGTATACCAGCCTATAGTCTCCTTTGTGATCAAAATGAAAGAACTCAGGGTCAAGAAGATGTCCAGAATGTTTTTTTTGCAGTCTTCGTAATCTTATTTCTACAGTTAAGCTTTTTCTGAACATTGGCGGCTCTCTTCCCCTTGATGAAAAAGTAAACATATACATGTGAATTAAAGGAATGTTGAATATATGCACAAAAAAATCAGTTTATATAAGATATACTAATTAAGTGGCGAGTATAGATACCTTAACTTTGTGAGCAGATGAAGAACATCCAATATGATCACTTGTGTCGACAGGTAAGGCAGCATTTCCCTTAGTCATATTCTTGACCGTCTCCTTTCTCTCAGAAGTAACTTTACCTTTCTTTTTAACCTGTTGTCATAGAGTAACTTTAATAACCATAGTAATATAACAATCTTTAAGATGGTAAACTTACATCTTGTGTTTTATTCAATCGTGAAGACATGTGTAAGACCCGTCTAATTACTACTTGAATTTAATAATAATTCATACAATTTTATATAAAAGATGTCCAACTTATAACATAAGTTCCATAGATAAAGTTCATAAGTAGCAAAACATTAGTCGACTAACGACTAATTCAAACATTCATAAGTTGTTTAACAAATTGTTTACATTCCAAAAACATTGTCTATTAAAGTTAGATATCGCGGAAGCTTCTAAAGTGTGTTCGGTCCTTCAAAACTTGATTTATCATCATCCACGTATTTGCCATACCTAGAAACTGGAAATTTTTAACAAAGATTAGTGTTAGAGTTCTTAGAAACATTACATAATCGAAACTACGCTTAAAATGGATTCGATTTAACAAAGATATGCAAAATTCAACATGAATGTCAAGGCTCTACCGTAACTTACGGTAGTCACCGTAAGTTACGGTAGCTCCTGGGAAACTTTGGTTCCACCGTAAAACAGGATGAATCCACCGTAACATTTTGGTCCCTACCGTAAATTACGGTATATACCGTAATTTACGGTAGACTCTGGAATGTTATGTTTTGTTTGATTTGTTTGTTTACTCGAGCCAAATTCTCGGATTTCATTCCTACAAACCAATATGTTAAATCCTCGTATTCTAATATGTCGTTTGTCAATGATAACAAAAGACCAATTTATTATATTACGAAGCATTTGCCACGCATTAATCGATTATTCGACCCGTTTGGCTCATCTACGGAATCCTCCATTATGATGACTACTGAAGAAACACTAGATAAACGACCGGGATCGGAATATCTAGGGGGTTTGAATCCGCATAAAAAGGTGGGTTTCCTCTCGTTTGATTCGATTATAATTGCTCTCCTTCTCCGGTGATCTCTGCAAAAAAGAAGCACCGTTAGCCTCGCCAAGGGGAGAAAGGGGTTCTCTCATTGACCCGACTCCGGTGTGAGAATAAGTATGGGTTATGAAGAAGAAGATGTATTGAAGAAATGTGTGTAACCTGAATTCATACCTGAGTTGTTTCTCATATTTATAACCAAGAGTTTTGGGCGGGAAAACCCGTTAGTGAAAAGTTGACGGAAGATGCTAACCCCGTAAGCGGTTGTATTTTCTTTCGTCAAGCTTCTTGATTCGTCGTGAGTGCACACGGATCATGGTTTAGATCGATGGCAGGGGTTTCGCCACGTGTAAAGTGATTAAGTGGAGATTACTCTCCAATTACATGCTATCATTGTGATTTCAAGGATGCCTGAGGGTGCGACACGTGTCCGGACGGTTATAACCGTCTTAGTGGTGCACGATTGAATTCCTTCAAGAAGATTACTGCTACAATCCGGTGTGACTCCTTATCGTGTGGAATCAGCTAAATCCCAAGTCTGGGCAAACAATATTCAAGTCTGAATATTAGGCGGAAGTGTCTAACTCATGATTTTTATCCTTTGTTTTATGGAGGAAAAGCGCAAGGCTTTATGATTTCCTTTGGGCGCGCAAGTGTTGACTGTTGTTGGCATTTTAAGCCTTTCTTTTGGTAAGACCAGTGCGCGGCCACGCAAGGTAAAAAGGCTGAAAAGGCAAGGTTGTGGTATGGTCCCAAGTATTTATTATAAGGTTTTTGGGACCTTACCCCTTCAAGTCCCCCCAGTCTAGTGTTGCACTTAAGTAAGTGGAGCACTGAACTTATAAGAGGGAAAAGCTTTTGGCGCGAAAATGTGGAATCTTCTATGAGAAGTTTTTACTTTGTTTATAAAAAACTTTTTCTGGTGAGAAATTGTGATTTTCCCTTTGTAATTATGACCTGACGTTTTGTGACGTCAGTTTGTAATAAAAAATTGGTACTTTGTGATATTTTTCTTCCTTATCTTGGGATACGTAGTGGCGCTTGTCAGGCTTCATTTATGAGGATATGACGTTTGTTCCTGTAGCGCCGTTTTGGAAAGGACATCTGACATGTAATCATGCCTTTCCATTTTCCCGGAGTTACTTGCCTATATATATATATATTTGGGTGCTCTTTTTTCATTTGTTTGATCTAAAAAGATGAAGGTTACTCGTTCCTTCCGTACCCGACGTCTGCTTGATGTTCTGAATATGTTTGAGGCTGCTGAGAGTCTCTTACTCCTTGCTAGCTCGCCGCCTTTAATAACTGCCGGACCTGAGAAACCAGCATCTTCCGTTCATCCCACAGTGATGGGATCTGTTTCTGAAGTTTGTCAGCCAGAGGTTGAAGAAGAGGCTAATGTTTTATCCGTTGATGCCTTGATGGCACGTTTTCCGGGGCTTCAGTACGGTGGATGTGAACTGGTGTATTCTCGTCGGAAGAATCGTCGTGTTGATCGTGTGTTGGTTGCTGTTGAAGATCCTGCTACCAGTTAGGTTTAACTTGGAAACATTATTTCCTCTTTTTTGATGTTCTTGTAAATATTCTAGTCTTGGTACTAAATTTTTTTGAAGATCATTGCCATGATCTTTGTTATGAAGTGTTTATGCTACACTTGATAATATATACATTTTTGATGCACTGTTGTGCCTGTAAGTTTCAGGTTATGTTTAGATTACAATATGTTGCATATGTTTAATTGCTTTTAGTAGGTAGAGCGAATGAGAATGGTATTGTGCTCATGTGTGAACGTTTGTCTAAAAAGGCGTGTAAGTTTTGCCGTCTTTAGACTGTTCATGAGGTGTACAATGTCTACCATATTGTTTTCGCGTAAACCAAAAGAATTATATGCAATTTGTAATAAACAGTAACATGCGGAAGGATGATGTTTTTATTGATGAGGGCGTAAAGCCACTACTACAAAGTAAAATAGAAAAATACATCGAATGTGTAGTTTCATCTTTTAGCTTACATATAACACCTGCGCAGTTGTTGCGCGTTCCAGGTGTGAGGAACTATTGTTCCATCAAGTCTCTTTAGGGTGTATGCTCCCTTGCCTAAGACCTCATTGATGATGTATGGTCCTTCCCATTTTGGTGCTAATTTGCCTGGTTTTTCCGCGTTGGAAGCTTCATTGTCGCGCAAAACAAAATCACCAGGGACAAATGTGCATATGCGGACGCGTGCATTGTAATATTTTTCGAGTTTGGATTTGTACCTTGCTTCTGTAATGGCGGCGTTTTCGCGCCTTTCTTCAAGAAGGTCTAAATCCAATCTTCGCTCTTGCTCATTGTTTTGTTTTTCCTCGTAATGGATATGAGCAGTTTCGTCAGCTAGACATTTTCGGAGATGTGACACGTGGAATGTGCTATGTATCCCACTTAACTCCTCGGGCAGTTCGAGACGGTATGCTACCTTGCCAACCCGTTCTAATATTTTGAATGGCCCGATAAATCTTGGGCTCAACTTTCCTCTTTTTCTAAACCGAATTATTCCTTTCCACGGCGATACTTTCAACATTACTCTATCGCCCACCTGAAATTCAATCGGCCTCCTTCGTTTATCCGCATATGACTTTTGTCGATCTTGTGCTACTTTCAAGTGTGTTCGGACCAAATCGATTTTCTCATTCGTAGTTCGGATTATATCCATATGTGCTAGTTCACGTGGACCCACTTCTCCCCAACACACCGGGGTTCGGCACTTTCTACCATATAACATTTCATACGGGGCCATTCCTATGCTCGCGTGATAACTGTTGTTATATGAAAATTCGACCAAGGGTAGATAGACATCCCAACTACCTCCGAAGTCGATAATGCAAGCCCGTAACATTTCCTCCAATGTCTGTATCGTTCTTTCGCTTTGCCCATCCGTTTGTGGATGGTAAGCAGTGCTTATGAACAGTTTAGTTCCCATTTGTTCTTGGAACTCACGCCAAAAGTTTGAGGTAAATCGAGTATCTCTGTCAGACACAATGGATATCGATACTCCATGACGTGCCACGATCTCATTGGTGTATACCTCCGACATTTTCTCGGATGTATAAGTCTCATGAATCGGAATGAAGTGAGCACTTTTCGTCAATCTATCCACGACTACCCATATAGCATCAAACCCGCGGTTGGTCTTGGGCAATTTGGTCAGCAAGTCCATCGTAATTTGTTCCCATTTCCAAACTGGGATATCCAATGGTTGCAGCTTACCATATGGTTTTTGGTGCTCTGCTTTGACTTGCAAACAGGTCAAACACTTCTCCACGTATTTCACCACATCCCTCTTCATTCCGGGCCACCAATAGTTTTGTTTAAGATCGTTGTACATCTTGGTCGCACCCGGATGAATAGAATATCGGGATTTATGGGCTTCATCAAGTAGTAGCGCCTTCACTCCACAAGTATTTGGTACCCATATTCTTCCGGATCGAGTCTTCAACCCGTTCATTCCATCCGACAAGTCTTTTAACTGGCCGATTATTCTTTCCTTCTTCCAGTTCTCCTCTTTTACTGCTTCTACTTGCGCTTCTCGGATACGTTCAAGTATACCCGAGGTCACCACAAGCTGCATCGATCTTACTCGTATTGGGACATAGTCCGTTTTTCTGCTCAGAGCATCCGCCACCACATTTGCTTTTCCAGGATGGTAGTGTATTTCACAGTCGAAATCCTTCACCGTTTCTAACCATCGCCTCTATCGCATGTTTAACTCTTTCTGATCGAAGAAGTATTTTAGGCTCTTGTGATCGGTGAATATGGTGCACTTTACCCCATACAAATAGTGCTTCCATATTTTTAACGCAAACACCACCGCAGCTAATTCGAGATCATGCGTTGGATATTTCTTTTCATGTATTTTCAATTGCCTCGAGGCATAAGCTATGACTTTGCCCCGTTGCATCAAAACACATCTGAGCCCCGATAATGAGGCATCCGAGTAAACCACTAAGTCTTCGACTCCGTCCGGCAATGTTAATACCGGAGCTTGAGTTAACTTCTCTTTTAGCGTTTGAAACGCTCTTTCTTGTTCAATGCCCCAAATGAACTTCTCCTCCTTCCGGGTTAACTTTGTTAGTGGCGACGCAATCTTGGAGAAATCTTGAATGAATCTCCTATAGTATCCCGCAAGCCCTAAGAAGCTTCTAATTTCCGAAGGGTTCTTCGGGGGATTCCATTTCGATACGGCATCGATCTTTGACGGATCAACCAATACTCCATCGGCACTTATGATGTGGCCGAGAAATTGTACCTCTCGTAACCAAAAGGCACACTTAGAGAACTTCGCATACAACCTTTCTCGTCTAAGTGTCTCTAACACCTCTCGTAAGTGGTGTGCATGTTCAGCTTCACTTTTCGAATATACTAAAATATCATCGATGAACACGATGACGGATTTATCCAGCATCGGCTTGCAAACCCGGTTCATGAGATCCATGAAAGCCGCGGGTGCATTTGTTAGCCCAAATGACATTACGAGGAACTCGTAATGTCCGTATCGCGTGCGGAAAGCCGTCTTCGGCACGTCTTCCTCCTTGACCTTTAGTTGGTGATACCCCGATCTAAGGTCAATCTTTGAAAACCAGTTCGCACCTTGTAATTGGTCAAACAGGTCATATATCCTCAGAAGTGGGTATCGGTTCTTTACCGTGAGTTTGTTTAACTCCCGATAATCGATACACATGCGCATGCTTCCGTCTTTCTTTTTCACGAACAGTACCGGTGTGCCCCAAGGAGACACACTCGGCCTTATGAATCCTTTGTTAAGCAGGTCTTGAATCTGGGACATCAACTCTTGTAATTCCGACGGCGCGAGTCGGTACGGTGCTCTAGCTACAGGTTTTGCGCCCGGAATCAATTCGATTCCGAACTCTACTTCCCGTTCTGGCGGTATCCCCGGTAAATCTTCCGGAAACACATCTTCAAAATCCCGTACTACCGGTACGTTTCCAATCTTCAGTGATTCCTTCTCGGGCTCATTCGCGTATATCATAAACGCCTTGCATCCTTGCTTCATAAGCTTGTGAGCTTTCAACATCGAGCATATTATGGGGTTACCTCCTTTTTCGCCATAGATAGTGACGTGTTTCCCGCTCGGAGATGTTAGCTTTATCTCCTTACAAAAACACACGACCTTTGCGTGGTGCTGAGATAGCCAATCCATCCCAACGACTACTTGAAATTCCCCCATTGACATCGGGATTAGGTCTATCAAGTATTCTTCAACGTCGATGCTTAATTTGCAGTCTCGACAAACATCACAAACTATAAAACTTTTGTTGTCCCCTATTTCAACTTCTAAGGGCACAGATAATTTCGTCAATACAAATGAAGGATGTCGAATAAATCCATGCGAAATGAAGGATTTATTCGCACCCGTATCAAACAATACACGTGCTGGAATTGAGTTAATTGTGAATATACCTGAGACCACATCGGGTTCCGTTTTTGCTTCAGCCTCGGTAAGTTGGAAGGATCTACCCTTTGCCTTAGATGCTTCCGCTGGAGATTCTTTAACGTCTCTCTTTCCAACTAAGTCCGGGCATTCGGACTTTTTGTGGCCGGGTTGATAACAGTTGTAACAAACTGAGACTTTACCCGGGCATAGCGACGTCGTGTGCCCCGTCTTACTACATATGGGGCATGGTTTGTCTTTGAACCGACATTCTCCCTTGTGTCCTTTCCCACACACTTTACAACTTGGCGACCCACCTTTAGCATCCACCTTCTTTCCCGATTCTCCAGTTCGAGCTTTCTTTGTAGGGTTTGGATTTACATCATGAGCCCTTTGCTCACCCCTTTCAACTTGTTTCTTCAACTCGATTTCCCGTTCCCGGGCAACGTTTATGATCTCAGTAAGGGTCTCGTATTTTGAAGGAGTCATAAATTCCCTATATTCAGCGCTCAACATGTTATAGTAGTAGTATATTTTTTGTTCTTCGTTCATCACCAATTCACTACTAAACTTCATCTTATCCATAAACATCGCCGTAATCTTGTCTATGGTCTCACCCTTGTGCCTGAGTTGCATGAATTCCTCTTTGATTTTATTAATGACCGCCTTGGGACTATGATGTTTAAGAAATGGTGTCTTAAACTCCTCCCATGTCATTACTCTTGCGGCTTCAGCCCCAATTTCATTCTTTTTATTGTCCCACCAATCTTTGGCTTGCCCTCTCAACTGACCCGTTCCGTAAGCAACAAAGTCGCTTTCGTCACAATGGGTCCTTTCAAACACCCCTTCAATATCGCCCAACCATCTTTGGCAAATTATTGGGTCAACCTCCCCATTGTAGATTGGCGGTTTACACGCCATGAATTCTTTGTATGAACACCCTTTACGTTCTCCCGATTTCTCTTTCATAAGGTTGACACTATCCTCCAACCTTTTGACTCGTTCCTCGACAAGTGACAACACCGTGTTTTGAATTTTGTCTATAAACCCGGATAGACTACCTTCAATTGCCTTCCCCACTTCTTCGGTAATTATCTCTTTCATTCGTTCGGTGCTTGTCGGCACCGGATCATTATCGTTTCCTTTCGACATCTTGAAACTGAAATGTTTACATTAAACGTTAAACATTTCATTTATAACATTATTTCATTTGTTTCGGTTTAGCCAAGTTCCCAACTTGCTTCAACCGTTCACATTTGGTGCATTTTCCGGGTTTGAGTGAATTAACACACTCTTCCCATGCACATCAACTCACTTCTCAATTTACTTCTCATTTCTTACATAAAATATAATCTATTAAAATAATAAATTAATTCTTACCGGACGATCAATCAAGCTTGAACCGAACACTTGTTGACAACCTTAAGCTCTGATTACCAACTTGTAAGACCCGTCTAATTACTACTTGAATTTAATAATAATTCATACAATTTTATATAAAAGATGTCCAACTTATAACATAAGTTCCGTAGATAAAGTTCATAAGTAGCAAAACATTAGTCGACTAACGACTAATTCAAACATTCATAAGTTGTTTAACAAATTGTTTACATTCCAAAAACATTGTCTATTAAAGTTAGATATCGCGGAAGCTTCTAAAGTGTGTTCGGTCCTTCAAAACTTGATTTATCATCGTCCACGTACTTGCCATACCTAGAAACTGGAAATTTTTAACAAAGATTAGTGTTAGAGTTCTTAGAAACATTACATAATCGAAACTACGCTTAAAATGGATTCGATTTAACAAAGATATGCAGAATTCAACATGAATGTCAAGGTTCTACCGTAACTTACGGTAGTCACCGTAAGTTACGGTAGCTCCTGGGAAACTTTGGTTCCACCGTAAAACAGGATGAATCCACCATAACATTTTGGTCCCTACCGTAAATTACGGTATATACCGTAATTTACGGTAGACTCTGGAATGTTATGTTTTGTTTGATTTGTTTGTTTACTCGAGCCAAATTCTCGGATTTCATTCCTACAAACCAACATGTTAAATCCTCGTATTCCAATATGTCGTTTTTCAATGATAACAAAAGACCAATTTATTAGATTACGAAGCATTTGCCACGCATTAATCGATTATTCGACCCGTTTGGCTCATCTACGGAATCCTCCATTATGATGACTACCAACAAGTTCTAACCAATCCTGGTCTTATTAATAAATATAGCGATCATTATCGCTTCAAATTAAGACAGCCTTTATTCTACAATTCACTATACTTATGCAAATTATCAAAGTTTACCCAATGTAACGAGTCAAGTTACATACCTTCAATGTACGCCTTTCAAACGCAAGTCACCACCAGCTTGTCCGCTCGATGCTCCGGTATCCTTCCCTATAGAGTTCAACCATAACATGTTTAGAACTCCTTTTCAATTACACATTACATAATCCGCCCAAACATCACAATACACGTTTTAACTTAATTTGCAGTTTTTTTGAGCCTTCTTTGAGGCATTTCTACAAACACTTATAGGGCAGAATTTTATATCACTTATATTCTAATTCATGGCTTGTCTCTTGGCCTCGATTAACATTAATTTAGCTACCACATATAGAATTAAGCAAGAAATTTTCATGAATCAGTTTCTATGAATCAATTTACGCTAGGATAGCCTTCTAAACTCTAGTGTTCATCATTTTCTCACAAAACCCATGAATCACCTTCAATGTGTTCATGAGATTTACAGAATTTAGGCATGATTTCACATATTGTTGTCTAGGTTTTACTCCTAGACACTATATCATTCCTATTCTACTCAAATAACAAACATGCATCATCAAATTTCAGATTTCCTAAATTCATGAGAATTTCGAGTAGAGAATTCTCATCAAATTTTACATACCTTATAACCATCTTGCGATGAGGATCACAAATCTAAGCTCGGATTTCGTTTTGGATCAGATTTGAACCTGCAATTTGAGAGTTTGGTGAATGTTAGGGTTTTTGAGAATGGGGGTCGCCCTTCTCCTGCTCTTGATCGATCTAGACATCACAAGAGTGTGTTTGTTTTTGTTTTATGTAATTAAGTTTCATATTTAACAACATAGGCCCCTCAACTTTCAATTGGGTTTATAATTTAGGCTTTTTACTTTATTCATGTGTTACGACAAGACTCCTAACTAACCGGGTTATTTATCCTAGTTAGCTTATTCTCGTTTATTTTACACTCTATAATTCTAATATAAAGTTTTACATTTTCGGGGTGTTACAACATGCGTCTCTTCGACGTGAATTCGGCATTGGTTGGTAACTTCTTCTAAATAATACATTATTGGATAAATGTAACATTAGTAAACAGCATTACTAATAGTTGTAAAAACATTAAATTCTTATATGTGTTAAATTAAAAATAAATAATTTTAATAATTTAGTAAGTACCTGAGTAACGGTTCTTCCTTCACCTACAGACACAACTTCTTCATCCTCATAGATGTCCTGGTCAACATTAATGAAATAATTAATATAATGCTAAAATAATTAAAACTTTTACTGCTAATGCTAAATACATACGTACCTTGAATACATTCTCAACATAATCAGCCTTCGATATCTCAAGTACACTTTCATCGTCAGATTCAGGTTTCTTCGAAAAGCAAATCTCAGTCTCATCTCTATAAACTACTACCTCAAAAACAACATCATCAATTCTGCTAAACACAAGCAAATCATCCTCAAGTATCCCAACATCGTTGTACATTTCCGGCCATCCTCTAGCAAATACAAAGTTTGTATCAACCTTAGACGCCTCAACATTCCAATAGGAACCCTTATAACAGATTTGAAATTTGGCACTTGGTGGGCTGTTTACGTAAAATTGTTTAATGAAGCAGTCTTCGATTACCTGCATAAAATTAAAAGTAATGAATACTATACGTGAAGTATGTAACATATGAGAATAAGTGTTGACACGTTTAAGATGCAAAAGGATTCAAGTTAAGATCAATAGTCATACCGTAAAACCAAATATTGCATAACGATTAAACGTGAAATAAGATTCACCACACATGTCATCAACAAAACATGAAAGTTCAAGCCCAAAATTACCTAACGGTCTGAAAACCAACAAAGTATCCCTCGGAAAATTGAGATCTTTAACAACACTGTCCCGACCGTCAGTTATTATTGGCGTTGAATTTTCTGTTCTGACCCTCACAACCCATTTTTTACCAGACTCATGATAGATTCGCAACTTATTTTTTTGCCAACAATCTCCCCACTTTTGATTAGCAAAGGCTATAGGTACATCATGTATATAATTTTTAAGTAGTGTAAGAAAATATAAACCATAACAACTGTTAAATGTATATCTCAATAAAAATAAATTATGTATATAAAAACATGTCATACCAGTTTCAAAGATTGTGGGTTATCAAGAAACTTGACAAATGTAGTATACATGATAAAACCTGAATCAGTAAAGATGTTAAAAGATTGAAATTAAAAACTTGGCTTCGAAGATGAACATTAACTTTTTGTATTAACAGAGTATCTACTGAAATTAATCATAGAAACAGAGTATGAATTAAATTTTTTCTGCAAATAATAACTATTTTAATATGTTCTCAACAAATGATTCAAACACCTAACTAAACTCTTCTTGAATGTATAGCAATAAACGTTTAAAATCGTATTTGTAGCAAGATAGGATTTGAATTAAAATCGGTTAAACAATATAAAGTTCATTACAATATGAATGTACATAACAGTTGCTGAAGAAAAAACAATAAAACCTCCAGTGATTGAAGTGTAGAAGACGGAGAATAAGAAAGTTGAAACCCTAGAAAATGACTGGGAAGAAGAGATTTTTGAAAGAAGTCAGATGATAGATGTTTGATGTGTAATGATGCTAAAGAAATAATGACGGTTGTGTTTTCGTTTTCCCATATTTTCAACAAATGAAAAATATTTACACATACACCCCTTATTGAATTTGTTATTTACAAACATAATAAAAGATCTCTAAAAGATGTCTAACAAAATGTGTTTGGAAACCTCTGTTGGTAGTTGGGAACAGTGTGAGTCAAACAGTCGTTAGATAAACAGAAGTTATGAGAACAGATGATAACTTTCAGCAGTTGTTTTATTTTTAGCTAACATCTGTCCACGTCAGAACTTCTGTTGTCATAATGGATGACAGTCAGCAGTATAGTAAACCAACAGTCATTAGGATAAACAGAAATTATGACAACAGACGGTACCATTTAGCAGTGGATGTATTTTTTGTCAAGCATAAGTTTCAAAAACAGTTGTTTTCAATTGGTGTAACTCAACAGTCGTAAGTCTAACATCTGCTATTAGCCCAACCACTGTTAGTATCAAATCCTCTGTTAAACATTTTAAGATTGAAAACACACCTTTTATAACAGCAGATGCTCTCTTTTGTCAGACTTTAGCTACAACACACCTTTTATACCAGCAAAATATACCGTAAATTCTTCCAAAAAACTGTTATTGACATACAAAATTATATAATAATACTTATAGCAGACCTTATATAATAATACTTATTCTTCATTAGCCAAACCACTGTTAGTATCAAATCCTCTATTAAGCATTTTAAGAGTGAATATCATCTGTTGTTCGTTAACATCTGTTGACCGATAGCAGACCTTTGCATCTTCAGACATTTATTCATCAGCAGATGCTCTCTTTTGTCAGACTTTAGCTACACATCACCTTTTACAACACCAAAATATACGGTAAATTCTTGCAAAAAACTGTTGTTGAGAAACAAAATTATATAATAATACTTAGGAATGACTGAAATAATTAAAATGAAGATGCGATAACAAAGATTAATACTATTAAAATTTATTCATTTAGTCAACAGTGGTAAATCAAACAGTCGTTAGCATACACAGTTGTTTCATCATCAGCAGATGTTCTCTTTTACCAAACTTTAACTACAACAGACCTTTTACAACTCCAAATATTGACTCTCTGTAATTTGTAGGAGCACAGATTCTTCAAAAAACTACTATCAATGATCAAATTCTAAACATCTGTTTTATCTTTGCACTCACCTTGTAAGACCCTAACACGTATTTGACAAAAGTCGCAGCGGAAATTCGTGCCATAAAATTTCTTTCATTACAAACGTCTTGACTTACTTGAAGGTTTATTTTAAAAATATCTCTTTTACAAAACAAAAGCATAACTCCCGTTTACTAAAGTACATACTCGATTATTCCCGTACAATCTATCTTGTGACTCGGTCTTCGATCTCTATTCCTTGTGATAATCGCCCGTGATCCGCACAACCTGCACTCACCACATACATTCCTAACATTAGCACACATTATATAAACAAGATTCTTTCACGTACACTTCACATTTCGTCCTTTTCAAACTTTAAGCATTTCATCTGCTTATCCATTTCCTGGTGAGGCTTCAATAACGTACCTGCATTACTTTTCATTCTCAAGGTACACCATTAATAATGTTAACACTCAACGTGTCTAAATCATGCATACATACGTACTTACATACATACATACTTACACATCTACATACGTACATACCTTTCCTACAACTTTACATACGTGCATACACTCATACATGTCTTTATTCATACATACATACATACACAACTACATACGTACATACCTTTTCTACACCTTTACATACATGTATACACTCATACATATCTTTGTGCATACATACATACACATCTACATACGTACATACCTTTCCTACATCTTTACATACATGTATATACTCATACATATTTTATACATACATACATACACATCTACATACGTACATACCTTTCCTACATCTTTACATACATGCATACACTCGTACATATCTTTATACATACATACATACACATCTACATACGTGTACAAGATCTTGCATACTTCTTACATACTCATGCGTTGATTACATGGGACTTAGACTTTGATTTATAGCCCATAAACATCTAAGGATCGATCAAAATCATGTTTAGGAAGCCCGCCGTAGTCCACGGATAACAAACCGAAGCCTACGATGCATGAATCAACTTAAATAACAAATTTCATGTTTTTGGACTTGGGGAGGGCGTCGGCGACGGCCCTAGGGCCCGTCGGCGACGACCCGTGGTTCTTCCCGTAGCCAAAAACCCCGTAGACAGGTAAATAACCCGTCAGCAAAAAAACTAACTTTCTAGAGCCCGTCGGCGACTACCCTTAACCCGTCGGCGACTACCTCTAGAAATGGCACTTTTCTGCAGTTCCGTTTTGTCGTCCGTACGCACTAAAACGCGCATAACTTTTGAACCGTTTACCCGTTTAACCTCCCGTTTCTTCCTACATGCTTGTAAATTCACATTCTATCATATGAACTTAAAATCCCACATCCGGATTAAGGAAATTCTTAACTTACACGCTATCGTCTTATTATTCATTTATGATTTATTCGACCCGTTCATGCATTCATCCACAAAACTTGTTTGTTTGACCATAACTTCTTATGAACCTAATAATGTCAACATTGTATATCATACAAGATTAAGTTCTCGGATGTCTTGCATCCTCTTGACCCATTTTCGCTCAAGAGCTTATTTTGACCTGTTAAGGGTATTTGCGCATTTTAAGGTCCTTAGCTTACGAAAACCATACTTCTCGCTTTCTTTCTTTTTTTCAAAACATTCATTTAATCAAATAGCTTGTTTATAATCAACTTTTAAGACCATTTGCTCGTTTTACCCATCAAGGGCGTTTTTGTCAACTTTGCTCTATCCTTAACAACAAAGGACTCCCTTGCATAAGTAACCAATCCTACTACTTAGCTACAATTCTTAATCACACATACCTTGCTCGGATCAAAGCTAAGATCCGTTTAATACTTCATCGGTCTCATACAATTCTTTCCTACTTGACCTCGATCATCATACTTAATTAAATTGCACATAACTTTACATAAACAACTAAGAAGTGATTACAAAAATCACTTACCTCGTGCATCCATGTTCATACTCGTTTCCTCGTCACTTTTTGACCCGTTAGCCTTCCGTGCTTGATTCCGTCTTGACATGATTCCTATACTTCCATGTCATCGAAATCACATTCTTATTAGCATACATAATTGTACATGTTAACGATCATATCGATCGCATAATTCCTATTTGACTTTCATTAGTTACTTCTAGCAAGCATAATACATGTGACCAAATTCATATCATTTCAAACTCATGTAAACCATCATGTCATCGCATTAAACACACATTCGTCAAACACGCTCCATATAACTTACCTTAATCTTACAATTATGACAACACGTCTAACCATCCTTCTTATACACGGTTGACTTTTAGAAGTCAACGGTTCATTTAGTTTAACTTTCGACTTATCATTATATACCCGTAACATCATAATCGACTATACGGACGACAATATATACATTTTATCATACGATTGGTGTGCGTACCACCTTTTAAGCATAACGTACAACTAATTCATGTACAATCTTCTAAATTCATACATAGTTCATCAAATCCTTCTACTAATCAACATGTGGTATTTAAAATTAAACATCAAACATATTATCATCACATTTTATTCAATTCATCTAACAACAATTCATCATTTCTTATCCAATTTCTTTAAACATTCACACATATAAACGATTTCAAACATCAATAATATGAACATATTATCATTTTCATCATATCATCAAAACCCACTTCATAACTATTTTTCTAATCACTTACAAGTGATCAAATCTTAAGTTCTTCATAATTTCTTCATGCTTTTGATGTGTGTACTACCTCCTAAGCATAGTGTACAACTAGTTCATGCATATCCTTCAAATCTCATACATAATTCATCAATTTCTTCCTTCTAATCAACATGAATCATACATGCATAAACATCAAACATACTACTATCACATTTCTTTCAATTCCTCTAACAAGAATCCATCATACAAATCAAAATACATCAACATTCAACAAGAATTAGACATGGATGATGATTCAAATCATCATTCTCACCATAACTAGTGGGTTTCACCCTTAAACATCAAATTAACCTAATTCATGCATAATCCATGTTCCAAATGATGATTCTAACACATACTCATACTCAATTTCATACAAATTCGTGATTTACATCATAACTCGCTTCATGCATAATCACCAAACTAACTTTTAAGACATACCTTGCGATCCCCTTGTGAAGGTGATCATTAATCTATGCTCGGTTATGAATTTGAGCTTCGTTTGACTCCTCAATTTGATGATTATGTTAGAACTAGGGTTTGGTTCATGGGGAGTTCCCCTGATCGATCTAGAACACACACGATGTGTGTGTCGTGTGTGTGTTTGTTTTGTTTACAAACATAACTTTCCCCTTTTTCAACTTTGGTCCCTCATGTTTATTACTTACTCATAATATTGGCAAAACTCTTGTCTTTTCATACTTCTAACCACACACTTAACTAGGTTAAATAGCCTAGTCATTTATTTCATGCTAAGTCATATGGGACACACGATAATTATAAACATTCGGGTTTTGGGGTGTTACACATCTGTTCACCATCAAACCGACCCTTGATACTATTAAACCTCTGTTGACTTACCAAACAGATTTTCAAACACAATTCAACATCAACATAATCTGTTCACCATCAAACCAACCCTTGATACTATTAAACCTCTGTTGACTTACCAAACAGATGTTCAGACACAATTCAACATCAACATTATATGTTCACCATCAAACCAACCCTTGATACTATTAAACTTCTGTTGACTTACCAAACAGATGTTCAGACACAATTCAACATCAACATAATCTAAATCAAACTCAAACACTAAATAAGTAAAACTAAAACGCAACATAGATTCATAAGATTAAAATTTATTCATTTATTCATGACATTAAAAGTCCAATAATTACATGACATACTGAACAACATTAAAGTTCAAATCTAACAATAACAGTAAGAATTAAGAAACTTTAGCTTCAACTCCATCGATTACTGAACCTCTCGATGTATGTCCTTTAGCATCGCCATGAACTCCACGTCTCTATCACTGCACTCTATATTACTGACAACACAAAGCTCACGAATGGAAGTTGAAGGCATCCGCATAAGATCTCTGGAAACCTGCTCTCTAGTGAACAGGCCAACTTGCAATCCATCAAAACATCTCTTCAGCTCTTGAAGAGTAGCCCTATCTTCATACACCTGGTCCACGATTTGCCTGATAAAACGCTGCTTTAAATCATCTGATTTTGCATTTGTGAATGACGCCATTTGAATAAACTATATTACTCGAATTTCCTGAAAGTATGATATCTTCGTAGGAAGATTTTCTGAAAAATAGGTGAAGTGACTATGAGTTTATATACTGAAATTTGTAATTGTGAAAATGTGTAGATTTAATATAAACATATTAATGTATATTTCAAAACAATAGTCTTTTAATGCAAAAACCTTTTCAAACCCCAACTCTTATGGGAAAACTGTAAAATTAAATACCAAGAAACCAAAAGGACAAAATTTTGAAGTTCAAAGAACAAATGCAGATTATCACAATTACAATTAACCTTTTCATTTACCATGTAGACGCATTTTTAAACTCTATAAAAGACCGATGATTACTTTTGATTCAAAACATCAACAAATTGTCCTACAAAGAACAAAGAACAGACGAAGAACTAAACAGAAAAGTCGACATAAACAATGACACTAATTACAACAAAACCTGGAACAGCATAGCATTGCTCGATGCAGTCCTCCACTCTCCTCCATCAGAGTTCCAGAAGAATGCAGAAGAGTTTCTGACACAACTTCTAAAACAGGATCAGAAAATATGCAACATGCTAACTGACCTAAAATTCAAAAGAGAGCATGAAATCACATGGAGAAAGCCCAGAGTCTACGAAATCCTAGCAAGTGTTAACTCTAGCTTGTAATCTATACTTTATAAATATTTCATTAAATAATATTAACATGCATCTTAACATATTCTAAAATGTCAGTGTCAATAAAAACTATCAACATCATCAACAGTTAATCAAAATAAGAAACAAACCTTCAATGCAAACGTCTCCTCTCAACTGTTGTAGCACATCTGACTTTCGATTTAACAAAATCGAACAATGCAACTCTCCCATCAAAGAAGGTAGCACATGCAACTTTTCACGATGTTGCAACAATTATACTGCAAAATCGATATTGAAAGGTTGATGTGTGATGGGAAGCTTAATTGAAACGACGATGTTGGAACAACGATACTGGAACGATAACATGTAAACAGAATCATCAAAATTCAAACAAAGAAGTGGAATAAGAGATTAGCGGCTGAATCACGAGAAAGATGCATTTGAGAGAGAGAGAGAGACACGCTCGCAGATATGAGCGAGAGAGATTTGAATGTGGAGCCTTCAAACCTATGTCTTATTTATAGGATTAGAATATATGGTTTGAATTTTGAATTTTGAATGTGGAGCCAGAATTTTGAATTGGGAACAGATGTTTGATTATAAAATGTTGAGGGCAGATGTTGAGGGAACTAGATTTGAGGTTTTGAATTTTGAATTTTGAATCGTCAGAGGTTTAAGGCAGTGGTTTGAATTTATAACATAGGTTTGAATTTTGGAGATAGGCAGTGGTTTGATGGCAGGCCTTTGGAATATGAATGTGGGCCACCTTTGAATTTTAAAGTCTTTTAATATTAAGCTTTATGATGTAATAATGACATAAGAAAAGCATTGTTGGACAGCCTCTCCTGCTGACACGTCAGCTTTTCTTATGTCATTGGGATTTCTCCTTTTATAGAAAGCATAGATGTTAGTGCATTTATTTTAATTTTCTTACATTATACAATGCATATTTAATAATAATAATAATAATAATAATAAACAAAAAATACGAAATAATAGGGTAACAAAAACACAATACAATATTAAAAAAATATGAAAATATAGAGCTAAAAAACCCGGAAATAGGGTATAAAATACCCGAAATAGGGTATTTTATTACCCGGAACCGAACCCTACCCGAAACCGGGCACATAGGGTATGGTTTTTTGGTTAAATAACCGGAACCGAACCGGTTATAACAATAACCGATTCCAACCCTTAAAATGAGAAGCCGAAACCGGTTCAATACCCGGAACCGATTATTAAAAGTACCCGGTTTGTGCACCTCTAACTCATCTTACGAGTCACAGGAGCCTTAGTGGCTGTTTGGCTAAGCTTATTTTAGTGACTTATTTACTTATTTACTTTTTGAAAAGTTAAAAGGTGTTTGGGTTAGCTTATTATGTAAGAGGAATAAGTAAATAAGTCATTCCATTATGACTTATTTGCTTTTCAAATAAGCAAATAAGTAAATAAGTCAAAAAAAATAAGCTTAGCCAAACAACCCCTTAATTGGGCCCAATACTAAAGCTTAAAGGAACATTGTAAAAATCTGCGTAAAAGCCGGTGGAAAGATCGTTAGTGTATGCCCACCGCACTACTAATAACGCAAATTATAGTGTAAAAATTCTCTACATAAAAGTCGTAATATGCCTATATAGTACTGTATAATGAAGGAATAGTGTATGTTTAATTTAGTGTGTACGAGTTGCACCGAGCATAAATTTACTACTGACGGGCCACACATAGAATAATAAATTAAACATAAAAAGAAATGGCAAATCTCGAGTAGAGCGCACCTTTGGGTCATACCGTGCGTTACAGTCAAGAGCGAGGACACTCAATGTTGTGCATGGTTGGCACTCCAATTTAAATAAGGTTGGCATATCGTGTCAGACACGATAACCTGAGGGGCTAGACACGAACACCACATGGTAACTTCTCGTGTCATTTTTTTTTCCAAACACAAACTTATTTATAGAATTTTAACACCATAAGACACGAACCTGTTGATTGAGAGCCATGAATATAATTATCAGATGTTGGCATGTGGCTGAGAGAGAGACGATTTCAACATTAGGGTTTTTTCAATTGTGAGGCCACGAAGTATAACCCCCACCCCACATCCATTTATTTGTATAATAGTATTATTAACATGTCTTAACGGATGATTAACATGTTAACAAGTCTTTAACTTGTTTAGACACAAAATTATCAGGCCTCATTGTGTCGACCTGTATGTTTAAGATACGAAACTTGTTAAGGTTGTGTGGGTTTGTGACGTGTTATTGTGTTCGTGTCTGAAATTGCTAGTCCTAACTTTACTCGAAATAAAATACATAACAATAATCTTAGAGATAAATTTTTACATCAAATACCCAAAATTAGGGCTGTGCAACGGTTCAGAACCGGATCGAACCAAACCGAACCAGGACCGAATCAGAACCGTTTAATTCTAAATACAAGAACCGAAACCGAACCGTATTCTAACGGTTCCGTTTCGGAACCGGATTAAACGGTTCTAGCGTAAACGGTTTTTGCCGGAACCGGTTGTCAATTAAATCCTAAAACTAAGAACAAAATAAAAACAATTAAAACAATAAACCGTTTAAAACATATAACTAAGAGTTGCAACATCCACAATTCAAATTAATCAGAGTAAAAGTAGCAACAATAAAATGTTTTAAACCGAAAGTATACAATGTAAAAAACTAAAAGTTAACTAAAAAACTTTTAGTTAACCATCACAAAAACTTCATTCAAACATTATGTCAAAACTAGTTTTATATTCTTTAATACTAGATACATTTTTTAAATATAATATTGTAAGTTTAAATGAATTAATAGGGTTTTTAAATATATTATTAAAAGTTTAAACCAAAACGAGTTCTAGCGGTTCTTTAAACGGAACCGTCAGTTATAACCGGAACCGAACCGGGAACCGTTTTCTCCCAAACTTAAGAACCGGACTCTAAATACAACAATACGGTTTGGATATGACGGTTCCGGTTTGGTTCCCCAGTTCTGGCAGTTCAGAACCGTAAATTGCTCAGCCCTACCAAAAATAAAATGCATAAAGAAACAAATAATAATTATCATCAAATTTTGTGTAATTATGTACATGATTTTGATAATTAATCAAATTTTGTATAGCTTTGTGTACATGACTTTAAATGATATTTGTTCCAAATTCACAATGCTCTTGTATCGCCCAAGCTATTTTCCTTTTGGAAAATATATTATTGTTATATTATTTAAGAAATATTCCCTATTTATAGTATTTGTATCTGTTAGGCTTTGTTTGGATGAACTTATTTTACCTCTTTATATGACTTATTGATTTCTTAAAAAAGTTTTTGTAAAATGGTGTGGGTAAGACCATGTGTAATGGGCATTATAGGGGCATGAAGAGGTTGGGGCATTTCTAGAATAATGCCCAATAAGTAGGAAAAAAAAAGGAAACTAATCAATGAAATGACATTAAGGGGGGCATTAACCATTACAAACTTTTTTAATGGGCTTTATGATGTTGATGTGGCGAAAAATGCCCCTTTTGGGCATTAACCATTACGAATGGCCTAATAATGTGAAAAAAAAAAGTTTTTTAGGCATTGAAAAGTAGAAATGAAAAAGTCACATTGTTATGACTTTTCTAAAAAACATATAAAAATGTTAAAAAGTTAATAAAGAGAAATGGAAAATAGGTCTTGGAATCGATTCCCACAATGGGGGTTTTTCTCATATTTATTGGATTTCATCCTGAATTGATGTATAGGCATTGCCTAGTGAAGATGGATATGACGGGTAGTTCTGCTGGTGGCACAATGATACTCCAGTGGTACATCAGTGATCCAAATTTGTCATTCAAAAATAAAAAAAATAAAAAAAGAGCCATTAAAAAAAAAAAAGAGAAATGGAAAAGCTCATCCAAACATAACAAGCCGTTAGTATAATCTTTATAAATAGTCCCTATTTATAGGATTTGTATCAACCGAAAGTTCCATCGAATCAATGACGGATCCAGATTTTTTTTGACGGGGGCACAAAATAGTTAGGTTATAAGAAGGCGGGTCAAAACAAATCGTTTAAAAATGAGTCGGGTAAAACCACCTCATACTTATCCAATTAATGATGTCGTTGTAACTTTTGAATTTTGCAACCCATACAATTAACTTTTTCTTTGCCAATATATACATATAGGAATTATTGTCGGTTAATATTCTTTCTAAAACATTTCTATTTATCTTCTTACTAAAATATTTCATACCTTAATTACATTTTAAAAAAAGAGAGTACTTCTAAAAATAAAAAATAATTTTATATTGAATAAGGTAATAATCGAATATTACAGTTAATCAAAATGAATACCAAAAAAACAATAAATCATTTAGTTGAAACGAAAATAAAAGGGTAAAATATCATCTATTGCTGTGCAACTCATACATACTGATTATCTCAATTACAGTGCAGCAACCCCAATAATATACTATTAACCTAAAATAAATTAAAAAGTCATCTTCTTCACCTCCAAACACAAACACAAACACCACCATACTTATAGTATCCGCCACTGCATCGAATACCTTTCTTCCATCCATGGACTTCTTGGAGAAGCGAAAGCGAAAACTTGAAGAAAACGACGTCGTAACTCCACCTCGTGACTTTCTCCACAAAGTCATCAAAACTCTCACACACAAACAACTCTCAGATATCGTTCTAACCGCCTCCCTCCGCCATGCAGACGTACTTAAAGCCGTCCAATCAATCACGGATACAAGTCGTAGCCTCCTCATACGCGGCCTTACCGAAAAAACAACATCCGAAACACTCCGCCAGTATTTCGCAACCTACGGTGATCTCGATCATGCATTTGTAGTTACTACCATGGGCAAGGGTTTCGGATATGTAATGTATAAGCATGAAGATGGCGCCATTAGGGCTTTAAAGGAACCATACAAGTTAATTGATGGGAGTATGGCTTTTGTTCAACTTTCTTCATTAGCATTTATGGATGGTGGTATGTTTGGTTATGGTGGTGTAGGACAAGGGCCCTCGGTGGGGCATTCGCAGCCCTTACATTCGAATTCGGATGGCTTGTCTTCGTATGCAGTGGCGGATCCAGGGGTGTTTTGGAGGTTCCCGGGAACCCCCTTAGTTTGGAAAAAAAATGAAAAAACATAGTGGAAATTTTGTGTGATTTGAAAAAAATAGCGAGAATTAGTGAAAATCCATCAAAAGGAACCTGGTGAGAAAAATTTCTGGATCCGCCACTGTTCGTATGGTATCAAAGCAAGTGCCCCAACTGTTCCAGGATCATCAGGTGGTGTAGGACAAGGGCCCTCGGTTCTGAATTCGCAGCCCTTACATTCGAATTCGGCTGGCTTGCCTTCATATGGTATCAAAGCAAGTGCCACAACTGTTCCAGGATCATCAGGTGGTGCGTATAAGCCGGAGGTAGTGAATTCGAACAACAAAAGTTCAATGCAGGGTTCTTTTTTTGATGGTGGAGGATATAATGGTAACAGTGCAGCTGCGTTGTCAGTTGCTACGACACCTGCAGTTCATGTTCAAGGATTAGGTGATAGGGTGAAGCAAGAGGTAGTGAATTCGAACAAGGAAAGTTCAATGAGGAGGGATTTAGGTTTGATATATGGTGTTGGAAAACCTAGTAGTGTTGCTGCATATAGCGGTGGTAATTTTGGTGGATCAGGATTACCTGGCGGACCTGGTGGTGGAGGACAAGGATTGCGGTTAGAGCATTCGCATAGTGTCAATGGTAACGACGTAGCTTCATGGTCAAACACTACAACTTCTGAAGTTCCTGTTCAAGGATCAGTTTATAGAGTTGAGCGAAAAGTGAAGAGGGAAGTGAAGCAAGAGATGGTAGATACAACTGCTAAAGTTCAAGGATCAGATGAAAGGGTAAAGCGAGAAGTGAAGCGAAAAGTGAAGCGAGAGGTGGTAGATACAACTGCTAAAGTTAAAGGATCAGATGAAAGGGTAAAGCGAGAGGTAAAGCAAGAGGTGGTAGATACAACTGCTAAAGTTCAAGGATCAGATGAAAGGGTAAAGCGAGAAGTAAAGTAAGAGGTGATAGATACAACTGCTATAGTTCAAGTACACGGATCAGGTGAATGGGTGAAGCGAGAGGTAAAGCAAGAGGTGATAGATACAACTGCTATAGTTCAAGTACACGGAACAGGTGAAATGGTGAGGCGAGAGGTGGTGAATACAAACCAGCAAAGTGAAGCAATGGTGGTGTGGGACGGACGTGATCAGTCTATGGGAATGAGTTCTGGAGATTACTATTGTTTGTCATCTGATTCTGATGACTAATTAATCCAGCAGCAACATAAAAGGTATCTCGCGAGTCGTGACTTTATAAGTGTGCTTTTATATGTAAAGGATTACTATTTTTACTGCAACTTTTATGTTTGTATGACCTTTTATTGTTCTTCGAACCTTAAAATTTCATCTTCTAGTTTGGTTTATGCTTATTACCTGTACGTATTTGTGTAATTAATGTTTGCTGCGAAGAGTTTTGCTCTTAAAGCTCTTTGTGTTAATGATACTTTGAGAGCTGTTATATGATGGTTATGAGTGAATCTATGTTTTGTTCAGGTGTCTGGGATGTGGTTGACTTTAGTGCTTCTGGTGGTTTCATGTATGCAGAATATGTGATTGAAAATTGCAGCTTGAATATGTGTTTATTGCAAGTACTTCTTGTTTGTACAAAGTTTTTGTGAAGATGCACAAAGCACAATCACAGTTTTTATTTAATGAATATTTCATGAAACTACATGGTGAATTGCAGTTTATTAGCCCCTTGATGAAAATTTCTGTTTATATATGTTGTTAATCTTTTGATGGATGGTTGTAATGAGGGCGTGATTTCTAACGTGACAGTAAAACGCTGAATGAACCTAACACGAAATTCACAGGTTTGGGTTTAGTCTAAACGGGTTTTGGGCTTACTTATCTTGCTGGACGCATAGCAGTTTTGCCTCTGCGTCATGCTTTTATATGCGATTAATCACTATCTTTATCGCAACTTTTATGTTTGTATGACCCTTTTAATGTTCTTGGCACATTAGAATTTCGTCTTCTAGTTTGGTTTATGTTTTTACCTGTTTTTATGTGATAAATGTTTGATGCTAAGAGTTATGCTTTTTTAAGTCTTTGTGTTAATGATAATTTAAAAGCAGTGACATGATGGTTTTGAGTGAATTTATGTTTTTTTGTTCAGGTGTCTGGGATGTGGTTGGCTTTTGTGCTTCTGGTGGCTTCATGCATGCAGCAAATGTGAAAACTGCAGCTTGAATATGTCTTTATTGCAAGTACTTCTAGTTTATGCAAAGTTTTTTTGTGAAGATGCACAATCACACTTTTTATTTAATGAATATTTCATCAAACTACATGGTGAATTGCAGTTTATTTAGTAATCAATTAGATTTTCTTTATCCCTTGATGAAAGTTAAATTATGTTTATATGTGTTGTTAATCTTTTGATGGATGGTTGTAATCAGGGGTGTGAATTCTAACATGATACAAACAAACTTAATGAACCTCGGTCAGTTTTGGGTCGAACCCGCAAATATGTTTAACTAAATGGGTCGTGTTTGGACTCGTTTATGTTGTAGAAAATTGAAATGAAATGTGTTTTGTGTTATACTAAAACTAATTGGGTATTATGCCAAAAAAAATTTTTAAAAATAAAAGAGAAATGTGCATTGAATTTTTATAATTTAATGTTTAAACATAATTATTTTCATGTACATATGCAATTTTTGTCGTAAATTTGTGATTTAAGAGTGTTAATATGCAAAAAAACTAATCGAGTTAATGGCATTTTTACGTCTACCCATGAAGTCTTGTCGTGTTCATGTACGACCCAATTTTGTGTAAAGATATCAACCCTAACTCGCACATACTTAAAATCATGTTGTGTTTACCCAGTAGATTTGCAAATACGAGTAATATCTGGTGACGTAGTAACAATATAAACAATCAGTTACTCCAATTCAAATGAGCGTTTTTTTGGTGTCTTCCTAATTGTTCTTGTTCATTATCTCTAATTTTTATTTACAAAATCGTCATGTTTCGTAACGTATGTTTGGTTATAATCATGTCGATTGTATGTTGAGTACGCTTCAAACATCGCTTCACAGGTATTGTGTTCTTTTCATTTATACTATAACTATTTCCTCAAAGAATCAGCTTAACATTACAAAACTCTTGCAAATCAATCAACATTGCTGTGTTCCATCTACGATATCAAAATTTTCGATATTCCTGCAACAAAACCGCATACAAGATCTCATTCCACGTGTCAGGGACTCCGGGTAAACACCAATGAATGCAATCAGCAAAGTTTTTCGGATCCGATCTTTGTTCTTTTGTCAACAGTTTCCCTTTCCTTTCACCATAAATAGACGCGTGACCATCTTTTCTGTATTCCGACAGTTGAGTAATGTTTAGTACTCTAACATTAACTCGCAACCGTCCCAAAACTTTTTTAACGATTCCCATAATATCAAGATTTGAACCAGTGCCCCAATACGGTCCTTGTATAGGTTGTGACTCGCCGAAACAGTTGCCTCCGTCTCCAGTCTTCCATTCCCAGTTCCTGTAGTTGTTAGATCTTGTTATTAGCATTAACGACACAGGTCGCGAAAAGGGTAATATGGTAAATTACTTACCACAAGTGTGTTGGAGACATGGTCATGAAAAACACTTTCTGATCATGAGTATTGATGCTGGTTTCTATCCAGTTTGCCCATGTTTCCATTGCTATCCTGTATGCTTTGGTTACATTGTACTCCTGGACATTCTTGAGGTTCCCATACCTGGAATGTTTGATCTTTGAGGTGTGGATTTCATATATTGTTCATTGAACGCTTCGTATTTTGTTTAAATTGTAAACTCAGAGTTTCGTATTTGAGTTAACTGTCATTTTCGTCCGGTTATGCCAGTCAAGGCCAAATTTCAAATTTGTACTATTTCCGTCCCTGACGTTCTTGAAACATATCAATTCCGTCCAAAAAACTAAGGTTGAATCAAATAATTGGACAAACCACAGGGACGAAAATGACAGTTAACTCATTTTTTTTGGACAAAACTAGCATGTTTCAAGAATATTAGGGACGGAAATGATACAAATTTGAAATTCGGCCTGAATTGACATAATTGAACAAACATAGGGACGAAATGACAATTAACTCTTCATATTTTGTTTTAAACTTGTTACACATATACTTTTTTAAAATTTAAAATTATTTATGACGTCATCCAGTTCTTAAAACTGGTCTGACAATAGTAGGGCAGCCAATTCGATAACCAATGCATTTATGAAAACATTGCGGTTTAGGATGAAGAACTTACGTGGCATTAATCGTCGGTTTATACATCCACCACACGTAGCTTTCGAAGACCAAAATATCGACTCCTTCCCATTGTTTGCTGTGGTTGGATATCGAGTCTAGCCTGACTAGCCGTTTCAATACAGTATGGTTCGTTGCATGATCCGAAATAGACTCAACTAGGAAAGGAGCCCAGTAGTACTCAATAGATGCATTGTATTCCTAACATTCAGAAACAACAAAAAATGGGTATTCTGGGAGATTGTAACAGAAATATGTGACCATATAATGATGGAAATAAATATTGTAAAAATATACTTGCAAAAGATACTACCTCAGCTCTGAAAATCTTTCTTGGAGGTACCCTTTTAAGAGACTTCTTGCCCTCAGGAATTACAGATTGGACCAAACACACCATTGAGTCAAACATGCCTCTTTGTACTGAGTCCCCTACAAACATGAGTCTTTTATCCCTCAAAATTTCCAACAATTTCAAAGCATTAAACCTGCCAAAACCATAAATTCATCCATGATTAGGGATGGCAAACGAACCCGAGTTTGATGGGTAAACCCGATACCCGAAACACTCGGGATGAGTAATGGGACGGGTATGCCAGTACCTATGAGGTTAGTTTAAAAATTTTCGAGAATATGGGACAGGTTTGTGATATGGTATTAGGTGATGCCCGAGATGATTACTCGAGACAAACATACCCATTTACCCGAACCATACCCATAAACATTTTCAATAGTTTTTATTTTTTTTATTTGCTCTTGGGTGATAGAGTAATCTACCAATCCACTAATTTTTAGTTTTCATCTAACTCCCTTGAGTAATAAAACTAAAATTAAAATAGTAACAAATGTATTTGAAAATTGTTTTTAACAAATAAGGGGTATATCCGATTACTCGATACTAGATGGGTATTTGGTTGGGTATGAGATACAGTTTTACATAGGTGTAGAACTGAGATTACCAATACCAGTCCCAAACCCGTTCTTTGCATAACCATGGTATGAATCTATGATTTATGAACATCAACCAAGAAAAATAATCAAATAAAAATCTGTTTTAACTTTGACTTTAGACTTTGACCTTGGTAAATTGCACCCATCAGGTTGCCATTTCCAGTTCTGATAATATGAATCAGGCCTCCCATTTTTCAGGCAAGTCACTTGCTTAACCAAAAGTGGACAACTTTCTTCTGTGTAGAGTGGGTGAGACACATTGTCCCAAACCCATTTCCCTTCAAATATATTGCACCCCTTTTCGATAATTTCGTCGTTAGAAACACGAATAGGCCGTCTCACCACCCGATATCCACCACCCGGCTGCCAAAAAAACGAGCGGCTGTGGTGGCTGTTTTTCAAATTTTCAAGAACAATTCGTAGAGACGCGATAAAAAGAAGCGAAACAAGCGCAGCTGGGAAGATGAACTGGTTCCGGCGATCGGTGGAGGGTAAAATTGTCATTTTGAGGGTGGTTGGTTAAGTGCATGAATGGAATATAGTGTGGTTATATTTGTGTCTATAAGAAGTGAGATAGTTGCATTGGGTTGCAAGCAATAGATAACAACTTCATGCAACAACCGGTTGGTGATTAGTAAGACTTCAAGTATGGTGTTTGTATGTGTTAATGAGGTTTGTTCAATAAAGTATATTTGTTATATATTATTATTACTATCTTTTTGTGGAATAAATGTAGCCATCTGAGGTGACAGCTTTGCTTCCTCTGACTGGTAGATAATTAGTAACGTAAACTTTTGTCAAGTAATGTTCAAGTCAAACTTTGTCAAGTTCGAATGAATGGCAATATGATGTTAAAACTTGACATCTTGAATTAAGTTTAACTATCCGTCGGAAATTTGTCGGTAAATGGGGTCATGGGTGATCTTTCACCTACAGATCCGAGACATTTTTATTGATGGATTAGCGATGGAATGTTCACCGACGAATATTTTCACTGATGGACAGTGAATGATTGTTGACGGCGATTATTACTTTTGTATTTTATGTGTGAGTTTCTCTTCCATGTCGGAAATGCATCTATGATTTCCGACATATTAGTGATCGGGGCATGTTTGTTTTTTAGTTTTTTTTTTTTAAATTGAATTAGTCTATGTTTGTCTACCAGTAATAACTTTATCACTGAAAGTCCATTTTCTAGTAGGCAGTGCTGTTGAGGTCCGATTGAGGGGGAGGGCGGCGGCTCTGTGGAGGTTCGGCCGTGGAGGTGAAGGCTGAGGAGTTGTGGCGGCGACGGAGAGGATGTGGAGGAGTGATGGACATCTGTGGATGAGAGGAGATGAGAGGAATGGGGCTGTGGAATTGATGCGGAGGTGAAGCTGAGGAAGAAGATGCGTTCATGAGGAAGATGATTAGGGCTGACGAAGAAGGGCAGGCTTGTCAAAAGTTCCATTCAGATCTCAAAAAATGCTGAACCATTCAGATCTGAATGGTTTCATTAAGAGGTGCATATTTCGTGAAACAAACATCTTAACCTCTGACCGATTCAGAGGTTGCCTCTTAATGGGGCCATTCAGACCTAAACAAACAGCCCCTAACTAAAGTAAAAGTCTATATAAGCAAGCTTGCAACTCTTATTGTAGTTTTAGGGGCCTGGCGCCTCGGACTCTCATTATTGTCTAACCTAAAAGTTACTCAAGCTCGTGTTGGCTCGTTTTGCAACCCTAATTGCAACATCATGAATGAAAGATGATGCCGGATCTGTAAGATGAAGGACACCGACATTGTACTATCTAGTACGTGTAAAACAAGGTTCAAGTTTTGTAACACGAGTCGTGTCACTCAATTTTATGTAAGCGTTTACTCAAATTTAACAATTAATCTAGTCATTGATGTGATAAACCACATCACACCTAAGATTCTCAGGCAATAAGTGATCCGAATCTTAAAACACAAAAACAATGTTGAGATAACTTTAGTTGTTGTACAATAGGCAATAGGTAGGCCTATGCATAAATACAAGTATACAACTATAAGGTAGTTGTGTCGCATAAAACAATGAGGTTTGCTATTTGGCTTCTTAATTATGATACTACATATTGTTCGGATCTTGATTGTATGATCTTAGGATTTTTTTTAAACAAAAATGCGTCATCTTGGTATAAAAGTATTAAAGTACATTTCGTAATGTTTGCAACACAATCAAAGTTATTAATAACCTAATTTAGTGAACTAATTCTTTATCAATTGTATTATACTAGGTTAGAACCCCGTGTATTACACGGGTTGAATAAATAAATATTATCGTAAAGAAATAGTTTTAAGAAATATAATATCATTAATTTGTTGCTTATAATTATTATGAGATTTATAAATAACTAAGTAGGTTAGTACTTTTTTACTAATATATAAGTGAGTGATACGTAATATTCTTTGGAAACCTGTATATTACAAAGGCTGAATATAAAAAATTATGTGAATTATAAACTTTTTTAATTAGTTATTACATATTTATTACAAACCCATGTATTACATGGGTTGACATTATTTGGAATCGTTATAATTAGTTAATTATTAAAAAATAAATTTCTAATTAATTATTAAAAAGTTAATATTTTTAGTTATAATATAGAGTAAATTACAAGTTTTGTCCTTTATGTTTACATCAAATTTCAGGTGCTGTCCTTTAGCGCAAAAGTTGACAGGCAGTGTCCTTTACCTTTCAAAATCTTGCATGTTTTGTCCTTTAGGCCAAACCCAGTTAGTTTTTTTGGTTAAATCTAGCCATGTGCAAGGCACATGAGGGTACTATTGTAATTTCACCATTCGAGGGGCTATTGCGTAAGATAAATTTTATCAAGGGGCTATTATGTAACTTGAACCAAATTCCCAATTCCCCCAAACAATCCAGTGTTCAAATTCTCAATTCCCCTTTCAAACCCTAGATGTCATCGTCCACCGTCTCAATCACCGCAAACCGTCCCGACCCTTCCTTACGCAGACCCACACTCACCAGCGACAAAAAATCCGCCCTAGATGCCACCGGAAACGACGATCTCGACACTTCTCCGGCCACCAGCGACACCACCAGTAGAGCCAAAGATCTCACCCACTCAACCAAACAAGTAAACACTCTTCTCGAAAGATCTGTTCAAACCAGGGAGGTATTGGATCCGGTGGATCTGATTCTGATGGTTCGTAGGTTAGGGTTTAATCAGGGAGGTATTGGATCCGGTGGATCTGATTATGTGTTGGGTTTGGAGTACGAAAGGCGGATTGCGGTGGTGGTTAGGTGTTGGTGGTGGCGGTGGGAGATGGGAGATGGGATGTGGCGGCGGTGGGTGTTAGTGGTGGGAGGTGGAAGTGGAAGGTGGTGGTAGTAGGTGAAGAGAGATAAAGGAGAGGACAGAGAGAGAGAGAAGAGAGAGGGAGAGAGAGTTAGAGAGTAGATTTCTGTTTTTTTCAATATTTATATTTTATTTTCTATTTCATACACAATTAGTCCTTTGAATATCAAGTTACTTACTTAGTAGTCCCCAGGAGGTAAAATGATAATAATGCTCTCATGTGCAAGGCACATGACGAGATTTAACCAAAAAATCTAACTGAGTTTAGCCTAAAGGATATAACGTGCAAGATTTTGTAACATTAAGGACAAAACTTGTCAACTTTTGCGCTAAAGGACAGCGCCTGCAATTTGGTATAAACATAAAGGACAAAACTTGTAATTTACTCTATAATATATGATGAACCCATTAGATTGTATTACAATTAATAACATCTTTCAGTTAAATTTATCCATAGCTCATCGTGTTATATTGATACATTAACATTTATGTGTACATATTGTAAATATGTAAATTAACTTTCAGGTACGACACAAACCCGTGTTATGATTTGTAACTAATTAAACTTTTTTTAACCTTTTTAATTAATTAATTATTTGGAATCATTTATTAACTAATTTTATTATTATTGTCAAAGATAAGTGATATTCATGTATTAATTAATTGTTAAAAAAGTTAAAGAAAATAAAAAAAAAATTTAGGTTAAAAAAGAGAATGTCATTAGCATTAATTGAAATATTTTATTAGAAGATTAGATTTAGATATTCATAAATATTAGATTTAGATACACATAAATATAAATATTGATATAAATAGGTATTGATATTTTATTTAGATAACAATATAATAATTAACTTTAATTAAAATTAATCATCCATAATTAAGTAGAAGATAAAAGATTTAATTAAAAAGTAATTATCCATAATTAAGTAGAAGATAAAGGCAGGAAAACAGAAAAATAGATAGCTTTAATGAATGACACATGTCTCTCACTGATTTACTTTATTATATATATATATATATATATATATATATATATATATAGGATTAGGTTCAAACGTGAACAAAATCCCATGCGTGAACTGATCTGGGCCCTTGATTTTGATCATCTTGAGATTTTAAGTCAATGGCATGATGGTAATTATTTGATTAATTGTTACTAATTAATTAAATGAATAAGGGTATATGTGTAATTTCTATTTTAAACTGAATGCATAAATCTCGTTCTCTCCACATTTAGGTTTCAAAATCCCACAAAACTCTCTCTCTCACATATCATCGTAGCAGAGGATGACGAACCCTAAAATTGATCCTCGCCGTCCGCCTCCCACCGCCACCACCACCTCTAACAATCGGTAACATTCATCGTCCTCCGTTTCTTTAATTAATGCAGAAGGTGATCGATGGTTTGATATGCTTTGTGTTCATACAGGGCAAAAAGTTATTGGAGAACCTGTGGTTTCTGGCTTAGTTCTTGATGATTCCGTCATATGGGATCCTGATTTTATCACAGCCGCAAAGCTCCCACAAAACTCTTTCTCTCTCACATATCATCGTAGCAGAGGATGACGAACCCTAAAATTCATCCTCGCCGTCCGCCTCCCACCGCCACCATCACCTCTAACAATCGGTAACATTCATCGTCCTCCGTTTCTTTAATTATCTCTGTCCTTCCCTCTTCTTCATCTTTCAGATCTGTTCATCTCTAAATGACTAATCTATAAGTTTTTATCTAATGCGTTAAATATTTTAAAATAGGACTCATCACTGAGGAAGTCTGCAAGTGTGGGTGACTGGATATACGATTCAAATAAAATGGTTTGTATAATGAGAGGTCTTGATGAGATGTCTTGATCTCGTTGCAATAGCTACCTTTCTTTTATTATTATTATTCATTCATTATTAATTAATGTGTGATTCACAGGATAAGCTTCAAGAGTTTCTTGGGAAGAGTGATGTTGACAGACATCTAGATGTAGATGAGGCTACAGTTCTAGGTGCTTCATTACATGCTGCAAATCTTAGTGATGGAATAAAATTGAATCGTAAGCTTGGTATGATTGACATTCTTTAATACATACATCATTCAATCTTTTTGTTAATGCATTACATATTTATAGAAGGTGTACAAACCTGTTTGCTGGTCAATCCAGCCCGACCAATTTTGACCCGTTTTAACAAAACTAGTTTGACCCATTAGTTGTTAGTGATATCTCAGTTTTTTTGTGATATCTCAGTTTTGACCCGATGTACACATGTGTATTCTGACTTTGCTCTGTTTTTAATGCGATGTACACATGTGTATAGCGTCTGTTTTTTTGTGACATCTCAGTTTTTTTGTGTATTGAATTTGTAAAGTTGTTGATGTACACTTGTGAATTATGCAAAGTATTAGTTGTTGAGTTTTTTTGTTCAATTCTTTTATTTTGCTCTGTTTTTAACGCGATGTACACATGTGTATTCTGATTTTGCTCTGTTTTTAATGCGATGTACACATGTGTATTCTGAATTTGCTCTAATTTTAACCCAATGTACAAATGTGTATAGCGTCTGCTTTTGTGATATCTCATATTTTTTTGTGTATTGAATGTGTAAAGTTGTTGATGTACACTTGTGAATTATGCAAAGTATTAGTTACTGAGTTTTTTTTGTGCTATTTTAGGAGATGTCGTTAACGAGAAAAGTGGAGATGGAAGGTCGATAAGGATGATTCACGTATGAGGTCGATAAGGATGATTCACGTATGTTTGTTTGCTTGGTCGATAAGGATGATTCAGCATACAACGCGGCGAATAGTTGTAAAAGACTATGTCTTTTTTATTTTTCCGATTATGTTGCGTTTATTGTTTTCACGAAACTGGAACTTGTAATTATATGTTTTTTTTCGTTTGGCAAACATTATGGAAATTGTTATTTGCTTAATATAAAAGAGTTTTACAAGTTTTGTTTATATGTATGTATTATGTAGCTAATTACACATATGTACCATGCTGAGTACACATGTGTACTGTTCAATTCATATCCAAGTACACATGTGTACACCGTTGAAATATGAAGGTTACGTGGATCTTAAAAATCATAATCCGAATTCTGGTGGTGAAATCTGAAAAATAAAAATAAAATAAAAGATATTGTGGATAATGATTTTAAAATAGGAAAGATGTAACTTAATTTAATTATTAAAATAATGATTTAAATCTAATTTTTTATATAATTACAATCATACCCTTAACAACTAGAAAGGAAATCAATGGTCCAGATCAGTTCACGCAGTTCACGCTTGGGAGGTTGTTCACGCTGGAACCCTACCCTATATATATATAGATTATTGCTTTCGTGTTTAGACTATAAGGATTTTTTAAATTTTTTATTAAACTAGTGTATAAGTAATCCTAAGTAAGAATTCAACAAAAATAAGAACTCTTTAAGCATTTATGAAAATATATCATAGAACTAATTTACTTGTGAAATGAAAGATTTCTGGTGCAGAAATTTATTTGTCCCACTTCTTTGAATTAAAAAAGCAAAATAATATAGAAAAATATTGAAAATGAAGTGGCTTCGTGGGTGTATGATGTTCATTAATTTATCCAACTTTATAGTGTTCACTTTTCTATTATACTTTATTTCTTGACATGAATATAATATTAACAAAAAAATAAGAACTCTTTAATCATTTATGAAAATATATCATAGAACCAATTTAATTGTGAAATCACTGAAATGATAGATTTCTGCCGCGGTGGTGGTGCTGGGTGGCGGTTGCAGTGGTCGTCGGTGGTGGCGACGGTGGTAGGAGAGTAGTAGAGGTGATGTAAAGAGCGAATGAAATAGAAAAAAAACAACGGGTGGATAAAATGAATATGTTATGTTTTAGAGGGAATTGAATGGATGAGGTAATCTCATTCTATCACAATGGTTCATCCCATTCCGCATCTTATTGTTGCATACTAAACGGCGCCTAAGGGAAGAAAAACGAAATATATCACATGTAATAAAAGTTTATACATAAAGTTTGTGAAGATATACCAAAAAAATTGATAAACATAAAAAAAGAGAAAATAAGCGGGCAAGTGTTATTCACTGATTCGAGAGGTACAGATGGAAACACCAATAAAAATTAAAGAGAAAATGAAATTAATATCGTGAGATGATCAAATTATGCTACTTAATATAAGCGTAATTGAAGAAACACGGAATCATCGCCGGGATGATTGGACCGCTTTTTCTGAGAGGGTGGATAATCACATCTTATTCTTCCTCTTGAACCTAGATCTGCAATGGAGAAGAGAAGAAAGTGGAGCTATAGAGATGACCGGTAGGGGAAAGAATCCTCTGTTTCCAGTAACAAAAGTGTGACGGCTCCATATCTTCTGGCCTTCTGCCCTAATAAGGAGGTGAACACCTCTTTATATAGGAGATATGGGCCTCCCCTAACGTCAATGGGCCAGGCCCAGTTAGGGGTTATCTCTACAAGCCCACAACCTAGTGTAGTGTAAACTACAACGCGCTAGGCTTCGCGGGTTAGTACGCAATAATAATAAATATTATAATAAAAGCAACAAGTAACGGGAATATCCGACCGCTCGGGTCGGGTCTAATACCATACCCCATCAAGTCCCCCAGTCTAGGGCTGCTCTTGCGTGCAAGCGTGGGAGGAGTACTATACTTGTTAGGAGTGCTTGAAAGTAAAGATTGAGTTTTAGGCTTACCTGTCGCCCGGGTGCGGGAAAGTTGCTGCCCACGCTTGTTGGGTCTGTCTTTAGCTGTGAGTAGAGATAATGGAGCAGTGAATATCCCCCGATTGTTCATCGTGGAAATTGGTTGGGCAAACCTGGCGCACGTTGATTGATTGCGGGCAGTTGCTATTTGTACTGGCGCATTGCCATGAACTTGTCAAGGCTGCACGTACGTGGTTAGGTCTTGTGCACGAGTCTTGGAACTTGTTGAGTTTTGACGGTTGAGTGTGGTTAGAGCCCAATGTGCGTATGACTGATGCAACATTTGGGACCATACCCCTTCAGGTCCCCCCCCCCAGTCCAGTGTTGCTCCCATGCGCGGAAGGCAAGTGGGTGGAATTCTGGACTAGATGAGGGTCTTCCTTTCGGATGATTTTCGAGTGTGGCCCAGCTTTAGCAGTGCGCACCAGTCGTGTGGCTACTCTAAAATATTCACATTTTGGTGACTTTGCATGGTGCGAGTGTCTTAAGCCATGAAGCATACGTATATATATAGTGTTTGAATCCGTGTAAATTGTTGTCTACAATATTTGCACGTGTTAATCCACTTTATGCAGGTTATCGCGAATGAGAATTGGCATAAAGTTGCTTCAGGACCGAGCCTGCGCTAATCCTCCGGTGTGCCACAACAACAATGAAGCGTTAAGCAAGGAGATGTGGCTTGTCTTGAAGATTGTAGGTGTAAGCGAAACTTTGTTTTAGCCAATGTGTTTTTGCGTATACCCAAAGTGATGCGTGCATTTGTAGCACAGTTTATGTTTTGTAAGCGTTTTCATATATGGCTAAGCATGCGCGCGGGGGCGACATACATGCTCGTATGTAAAGAAGCAGGGCCGCATGGAGATTAGCGTGCTTGCATGTGTAGCAGTAAGCTCGCCTGGAGACTGGCATGCTCATATCTAAAGGAGCATGCACATATAGCGACTTGCATGCTCGTATGTAGAGCAACAGTCTCGCACGGAGACTGGCGTGCTCATATGTCAAAGGAGCATGCGCGTATGGCGACCTACGTGCTCATATGTGGAGCATCAGGCTCGCATGGAGACTAAGATGCTTGTATGTAGAACAACAGACTCGTATGGAGACTGACGTGCTCATATGTAAAAGTGCCTGCGCGCGTGGCGACTTACGTGCTCGCATATAAAAGAGCATGCGTGTATGGCGACTTACGTGCTCGTATGTAGAGGAGCATGCGACAGCTAGCGCATGTGTGCTCACTCGTAAGTAAGGAAGCATGCGCGCGTGGCGACTTACGTGCTCGTATGTAAAAGAGCATGCGCGCATGGTGACTTACGTGCTCGTATGTAAAGAAGCGTGCGCGCATGGTGACTTACGTGCTTGCATGTAAAAGAGTATGCGCGCGTGGCGACTTACGTGCTTATATGTGGAGCAGCAGGCTCACATGGAGGCTGAGATACTCGTATATAGAGCAGCAGACTCGTATAGAGACCGGCGTGCTCGTTTGTAGAGGAGCATGCGCGCGTTGTGACTTGCGTGCTCGCTTGTAAGTAAATGAGAATGCGCGCGTGGTGAGTTACGTGCTCGCTTGTAAGTAAATGAGCATGCGCGCGCGGTGACTTACCTGCTCGCTTGTAAGTAAATGGGCATGCGCTCGTGACGACTTGCGTGCTCCCTTGTAAGTAAATGAGCATGCGCACGTGGCGACTTACGTGCTCGCTTGTAAGTAAATGGGCATGCGCGCGTGGCAACTTACGTGCTCGTATGTAAATAAATGGGCATGCGCGCGTGGCGACTTACATGCTCGTATGTAAAGGAGCATGCGCGCGTGGCGACTTACGTGCTCGTATGTAAAGAAGCATGTGCGCGTGACGACTTACGTGCTCGTATGTAAAGGAGCATGCACGTATGGCGACTTACGTGCTCGTATGGGGAGCAGCAGGCTCGCATGGAGGCTGAGATGCTCGTATGTAGAGCAGCAGACTCCTATGGAGACCGGCGTGCTCGTATGTAAAGGAGCAATTTAGGCGTCCATTGGTGTACATGAGAATCGCTCGCTGCGTTTTCCTGATTGAATGTATTGCCATACCTGCAAAATTTACTATCGAACGCGGGTGTATTATGAGGCGCCCGCCTTATGTTAGTATTTCTTGAACTTAGAGTAAGTTGACAAGATAAATTGTAACAACGGGTTTGACATATGGAAAGGATTGTACCGGAACATTGTCCCTATAAGGAGCTTGTTTTATGTATCCTTATTCTGTAATTCTTGAAAATAATTTTTACCCTCATAAAAGTGTTACATTATGCTAGTATCTTATTTTATTGCTACTAAATAAAATGTTAGTAGCTTTATGTTAAAATATTGGTTGTATATAACCAATACAAGCACAATATATAGAAATAATGCACTTTATCACGTTTTTTTTATAAAAACTCGACAAAGAAGGGACCTTTTTGCAAATGGTCTTTTATTTAGGGTCCTAATATTAACACATGGTAAAAACTTATTTACACATGGTGTATACGGGTCGTATAATGTTATACGACCCGTATACACCATGTGTAAATAATTTACCTGGTCGTATACAATGTATACGAACGGGGTATACGGGCCGTATACTGTTATACGACCCGTATTCTTTGAAAATTAGATTTTTCTCAAAGTATTTAAGGGATTTAAGGTGTCAATAACACGAGACATTTTACAGTCGTGAGGTGGTCAAACCTTTCTAAAAGTAGAAAAAAATAAAACATTAACAAGTAACAGAGATTGAAGAACAAAAAGCCGCGTCGTATGATTGTAATAAAACGAAAGCTATCAACGCGGGGTTACGGGCATGGTGTTATTCTTTATTTAATATTTACAGAATAAAAGGAAGGGTGAGGCATTTGATGAGAGTTATAAGGAGAAGCCGTGTCGTCTCGAAAGTACTGAACAACCGATATAACAGCTTCGGTTTCATCAGCCTGTACCGAAGAAACCAAATTCGCAACAATGAGTCTGAGTCCATTGTTGTTCGTGAATGTTTCGAATCATCATAGAAGACGTGTCGGGTTCTTCTGCTAGTGGTCGGGCTTACAATGCTCACACAGGGTGATAAACAACGCTGATATGAACACAAACCAACTGCTTTATCTTGAGTCGTCGGGAAAACTTTTCCTCAGGGGAGGGTGGTAGTATGAGTCTGAGTCCATTGTGGTTCGTGAATGTTTCGAATCATCATAGAAGACGTGTCAGGTTCTTATGCTAGTTATTCGGAATGTTTCGAATCATCATTAAAATTAACAATGCGGTCTTGATTGAAGACGTAATTGCAAGACTGTTTGTCGGGCTTCCAATGCTCACACAGGGTGAAAAACAATCCTTGATATTGAAACCGGTTTTACCTCATGAAAAGGAAAGAAACAAATTTTTTTAGAGAAGCATTGGGATTTAAGGGTTTATGAGTCAAAGTTAACATTCAGATTCAGATTCAGAAAGCAGATGATTTGTACTTGGTTTATTCTCTTTAATCTATTAAAACGATCCTTGTTTTGTCACGCACATGCGTTTAATTCCCAACATACTTGTTTTGTCACGTACATTTCGTAAGAAACTTTTCGTGCACTGAACCTTCAGTTGTGTACGCAAATTCACTTTCTCTCTCTTTCTCTATCTCTAGGTACTGGTACCTTCAATCTTCTTGAGTATTTTTCTAACTTTATGCTTGCATCCACCACAGTGAATATGCTTATTGACTATTACATGAATAAGTAGTGTTTGTTTGAGAACCTGATTCAAATTAAAAAGGCAGTCTCTTTGCTTCGTCCACTAGAACTATTTGTGTATGCATTCTTTGCTATAACAGGATGGATGTGACACACACAGATAGATAAATATCTAAGGCGTCCATTTGGAACAAGAAGTCAAACAATCTGTTCAGATTGTTGTCTAAACTATGAATGCACACAACGAATTTGACAACTGTGACAGATTATTAAAAGTATAAATCACCTCCAATCATTTCCTGGTCAAATCTCACACTATAAAGTTTAAACTTATCGTGTGTTGCAGTTTGGAAAGATGACCGAATAGAGATCTGAATAACAAACTGTGGAGAACTTGTTTGCGTTATCCATCACCATAAGCTAAAAATACTCTAAAATTAACAAGGCGGTCTCTTTGTTGCGTACTGATTATTGAAAAGATTTGTTGAAATCGAAGAAAAGAGTAAAAAAAAATGAATTAAGGCTTACATTAGGAACAAGAAGTCCAACAATCCGTTCATTATCTGTTGTTGTCTAAAACAATATCAATGCACGCAACGGATTTGACAACTGTGGAGCGTGATCAACTACTTTGGGTATATTCGAAACCAACTAAAATACGTTGGGTATATTTGAAACCAACTAAAATACGTTAATGAACGTTCAGTTGTGTACACAAATTCATCACCGGTTTCTACAGCACAAGCACATACACAGGGAGAATGTTCTCGAAATTGAAGGAAAAGAAAAAATGGTTGCTGATGTTTTTCACTATCAGGATTTTGTTGGTTTGTTTGAGAACCTGATTCAGATACACAACGGTATTTACGTACACTGTAACACCCCAAAAACGGGTTTGGTAAATTAGAACCCGGTTAATATAAAGAAGTGAGTTTTAGTCTCATATATAATTAAAATGAAACTTGAGGGACCAAAACCGTTAAGTGGGAAACATGATTTTTATAAAATAAACTTAAAACACCACGTGTGTGTGTGTGTGTGCATCGACATCCAGGAAGAAGAAACAAGGTTCAAACCCTAGTTTCACTAAAATCCTCAAATTGGAAGGCTTAATGAAGCTTAAATTCATAACCGAGCATGGATTAGTGATCACCTTCTCATGGGGATCATAAGGTATGTCTTAAAGATTAGATTTGGTGATCTTTCACGAAGTGGGTTATGGTGTAAGTTGCGAATTTGTATGAAATTGAGTATGAGGATATGTTAGAATCATCATATAGAACATGGGTTATGCATGATTTGGGCTAATTTGATGTTTAGAGATGAAACCCGTTGATTATGGTGATGATAATGACTTGAATGGTCACCCATGTCCAATTCTTGCTTAATATTGATGTATTTTGATTTGTATGATGGATTCTTGTTAGAGGAATTGAAAGAAATGTGATACTAGTATGTTTGATGTTTATGCATGAATGATTCATGTTGATTAGAAGGAGGAATTTGATGAATTATGTATGAGATTTGAAGGATATGCATGAACTAGTTGTACATTATGCTTAGGAGGTAGTACACACATCATAAGTATGATGAAATTATGAAGAACATAGGATTAGATCACTTGTAAGTGATTAACAAAGTAGTTATGAAGTGGGTTTTTGATGATATGATAGAAGTGATGATATGCTTATGTTAATAATGTTGAAAATCATATTATGTGTAAGTATGTTTAAAGAAAAAAATTGGATAAGAAATGATGGATTAGCATGTTTTAAGGTTAAATGATAAACTTAATATGAGATCCGTGTGATAAAAAGGATTTGATGAATGATGAATAAGCTAACTATCTTGAGAATGATATGTGATAGTTGATGCTTAATAAGCGACATGGAAGCTTGAGAAGGAAGCGGGTCAAACGGGACTAATGCGCAAGAGAAGCATGTTCGGATGCTAGGTAAGTGGAACTTACACCCCCTTTTTGTAGAATATATATTCATTGTATAGATTAAGAGCATGATAAGCTAATATATGAAGAATGATGTTTCGACAAGTTTGATACGGGTCGGAACATATGACCATGTCAAGAAACTAAGTTTGAGGGTTGAAAAGGGTAAAAAGGGTATTACGGTAATTTTGACTATGAATTAATGAAGAAATAAATTACAAGGAATGAATAATGAATAATTACAACCCCATAAGGATGAAATTGTCTTTTAAGGCCAAATAGGTCAATGGTGAAGATATCACCATTTAGCGATATCGACTAATGGTTGTTTTGTTAAGTACTATGTATTCACAGGATGAATGGCGAAAGGATTTGCATTGCTATTAACTAGCAATTGAGCGGATAAGCATTAAAACGGGTCATAGCTTTGACCCGAGCCAGGTATGTGTGTTTAGAGTCATGGTTAAGTCGTGGGATTGGTCAAATGTTTAAGGAAGTCCTTTGTAGTAAAGGATGGGTCAAAGTTGACAAAAACGCCCTTGATGGGTAAAACGGGCAAATGGTCTTAAAAGTTGATTATAAACAAGCTATTTGACTAAATGAATGTTTTGAAAAAGTAAGAAAGCGAGAAGTATGATTTTCGTAAGCTAAGGACCTTAAAATGCGCAAATACCTTTAACGGGTCAAAATAAGCTTTCGAGCGAAAATGGATTAAGAGGATGCAAGACATCCGAGAATTTAGTTTTTATGATAGACATCATTGATATTATTAGGTTCATAAGAAGTTATGGTCAAACGAAAGAGTTATGTTGATAAATGCATGAACGGGTCAAAATTTGGTAAAAGGGTAATAAGCCAAAGGCTTAAAAGTCATAAATTTCGGTAGTCCAAATATTGGATTTTCACTCCATGTGATGGAGAATTAGATTACGGTCGCGTAGGAAAAAGAATCGGTTAAATCGGACTTACGGATAATAAGTTATGATGATTTTAATTTTGGTTTTGATAAATGTTTTAGCTGGGTAAGTGCAGCAACAAAAATAAAGGAACTTGCTGTCAAAAAGGGGGCTAGGTGTAGCGTCTAGCCCCTAGGTGGGGGCGTCTAACCCCTTGATTCCGAAAATTGTTTAATTTTGCTTGTTTGACCCATATAACTTGTTTAAACTTATTATTTAACTATCAAAGCTAACTTTTAAGTTGGTTTTGATCATAGGTGATAGCCAAGAGTGCCCGGATACGTATGTATGTTTGTATGTCTTTATGCACGTATTTAGAAATGTATGTAAGCATGTATGCACCTACGTATGTATGTTTATATGTATGTGAGCAAGTATACGCGGATATATGAAGGTATGTATGTGAGTAGGCATGTATGAGTTAGGTATGTTGCAAGTAGGGATGTATGTATGTATATATGTATAATGTTATGAGTGTACATAACGATGTAGGTATGTGTGTATATAGATACATATGTAATGATGTAGATGTGTTTACATGTGGGTATGTACATATGTATGTAATTGGTTATGTGTGAACGTATGAATATGTATAAGTATGTATGAAAGTAGGTACGCATGTATCCAACGAAATTGAGTACTAATGATAATATTAGCGTGCCTGGTGAATGAAGTGTAGCGCAGGAATAGCAAAGAAGTCTCACCACGGATTGTATGATTAGATGGAAAGCTGGGATGTAAAGAGTTAACGGAACGAAAAGTAAATGTGAATAAATCTTGTATGTTTATAATGCGTACTAATGTTATGAATTTTATGTGGTGGGCGCAGATAGTACGAGTCATGAGAATCATCAAGGATTAGAGATCGAGGATCGAGTCACAAGACAGATGGTACGGGAACGTTGGTGTATGAAATTTAGAAAACCCGTAATATGTTTTTTTTAATTGTAAATGATTCGATTGATGACTTCATGTGAAAAAGTTGTGTTAAAATGAAGATTTAAGTAAGTCAAGGTATTTATAAGGAAAGAAATTTTATGGCATGAACTTCCGCTGCGACTTTTTGTCAATTACATGTTAGGGTCTTACATACACACCGCATTCGAAGATCCTTGCATTAGACACAATTTATTGGAAGTTGTGGATCAACAGAAATAACTGAAAATACACATTCCGAATAACTTCACAAAGATTTGTTGAAAACCCAACTCTCTCTATAGATATGACTGAGAGTGAGGGTTACTATGTTATACACATCAACAAATGATTGGTTTAATACCAACTGCTCGAAATCCCTTTCGTTTTTTGGATCGTTCTAATAGATTAAAGAGAATAAACCATTTTTTACCATACGAATACGGGCCGTATACAATTATACGGCCCGTATACACAAAGTGAAAAAACATTTACCAGATCGTATACAATGTATACGATGATTGTATACGGGCCGTATAATATTATACGGCTCGTATACTATGGGTAAAAAATGGTAAAAAAAATGGTTTATTCTCTTTAATCTATTAGAACGATCATTGTTTTGACAACCCTACACCTTTGTAAGTTGCGTCTGTGGTTCCAATATTCCTACACGTAACAATATGTGGTTCCAATGTCCTACTACTACAATCCTTCCTACATTATTGAAAATTCCTATATCACCCCCACCAGATACATCAATTTGTCACTTTCAAAATTCAAATCAAACTAACACGAAGTATCTCGAAGGTATCTTATTCATATTAATCATTCATTACTGATGCTCACAGAGGGTGAAAACAACCCTTGATGTTGAAACCGGTTTTACCTCATGAAAAGGAAATAAACAATTTTTTTAGAGAAGCATTGGGATTCAAGGGTTTATGAGTCAAAGTTAACACAAATGTTATTCAATCTTCATTGCTACTTCATTATCATTAACGACATGATTAAAACCGGTTCAATACCAACTCTTCTTTAGTAGTGTTTGTTTGAGAACCTGATTCAGATACACAACGGTTTTCCAATTCCAGATCAGTAATGAACGTTCAGTTGTAATGAACGTTCAGTTGTAATGAACGTTCAGTTGTAATGAACGTTCAGTTGTAATGAACGTTCAGTTGTGTACATAAATTCATTCTGTTGTGAACTTGTTTTCAATAAAATTTCATTCTGCTGTGAACTTGTTCTCTATGAAATGTCTCACTTAACAAGAGAAGCAACTAAAAAAGCGGTGAACTTGTGAGACACAATTTGTTGGAAAGATGACCGAATAGAGATCTGAATCAGGAGTGCATTGTTTAAATCTGAATAATGGCCAATAATCCGTTCATTATCTGTTGTTGTCTCAGACTCTCCCCCCCTCCTTTTCTCTCTCTGACAACCCTAGACCCAAACCACCGCAATCCACCACGAAGGAGGAGACTCAACTGTCGCTGCACTGTTCTCGTTGTAGTCGACAGATACCAACGGTTCTGCAAAAAAAACATCATCTGATCATCATTGTTCTTGAAGATGAAGATGAAGAAACGAGGGTTTATTCTCTTTAATCTATTAGAACGATCCTTGTCTTGAGAACCTGATTCTGATTTAAACAATGTACGAAGATCCTTGCATTAGACACAATTTGACGGAATTTGTGGATTAACAGAAATAACTGAAATAACTCGCCATTCTCTTGCACCTGTATACGTTGATTGTGGATTTAACTTGCAAGATACATGGATGGTTTGTTTACGTTGATTGTGGATTTAACTTGCAAGATACAAGAATTGGGTCCGTCGCATGATAGAAGATACATATCGTCCGTTCAAGTTGAGCTTCCTGATGCAATTTAAATAATGCATGACATGTATGTTAGTGGTTTCTGTAACCAATTGGGAACCACATATTTGCTTCAAGATTTACGCCTGATGTCTAAGTTTGATCACATTTGACTTCATCTACCTGTGTTTTGAAAATAGGCTTTGTTCTTCGTTTTTTGGATCGTTCTAATGGATTAAAGAGATTTTTACCCTATAAACCGTATACTGTTATACGGCCGTATACACCAAGTGAAAAAAAAATTACCCGATCGTATACAATGTATACGATGCTTGTATACGGGCCGTATAATATTATACGGCTCGTATTGGTAAAAAATGGTTTATTCTCTTTAATCTATTACAACAATCCTTATTTTCATAGGACTCACTTGAATCGTCTCGGAAGTACTGAACAACATAAATAACAGCTTCGGTTTCATTAAACGGCTTTGAACGAGTCTATAACACTCGTAATCCTTGTTTTCATAGGACTCACTTGAATCTTTGCAAGTGTCCATATGGATGGTACATTTGTGGATTTCGGTTGGTTCAGAAGCTTAACAAGAGAATCATTGCAAGTGTCCATATGGATGGTACATTTATCGCATCCCGCTTTGTTAAAAATAACAAAACCTAAAACTAGTGATACGGGCCCACAAGAGTTGAGCAAGAATTGGGTTTGTCGCATGATAGAAGATACATATCGTCCGTTCAAGTTGAGCTTCCTGATGCAATTTGTTGGGATTTTTGGATTTCGGCTGGTTCAGATCTCTATTCGGTCATCTTTCCTCTCAATTGGTCAAATCACACACTATAAAGTGTAAACTTATCATGTGTTGTAGTTTTAATGAAGCAATGAAGATTGAATATGCAAACCGCATCCGTTTTGTATACGAAAACAGTGGCTATGGGAAATACAAACCCGACACGTCTTCTGTGATGATTAGAACGATCCTTGTTTTGTCACATACATGGAAAAACAAGGACCATTCACCTCTTTCAACCTACCAAAACACCGTAAACCCCTTATTTTAATCTATTAGAACGAGGCAACTTTCCTTATCACCCGAACAAACCATGCCCACCTTGACCAGAATAGATAAGTGTATTACTCGATCCACTTACATTCGAATAACGCTGAGAATCCCCAACGCTTATGGCCAGATTCTTTCCTTCAATCTTGGCAAAATCAATGCCTGCTTGTTTTATTATTTTCGTCTACATGTGTTTTGAAATAGGCTTTGTTCTTGGTTTAATGAAGTTACACGTAACATCTAGTTATATTCAGATTTAAACAATGCACACCTCAACTGAGATAACGGACATCCATCAAGCTCAAAAAGAAAACTTATGTTTCCCATAGTCACAAAAGATTGCGGTTTGTATTTCGCATAGCCACCGTTTCCGTAGTAAAAAACGGTTGCGGTTTGCACATTCAATCTTCAATACTTCATTAAAATACCACTAGTAGAAGAACCCGACACGTCTTCATGTTACGGAGAATGTTCTAGAAATTGAAGGAAAAGGAAAATATTTGTTGAAATCGAAGAAAAGAGTAAAAAAGATGACAACTTATTAAAAGTAGCAATCACCACCAATCATTTCTTGGTCAAATCACACAATATAAAGTTTAAAGTTATCGTGTGTTGTAGTTTGGAAAGATGACCGAATAGAGATCTGAATAACAAACTTTGGAGAACTTGTTGGTGTCGGGTTCTTCTGCTAGTTATTCGGAATGTTTCGGATCATCATAGAAGACGTGTCGGGTTCTTCTGCTAGTGGTTTCTGTAACCAATCCATAATCACTCTTGGTAGTTATTCGGAATTGATAAATAACCAACACGAAGATCTCTGCGATTGCTAAGGTTTCCATCAACGGACTGATCGGTAATGTTACTCTACCTGTGCTCCGATTTAAGCGGGGTGTTTCGATCAACGTTTATCGACATTGTTAAAGTTGATGAAGAGTTTAGAAACCCTAGAATGATTGTGTTTTTACCGGAAAAAACGTGATACTTGAACAAACACCATTATATACGGCTCGTATACAGTTATACGGCCCGTATAAATTTGGTAACAACAAAAACCTCCTAAAATAAATCCATTGAGCCGTATACGTTTTATAAATCGTATACATATGTATACGGCTCGTATAACTATATACGAGCCGTTTATAATAAAATAAAATAAAACATTCTCTGCGCATTTTTCAATTCAAAAACATTCTATACGGGCCGTATAACTGTATATGGCCCGTATACAATAGGGGGTGTGAAAATAAGATATAGGGGTGTGGGAACAAGGGGAGCCTTTATTTAACATAGTTACTATTAAATTGGATTTGAAGACAAATGTGCATACGATGGCAGGCACTGACATCATGATGGAGCATGTATCTTGACTTGTCCTTTCATTGTATTAAATGATTTGCATTACCATCTTTCTAGAAAACGAAAGTTTTAATAGATAGTCTCAAATTCATTTGAATATTAAAGACGACGACCACACTGGGATTGTTTATGATATTGCTTGGTGAAATACGGCTGACTAGTATGCATGTGTGGCGTGGGACTTTGCTTGCATGTGTGGCGCGGGAATTTGCTTGCATGCGGTGGTGCCTTATGGCGGGAAAAGGTTTACACTTGCTTAACACTGTGTTATGGCAGACAAAGCATGCTCTTGCAGTGGGCGTATCCGTGCATGTAGAAGTGCTTACGCAGCGGGTGTGTCCGCGTATGTAGAACTTGCTCACGCGGCGTGACCGTACCCACGCATGAAGAACTTGCCGGCACATGTCGAACTTGCTCACGCGCGGAGGGACTGATGTGTGTAAAATGCAACATATAAATTACATCAAATGAGTCATAAAACTAACCCTTTTTTAATACTAATGTTCGAAAAAGTGTGCTTTTGTCTTCCTTTTGTATTTTCAGGATCAAATGAGCGTAAATGAATAAAAGAAGCAAAAATACAGCTAAATCTAACATAAATACAAGAAAAGGAATAAAAGTGGCATGCCCGACCCCTCGACAGCATCTTCCTAAGCAAAAAACAAAGCATCAGAAGGCTGAACACGCCCCGTGCCCAAGTGTCTGCAGAAAAGACAAAAGCGTAGAAGCTTCTATTTCCCAACATGGGGGTGTGCCCAGCTCCACACGGCCGTGGTCAACGCTAAGATTCGCAGAATCCAAGCAAATCTTGATAGTACAGATACGCTTCTGCACACGGGGCCGTGCCCAGCGGACACGGGGGCGTGGTCAACTAATACAAACAAACTGCATTAAATGAAGAAAGAGAAAGTGGATGGACACGGGGCCATGCCCACTGGACACGGGGCCGTGTTCGGGCTTCTGTGCAGGCTATAAATAGGGGTGCTTTGTTCATTTCAAAGGCATCCCTTAACAAACCACCTCTCTCCCACTTCACCCACACTCCACCACCATCACAACACCTACATCCACCACCATCATCCATCATAGAGTGTGTGTAGTAGTCTCGGGATCCAAGATTGATAGTAAGAGTTCTTAACAATCAAAGGCCATGTTTGCCGAAGTCTCTTGCATCACTTGGTGAAGACAAGCATTTAGTGTAATACTTTTGTTTTTTAATCTTTTCGCACTTTTTATTTGGTTTTGGATTAATGACCTTTAATAACTAGTTTCTTATGTTGAAGGTGAAACTTCCTTATCATTTGTCCGTTGTGTCTTGGCGTTATTTTACTGTCTATATAAAATAAAAGATTTACACCATTTATATCTCCACGGTCTATATGGAGATATGCTGGCTACCTGGTCGGGGGTTAAGGGAATGGTTTGGTAAGGTTCTTGCCTTGTTCAGTGTATAGATCCTGCAAGGACCTGGGTCAAGCTTACTAGGACCTCCTTCAATACCCACTGGTATTGGATGGCGGGGGTGCGAATGGCTTGATCCCCTCATATGTAAACTACTATTAATACATTAACCCGGCTACTTGAGATTGTATCCCTGCTGACTCAAACCACTTAGCCGAGGGTAACGTCACCTTCAAAAGAGGGGCCTACCACATTACGCATTAATAACTTAATTAATTATCTTCCAATAATCCAACCCTTTAGGATTGTATCCTTGCTGACTCAAACTACTGGGTTGAGGGTAACGTCACCTTCAAAAGAGGGGCCTACTACTATAACTAAGATAATCTCTTAAAAAGTGAAAAAGTGCGGAAAACATCAAAGGTTACACTAAAGGCGAGTCGGATCCAAGTGATTCATCTTGTCTATCTGTTTTTATTTTTATTTTTATTTTCAGCATTTTTAGTTTTTATTTTCATGTTTAAAAATCTTTTTCTAAAGTTTTGATTTGATTAAACGTTGAGGATAAACCGGTATTAAAAGCTCTTGTGTCCTTGGATGACCTCGGTATCTTACCAACACTATACTACGCTCACGATGGGTGCACTTGCCCATATGTGTGTTTAGTGTTAGTAAAATATCGTGTTTTATAAATTTAAAACTTGATTAAAGTGTTAAAAAGGGCTAAAAATATACATGAAAAAATATATACACACCAACACACATCAAGTTTTTGGCGCCGTTGCCGGGGAGACAAGGATATTAAGAAAGTTAGGAATCAACGGCCTAATCGTTTTTCTTATTTTTCTTTTTTTAGGATTTTTCTTAGATTTTCAGCTTCTGCAGAGCTCAGCACGGGCCGTGCCCACTGAACACGCCCCGTGTCCAATCTTTGGTACTGGCAATCCTGTTTTAAGTCAGACAATAGCTGAACATGGGGCCGTGCCCACTGGCCCCATGCCCAAGCTTCAGATACTGTAAAAAGAGCCGTAAGATTCCGACGGCTGGTAATTTCTGACGCAATCATGAGTGATATTGATAATCTTTACTTTCACTCCTCTTATGGTACGTGGTGTCAAATATGTGGTGGAAATAATGAAGATTTAAAATGTTATTTTTTAAATTATACTCCCCACTATATAGACCCATTGTTTTCCTGTAGCCTTAAGATGGGCGAAAGTAAAAATAATCCATATCTCTCCCTCGAATGCTCTCAATCATCCCTTCTAGACGAAATGCTTCTTGAAGAATTCTTTCAGCTAGAAGAACTAATTCTCCGATGGATAAAAGAACAGAACTAATTCTCCGATGGATAAAAGAACTTGAGATGGATATAATTAATTCATCCCAAGACGACGATCAAGAAGAATTAGTGAGATAACATTCGAATTTTAATAACATCGTTGCTCCCGAAATCCCCTCTAACTCTTGCGAAGACTTAAGCGATAGTCGTCCTTGTGTCGATTGTGCCGTGAAGGACTCCCCTTCGACTTCCGTCGATTCATACATAGACCCGAGCGATTCGACATACACCTTCTTTAACGAGAGCCCGGATTAGGGTTGGACTTGTCGACCTACATTTAGCATATGAATCACCCTTTCCGATAACCTCTTGCGTTCTCGTCTAAATCTAGCGCAACTAAGGTATCTCAGGCACTTCGGTGTTGTTCCGTCAAGTAAGGAACCACCCGATCCGGAAAAATTCCTTAAAATAGACAAAACTTCATAAACACCCTCTAGGCACGAGGCCGTGTCTAGGTCCACGCACCCTCGTATCCACCAAAAGATTCTCGTCTGACTTTCTGTCAGAATACGGACAAAATGTGTCAGAATCTTGTCTGCACACGGGGTCGTGTCCGGCCAACACGGGGCCTTGTCCAGCCAACATGGGGCCGTGTCCAGCGTGTTGTCGTTTTCTATAAATGCAGCAAAATTCCTGCACATTTGGACCATTCCAAAGGCATAGATTTGGTGGGGATCTTCACACATACCATCCTAGGTATATTCTAAAGAAGGTTCTCAACAACAATCTTGTCTTTTCTACTTTTGTCCATTGCCTTCTTCTTCATTTTTTTCCCTCAACACCTCCATTAGAGCTTGAAATTACCATAGATTCAAGCTTTATTGTGATGTTTGCTAGATTTTTATTTAAGGAATCTTGTTAAAAATAAGTTTCACAACACTGTTTTAAGTTATTTCTGCTTAAAAATGCTTCAAAATCAGAAAAATAATTTAAAACTCCAAGATTCCTTGTTCCAAAAATCTACAAAGAGGTGAACACGGGGCCGTGCTCGAGGTACTGTTCATTAAAATGAATTCTTTTCGGTTTGTTTTCTTAGAATGTCGAGCAGAAACAGTGGAACATCATCATCACACTCAAGAAACAACCGACAAGGGAGAAGGTCATCAGTAGAAGACTCTCTCGTCAACTATGTCTATGCCTTGAGAGGGGCCATAGACGAAATGACGAGGGTTGAGGAAGCTCTGGTCGACCGTATCAATCATTTATCGGTGGGTCTAGAAGGGAGTCTTAGGGAAGTCAACCTATTGCACCAAAGGTTGAATTTCTGTTACACCCTAAATCGTACATGACAAAAGTCGCAGCGGAAAACACGAACCATAAAATTTCTTTCTTTATAAATACCTCAACGTATTTAAACTTTAACTTTAACATAACTCTTATTCATAAATCTGCCATCCTCTTATTTACCAAATAGAAACATAACTTATGATTGTTACACTTTACATTCAACGTCCCCCGTACAATCTATCTTGTGACTCGGTCTTCGATCCCTAATCCTTGTGATAATCGCTCGTTATCCGTACAACCTGCATTCACCACATACATTCATAACATTAGCACACATTAAAGAAACAAGGTTTATTCGCGTATACTTGGTCATCCTTTAAGTTTTAAGCATTTCATCTGCATATCCATTTCCTGGTGAGGCTTCAATAATGTACCTGCATTACTTTTCATTCTCAAGGTACACCATTAATAACGTTAACCCTCATCGTCTCTAAATCATGCTTACATACGTACTCACATACATGTCTACATGCGTACATATCTTCCCTACAACCTTACATACGTGCATACACTCTTACATGCCTTTATACATACATACATACATACATACATACATACATACATACATACTCATCTATATACATACAAACCTTTCCTACATCATTACGTGCATGCATACAATCATACATATCTTTTCACATACATACATACACATCTACGTACATACAAACCTTTCCTACATCATTGCATACATACATACCCTCGTACATATCTTTACACATACATACATACACGTCTACATGCATACATACCTTTCCTACATCGTTGCGTACATACATACCCTCGTACATAACTTTACACATACATACATACACATCTACATGCATACAAACCTTTCTTACATCATTGCGTACATACATACCCTCGTACATATCTTTACACATACATACATACACATCTACATGCATACAAACCTTTCTTACATCATTGCGTACATACATACCCTCGTACATAACTTTACACATACATACATACACATCTACATGCATACAAACCTTTCTTACATCATTACATACATTACTACGCCTTCACATACCTGCATACTGTCACGCGTATCCTCATACATACATACGACAAGGTTGGGAGCTTTTCGGAAGCTTTACATACCAGCGGGTCGTAAACCGAAGCATCAAGACGCGTTACGAGTCAACCGGAAACATAAGACATGAAAAATAAAAAGTTCACAAACAGGAGCCCGTCGCCGACGGGCCCCCAAGCCGTCGGCGACGGGTTGTGAATAAGCCCGTCGCGCCCTTTTACCCGTCGCCAGTAAGTTAATGCGTCGGAAGAAAAATGGCCAAACGAGTGCCCGTCGGCGACGGGGTGTATACCCGTCGGCGACGCCCATCCTAAAACCCCTTTTTCTGCAGAATCGTTTCGTCGTCCGAACGCACTAAAACGCGCGTAACTTTTGAACCGTTTACCCGTTTAACCTCCCGTTTCTTCCTACACGCTTGTAAATTCACATTCTATCATATGAACTTAAAATCCCACATCCGAATTAAGGAAATTCTTAACTTACATGCATTCGGCTTATTAAGATCTTCTAATTATTTGACCCGTTAGTGCATTATTCAACATAAACTGTTTAATTGACCTTAATCTCATAAGAATTTAATAATCTCATTGACGCCAATCATAAAGATCAATTTCCCGGATGTCTAGCATTCTCTTATCCCATTTTTCGCTCAAAAGCTCACTTTGTCCCGTAAAAGGGTATTTACGCATTGTAAGGTCTATGGCTTACAAAGACCATACTTCTCACTTCCATACTTATCTAAAACATTACATTGATCAAACAACTTGGTTTTAAACCACTTATACTATCGTTTGCCCAAAATACCCATCAAGGGCATTTGGTCAACTTTCATTCAATCATCTACAACGAAGGACTTCATCACATATATGACCTCAAACATGATGTTCAATTAATTTAAACAGTATATTACCTACTCGTACTAAGAAGTGATTACAAGAATCACTTACCTCATGCATCCGTGCTCGTATCCGATTTCTCGCCTTTTCTTGACCCGTTAGCCTTTCATGCTTGAGTCCGTCTTGACATGATTCCTATACCCTCTTATGATCAAGATCACGCTCTTATTAGCATATGCATTCGTACATGATAACAATCGAATCAATCACATATTTCACACTTAACTTTCAATAATCATATCTAACAACATAACTCATATAATCATGTCCGCATACGTTTAACTCATGTAACTCATCATGTCATTACATTTAACACGGATTGCTATTACATGCACCATACGACTTCTCATCAACCTATATTTACGACAACAAGTCAACTCATGTTTCTTATACTTAGTTGACTTTCAAAAGTCAACTATTAACCATACATATCTATCGACTTATCAACATATTCCCATAACATCATAATCAACTATACGGACGACACTATATACATTTTATCATTCACTTGATGTACGTACTACCTTTTAAGCATAACGTACAACTTATTCATACACAATCTTCTAAATTCATACATAGTGCATCAAATCCTTCTACTAATCAACATGTGGTCTTTAAAATCAAACATCAATAATATGAACATATTATCACTTTCATCATATCATCAAAACCCACTTCATGACTATATTTCTAATCACTTACAAGTGATCTAATCTTGAGTTCTTCATAGTTTCTTCATGCTTTTGATAGATGTACTACCTTGTAAGCATAGTGTACAACTAGTTTATGCATATCATTCTAATCTCATACACAATTCATTAATTTCTTCCTCCTTATCAACATGATTCATACATGCATAAACATCAAACATACTAGTATCACATTTCTTTCAATTCTTCTAACAAGAATACATCATACAACTCAAAATACATCAATATTAAGCAAGAACTTAGACATAGGTGATTTACCCATGTCATCATCTTCACCCTAACAAATGGGTTTCACCCTTAAACATCAAATTAACCTAAATCATGCATAACCCATGTCCCAAATGATGAATCTAACACATATTCATACTCAATTTCATACAATTTCGTGATGTACATCATAACCCGCTTCGTGCATAATCACCAAACTAACTTTTAAGACATACCTTGCGATCCCCTTGTGAAGGTGATCATTAATCTATGCTCGGTTATGAATTTGAGCTTCGTTTGACTCCTCAATTTGATGATCATGTTAGAACTAGGGTTTGGCTCATGGGGGTGTTCCCCTGATCGATATAGAACACACACGATGTGTGTGTTGTGTGTGTGTTTGTTTTGTTTATAAAACATAACTTTCCCTTTTTCAACTTTGGCCCCTCATGTTTATCACTTACTCATAATATTGGCAAAACTCTTGTCTTTTCATACTTGTAAACACACACTTAACTAGGTTAAATAGCCTAGTCATTTATTTCGTAACGTGTCATATCATAACATTTAACGAATATAAACATTCGAGTTTTGGGGTGTTACAAGTCTACCCCCCTTAAATAAGGTTTCGTCCCCGAAACCTTTCTCATTTCCTGTTACACACACACATCTATGTTTTACCTTATGATCACATCATAGTTATAAGCAATCGTCTCATCTCGTTTCATATTTATTCATACAATTGACCTCTTCTCCTTAACTAGTTTATACTTTCCATGGCATACTTTCACATAACATTCTCATTTCCTTTGACCCGTCAATAACAGGTCAATATACATGCTTATTTAAACTTATAATAATGCTTACCTTCATATGATCTTTTTATGACGGATTAAATACCTTCATCTCATCCTTTAAGATTTCATTCTATAGACGCATTGCATAACATCTAACCCTTGTTTTGTTATCACAACAAAACTACCATTTCATAGTCACACCTACGTGCTTAACTCCGTAGCTAACATTATTCTACGTTTCTATAATCTTTTGTACCATACATATCCTCACGTTACTTGCACATTCGGATATTTTCATCCTATCATTCTTTTGTTCTTTTGCTTTACATTACTTTTATGACTTGCTTGACGCATACATGGTCAAGCTACTGACTTCTTCTTATGTAGACTAGTTCCGTCTTTTATATTTTAAATCCGTTTCGCGGATTCGAACACATTATTCATACCTTTCGTACCTCCTATGTTTGAATCCATCTAACGGTTTCAGACATTTCATTTATACCTTAACTTCTTTCATGTTTCGAATCCGTCCCGCGGATTCTAGCTTAGCATATCATATTTCGAATCCGTCTCGCGGATTCTAGCATAGCATATCATACTTCGAATCCGTCTCGCGGATTCTAGTATAGCATATCATATTTCGAATCCGTCTCGCGGATTCTAGCATAGCATATCATACTTCGAATCCGTCTCGCGGATTCTAGTATAGCATATCATACTTCGAATCCGTCTCGCGGATTCTAGTATAGCATATCATATTTCGAATCCGTCTCGCGGATTCTATCATAGCATATCATACTTCGAATCCGTCTCGCGGATTCTAGTATAGCATATCATACTCTCATTCTTGAGAGTCTTACATTCCTCTTCACCCTCACGTCCACCTACTACTTAATTCTAACGGACATACCTGTATCAATTATCACGGTCCCACGAACGTCATATGCTTCACGTGTACTGGCCAGGTACACAATCCACATACTAGTTTCGTGTCTTCGGGTAATTGTCACCTTATGTCCGAAGAATTTGGTTTCGGCACGTGTATCATTTTTCAAAACATGTTTACTATACCATCATGGTCCTTCATTTAGCATTTTTCTTTCCTTAATGCATTTTACCATTTCATATACCGACATATTAAATTTACGCACCTGGGTTCAACTTTATCTTATTTCATGCCTTGGTGTCGGTGCTTGACCGCACTCGCGGATTTTCCCTCTTCAAACGCTTATACTTACCTTGCATATACAAAACCGTCAGTTTCTTTATGCGTATACATAAGTACACACTTACATTCTCCTTTACCTTTGGATCTTGACCGAGTCTTGGATTGTACGGGTTTCTTATCACAAGAGCACACAGGTTTGAGTTCAAGCACTTACCTTCTTACACTTGATTCTCTCAAACCAGGGCTCTGATACCAACTTGTTACACCCTAAATCGTACATGACAAAAGTCGCAGCGGAAAACACGAACCATAAAATTTCTTTCTTTATAAATACCTCAACGTATTTAAACTTTAACTTTAACATAACTCTTATTCATAAATCTGCCATCCTCTTATTTACCAAATAGAAACATAACTTATGATTGTTACACTTTACATTCAACGTCCCCCGTACAATCTATCTTGTGACTCGGTCTTCGATCCCTAATCCTTGTGATAATCGCTCGTTATCCGTACAACCTGCATTCACCACATACATTCATAACATTAGCACACATTAAAGAAACAAGGTTTATTCGCGTATACTTGGTCATCCTTTAAGTTTTAAGCATTTCATCTGCATATCCATTTCCTGGTGAGGCTTCAATAATGTACCTGCATTACTTTTCATTCTCAAGGTACACCATTAATAACGTTAACCCTCATCGTCTCTAAATCATGCTTACATACGTACTCACATACATGTCTACATGCGTACATATCTTCCCTACAACCTTACATACGTGCATACACTCTTACATGCCTTTATACATACATACATACATACATACATACATACTCATCTATATACATACAAACCTTTCCTACATCATTACGTGCATGCATACAATCATACATATCTTTTCACATACATACATACACATCTACGTACATACAAACCTTTCCTACATCATTGCATACATACATACCCTCGTACATATCTTTACACATACATACATACACGTCTACATGCATACATACCTTTCCTACATCGTTGCGTACATACATACCCTCGTACATAACTTTACACATACATACATACACATCTACATGCATACAAACCTTTCTTACATCATTGCGTACATACATACCCTCGTACATATCTTTACACATACATACATACACATCTACATGCATACAAACCTTTCTTACATCATTGCGTACATACATACCCTCGTACATAACTTTACACATACATACATACACATCTACATGCATACAAACCTTTCTTACATCATTACATACATTACTACGCCTTCACATACCTGCATACTGTCACGCGTATCCTCATACATACATACGACAAGGTTAGGGAGCTTTTCGGAAGCTTTACATACCAGCGGGTCGTAAACCGAAGCATCAAGACGCGTTACGAGTCAACCGGAAACATAAGACATGAAAAATAAAAAGTTCACAAACAGGAGCCCGTCGCCGACGGGCCCCCAAGCCGTCGGCGACGGGTTGTGAATAAGCCCGTCGCGCCCTTTTACCCGTCGCCAGTAAGTTAATGCGTCGGAAGAAAAATGGCCAAACGAGTGCCCGTCGGCGACGGGGTGTATACCCGTCGGCGACGCCCATCCTAAAACCCCTTTTTCTGCAGAATCGTTTCGTCGTCCGAACGCACTAAAACGCGCGTAACTTTTGAACCGTTTACCCGTTTAACCTCCCGTTTCTTCCTACACGCTTGTAAATTCACATTCTATCATATGAACTTAAAATCCCACATCCGAATTAAGGAAATTCTTAACTTACATGCATTCGGCTTATTAAGATCTTCTAATTATTTGACCCGTTAGTGCATTATTCAACATAAACTGTTTAATTGACCTTAATCTCATAAGAATTTAATAATCTCATTGACGCCAATCATAAAGATCAATTTCCCGGATGTCTAGCATTCTCTTATCCCATTTTTCGCTCAAAAGCTCACTTTGTCCCGTAAAAGGGTATTTACGCATTGTAAGGTCTATGGCTTACAAAGACCATACTTCTCACTTCCATACTTATCTAAAACATTACATTGATCAAACAACTTGGTTTTAAACCACTTATACTATCGTTTGCCCAAAATACCCATCAAGGGCATTTGGTCAACTTTCATTCAATCATCTACAACGAAGGACTTCATCACATATATGACCTCAAACATGATGTTCAATTAATTTAAACAGTATATTACCTACTCGTACTAAGAAGTGATTACAAGAATCACTTACCTCATGCATCCGTGCTCGTATCCGATTTCTCGCCTTTTCTTGACCCGTTAGCCTTTCATGCTTGAGTCCGTCTTGACATGATTCCTATACCCTCTTATGATCAAGATCACGCTCTTATTAGCATATGCATTCGTACATGATAACAATCGAATCAATCACATATTTCACACTTAACTTTCAATAATCATATCTAACAACATAACTCATATAATCATGTCCGCATACGTTTAACTCATGTAACTCATCATGTCATTACATTTAACACGGATTGCTATTACATGCACCATACGACTTCTCATCAACCTATATTTACGACAACAAGTCAACTCATGTTTCTTATACTTAGTTGACTTTCAAAAGTCAACTATTAACCATACATATCTATCGACTTATCAACATATTCCCATAACATCATAATCAACTATACGGACGACACTATATACATTTTATCATTCACTTGATGTACGTACTACCTTTTAAGCATAACGTACAACTTATTCATACACAATCTTCTAAATTCATACATAGTGCATCAAATCCTTCTACTAATCAACATGTGGTCTTTAAAATCAAACATCAATAATATGAACATATTATCACTTTCATCATATCATCAAAACCCACTTCATGACTATATTTCTAATCACTTACAAGTGATCTAATCTTGAGTTCTTCATAGTTTCTTCATGCTTTTGATAGATGTACTACCTTGTAAGCATAGTGTACAACTAGTTTATGCATATCATTCTAATCTCATACACAATTCATTAATTTCTTCCTCCTTATCAACATGATTCATACATGCATAAACATCAAACATACTAGTATCACATTTCTTTCAATTCTTCTAACAAGAATACATCATACAACTCAAAATACATCAATATTAAGCAAGAACTTAGACATAGGTGATTTACCCATGTCATCATCTTCACCCTAACAAATGGGTTTCACCCTTAAACATCAAATTAACCTAAATCATGCATAACCCATGTCCCAAATGATGAATCTAACACATATTCATACTCAATTTCATACAATTTCGTGATGTACATCATAACCCGCTTCGTGCATAATCACCAAACTAACTTTTAAGACATACCTTGCGATCCCCTTGTGAAGGTGATCATTAATCTATGCTCGGTTATGAATTTGAGCTTCGTTTGACTCCTCAATTTGATGATCATGTTAGAACTAGGGTTTGGCTCATGGGGGTGTTCCCCTGATCGATATAGAACACACACGATGTGTGTGTTGTGTGTGTGTTTGTTTTGTTTATAAAACATAACTTTCCCTTTTTCAACTTTGGCCCCTCATGTTTATCACTTACTCATAATATTGGCAAAACTCTTGTCTTTTCATACTTGTAAACACACACTTAACTAGGTTAAATAGCCTAGTCATTTATTTCGTGACGTGTCATATCATAACATTTAACGAATATAAACATTCGAGTTTTGGGGTGTTACAATTTCCTCGCTTCTCCTCCTTTGGTACCAATCATTACACAAAGGGCATGGAATGTGGTACCAGAAGTTATCATACCGGCCGAGTGGTACATCGTGCATGCGGACCCCTCGAGACATACTCCCTGGGGTCCCGGTCACCGCCGCTAAATGAGCTCGCCTTCTTCCTCCCGAAAGAGATAGAGGAATGGCTCAACAACATCTAAGGGACACCCCTCGGCTCCGAGTTCGACAATACCTATGAAATACCGGGAAGCTATTTCCGGGCTTTTGATATTCCTATAATAAGGGTAGAACTCGTTAGGATGATTTCATGTATCACTTGACCTAACTATCTTAGGAACTTTCTTTTTAACTTTCTATCTTTCTTTATTTTTCTAGGACCTTATTGTAATTCTCTATTTAATGAATGATGGTTTTCAAAATTGTTTGGTGTTTGGATGATGTTGTAATAGGAATAACACACACTTGGATGGTGAAGGATACTAAGGGAAACTTGAACCAACACCCCACGCACAAAAATAGAGCCTCCTGAACATTTTTCTTCATTACAGCAAGTTCAGCACGGGCCGTTGTCACACCCGAACCGATGGCGGAAACATCGGGGCGCGACACTGAGCGAAACAGATTGTTCAAAGAAATTCCATAACGACTAAATTACCAAATAGTTTAAGTATTATGTCCCATACCATAACCCATAAGATAATCTAGTTATTACAGACAGAGATATTCTTCAAACAAATAAAGCATGTTCCGACAACTCAGATTTTCAACTAAGATAAATTGTCTTTGTTTCGAGACTCTTTCCTAGCCTCGATTTCACAGCAAGCCAAGCATGTAAACATCTTAAGCACCTGTCACATACGTTAAAGTAAAAGTCAATACACATAGTGTAAAGATGAGTATACAAGTTTGATAATAGCATAATAGAGTTCGAAATCGTTTACGCATAACCAGCACGTACACGGTGTGAAATGAAGCACGTAAGTTATCGACATGATCCTATCAATACCAATGACTGCGGGTTGATTGCGCAAGGCAGTTCGTAATACACACTCACCACTGTGAGTCATGTAAATAATTGTCCTTAACAACCCCTGAGTGAACAGGTGTTGAGTCCAAACTATAGTACTATCGTTGCTAAGGCAGGTAGATAGCAATCCATGTGTAAACATAACAGACAAGCATTCATTAAGTCACGTATAACATGCAGTAGCGGTTAGCGTTAAAAGTATTGCGTAGTGTGGTCGATGTGATTTAGAATAAGTAACGTATGTAACACCCAAAAGTGCGTCAAGCAAAAAGAGTTTGAATATACTCACAGCGATTGGGTTAATGGATTGAAGGGAGCGCTAGAGCAGAAATTAGCCTGAACAGTTATCGATAACATAAGCAAAAGTCAGTGCGTAAAACGGTGTAGGTGAACCAAGGATCGGATGGTAATCCGATCGGGTGGCAATCCGATTGGATGGCCAGTCGATCGGGTGGCAATCCGTTCGGATGGTCACCCGATCGGATGGCCATTCAATTGGATTGTCACCTCTGTGGTTGAGTGATGTGTTTGTACATGATGGTTTGTACTTTGAAGTTTTCGTTGTAGCATTTTAAACATAGAGAAGCATCTCTACCTTTCAGGTCGGTCGATCGAACGGCCGTTCGATGGGACAGCAATCCGATTGGCGAGACTTCTCAGTCTGAGAACAAGTTCACAGCAGGTCGGTCACTCGATCGGATGGCTATCCGATCGGGTCACAAAACGTTTGTATTGAACATGTTGAAAATTGTTAAATATTGAAGTTCAAAACATCACATGGTCGGATGGTCGTTCGATCGGGTGGCAATCCGTTCGACGTTCCAAACTCTGAAAAGTGAGTTAATAGTTCAAGTGTGGGACCCAGGTGCAAGCCGATCGGGTGGCTGTCCGATCGGGTGGCAATCCGATCGGATGGCTGTCTGATCGGACGACAATCCATCCCAATCGACCTAATTATCTTTACACTTGGTTGTTTCGTTGGTTTGCGTTTTCTTGAGACTGTACAATAACGTGTCAAACAACAGAAACCTCGTCAAGACTTAGTGACCCGATCGGATAGGAACCACCCTAGTCCGACCAGTTAACTTGTTCGAGACGGTGTTTCATATTTAACCCGAAATCAGTAATCACTTAGATAGAATTCAGATCTGGAACTAACACACCACTAGAAAGGAGTAGGAGGTCAGAGCAAGGTCCGAATCTATCAGTTTTGAGTGCATTGAGTGTAAAAGAGTTGAAAGGAAGTTGGAAAACCATCTTTCAATCCTTTTAACCATGAATATGTTCAGATCTATGAATGATCTTTGTTTATTCATGTGGAAATCATTCAGATCTAAGTTGTTCTTGGTGGATTGAAGCCAAAAACATGAAGTTCATAGGAACCCCATGATGACATCATCCTAGAACACCTCAATTCTAGTGATTTCACTGTTAAAAGTTAAGATTCAAAAGATAGAAAGGTGTAGGAGTGCATGTAGATTAAGAAAGTACAAGATTTAGGTTGAAAACTTACAAGGTTCGCGAGAAATCGGAAGAAAAGTGGGCTGGAGCGAGTTGAGCAGAGAGAGAGCTGTCACATCAAGTGATGTGACATATGAGGGTATTTATAGGGTTTCCATAAAAGGAAAGTGGAGGAGGAGGCTGGTCGATCGGGTGGCAGTCCGATCGGTTGGCAACCCGATTGGGTGGCAACGCGGTCGGGTGGCAACTCGATCGGATGGCAACCCGATCGGATGGCAATCCGATCGGATGGCCACTCGGTCGATTGGCCACTCGATTCGAGTGTTTAGCGCGATGAGTTAAGTCGTTTCGATTCGAGTGTTGAGCGTTGCGATGCGATTCGAGAGAGCGATGTGATAGAATTACTCATCAAATTACTTTTAATCCCAACTACTATATCTAACATACAATCATTCTAAATAACTTGCGTTTAGCGTTTTCGATTCGATTTGCGATGCGATAGATTGCGATTTTGATTATCACCTCAACATAAACATAACATGCACAAGTAACACATAAATAGCACACATACATAAAACAATATCCAGACACATAGTTCGAGTTGCGATAGCGATAAGCGATAAATCGATTAAATATGCGATTAATTTGCGATTAAACCTCGATTATTAACAAGTATTCCACATAATACAACTAATGCGATAACATAAATAGATCATCTACAAGTCAAAGAAGTTAGAACAGGAGTTGAGCAAGGAGTGACAGATCTCAATTAGCAATCTTGTCTTCCTTTGACTTCAATCTTGACTTTGACTTTGACTTTCAGAGCACGGGGTGTTACAGCCGTGCCTAGCCAACACGGCCCCGTGCTCAAAGGTCTGCAGAAAAACGCCCAGTTCAGGTAACTGGACACGGGGCATGTTTGCTGAACACGCCCCCATTCCCAGCCTTCTGTTAGTTTTTGTTACTTTCTGTTACTGGCAATTTGAACACCGGGCCGTGCCCGGTCACCACGGCCCGTGTCCAGACACCCAGTAACATAATTTTTTTGTTTAACACACCTTTTTACACATTCAATCAACCTAAAAACTTATTTTTGGGACACATTGAGGACAATGTGTAATTTAAGTGTGGGGGGGATGTTAAAACCTTGAATTTTGCAAGTCCTAATTACAAGCCTTACACAAAACTCTATTGGAACCGCTAAACACCCCAAATTTTTTTTCAAAAACTTTTCATTTTTTTACTTGTCTTGGTTTAAATTGGGAATAACAAGTTATAAAAAGGTTATATTTTTATGAATTTACAACCAATAGTGTCGTGATAAAAAGAACCAACATAAGAAAATTATGAAACGGCATGACAAATCTAGTTAAAATTTGATTATATATACTTGATCACATTAAAAACCTATTCCCACAAAAAGTGAGTTTTGAGCCTTTATTGAGCATACAAACACACATCTTTAAACTAAATGCTCATTTTTCGTTTGTTGTGTGAATAGCCGCTTGGTTTCTTACGACTCTAGAACTTGCCATGACAATACATTCTCGGTCCATACCAACTCAAACTCAAGTAAGTAAATGATGGAGGCATTAGGACTAACCCTTTTTCTTTCAACACCATTTTTTTTACCACCTACCCAAAATCCCCTTAGTTAACCCCTTTGAGCCTAAACCTTTTAATTTCTAAACCCAAAACATACACCCTTACCCACCAAAAAAACCTTTTTATTTTAAACCCATTATTTTAGTAAAAAGCTCGGTTTCCATGTGACATTCCTTATAAAAAATGATGATGAAGTATAGCAATAAACAAACATCAAAAGAAACTTTGTTTGAAAGATGCTTCGTTTGAATAAAAAGTCACAAAAACAAAATGTTTTACGAAAACTGACGCTTTTTACGCCTTTAGCCCTTTTCTACTAACCACTAACCCAAAACCACCTACCTTTAACCCAAGCCTAACCCTTCCCCAAAAGTCCTCTTAATATATTTACAAAGGTTTATAGTTAAAAAGGAGGAGGATTGATTTCTTGGCAAGCATATGGTAGAAGTAAGTTCCATGCCGGTCTCGAGTGTTTCACAAAAATACATCTTCGGCCGAGTGTTGAGTGATCCCCCGTGAGGTATGTGAACTTGTATATAAATGGAATTTTAAAGAGGCATGTTATGCCCAAATAAGTAATTTCTCTTATGCAATGTTCTAAATAAATCATAACGAATAGGATTGTAAATAATATAAAAATAAAACCTAATAAAGATCTTGGAATCCCGACACTCTAGACAAGCCCAAAACTTCTCTTCTACCCATTCCATTTGGGTGTGTAAGCCACATTATAAAGAGTTTTGCTTGAGGATAAGCAAAGTCAAGTGTGGGGGTATTTGATGTGTGTAAAATGCAACATATAAATTACATCAAATGAGGCATAAAACTAACCCTTTTTTAGTACTAATGTTAGAAAACGTGTGGTTTTGTCTTCCTTTTGTATTTTCAGGATCAAATGAGCGTAAATGAACAAAAGAAGCAAAAATACAGCTAAATCTAACACAAATACAAGAAAAGGAATAAAAGTGGCATGCCCGACCCCTCGACAGCATCTTCCCAAGCAAAAATAAAGCATCAGAAGGCTGAACACGCCCCGTGCCCAGCGGACACGGGGGTGTGCCCACGTGTCTGCAGAAAAGACAAAAGTGTAGAAGCTTCTATTTCCCAACACGGGGGCGTGCCCAGCTCCACACGGCCGTGGTCAACGCTAAGATTCGCCGAATCCAAGCAAATCTAGATAGTACAGATACGCTTCTGCACACGGGGTCGTGCCCAACGGACACAGGGGCGTGGTCAACTAATACATACAAACTGCATTAAATGAAGAAAGAGAAAGTGGATGGACACGGGGCCGTGCCCACTGGACACGGGGCCGTGTTCGGGCTTCTGTGCAGGCTATAAATAAGGGTACTTGGATCATTTCAAAGGCATCCCTTGACAAACCACCTCTCTCCCACTTCACCCACACTCCACCACCATCACAACACCCACATCCACCACCATCATCCATCATAGAGTGTGTGTAGTAGTCTCGGGATCCAAGATTGATAGTAAGAGTTCTTGACAATCAAAGGCCATGTTTGCCTAAGTCTCTTACATCACTTGGTGAAGACAAGCATTTAGTGTAATACTTTTGTTTTTTAATCTTTTCGCACTTTTTTTTGGTTTTGTATTAATGTCGAAACCCCCGTCCCCTATTAACCCGGGAACGGGCGGCCGCGGCCAGTTTTGGTGGGGTAAGGACCTGCAAAAATGTCCCAAAACACTCCGTAAGTGAAAACCCGGACCCCTAAAACCCTAATCCTTGTGAAAAATCAAGAAATCCAATTTTATCCATCTCTCGCGGGCCGCGTAAGAGTTAACCAAAGCTTACGCGGGGCGCGACAGCTTGAAGATTTCCGGATAAGCTTGAGGGACACGTGTCGTCCACGTGTCACGACCACGCCATGACTCAGCAACCTTCAGTCTGACCCAGACTCCCTCGCGGGCCGCGAAGGAGAAGCCGATGGGCTTCGCGGGCCGCGACGCGCCCCAATGTCAGCCTATATATTAAGGCTTTCAGTTTCATTTCAAATCGTTCAATACTTTTCTTTCTCCTGTTCTCTTGTTCTGTCATTCTAATGTCAGAACTTCTAAATCCTGAAACTCTGCCCGTTATTAGGGTAATAACTCTAATCACTAACATGATACTGTATCCGATCGATTAGAACTGATCCAATGGATGTTTAAGGCTGCCAATATCTGGCTATACTTTGTCATTCGTTGTGAGGGTTTCAATCTCGTGATTATCGTTAAAGTTGAAATGAGTTAATACACTAATACGAGTTCCATGGTATCTAGAAATTTGAATTCGTAACTAGGGAGCTTTCAAACCAGAATACTTAGTGATTAAGTAAACATAGTAGTTAAAATAACTTAACAGTTAAATAAACTTAGTAGTTAAGTAAACTTAATGGTTATGTAACACTTAGCAATTAAGAAAACTTAGCGATTAAGAAACTTAATAGCTAAGGAAACTTAACAGGAAAGGAAACTTAGCAGTTAAGAAAGCTAAGTAAGTTAATTAATCAGTTAATTACGTTATTTAATTAATCGGCTAAGTAAATTACTTGATTTAAACCGTTAAGGAAAATTTATCAGTTAAGTAAGATTAATTAAAGTTAAGTAAGATTAATTAATCAGTTAAGTATGATTAATTACATTAAGTAAGATTAATTAATCAGTTAAGTAAGGTTAATTAAGTTAAGCAAGATTAATTAATCAGTTAAGTAAGATTAATTAAGCTAAGTAAGATTAATTAATCAGCTAAGTAAGATTAATTAACTAAGTAAATTAAACACCTACATAGATATATGTGAGGAAGACGCAAGGAAGGTGCAAAAGGATATATATGTGGGTTGGAAACTTCCTAGAAAATGTATAGGTAACTTCCTAGAAAAGCTATATGAAATTTCCTAGAAAATACAAAGGAAACTTCCTAGAAATTTCATATTTCCTACCTATAAATAGGAAGCTTAGGATTCATTTTTCTTTGCTCATTTCTTCTATTCTTCTCTCTATACGTTGGTGTTCTAACCAATAATCACCAATGCGATATTCTGTCTGATCGATTCGGGAACCAACCAACGAATGCCAAAATGCTGTCTAAACAAGACTATACTTTGTGAATTTCGTTAAGGTTCTGAAACGAATGCCAAAGTGCTGTCTAAACAAGACTATACTTTGTGAATTTCGTTAAGTTTCTGATCTCGTGACTATCGTAAGGTTTGATTTGGTATAACACTAATACGTATTCCACTCTGTTAAACTAAATGTTTAACTACCCGAAACTCTGCACTATACACTTACAATCTAAATAGATGCTCAATCATCAGAATATTCAGAACTATAAAGTAGATGCTTAGAATCAAGATGCTTGTTTAATCAAGACTATATGCTAACAAGGTGAGTAATTCTCTTTTTATCAATAGTGTTTTACAATACCCAAATATTTTCCAGTTATATGTTAGAGGGATTAAGTCTTGGTTATCTTAAATTACTGGCAAGTGGGGTATTGTGCACATTACTATTGTTTCTCACTTTTAACAGTGATAATCATCACTATTGGGTGAAAGGACCCAATGGTGGTACGACCATCGTCACCAGGGTATGACACGGGACCAGATAATTATAAGATAGTGGCCATTGTATTCTCTCTTATGCTGTAATTTATAACAATGTGTCGGTTTGTACAAAAATGAATGAACTCACCAGTATTTCCTGCTGACCAAACCTTTTTAAAACACGTTTCAGGTAAATGACAGTAGATTGGAATAAGAGTGATGATACGACACCGAAAGGCTTAAAGAAGTGGCTTATTTTATCAATTGAATTAAATTAAGAAAACATGGTTTCATATATTCGGGTTTATCCCTTATTTAAGCTACCTTTGTAAAACATGGGTTTTATCCCATCTATTTAATAAATAAATTCTGGTGTTTTCTAAACTCTGATATTTTTCCTAACTCACGGTCCTGATGAAATTTCCGCTGCATTACTTTTCAAAATAACCACCGGTACCACTTGACGACTCGCGGCTTCCATCCCGGGTGTGGACGGGGTCGTGACAGAAGTGGTATCAGAGCCACTGGTTTAAGCAATTAGGTGTTGTAATAATACCTAAGCTTAAACGATAGAGTTAGGAAATTGTTATTTTCTGGTAACACCCAGGATAGTATTTAGACTTGAACCTAAGAAAAATGCCTTAGTATAAGCTTCAAGATAAGCTAATTACTTGCATGAATAAAGTGTGATGGATATTGGTATGCCGTGAGGATGATGACTAGAACGTTGCAAGTATGGTAAATAAGCGATAACACTTGGCCACTGTTATTTCTTATTTATTGGTACTACTTGGTTCTGGAATATGATTCGTCATGTGAATACTAATTTCCTTGTTCTTTGATGAAAGCCCTAATAAAAGATTCATTTTTTAAATCATTGAGAAGATTCTATTTATGGGAAATACAAATTACCTCTCTGGCAAGAACCGGGTAAGATGGGGTTACCTCTCCGGCGAGAACCGGGTAAGATGGGGTATATAATATGTCAAACAAGAGACAGAATTCCCTAAATAGTATCATGACCTGATGTCTGAATTGTATTTGAAAACATGAATCTGTTAAATACAATGACCTTATGAATGGTATGTATATTACAGTATGTGAAAAATATGATTATATAGATATGTATATTTATAAGGAAATCTAAAAACCATAAGGATTGACAATTTAGAATAAATCACGAACATATGTGTCAATGATAAATGTTAGATTTTCTTATCAGGAACCTTTCATATACATCTATGATTCCGATATCAAAAACTATTTCAATTTATCATTCGTCTTGTAACTCGTGCGACAAGATGAACAATGTGAACCCTTATGTTGGGATGCCATCAAAAGTATAAGAATTCCTTTACGCTACCTTAAATTATTAACGCATTAGGAAACCTGTAGCCCAAGTGGTGCTAGGCACAAAACGTCTCAAAACTTACGCTACTAAGAGTAATTCTAATTTCTTTAAGAAATCTTGCGAAGATAAAAGTAACCATGACTTAATGCACTTACAAAGACTCTTCACCTATAATCCTACTAAGATTACCAGTAATAAAGAAGCTGCTACGAAATACATGGGCTGCAAAGGACTAAAATATATGTTAAGAAGAATGAAGTAATGTATGCTTCAAATTTTAGACATTAAGATAGTGAGACCTGATCTTCGAAACACCTGATCACGACGTATGCCATGAAATGGAAAGAACTGACAGAAAGGAAATTCTGTCTGTTTCATAAAAAGGAATAAATGGAAACGATGATTCCTGAGGTGATTGCTGAATTAGATTGAAATTTGCAAGCCAATCGGAGAAGTGACCACAAGGAGACAAGACAGATCAGCCGACAAAGTTCATCTCTGATGAAAGCTGCGAGTTATGCATGAAAGTAAGACATAGCGTATATGGTCTCGTAGTTCATTAACACTAGAGTCATGGAACTGAAAGAAATTCCGACCGACGTTTTCCCAGACGATCTATTTGGGCTATCACCCGATCGTGAGGAGAAACTCAGAATTCGTCTGAGACTAGAAACAACACCGCTTGTTATATCACAAAATTAAGACTAAGGTGGTAGTTGATGCTTTAAGTAATAAGTTTCATAAGAAGCCGAAACGAGTACGTGCTCTTAGATTAAATTTGCGGATAAATTTAAGGGAAGAATTAAAGTGTACCTAAGAAACTTCCATCAAGGATGATGCTGAAGGATTATAAAGGAATAATGAAGGAATCAGAAAAAGGAACTGATGGAATTTGGAAATTCCATAAGAAAAGAATTTAGATACCTATCCAAGAAAACATACCTAATTCTTAGGAAAGCTCATAAGACTAAGTATATGATGCATAATTAAAAGGAATGTCAATGTTTGAATAAGAATTTAGGATAGATAGGAATGAAGAATGATGTAGCCAGATACAAGTATTTAGTTTATTAGCAATTTAAAACTAAACGTTAGAACCCTTTAGGGTTACCTCAACGATAAAGATATCAATATGGAAATAAGATTGATAACAATAGATATTGTTACCAAATTACCCAAAACAAGGAACGACACAATCTGGGTGATTGTGGATCGACTAACCAAGTCTGCTCAATCCCTACCAATGAAGGAAACCCTTTAGTATAAGACCCTTAGTTAAGTCATGTGGGGACAAAATAGTCTCATCACATAGAATCTCGTTATCTATTATATTAAATCAAGATAGTCATTTCACTTCTCATTTCTGGGAAAATTTCAACTCGACTTATTTTTAGCAGCAACACGACAAACATAGAAAGACATGCTAAGTACATGTGTGATAAGTATTGGTGCAAGTAGGACTATCGCTTATCACTCATAAAATTCTCCCATGGTTAGTGTTGCTCATTTAAAGCACTTTATGGATAATAGTACCATCCAGTCCGTTGGACAGAAAAATGAGAAAAAGGAAACTATCAGGCCATGAGATCGGCAAACTATTAGTAATTCAAATCAGAGAAAGAATACTACTAAGAATCTCTCCGTGAAAAGGAATAGTCAGGTTCAGTAAGAAAGAAAAGCTAAGCCCGAGATTTGTTGGGTCGTTTGAAATTATTAAAAGAATTGGACCGGGAGCTTATCAGTTAAAATTTCCAAAAAGGAAATGGCAGGTATACATGATTTATTTCATGTATAAAACTTAAGGAAATACTTAACTGATAAATCTTTAAGTTAAACCTCTTCAGGATATAGAGGTAAATAAAAAGTCCATTGAAAGATCTTACAAGTCAAAGATAAGAATCTCAAAGCATGGAAAATGGTTATGGTCAAAGTGAAGTGGAATTCAAAGTAAGGACCAGAGTATACCTGGAAACTAGGATCAGTGTCGAACTAAGAGTATTCCTCCAAATTTCCGCAAATCTCAAGGACGAGATTTAAATAAGGTGGGGAGGATGTAAGGACCTGCAAAAATGTCCCAAAACACTCCGTAAGTGAAAACCCGGACCCCTAAAACTCTAATCCTTGTGAAAAATCAAGAAATCCAATTTTATCCTTCTCTCGCAGGCCGCGTAAGAGTTAATCAAAGCTTACGCGGGGCGCGACAGCTTGAAGATTTCAGGATAAGCTTGAGGGACACGTGTCGTCCACGTGTCACAGCCACGCTATGACTCAACAACCTTCAGTCTGACCCAGACTCGCTCGCGGGCCGTGAAGGAGAAGCCGATGGGCTTCGTGGGCCGTGACGCACCCCAATGTCAGCCTATATATTGAGGCTTTCAGTTTCATTTCAAATCGTTCAATTCTTTTCTTTCTCTTGTTCTCTTGTTCTGTCATTCTAATGTCAGAACTTCTAAATCCTGAAACTCTGCCCGTTATTAGGGTAATAACTCTAATCACTAACACGATACTGTATCTGATCGATTAAAACTGATCCAATGGATGTTTAAGGCTGCCAATATCTGGCTATACTTTGTCATTTGTTGTGAGGGTTTCGATCTCGTGATTATCGTTAAAGTTGAAATGAGTTAATACACTAATACGAGTTCCATGGTATTAGAAATTTGAATTCGGAACTAGGGAGCTTTTAAACCAGAATACTTAGCGATTAAGTAAACATAGTAGTTAAAATAACTTAACAGTTAAATAAACTTAGTAATTAAGTAAACTTAATGGTTATGTACCACTTAGCAATTAAGAAAACTTAGCGATTAAGAAACTTAATAGCTAAGAAAACTTAACAGGAAAGGAAACTTAGCAGTTAAGCAAGTTAAAGATTTCAAACTTAACAGGAAAGGAAACTAAGTAAGTTAATTAATCAGCTAATTACGTTATTTAATTAATCGGCTAAGTAAATTACTTGATTTAAACCGTTAAGGAAAATTAATCAGTTAAGTAAGATTAATTAAAGTTAAGTAAGATTAATTAATCAGTTAAGTATGATTAATTAAGTTAAGTAAGATTAATTAATCAGTTAAGTAAGGTTAATTAAGTTAAGCAAGATTAATTAATCAGTTAAGTAAGATTAATTAAGCTAAGTAAGATTAATTAATCAGCTAAGTAAGATTAATTAACTAAGTAAATTAAACACCTACATAGATATATATGAGGAAGGTGCAAGAGGATATATATGTGGGTAGGAAGCTTCCTAGAAAATGTATAGGTAACTTCCTAGAAAAGTTATATGAAATTTCCTAGAAAATACAAAGGAAACTTCCTAGAAATTTCATATTTCCTACCTATAAATAGGAAGCTTAGGATTCATTTTTCTTTGCTCATTTCTTCTATTCTTCTCTCTATACGTTGGTGTTCTAACCAATAACCACCAATGCGATATTCTGTCCGATCGATTCGGGAACCAACTAACGAATGCCAAAATGCTGTCTAAACAAGACTATACTTTGTGAATTTCGTTAAGGTTCTGAAACGAATGCCAAAGTGCTGTCTAAACAAGACTATACTTTGTGAATTTCGTTAAGGTTCTGATCTCGTGACCATCGTTAGGTTTGATTTGGTATAACACTAATACGTATTCCACTCTATTAAACTAAATGTTTAACTATCCGAAACTCTACACTATACACTTACAATCTAAATAGATGCTCAATTATCAGAAGATTTAGAACTATAAAGTAGATGCTTAGAATCAAGATGCTTGTTTAATCAAGACTATATGCTAACAAGGTGAGTCATTCTCTTTTTATCAACAGTGTTTTACAATACCCAAATATTTTCCAGTTATATGTTAGAGGGATTAAGTCTTGGTTATCTTAAATTACTGGCAAGTGGGGTATTGTGCACATTACTATTGTTTCTTACTTTTAACAGTGATAATCATCACTATTGGGTGAAAGGACCCAATGGTGGTATGACCATCGTCACCAGGGTGTGACACGGGGCCAGATAATTATAAGATAGTGGCCATTGTAATCGCTCTTATGTTGTAATTTATAATAATGTGTCGTTTTGTACAAAAATGAATGAACTCACCAGTATTTGCTGTTGACCATACCTTTTTAAAACGTGTTTCAGGTAAATGACAGTAGATTGGAATAAGAGTGATGATACGGCACCGAAAGTCTTAAAGAAGTGGCTTATTTTATCAATTGAATTAAATTAAGAAAACATGGTTTCATATATTCGGGGTTTATCCCTTATTTAAGCTACCTTTGTAAAACATGGGTTTTATCCCTTCTATTTAATAAATAAAATCCGGTGTTTTCTAAACGCTGATATTTTTCCTAACTCACGGTCCTGATGAAATTTCCGCTGCAATACTTTTCAAAATAACCACCGGTACCACTTGACGGCTCGCGGCTTCCATCCAGGGTGCGGACGGGGGTCGTGACAGGTGGTATCTAGGCGTTTATCATTTTGGCAGCGGACAGTTACATCAGGATCGTAGTTAGGAAATATTTTATCAGAGTAAAATACCACACTTTCATAATATTAAACACGTGGGAATAATCCCAAGTTTTAAGTACATACATTTTCATAGGGATAAACCCTATTTTATTTTAAATAAAATATCTCTTTATTTTAGGTAACTTTATAGCCACTTTTCCAAGCCTTCAGTGCTGTCCAGCTGACTTCTATTTGGCTTTCACATTTTGTTACCTGAAACGCGTTTAAAAACATTTTGTCTATGGGAAATACTGGTGAGTGAATCCCATTTTAATCAAGTTAAGTAAAACCATTGTACAGTATTGAGGGCGGTCGCGCAATTACATTTGTTTCCATCTACTTAATTACCACCCACGGTACTGTCAACCCGACTTGTGGTCATGTTACTCCTCGCAAGTTAGTAACAAATTTTGTATACAAAACCCCAACATACCGACGATAATTGTAGAATACAAATACTCAATTACTGTTTAATATGTGAGGTTTTGTAAAAACAATTTGCAAAAAGGAGATTACTCACATTGCTGTCTTAGGGTGTCCTTTAAGGATTTCCTGGTGATTATCTATTAAATACACAAATGCACACGCGTTAGTATAATAACCCAATATTTACATTAGTAATACCTTCCCCGAGACGGCATTCCAATGACTACGTCGGGTAGAACCACGACAACCGTTACGGAACCCTGGATCTATCGGGCAGCGTATCTAATACGTAACCGGGGTTATGATACTTACAACGGGGCAGAACTTCGTTAATTAGGGGGGGGGGGTATTTCGCCTGAGTATAAAGTATACTATGTAGAATTTAGAGAGAGAGATCGAGGGATGAACGAATTGAAACTGAGGCTGGAGGCCTCAATTTATAGGCGACCTTTCGACTTCCCTCGCGGCCCGCGAAGGACGTAGCCAAGGGCTACGCGGCCCGCGTAATAAGGGTAGTAGGGCCTAGCTTGGGCAGGTCATGGGGTAGGCTTGACAAATGGCGTGACACGTGGCAACCTGGGGTGCGGCCTAATCTCCCATCTGTCGCGGCCCGCGACAGCCGAAGGCTTAGCCTTCGTGGCCCGTGACAGCCCATTAAAATTTTTTCGCATACGGGGCGTACTTTAGGACATATAGGGACATTTTAAAATATATTAGGGTGTCAAAATTTTTTTTTGAGGGTTGTTATATCCTCCCCACCTTGTTTTAGAGCTCGTCCTCGAGATCTACTGGAACAAGTGTGGATATTTCCTTTGCATTTTTGATTCAAGCTCCCAAGTGTATTCTGGTCCTCTTTTGGAGTCCCATTTCACTTTGACCAGAACTAATCTCTTGTGCTTGAGGTTCTTAACTTTCCTGTCTTCAATCTGTAGAGGCCTTTCTACAAATTTAAGTTGCTCATTTACCTCTATATCCTTAAGAGGTACCATCAGTGATTCATCAGCTAAGCATTTCTTAAGATTAGATACATGAAATACATCATGTATTCTTGCCATTTCTTCTGGCAATTGTAGCTGATAGGCTACAGGTCCTATTTTTCTAATAATCTCAAAAGGTCCAACATACCTGGGGCATAGCTTTCCTCTTTTGATGAATCTTACCACTCCTTTCCAAGGAGAGACTTTTAATAACACTTTTTCTCCTACCTAAAATTCCAATGGCTTTCATCTGTTATCAGCATAACTCTTTTGTCGATCACGTGCTGCTTTCAGTCGTTCCTTGACTTGAATGATTTTGTCTGTTGTTTCTTGTACTATCTCAGGTCCAGATAGTTACTTTTCTCCAATTTCTTCCCAACAGACTGGCGTTCGGCACTTTCGTCTACAAAGTGCTTCGAATGGTGCAACATTGATACTTGTATGGTAACTGTTATTATAAGATAATTCGATTAATGGTAAGTGATCGTCCCAATTACCTCCGAAATCAATGACACAAGCTCTAAGCATGTCCTCCATTGTCTGAATTGTCCTTTCGCATTGTCCGTCTGTTTGAGGATGATAAGCGGTGCTTAGATTCAACTTGGTTCCCATTGCTTTTTGAAAACTTGCCCAAAAAATGAGAGGTAAAACGGCTATCTTTGTCAGAAACAATTGATAAAGGAATTCCATGTAATGAAACTATTTCATTTACATATAATTTAGCTAACTGTTCCATACTGAAAGTTTCCTTCATTGGTAGGAAATGAGCTGACTTGGTTAGCCTGTCTACAATCACCCAAATTGTATCATTACATTTTCTTGTTTTGGGTAATTTGGTAACAAAATCCATTGTTATTAATTCCCATTTCCAAACTGGCATTTCTAACTGTTGCAACAAACCTGAGGGTTTCTGGTGTTCAGCTTTGACTTGTGAACAGGTTAAACACTTTGCAACACATGCTGCTATATCCTTTTTCATTCCTATCCACCAGAAATTATTTCTTAAGTCTTAATACATCTTATCACTTCCAGGATGCATCGTATATTTAGACTTATGAGCTTCTTCTAATATACGGTGGCGTAGGTTTCCTAATTTAGGTATCCACATCCTTTTTTTATGGAATCTCCAAATTCCATCTATTCCTTGTTCTAGTTCCTTAATCATTCCTTTCAACTTTTCCGTATCATCCTTGATTACTGATTCTTGTACTTTTCTAATCTGTTCATTTAAATCTATCTGTAGATTTAATTTAAGAGAACGTACTCTTTTTGGCTTTTCATGATACTTTCGACTTAAAGCATCAGCTACTACATTTGCCTTTCCAGCATGGTATTGAATTTTGCAATCGTAATCACTAAGTATCTCCATCCAGCGTCTTTGCCTCATATTGAATTCCTTTTGTCCGAAAACATACCTTAAACTCTTATGGTCGGTGAAAATGGTAAACTTACTACCGTATAGGTAATGTCTCCAAATTTTAAGGGCAAAAATTATAGCTCCTAATTCTAGATCATGGGTTGAATAATTCTCTTTATGATTCTTAAGTTATCTAGAGGCATAAGCTATAACCTTTTGACGTTGCATCAATACACATCAATAACCTAACTTAGAAGTGTCACAATAGACTACAAAGTCTTCAGTTCCTTCTGGTAACGCTAGTATGGGTGCAGGGGTTAATCTTTTCTTAAGAATTCTAAAGGCTTCTTCTTGTTTTGGTCCCCATTCAAACTTAACAGATTTACAGGTTAGCTTAGTCAAGGGAATGGCTATTCTAGAAAAATCTTGAATAAATCTTCTATAATAACCAGCCAATCCTAAGAAACTTCTAACCTCAGTTGGTGACTCAGGGGTTTTCCATTTGGTAATTGCCTCGATCTTGGTGGGATCCACATGAATTCCTTCATGATTGACTATATGTCCAAGAAATTGTACCTGTTCTAACCAAAACTCGCACTTTGAAAACTTTGCATAAAGCTTTTCCTTCCTCAATAAACTTATAAGTGCGTGCAAATACTTTGCATGTTCCTCTTTACTCTTAGAATAAATGAGAATATCATCTATACAGACAATTATGAATTTATCCAAATATGGCTTACATATTCGGTTCATCATATCCATGAATGCAGCTGGGGCATTGGTTAAACCAAATGGCATGACAGTAAATTCATAATGGTCATACCTTGTTCTGAAAGCGGTCTTAGAAATGTCATCTTCTTGTACCTTTAATTGATGATATCCTGATCGTAAATTGATTTTAGAGAAAAATCGAACTCCTTGCAATTGATCGAATAGATCATCGATCCTTGGTAATGGGTACCGATTCTTAATCGTGACCTTGTTCAATTCGCGGTAGTCAATGCACATACGCACCGATTCGTCTTTCTTTTTAACAAATAAGATCGGTGCTCCCCATGGCGATGAACTTGGTTGTATGAATCCTTTTCCAACAATTCATCTAACTGTTTCTTCAGTTCCTGCATTTCTGCGGGTGCCAAACGGTAAGGTACTTTGGCAATAAGTGTTGTTCCTGGTAGCAGATGAATTCTGAATTCAACTTCCCTGTCTGGAGGTAGTCCTGGTAATTCTTCTGGAAATACATCTGAAAATTGGGATACAACTGGAATATCCTTCAGTTCTTTTCCTTTAGTGTTAGTGATTATGGAAATCAAATACACTAATGATCCTTTTCTTATGTAACTTGTTGTTTTCATCACAGAGATGAATTTTGTGGATCTAAACGGCTTATCTCCTTTAATTGTGATCTTTTCACCCCTTAGTGAATTTACTTGAATTGACTTTTGATCACATAAAATATTGGCTTTATTAGCTATTAACCAATCCATTCCTAATACAACATCAAATCCTGCCAGATTCATTGGGTAAAGGTTTACAATAAACTTTAGGTTTAGAAATTCTATTCTTGCTCCCTGCAAGATTTCAGAAATCTTAATAGTTTCTCCATTTGTTGTCTCTACTAGACATTTCTTGTGGGATTTTAGTTAATGGTCGATTGAGAAGTTTGCAAAATGAAGTATTAATAAAACTTTGGTTCGCACCAGAGTCAAATAATACTTTAGCAAAAATATCATTAACTAAAAACGTACTGGCGATCACATATCGACGTTAGTATAATAACCCAATATTTACATTAGTAATACCCTCCCCGAGACGGCATTCCAACGACTACGTCGGGTAGAACCACGACAGCCGTTACGGAACCCTGGATCAATCGGGCAGCGTATCTAATACGTAACCGAGGCTATGATACTTACAACGGGGTAGAACTTCGTTAATTAGGGGGGGTATTTCGCCCGAGTATAAAGTATACTATGTAGAATATTGAGAAAGAGATCGAGAGATGAACGAATTGAAACTGAGGCTGGAGGCCTCAATTTATAGGCGACCTTTCGACTTCCCTCGCGGCCTGCGAAAGACGTAGCCAAGGGCTACGCGGCCCGCATAATAGGGGTAGTAGGGCCTAGCTTGGCCGGGTCCTGGGGTAGGCTCGACAAATGGTGTGACACGTGGCAACCTGGGTGCGGCCTGATCTCCCATCTGTCGCGGCCCGCGTAAGCCGAAGGCTTAGCCTTCGTGGCCCGTGACAGCCCATTAAAATTTTTTTTTACTTTAAATTTATTAAATTAAAGGTATTCGGGGCCCGTTTTCGCATACGGGGCGTAATTTAGGACATATAGGGACATTTTAAAATATATTAGGGTGTCGAAATTTTTTTTTGAGGGTTGTTATAATTAATGACTTTAATAACTAGTTTCTTATGTTGAAGGTGAAACTTCTTTATCGTTTGTTCGTGGTGTCTTAGCGTTATTTTACTGTCTATATAAAATAAAAGTTTTACACCATTCATATCTCCACGGTCTATATGGAGATATGTTGGCTACCTGGTCGGGGGTTAAGGGAATGGTTTGGTAAGGTTCTTGACGTGTCCAGTGTATAGATCCTACAAGGACCCAGGTCAAGCTTACTAGGACCTCCTTCAATACCCACTGGTATTGGATGGCGGGGGTGCGAATGGCTTGATCCCCTCATATGTAAACTACTATTAATACATTAACCCGGCTACTTGGGATTGGATCTCTGCTGACTCAAACCACTTAGCCGAGGGTAACGTCACATTCAAAAGAGGGGCCTACCACATTACGCATTAATAACTTAATTAATTATCTTCCAATAATCTAACCCTTTAGGATTGTATCCTTGCTGACTCAAACTACTGGGTTGAGGGTAACGTCACCTTCAAAAGAGGGGCCTACTACTATAACTAAGATAATCTCTTAAAAAGTGCAAAAGTGCGGAAACATCAAAGGTTACACTAAAGGCGAGTCGGATCCAAGTGATTCATCTTGTCTATCTGTTTTTATATTTATTTTTATTTTCAACATTTTTAGTTTTTATTTTCATGTTTAGAAATCTTTTTCTAACTTTTTGATTTGATTAGACGTTGAGGATAAACCGGCATTAAAATTTCTTGTGTCCTTGAACGACCTCGGTATCTTACCAACGCTATACTACGTTCACGATGGGCGCACTTGCCCATATGTGTGCTTAGTGTTAGTAAAATATCGTGTTTTATAAATTTAAAACTTGACCAAAGTGTTAAAAAGGGCTAAAAATATACATAAAAAATATATACACACCAACACACATCAGGACCGTACCCGCGTATGAAGAACTTGCTGGCGCGGCGGGACCGTGTCCGCACATGAAGAACTTGTTCACGCGGCGGGTCCGTACCCGCGCATGAAGAACTTGCTCGGGCGTGTAGGGCTTGGTCACGCGGCGTAACCGTGCCCGCGCATGAAGAACTTGCTCACGCGGCGGGACCGTACCCGCTCATGAAGAACTTGCTTGCGCATGTCGAACTTGCTCACGCGGCGGGACCGTACCCGCGCATGAAGAACTTGCTCGCGCTGCGATGGGGGTTGTAATTGTTTGAGACATAATAGAGATGAAGGCTAAGCTATACCTTGTTTGAAGCTCACTTGCGTCACATGTCGGAGAAAAATAGTTCATCGTGCGCAGGGTGATACAAACAGGATGGACCCCGGGTGCCGGTGACATATAGACGTGCGACCGGACGCTGTTAACGTGCAGGTTGTTGACGAACATGGCCGATTGCGCGGGGGCGGAAACATTGTTGTGCCACCTTTTTGTAAACGTGAGCTTGATAAAGGCTAACCATGGCTTCCCTTATAATAACGACAAAGCATGTATATAAAGTTAAGGACATCTGGTGCACTGTTGCCTGCTGATGTCAAAAAAATGTTTGTTCCATAAAGGAAGGACATGCAATTCAGGGTTGTATCGCGTGGAGCATGTGTTATACATTTGTTTTGCAAATTACACTTTTTAAAAGGCTGCCACACTTTTACATGCTGTCACACCCCCTTTTTTAATAAAAAAATGAACTTAATGCTTTTGAATTTGTTATGATATGTATATCATTTTCCCCAACTTTTGTTCAACAAAAATAGGTTTGAGAATAATGCAGTTGTTTAATTAGATCAAGTAATTGAAAAAAGCAAAGAGGTGGAAAATAATTTCCGGTTTTTTATTTTCATACCGAAAAAGGGTGTAACTGAAAGAAAACCCAGATTTTCAGTTTTTACCAGGATATTTTGTGTAAAATCAGATCTGAAAGTTCTCAACTCTTTTAGAGTTTGAATGAGCACATTAATGGAGTTCTCGATCTTAAAATTAAGAGTGGGACTCCAAGAACGCAGATATGAAGATTGACATGAAGAAAAATGAGTTGTGATTCATGGATTTAGATTTCGATACGTTGGGCGCCAATGAAGAAACACGGAATCACCGCCGGGATGATTGGACCGCTTTCTCTGAGAAGGTGGAGAATCACACCTTATTCTTCCTCTTGAACCTAGATCTGCAATGGAGAAGAGAAGAAAGTGGAGCTGTAGAGGTGACCGGTAGGGGAAAGAATCCTCTGTTTCCAGTAACAAAAGTGTGACGACTCCAAATCTTCTGCCCTAATAATGAGGTGAACACCTCTTTATATAGGAGATATTGGCCTCCCCTAACCTCAATGGGTCAGGCCTAGTTAGGGGTTATCTCTACGAGCCCACAACCTAGTGTAGTGTAAACTACAACGCGCTAGGCTTCGCGGGTTAGTACGCAATAATAATAAATATTATAATAAAAGCAATAAGTAATGGGAATATCCGACCGCTCGGGTCGGGTATAATACCAAACCCCATCAGTAATATATCGTAACGTGTATTATATTATAGAGTAAACTGCCATTTTGGTCCCTATGTTTGGGCACTTTTGCCATTTTGGTCCAAACCTCAAACTTTTTAAATCTGGGTCCCTGTGGTTTCAATTTTATTGCCATTTTAGTCCAAAATTCAAAAATCCCCTTTTTTGACTGTTGCAACCTCCCTATTTTGTCTTTTTGAGCAGGGGCAATTTTGTCCATCTGATTCTAATTTAACATATTAATAATTAATAAACTAAATTAAATATATATAATTCCTTTATACCCTTATTTAACCATCATCTTCCCCCCATTTAACCATCATCTTCCCCAAAAAAACCCTAACCCACAAAATCGAAGCAGATCATCTTCCCTAAAAAAACCCTAATCCCACAACGAATCCCCTGCAGCAAAACGGCTCCGATGAGTCTCACCCACAAAGTATGACGGCTTCCACAGCTCACGCCCTTGTAAAATCATCATGCGACAGCACATTTAACCCAGAATTATGCTACTCCACCATCACTAGCCACCCCGAAGTCACCAAAAAGGTGAAAAGCCGAAAGGACGTGATCGAGCTGGCTGTGAATATCACAAAAACCGCGGTGGAGAAAAACTACTTCCAGATAACGAAGCTGAGCACTCGAAAAGGTCTGACGCCACGCGAGATTGGGGTGCTTCACGACTATCTAGAGATGGTAGCCGAAACGTTGGAAGAGCTTACAGAAGTTGAGAAAGACCTGGAGTAGTACCACACCAAGAAATCCCTACAGCAACACGCTAACGAACTCAAGACGCTTATGAGCTCCACCGTCACCGACCAGGAGACTTGTCTTGACGGCTTCTCTTAGGGCGGTGCTTCGATTTTGTGGGTTAGGGTTTTTTTTGGGAAGATGATGGTTAAATGGGGGAAGATGATGGTTAAATAAGGGTATAAAGAAATTATATATATTTATTTTAGTTTATTAATTATTAATATGTTAAATTAAAATCAGATGGACAAAATTGCCCCTGCACAAAATGACAAAATATGCAGGTTGCAACAGTCAAAAAAGGAGGTTTTTGAATTTTGGACTAAAATGACAACAAAAGTGAAACCACAGGGACCCATATTTAAAAAGGTTGAGATTTAGACTAAAATGACAAAAGTGCCCAAACCATAGGGACCAAAATGACAGTTTACTCATTATTATAATATATAATGTTACTTTATGCCAAATGCATATTTTTACCTCTCAAAATATTTAAGAGATTGTTCTTACGTTAAAAGATAAATGAAAATGTTGATAACTAGTTAATGCCTCGCCCGCGTTACGGGGCGATGACAGAATAATTCTCAATCAATTAAAAAAACACTATTATAGTTTTGTTAGAAAAAAAAAAACTAAAACAATAACCAAACCGTAGTTCTGAGCTCATGGCAAAACTGTAGTTTGTCAGGATTAATGAGCGAGTGTTAGGCAACTCCTTGACATGGAAAAAAATTAAATCCAGTCAAGTAATAAAAAAACACTTTTATAGTTTTGCTGAAAAAACTAAAATGATAGCAATACTGTAATTTGAACTGAGGGCAAAGTTGTATTTGTTGACTTTGGTAAAATCTTAATTTGCCAAAAGTTAAAGTGATGGCAATACTATAAATTTGAACCAGAGACAAAATCGTAATATAACTTTGCACTAAGGACAAAATCTTAATTTTAAGCTGGGGACAAAACTATATTTTTAATTTGAACCGGGGCAAAATCAAAATTTTGAACTGAGGGCAAAATCATAATTTTGAGTGAGTTGGGGGCAAAAGTATACTTTTATTTTGAACAGGGCAAAAACATAATTTTAAACTCAAGGAGAAATCATAATTTTTTAAACGGGGCGAAAATGCAAAATCATCATTTTTAGTTTGGGGCAAAAGCAAAAATTTATTTTGAACTGGGGCCAAGAATGTAATTATAATCTGGGGATAAAATCATAATTTTGAACCGATGGCAAAATCGTAATGTTGAGCGAGGGACAAAAATATAATTTTATTTTGAAGTGGGGGCAAAAACGTAATTAGATTTTAAATTAAGGACAAAACCGAAATTTTAAAACGAGTATAAAACAATAAAATGGTTAGTCGAATAGGGAAGTGCCACACAACAGTATTCCCTCAAACTTCCTTTTGTATATGTAGGTAATTAGAACATTTTCATATTTCTTGTAGTTCACAATAATTCTCTAGTTTTCAAATCATTCATTTTTAATATTAGTTTATGTACATGTTTGATGTGAGATTAGGGCTGGCAATTTTACACGAATACATGACACGAACCTTCACGAAGTTAACAGGTATCGTGTATGGCCTTAACATGTATCGTGTACCAAACAGGTTAAATACCTGTTTACCTGTTAATACCCGTTAGTACACGATAAGAAATTAAATTAAATAAAACTCATAAGTCATATGCATGTGGGTTCCTTAATTCCTTTCTATTTTCATTCCTCATTCAATTAAAAAAAAAATAAAACCCTAAACTCCCTCTGTAACTCTCAGATAGCATGTCGTGTTCGAGTTTTTGTTCGTGTTAACAGGTATTAACAGGTAATTTTCGTGTATAACAGTCGAACAATTGTGTTAACAGGTATTAACAGGTAATTTTCATGTATATCGTGTCGTGTTCGTGTCCGTGTTTCAAAAAAAGGACACGATAAGTTATCGTGTCGTGTTCGTGTATATGATTTCGTGTATCGTGTCTTATCGTGTACGGGTATACACGATATGCCAGCCCTATGTGAGATACACAATCAATTTAAAATTCTCTATAAATTTGTCTATTTATTTTCAACATATATAATTCCCATGTCGGGAATAGTGGTTCGTAGCCATTGGCTGAAATTGGCGGCCACCCATCCCTTATTAGACCAACCAGTTTATTATTTTATACACGCTTTAAAATTACGGTTTTGCCCCGGAATAGTGTTTCTTTGCTGCTTCAAATGGGCGGCAAGCAATACCCATTGAACCAACCAGTTTATTATTTTATACACACTTTAAAGTTACGGTTTCCCCCCGTTAAAAAATACGGTTTTGCCCTAGCTTCAAAATACATTTACCCTTTTGCCCCGAGCTAAAAAATACGATTTCGCCCTCGGTAAAAAAAATACGTTTTTACCCTCAGCCTAAATTACGTTTTCGCCCCAGTTCATAATAAAATTTTCTTTTTCCCCGACTCAAAATTACGAATTTACACCAGTTTATTATTTTGTACTTATTTTAAAATTACGGTTTTGCCCACAGTTTAAAATTACGTATTTGCCCCCAGTTCAAAATAAATTTATGCTTTTGCCCCCAGCTAAAATTTACGAATTTTTCCTTGGTTCAAAATTACGATATCACCCTCAATTCAAAATTACATTTTTGCCCCTCGTGAAAAAATAAAAATATGGTTTTCCCCTAGCTAAAAATTAGGATTTTACCCTCAGGAAAAAATATGATTTTTCCCCTAAGTAAAAATAAAAATATGACTTTGCCCCCAGCTAAAAATCGTGTCAAATAGCTGCCTAACACTCTTTTTACTTTTTATTTCTACCAAAACTATAGTACTGTTTTTTTAATTGGTTGAGAATTGTTCGACCATCGCCCCGCAACGCGGGCGGGGCATCACCTAGTTAAAAACAAAACACAATGAACAGTGTTTTTAAATTATTAGAAAATAATAAAGTTTTAATATTATAAAATTGTTATTTTCTTTATTTTTTAAGTTTATAAGTTCGGTGTCAACTAGTACTAGTATCGAAAATACCAGTTCGTTATCGGTACATGAAGGTAAAAACTAGCACCAACCTGATACATAAAACGCCAAAAGTCGGTACCGGATTGAGTTTGATAGTCTTTTAGTTCGATAAGTTTGGTATTGCTACTCAGTACCATTTGCTCATCCCTGATCACAGGTACCGTACGAACAACAACGGTATCGTACAACTTTTTTTTAGTTTCAGGGGTAGGGATGAGCTCGGTGCCAACTGATACCCCGGTTACGGTATCGGTATATGAAGATAAAAACCGGTAGCGAACCGGTACAAGGAACGTCAAACGTCAGTACCGAACTCTTACTTAGGTTCTTTCGGTTTAGGAAATTCGGTACCGGCACCCATTACTGTTTGCTCTGACTACTGGTTTCTACCGAACAACATCATTACCATACAACTTTTTTAGTTGATTTTCTTTCGGTTATTTTTAATGTTTTTTTTTCTACATTTTCTTTTTATTCTTGTCAGTGGTTCCATGTGCAACGCGCTCATAGTGATTTCAAACACATGTAAACACAGACTAAATAACAAAAGAAGTTCGCCGCAACGCGGCAACTGTTTGTATAACTAGTTATCTAATACTAATAAAAGAATCCCCTTAATGCCACATGGCATTCTCTTATAATAAAAGATATCACCAAAATGCCATGTGGCAATTTATCATATTACCTCAACCATAATAAATAATAAGTAAATTAATATAAAGACTACTAAATGATTGAATTTAATATATATATATATATATATACATATTAAAATAATCTTATATTCATGATTATATCTCTTCAATATTCTTAATAATTAACATTAGTTATCTACTTATCTATATTTTAATATAATATCTCTATTTTAAAAAATAAAAACATACTCTTTATCACATATTAAAACAATCTTATATTCAAGATTATATCTCTTCAATATTCTTAATTCTTAATAATTAATATTAGTTATCTACTTACATGTACTTTAATATAATATCTCTACTTTAATAAATAAAAACATATTTATAAAAAGAAGATGAGATAACCAAAAATTTATTCATCCATCACTATTTGACGTAACAAAAAATTTAAAACCTCATCATGTTTATAATTTGTTATTATCGTTTTCACAAATGTTAAATATATATGTGTGTGTTTAATATATATAATCTTAGATCATGAACTAATTTCATTACATCTTCTACTTTGATAACACTTTTTAAAATAAGAATATATTAGTTTGAAATAAAAATCTCTTCAATATTCTTAATAATTAATATTAGTTATCTACTTACCTATACTTTAATATAATATCTCTACTTTAATAAATAAAAACATACTTATCAAAAGAAGATGGGATAACCAAAAATTTATTCATCCATCACTAATTGACGTAACCAAAAATTTAAAACCTCATCAAGTTTATAATTTGTTATTATCGTTTTCACAAATGTTAAACATATACATATATATGTGTGTGTGTGGGTTTAATATATATAATCTTAGATCAAGAACTAATTTCATTCTATCTTCTACTTTGATAACACTTTTTAAAATAAGAATATATTAGTTTGAAATAAAATATACTAATTCTTTTGTATTCAAAAACAAAATTCTTACTTGGTAAACGCATCATTTAAAATGAGTAATGTTATATTTTTCCTTTAATTTTGTATGTATAGTTTATATTAGGGTTATATGTATTCATATCAAAATTTATATTTATTATGTGTGATGCAAGAAATAATATGAAATATAAAAAAAATAATTCAAATTTATAATCGTTATGTCCTTCATACGCAACCAACCTCAACAATAACATATTTATTTAAAAAAAAAACTCATTCAAGTTTATATAAATTGAAAACACTTTTTTTCAAAGAACTCGATCAACTCCATGGTTATCTTAAAGCCTTTCATTTTTCTATCCTCAAACCCATGTAACATATGGGTCTATAACCTAGTTTATTAATATTAGAGCTACTATGTATTTAAAACTTAGTAGAAACAACCTGATTCTTCTAGAAACTAGTCACTAGTCACTAACAGAAGTTGCAATCGTTAGAAACCTTAGTCACCACCACCACATGCCGCTTCTTACAACAATTGTTGTACCATTGAGTATGCATTTAACAAGCAAACCAAACATTAAAAAAATCATTGTCGACTTGCTACTCATTAATAACTACCGGATATCGTCAAAAGACAAAAAACAAAATCAATTATATTCTTGTTTTGATGATGCAGCTCTCATCACCCGAAGCTACCACCTTAGTCAGACAAAGTTTGATCTATATTCACCACTTTTCTACGTTTTCGTCCCTTGTGAAGAAAGTCCAAATATGGTCCATGAAATGATTTGCCATCTATTTAAGTTCCAAGGTTAAATCATGGATTGCCTTGCAAACAACATACTATATCTCGATCCTCTACTGAGTCTGAGTTCAAAGTCATCACTGACATAGTCACTCAACTTCAATAGTTGGTAGCTCCTTTTCTTAAACTCGGTGTTTGTTGTCACGACCCCCGACCATACCTTGGACGGGAGCCGCGAGCAGTCAAGTGGTACCGGTAGTTATTTTGAAAATATTGCAGCAAAAATATTTATCAGGACCGTGAGTTAGGAAAAATATCAGAGTTTAGAAAACACCGGATTTTATTTATTAAATAGATGGGATAAAAGCATGTTTTGAAAGTTAGTTTTTTTATATGAGATATACCCGAATACGTAAAACAACGTTTAATTTAATTTAATTTATTTGATAAAATAAGCCACTTCTTTAAGCCTTTCGGTGCCGTCTCGCCACTCTTGTTCCAATCTACTGTAATTACTTGAAACGCGTTTTAAAAACATTTTGGTCAGCAGGAAATACTGGTGAGTTCATTCATTTTGTACAAAAACACATTTGTTATAATTCACAACATCAAGAGTTTTTACATTTGCCCTTTTCAGCAGGAAATACTGGTGAGTTCATTCATTTTATACAAAAACACATTTGTTATAATTCATAGCATTAAGAGTTTTTACATTTGCCCCTTATCTTATAATTAGCTGGTTCAGTTGTCACTTCACCGTATCTATGACTGTGGACATTTCACTAAATTAGGCTCGCCCACCTAACGTGATAAATCATTAGTAGTAATGTGCACAAAACCCCCAGATACTTCCAGTAATTAAAGATTAGCAAAGACTTAATCACTGCAAGGTATAACTGGAAAACATTTAAGGTTTTACAAAACAATTTGATAAAAATAGAATGACTCACCTTGTTAGCATATAGTCTTGATTAAACAAGCATCTTGATTCTAAGTCTTCTGATGATTATACATCTATTTTGATTGTAAGTGTATAGTGCAGAGTTTTCTGGTAGTTAAACATTTAGTTTAACAGAGTGGAATACGTATTAGTGTTAAACCCAATCAAACCTAAAGATGGTCACGAGATCAGAACCTTAACGAAATTCAAAAAGTATAGTCTTATTTAGACAGCACCTTGGCATTCATTTCAGAACGAAATTCACAAAATATAGTCTTATTTAGACAGCACTTTGGCATTCGTTAGTTGGTTCCTGAATCGATCGGACAGAATATCGCATCGGTGATTATTGGTTAGAACACCAACGTATTGAGAGAAGAATAGAAGAAATGAGCAAAGAAAAATGAATCCTAAGCTTCCTATTTATAGGTAGGAAATATGAAATTTCCAGGAAGTTTCCTATATACTTTTCTAGGAAGTTACTTATACATTTTCTAGGAAGCTTCCTACCCACATATATATCCTCTAACACCTTCCTTGCACCTTCCTTTGATATTATCTATCTCATATATATTTATTTTCATGCATATCTATCTAGGTGTTTAATTTACTTAATTAATCTTACTTAGCTTAATTAATCTTGCTTAGCTTAATTAATCTTGCTTAAATGGGTTTCGCTAAGTTAATTAAATAGGTTAAAAGCGAAGAGATTGTTAAAGGTCTGGTTGACAAAAGTGAAGAATTTCACTAAAATGTTTAAACGGGCAAAAGTGACAAAAGAATTCACAATTATTTAAATTGTGTTACGTCACAAAAATGAGTGAAGTCATTACCGAAATGACAACGGAAGGGGATAAATCCTTGGACGAAAATTCCTTGGAATTGACGTGAGTTCAAGAGAAAAGCGTTAAACTACAATTCAGTATTAGTGAGAAACAACGCTTTAACAAATACGAATATTATGAAACGAATTCGGAAAATGATTAATATCGAGGAATATGGATCTTAACACCGGTAGGTGCAAAGCGATACATTCGAAGGAAAGATTTCCGATAATAAAAGTCGATATAAACTTAAACAAAACGTGATGTAATCACGGTTACAAAAGTGATATAGAATACAATCAAGTTGTAACGTGAGTTACGAGATATGAAAATCAGAAAACACGTAAAAGGCCGGGTTGGCAATAAGATATACCCGAGTGGCGGGGAATAAAGTGACGGCGACTAATCAGTCTGGCCGGTAAAGCCTTTCAAAGTCGGAGTAGTGTTACGACTTATATAAAGCGCATGTTGAAATAAGATTAGCTTGAAATAAGCATGATGAAAATAAATACAGCCGAGTGATCAGATGACAACTCGGTCAAATAAGTGATAAGAATAAGAAATACAAAATGAAAGTATCGGCCTACGAGGCCATACACATAAAAGGCGTATACGCTTTGAAACCGAAAGCACATTACCATACTTTCCTGGTAAGAGTATCATGTGCGAGCAATGCTCAAGTGATCACCGAAACTAAGGTTCGGATGATTTAAACTAATAAAGTACGTGAGAAAGGTTTTGGGGACGAAGCCTCTTTAAGGGGGTAGATTTGTAACACCCCGAAAATGGGTTTGGTAATCAAACCACGTTAACACTAAAAGACGTGTAAAGTACCGTCAGTGGTAAAATTTACCCGGTAAATATTAGGATTTAAATAATTAAACCTAATATTAAATAAAGGTTATACGAAGACTTTTGAGAAAATAAATTTACGAAAGGCCCGAGTTAACGGGACTTAAAAATAAAACGGGTTATAACTTCCCCGAACCCACCAAGTAACTAGGAATATCAACCTAGTTAGATATGTGTCTTAAAATAAAGAAGGAAACTTAGGTAATAACCCTTATTATAAAGTTACAAACTAGAGGGGCCAAAAGAGGAAGATTTAAAACTTGATTTTATTTAATTAAAACTCTACACACACACTAGTGGGTATGTGCGTGAGATTGATCAGAAGAAGGAGCCAGAAGCTCAAACCCTAGCTCATCTCAATTTCACCAAATTGAAGGTCCAAATCAAGTCTAAATCAAAATCCAAGTATGAATTAGTGATCTCCACTGAAAAAGGAGTCACGAGGTATGTAAATTTCATAAGAAATCTCTAGTTGAATTTCTGAGCAAACCTAGAGAATTCGAATTAGATGATTGCATGCTTGTTATATGATGAAATAGGAACATTGTAGTGTCTAGGAGTAAACCCTGGACAAGTATATGATGAAGTTAGGCCTAATTCTAGTGAATTCATGATCACCATTGAAGGTGATAAGTGGGGTTTTGTATGAACATGTTAAACACTAGAAATTGATAGTTGTTCTAGTGTAATTTGAACTTTCGTAAGTAAATTCTGATGTTGTAGATGCGAAAATTGATATGAACATGTTAATTGATGTTAAAACATGGTTAAAACAATAACCATGAACTAGATAAAAGAAGAATGCAAATTATGCACATTAGGTGTTTGTTAAAATGCCTAAATGAGAACTAAAGTGTTGAAATTTAGAGTGAAAACGCGTATTTGAATTATATGGCAATTACGCGTAATATGTAGTGATAAGGGTTCTACATATTATGTTGATTTAGACTTAATGTTGTAAACCATGTGATTGAAAGTAGTTAACTTTAATAAGCTAAGTTAACTAATGATGAAGTCGAATAGTATATCGACATAGAAAATAAGTGAGGTGGAATAGTCGTGATTGTAAATGACTAATTTAACCGCCTTGTAAATGTTGACGATAGTTTGACTCGTAACAAGCTAGGTGGAAGCTTGGAGAAGGAAGCGGGTCAAGAAGGAAAAGAGAAGCATGGTTTGGATGCGAGGTAAGTGAAGCTTACACCTTTTACTTTATTACCAAATACTTGATTTCGAGTATTGAATCTAAATTGTATTGAGTAAACGAAACATGATGTTCCGGCATGATTTAAATGCGAGTCGGAAAAAGTGAGAAAGATAAGAAACCATGAATTATGGTAAAAAGGGTAAAAATGGTCAAATAGTAATCCGGACATGGACTAATGAATATATAAAGGGATTTGAAAGGACACCATTTGGCATGAGCCATAACGGGTCAAACAAAACGGGAACGGTTCTTAAGTAAGATGAATTCAAAAGTAAACCGGGGTATGTTAAAGGGGATGCAATGGTAATTAAATACCATCTCAAAATGATAATTAGTCATTTCGACTAAACGGGTCAAATAGTGTTGTTAACACCATTTGTCAATAATATTTGATGATCGCTTGTTGAGTTTGTGATAACAGGAATTAACACATGGTTCGCATGGCTGTTAACTAGAAATTAATAGCGAAAGGTATTTAAACGGGTCAATCTTATGGCCCGAGCCAGGTACGCATGTTTAGAATCATAGCTAAAAGCGACATTTTGGTCAAATAATAGTGGAAGTCCTTCGTCGCATAAATGAAGGGCTAAAATTGACCAAAAAGCCCTTGAGGGGTAATAGGGCAAACAACTTTTAAAAAGTTGTTTTGAAATAAACGTCTTGATTAAATTGAGTCTTTGGAATTCGTATAAAAATGGGGATAGGATGTAAACCAATAGAAGCACGATTTAAGTCTAAAGATGTAAAATACTCGTAACGGGTCAAAACGAGTATATATGCAAAACGGGTTAAAATTTCTTAAGGAACCCATAAAGTTGAATCTTGATGATTAGTAAACGGATAGAATATGATGACCATGGTATTTTGAAGGAAAATAACAAGTTAGTTTGGTAAAAGCATGAACGGGTCAAAAGTGTCTTAATTGAATTTCAAGCCGAGAGCTTGAAATCTAAAATTTTGTAAATTCAGATGTCGGATTTTTATTCCATGAGATGGAGGATTAAATTACGAACGCGTAGGAAAAAGAATCGCGTAAAACGGAGGTCTAGATCAAAAGTTATGCCATGTTGAAGTTTGGTTTTGAATAAAACTTAGCTGGGCGAATATGCAGCACCAGCATCAACACATTCTGTCAAAATAAGACCGTGGCGTCGCGCCACGACCAAAGCCCTTGGCCGTCGCTCGCGGCGACCGGCTAAAATGTTGAAAATTTTGTTTATTTTGTTTATTTCGATTATTTGACCCAATTATCTTGTTGTACTTGTTATTTAACTATCAAAACTGACTTCTAAGTTGGTTTTGATAATAGGTGAATGTCGAGAGTCCCGGATGAAGGTCAAGTGGCGAGCAAGAACCGAACACACGTTAAATGAAGCTTCCGCGTCAAATCTTGATTTGTTTTGCTATAAGTGAATTATGTAAACACTTATAAATATGTTTTTGAAATGTTGTAAACATACGGGAATGTTGGTATGGCAAGTTTTTGTAAAGTCACATTTTAGCATTAAAATGTATATTTTATTATTAAAATCTTAATAAATTGAGACGGGTGTTACAATAGGGCTGGAAATGGGGCGCGTCGCGACCCGCGAAGCTCATCAGCTTCGCCTCCGCGGCCTGCGAGGGAGTCTCGTTCGGCTGAGTCATCGATAGTCTTGACACGTGTAACGACACGTGTCCCACATACTTATCCAGAGATTCCAGGTCTGTCGCGCCCCACGTAAGCTCTGCTTAACTCTTACGCGGCCCACAACCAACTAGTAAAATTTGATTTTCTTGATTTTTCATGAGATTTAGGGTTTTAGGGGTCCGGGTTTTCACTTACGGAGTGTTTTGGGACATTTTTGCAGGTCCTTACATCCTCCCCACCTTATTTAAAATCTCGTCCTCGAGATTTACGGAAATTTGGAGGAATATTCTTAATTCGACACTGATCCTAGTTTCCAGGTATACTCTGGTCCTTACTTTGAATTCCACTTTACTTTGACCAGAACCGTTTTCCATGCTTTGAGATTCTTATCTTTGACTTGTAAGATTTTTTTAATGGACTTTTTGTTTACCTCTATATCCTGAAGAGGTACAACTTAAAGATTTATCAGTTAAGTATTTCCTTAAGTTTTATACATGAAATAAATCATGTATACCTGCCATTTCCTTTGGAAATTTTAACTGATAAGATACTGGCCCAATCTTTTAATAATTTCAAACGATCCAACAAATCTCGGGCTTAGCTTTTCTTTCTTACTGAATCTGACTATTCCTTTTCACGGAGAGATTTTTAGTATATTCTTATTCTAAATCTAATGATTTTCTAGTCTAATGGTCTGATAGTTGCTTTGCTCATATTTTTTCTTGACAGAATGGATGGTGCCTTCATTCCATAAAGTGTTTCAAATGGGCAACACTAATACTTGTAGGTTAATTATTGAAAAAAATCTTATGAGTGATAAGTAATAGTCCCACTTTCACCAATATTTATCACACATGTACTTAGCATATTTTTCTATGTTTTACACTTCTCAAGACAAGCCGAGTTAAAATTTTCCCAGAAATGAGAAGTGAAATGACTATCTTGATAGATAACAAGGTTCTATGTAAAGAGACTATTTCGTCTCCACACAACTTAACTAAGGGTCTTATACTAAAGGGTTTCCTTCATTGGTAGGGATTGAGAAGACTTGGTTAGTCGATCCACAATCACCCAGATTGCGTCGTTACTTGTTTTGGGTAATTTGGTAACAATATCCATCGTGATCAATCTCATTTCCATACTGATATCTCTATCGTTGAGGTAAACCTAAAGGGTTAGTTTTGCAAATAAACTAAATACTTGTAACTAGCTACATCATTCTTCATTCCTATTTATCCTTAATTCTTATTCAAACATTGATACTCCTTATCATACACTAAGTTTTATGAGCTTTCCTAAGAATTATGTATGTTTCCTTAGATAGGTATCCAAATTCTTTATGGAATTTCCAAATTCCATAAATTCCTTTTTCTAATTCCTTCATTTTCCTTTATAACCCTTTAGCATCATCCTTGATTGTTGTTTCTTGGGTACTCTTTAATTGTTCTATTAAATTTATCCGTAAATTTAATCTAAGAGTACGTACTTGTTTCGGCTTCTAATGAAACTTATGACTTAAAGCATCAACTACTACATTTGTCTTAACTCTATGATATAACGATCGGTGTTGTTCCTAGTCTCAGATGAATTTCGAGTTTCTCCTCACGATCGGGTGATAGTCCAAGTAGATCCTTTGGGAAAACGTCGGTTGGAATTTCTTTCAGTTCCATGCCTCTAGTGTTAATGAACTCCAAGACCATATACGCTATGTCTTACTTTCATGTATAACTCGCAGCTTTTATCACAGAGACGAACTTTGTTGGTTGGTTTGTCTTGCCTCCTTGTGGCCACTTCTCTGATTGGCTTGCAAATCTAAACCTAAGTCAGCAATCATCTCAGGAATCATTGCTGCCATTTTATTTCTTTTTATAAAGCAGACATGAATTCCTTTCTATCAGTTCTTTCCATTTCATGGCATACGTCGTAATCAGGTATTTTGAAGATCGGGTCTCACTATCTAAATGTCTAAATTTTGAAGCATACATTACTTCATTCTTCTTAACATATATATTAATGGTTTGAACAACTTTAGTCCTTTGCAGCCCATGTATTTCGTAACAGCTACTGGTAATCTTAGTAGGATTATAGGTGAAGAGTCTTGGTAAGTGCACCTAGTCGTGGTTACTCTTATCTTCGCAAGAGTTCTTAAAGAAAGTAGAATTACTCTTATTAGTGTAAGTTCTTAGGTGCCTAGCACAACTTTAGCTACAGGTTTCCTAATGCGTTAATAATCTAAGGTAATGCAAAAGGAATTCGTATACTTTCGATGGCGTCCCAATTTAAAGGATTCATATCATTCATTTTGTCGCACGAGTTACGAGGCGGATGATCAAAAGGAATAATGTTCGATATCAGAATTATAGATGTATGTAAGAGATTCCTGATAAAGAAGTCTAGGTTTATTATTCTTGCTCGTGATTTATTCTAAATTGTCAACCCTTATGGTTTTTGGATTTTCTTATAGATATACATATCTATATAATCATATTTTTCACATACCGTAATATACATACCATTCATAAGGTCAATGTAATTAACAGATTCATGTTTCCCAAAAACAAGTCAGGCATTAGGTCATGAAACTATTTAGGGAATTTTGTCACTTGTTTGACATATCATATACCCCATCTTACCCGGTTCTCGCCAGAGAGGTAATTATCATTGTATTTCTCATAAATAGAATTTTCTTAATTCATGATTTAAAAATTAATCTTTTATAAGGGCTTTCATCAAAGAACAAGGAAATTAGTATCCACATGACGAATCATATTCTAGAACCAAGTAGTACCAATAAATAAGAAATAACAGTGGCCAAGTGTTATCGCTTATTTACCATACTTGCAACGTTCTAGTCATCATCCTCACGGCATACCAATACCCATCACACTTTATTTATGCAAGTAATTAACTTATCTCGAAGCTAATACTAAAGTATCTTTCTTAAGTTCAAGTCTAAATACTATCCTGGGTGCTACCAGTTAATAACAATTTCCTAACTCTTTCGTTTAAGCTTAGGTATTATTACAACACCTAATTGCATAAACCAATGGCTCCGATACCACCTTCTGTCACGACCCCCGACCATACCCTGGACGGGAGCCGCGAGCAGTCAAGTGGTACCGGTGGTTATTTTGAAAATATTGCAGCGAAAATATTCATCAGGACCGTGAGTTAGAAAAAATATCAGAGTTTAGAAAACACCGGATTTTATTTATTAAATAGATGGGATAAAAGCATGTTTTGAAAGGTAGTTTTTTTATATGGGATATACCCGAATACGTAAAACAACGTTTCATTTAATTTAATTTAATTTATTTGATAAAATAAGCCACTTCTTTAAGCCTTTCGGTGCCGTCTCGCCACTCTTATTCCAATCTACTGTAATTACCTGAAACGCGTTTTAAAAACATTTTGGTCAGCAGGAAATACTGGTGAGTTCATTCATTTTGTACAAAAACACATTTAGTATAATTCACACCATTAAGAGTTTTTACATTTGCCCTTTTCAAGTTTGACAAAGAATTAATCACTGCAATTCACAGCATTAATAGTTTTTACATTTGCGCCTTATCTTATAATTAGCAAGTTCAGTTGTCACTCGACCGTATCTATGACTGTGGACATATCACTAAATTAGGCTCGCCCACCTAACGTGATAAATCATTAGTAGTAATGTGCACAAAACCCCCCACATACTGCCAGTAATTAAAGATTAGCAAAGACTTAATCACTGCAAGGTATAACTGGAAAACATTTAGGGTTTTACAAAACAATTTGATAAAAATAGAATGACTCACCTGGTTAGCATATAGTCTTGATTAAACAAGCATCTTGATTTTAAGTCTTCTGATGATTATACATCTATTTTGATTGTAAGTGTATAGTGCAGAGTTTTCTGGTAGTTAAACATTTAGTTTAACAGAGTGGAATACGTATTAGTGTTAAACCCAATCAAACCAAACGATGGTCATGAGATCAGAACCTTAACGAAATTCACAAAGTATAGTCTTATTTAGACAACACCTTGGCATTCGTTTCAGAACGAAATTTCCAAAGTATAGTCTTATTTAGACAGCACTTTGGCATTCGTTAGTTGGTTCCTGAATCGATCGGACAGAATATCGCATCGGTGATTATTGGTTAGAACACTAATGTATAGAGAGAAGAATAGAAGAAATGAGCAAAGAAAAATGAATCCTAAGCTTCCTATTTATAGGTAGGAAATATGAAATTTCCAGGAAGTTTCCTATATACTTTTCTAGGAAGTTATCTATACATTTTCTAGGAAGCTTCCTACCCACATATATATCCTCTTACACCTTCCTTGCACCTTCCTTTGATATTATCTATCTCGTATATATTTATTTTCATGTATATCTATCTAGGTGTTTAATTTACTTAATTAATCTTACTTAGCTTAATTAATCTTGCTTAGCTTAATTAATTAATCTTGCTTAGCTTAATTAATCTTGCTTAACTGATTAATTAATCTTTCTTAACTTAATTAATCTTACTTAACTGATTAATTTTCCTTAATGGTTTAATCAAGTAATTTACTTAGCCGATTAACTAGATAACGTAATTAGCTGATTAATTAACTTACTTAGCTTGCTTAACTGTTAAGTTTCCTTAGCTATTAAGTTTTCTTAATCGTTAAGTTTTCTTGATTGCTAAGTTTTACATAACCATTAAGTTTACTTAATCACTAAGTTTAGTTAATTGCTAAGTATTCTAGCTTAACGACTTCCTAGTTATGAGTTCTAATTTCTAGATACAATGGAACTCGTATTAGTGTATTACCCAATTCAACTTTAACGATAATCACGAGATCAAAACCCTCACAATGAACGACAAAGCATAGCCAGATATTGGCAGCACTTAAACATTCATCGGATCGGTTTCAATCGATCGGATAAAGTATCGTATCAGTGATTAGAGTTATTATCCTAATAACGAGCAGAGTTTCGGGGTTTAGAAGTTCTGACATTAGAATGACAGAACAAGAGAACAAGAGAACAAGAGAAAGAAAAGAATTGGACGATTTCAACTGAAGCTCGAACACCTCATTTATAGGGCTGGAAATGGGGCGCGTCGCGGCCCGCGAAGCTCATCAGCTTCGCCTTCGTGGCTCGCGAGGGAGTCTCGGTCGGCTGAGTCATCGATAGTCTTGACACGTGTAACGACACGTGTCCCACATACTTATCCGGAGATTCCAGGGCTGTCGCGCCCCACGTAAGCTTTGCTTAACTCTTACGCGGCCCGCGACCAACTAGTAAAATTTGATTTTCTTGATTTTTCATGAGATTTTGGGTTTTAGGGGTCCGGGTTTTCACTTACGGAGTGTTTTGGGACATTTTTACAGGTCCTTACATTTGTAGAACAAGATTAGGGCTCGTATATTCTCTCCTCGATTTCTCCTTCAATACGTAACCAAATCAGGTAATTCTTAAGACCAACTTTGATATTTTTTTCATGCTACAAAACCCCACTATCCATTTATGTGTTAGAGGGCATTATGAAGCCGAATTTGAATGCTTGTTATTTTAGGGTTCTTAGCTTAGAGATTTTTGGGCTTTTGATTTTAGGCTTGTGTTTTGATAAAATTGAAAGTAGGATGCTATTCATTGCCATGCTAGATTAATTTGTGTAATTTTTGAGAATTTTTAGATACCATATTGATTTATTATGAATTTTTATCATGTTATATTATATAGGAAAAAATATATAAGATGAACATTTGTCAAAATAAAATTTCCTAAATATTGATTTATGATTTTCTATAAAATACGTAAGCTATGGGTTTTTATAAATTTCATGACTCTAAGTAAATTATTTAGTAATAAAAGGACTAATTAAATTATGAAACAAGTTAAGTCTTTTTTTATTTATATAAAATTCATGATTTAAATGAAAATATAGGTTAATGATATATTTATGATTTGTAAAGTTGATTAGATGAGTTTTACTAACTTATCTAAATTTGGCATTTGCAACCTATAATAATATAATAAATTGTTACTATTTTGTTTTCACAATCTTAAACTTATTAGGCGTGTTATTAATAAATTGACTAGATCATAGATTTATTTGTAAAGTCAGCAATAGTAATTATTAAGTTAGTAATAGTAATGGATTAACTAAACTTAGCATATACAAAAATATATATAATGACATAATTATTTTTAGGCAAATTAGATTTAAATAATCCCAACTCACTGTTATTAGCCAATAATAATCTCAACTCATTTAAAAATTGCTGATGTGGCTTGCCACGTCACCTGCCACATCAGTTGCCACGTAATCGAAAAATGCCACGCAGACTGCCACATCAGCTGCCACGTCATCGAAAAATGCCACGTAGACTGCCACATCAGCTGCCACGTCATCAAAAAATGGCACATCAACTGCCACGTCATATGACACATCAGCAAAAAGGGCCACATCAGCTATTTTTTAACCTAGTTAGTGTTTTTTTAACTGGGAGTATTTTACAAACAAAAGTGAATAGTTCGGATTATTATTGGTGATTAAATGAGTTGGGATTATTATTTGCCAATAACAGTGAGTTGGGATTATTTAAATCCAATTTGCCTTATTTTTATGTTAATATCACATATTTTCGCATTTATTTATTCATTTAGTTTACAAATATCCATTTAGTATTTATGTTGGAAATTATTATATGTATTTTAGGTTATACAAAAGCCCCCAAATTATTTTATAGTTTTGCTATACTGTTTGGTTTGTTTAATATATTTTTGTTATTTTATATTTTTTGGTAACCTGTGTCTTGTGGAGTTGTTCCCCATTTTGGTGCAGTTTATTCAAGTATCCGTATACGCAAAACTGTGAGTATATCTGCCTTTCTCCTTTTTACAATTAAACTTTTGGGGAGTATTATATGTCATAATTTCTCATGTTATTCACTTTAATCAGCAACATGCAAAGTCAGTGTGTTAATTATGTGTATGTGTAGTTATTGTTGGTTTATTTATTTATGTGAAGTCTTAGTCAATTGTATTCTAGCACATCATTGTGGATCCATTCGCTGACCGATTACCCACGGCCATGGGTTGTAACCATGTATCACCAACATCATTAGATTCGTTCTTCGGGGCTTAAGTCTCGCATAGTCGCATATTCGCATTATCGCATTTGATTGTGTTGACTATTGTTGTTTAATTGTTGTGCTTATCTTACTAACACTTGGATTGCGTGTTAAACTTTTTAAAATAATAAAACAAGTTATTTTATTTAAATATAGATTTACTCACCAACTTTTAGCTAACCCAAAAATTATTTTACGCATGATTCAATAAATCAGGTTTGACGATACAAGGATGAAGACACGTAGGAATTGCCCTAAACAAATAGACTGGATTTTATTTTATATTTTATGAGTTTGGATTATGTATGGATTATTTTTAACTTATATGATTATGTGACATTTTTAATTATGATATGTTTTAAACTTTTAATAGTTATCATAAGCTTTGGACAATTATTATGTTATGTCCAATAATCCATCATAGGTCGAAATGTAACACAAAGCATTGTGGAAAAAGGTGATTTTCACTTAAAGAAAAGTTGTTCTTACAATTCATCATATCAGTTTATACTCGCATGTGATCAAAATGTAAACGTCTTTACAAAGCAGATGCCAACTCCTAGATCTATGTATATTTATGATTCAAGTTATAGGTTGTGCTAGACATATTAATATAGTTATACATTTACTTTGTTTAGAGCATTTATTTAGGGTAAAGTTCTTGTACAAATAATCTTAACATACTAAACATACAAATTGAAGGAAAACTCAAAAAGACAAGGTGGCATTTTTGTAATTATCAATAACTATCAAAGTTACTCTACAAATATACCTAAAAAAACCTAACCACTCCCCCCACCCCCCAAAAACCTAAAAAAAACCTACCCCCCCCCCCCCACCCCCCAAAAACCTAAAAAAACCTAACCCCCCCCCCCCCCCACCCCCCAAAAACCTAAAAAAAACCTACCCCCACCCCCCAAAAACCTAAAAAAACCTAACCCCCCCCCCCCCCCACACCCCAAAAACCTAAAAAAAAACCTACCCCCCACCCCCCAAAAACCTAAAAAAACCTAACCCCCCCCCCCCCCAAGCTAAAATGCTAAAAACTAAACCCCCAAAAAACCTAAAAAAATATAAAAAAATAAAAAAAAAACACACAAATTATTTTATTTTATTTTTTTAACATTTTTATTAAAAAAATCGCTACTTTTAGTAGCAGCAAAATATTTTTTTTTTTTTTTTTTTTTTTTTGCTAACGAAATGTAGCGATTTTTTAATAAAAAATGTTAAAAAAAAAAATTGTGTTTTTTTAGGTATTTTTGGTTGTAACTTTGATAGTTGGTGGTAATTACAAAAATGTCACCTTGTCTTTTTGGGTTTTCCTTCAATGTGTATGTTTAGACATATTAATATAGTTATACATTTACTTTGTTTAGAGCATTTATTTATCTTTCATCAAATCTAACTTATAATTACAGTAAAAATAACTATAATTTTCTTTTACTTTTTTTAATTAAATAACATATTTTTATACCTTTATCATTACATTTTCTCTTCTTCATTCACAATCATTTCCAAAATACATTAAAAAATTATAGAGGATAAACAGCATCCCCATAAATATACCATAAACAATAACATTTTCTCTCTTCTTTATTCATAACCACTTAGAAACACTTTTTTATATATAAAAGCCAGACTCACAAAATTTAGTGAAAAGGACGTGAATGATCTTAAATGCCATGGTTTTCAAGCTATTTACGTGTAATATTATTAACATTTTTAAAGCTTTGTTATAATCAAAAAGAAAATAAACTACACTATTTTGTCGTGTAATTACATCATACATAACTATAAACAAAATATTATCACTAATAAAAAAAATGTAAGAAAAACTTACAAATGATACTACAATAAAAAATGTACATTTTGTAGGCACTTTTAAGAAATGAAAGAAACAATTCGTCAATTCAAATTCTCAGTTCTTTTTGTTTACCAACTAGGTGTTGCCCTGTCCGCGTTGTGGGGCACTAAGCCAGATATTTCTCTTTCATATACGTCTGTGTTTCGGTTACTTGTACATACTACTCATAACACGATCTCAAAAAACATTACATTGAGAAAACCAATTAAAATAAAAGACTATCGATACTTTTGCAAAATAAAACTAAAACGATGGAAAGACTATGATTTTTAATTGAGGCAAAATTGTAATTTTTCATGACAAATGAGCGTGTTCCATGCAACCGCCTGACACGAATAAAAATTACACCGAGTTAATAATTAAAACAAAACACTACCATAAATTTGTCAAAAAAAAACCTAAAACGAAAGCATTACTGTAATTTTACACTAGGGGCAAAATCGTAATTTGAAAGAAAAAAAAAACAATGGTAAACCTGTAAATTTGAAACCGATGACAAAATCGTAATTAGGATGGAGAGAAAAAAACAAAACCAATGGTAAAACTGTAAATTTAAACGGGGCAAAATCATAAATTCGCTGGACCAATGGAGAAGTGCCAAGAAGCTATGGGAACAAAATCGTAATTTTTGAAATGAGAACAAAATCATAATATTGAACAGAGGGCAAAATCGTAATTATATTTTGAACTGGGTGCGAAATCATAATTTTAAACAGAGCGCAAAATCATAATTTTGATCTATGGGGAAAAACATTATTTTATTTTGAAGTGTCGGCAAAATCATAATTTTGAGCTAAGGGGAAAATCGTAATTTTGAGCTAGAGGGAAAACATATTTTTATTTTGAGCTGGTAGCAAAAACGTAATTTTAAACGGAGGGCGAAACCGTAATTTTAAACTAGGAATAAAATAAAAAATGAGTTTTGAACTGAGGGCAAAATCATAATTTTGAACCAGGGGCAAAATATAATTTTATTTTAAACTGTGGGCAAAAACGTAATTTTAAATAAAAGCCGAAACCGAAATTTTAAACTGAAAATAAAATTAAATTAAAAAATATGTTTATCCGATAGGAAAGTGCCAGGCAAGCTGCGTGACACTATTCCCTCAAGTTAAAAATGTATATGGAGTAAATTAGTATTGTTCAATAATACAAAAAAATGAGAATGATAGGCCACTTTGTCTCGTAGAATATGAAAAAAAAAATCAATATATAAAAACAAATAAAGAAAATGATATTCTGTCACATTATCTTTAGAGTTAAATGCCATTTTAGTTCATGTGTCGTTTTACCAGTTTAGCTCAAAGGTTTCATTTTTCGCATGTGGGCCCAAAAAGGTTTAACCGTTACCATTTTAGTCCATTGGGTTAACTTCATCCATTTTTTCTGTTAATGAGAAGGGCAATTCAGTCATTTTATATGTAATTCTGTTAACTAGAAATGCAATTTGGCCATATAAAATGACCGAATTGCCCTTCTCGTTAATAGAAAAAATGGATGAAGTTAACCAAATGGACTAAAATGGCAATGGTGAAACATTTTTGGACACACAGGGAAAAAATGAAACCTTTGGACTAAACTGGCAAAATGACCCAAACCATAAGGACTATAAAATGACATTTAACTCTTATTTTTATTTCATTTCAATATCTTGATATGTGTTAATCACATCTACGTGTATACGTATAAATTTGAGTGAACGCTTCATATACATTTTTTATTGTTTCATTCTTTTTCTGTTGGTTGTAAAATTATGACTAAGCATCGATTAATTATTGATTAATCTCAATTAACCACTGATTAATCACAATTAATCACTAGTAGTCCTATCCACCACCCGACTAACGACTAGCGATTACTATTACACTTTCTAGTCACTTTTTTTCTTTGTATATAAAGTAAATTCTTTTATTTAAATTTACACGTATTTTTACTCATATAAAAGGCTCATTGTTAAAAATACCAATATATAAATATGAAAATAAATAAAGAAAATGATATTCTGTCACATTATTTTTGTATTCATTTCAATATCTTGATATGTGTTGATCACATCTACGTGTATACAATATACATTTCCAACATCTTGATAGGTGTTAATCACATCTACGTGTATACAGTATACATATAAATTCGAGTGAACGGCTCATATACATTTTTTTTTCATGATTGCATTCTCTTTTTGATCAACTTTTTCTTTCTATATAAACTAAAAATGTTTTTATTTAAATTTACACCATTTAGAACTCATATAAAAAGCTCTTTGTTGGTAAGCAGTGTACATCATAATCAAATGGCTAAGGTGCAGTTTGTTTTTTTAAAATGTATGCAGTCTACGTATTACATATGCGCCATATGTAGAATAAGAGGCGGACAAAACCTCTGTAGTCTGCAAGAAAAAAACTGTTTGTTTTTTTAACGTATGTATACTTCTAAAATAAACTGGTGGTGGTGTATGGACGGTGGTGGTGGGTGGTGGATGTGGACGGTGAGTGGTGGTGGACGGTTGTGGTAGACGGTGGTGGTGGTGGATGGTGACGGTGGGTGGTGGTGTTTAACTCTCTGCAGACCTTAGAAGATCTTAAAAGTGGCTCAGCCAAGTCTGCACCAAGAAGAGCTTGCGTGTCGCAACCCCCGCCCCCTTATCTATCCCGGGAACGGGCGTCCGCGAACATTCGTTTGTGGTGGCATCAGTTTGTTAATTATTAATTTGGCAGCGGAAATTACAACAGGACCGTAGTTAGGAAATTGTTTATCAGAGTAAAACTACCATAATTTATATTAATAACCACATGGGTAAACCCAAGTTTCTTTATTACACTACGTTTATAGGGATAAACCCCATTTTATTGAATTTAAAACATCGTCTTTTAGGTAACTTTTATAGCCACATTTTTCCAAGCCGTCAGTGCTCTCCAGCTGGCTTTTTACGAATTGGCTGTCACATTGTGTTACCTGAAACGCGTTTTAAAAACATTTGTCAGTGAGAAATACTGGTGAGTGAATCCCAGTTTAATCAAGAAACATTTTATCAATTAACACAGTATTGAGAGCGATCACAATGTTTATTTCTACACAATTACTCAATCAGTACTGTCAATCCTGACTGGTGGGTCATATTACACATTGGCTAACTCGTCGTCCAATGGTAACGTGTTCCACATTTTGTATACAAAACCCCAACATACCGGCAGTAATTGAAGAACTACAAAGACTCAATCACTGCTTAATCATATTGTAAAATAATTAAGGTTTTGTAAAAAGGTTAACAAAAGGCGGATAAACTCACATTGCTATCTTAGACTTCGTGTAAGGGTTTCCTGGGTTTAATCTATAATTTACACAAATGTACATATGTTAGTACAATAACCCTTTAATTATATTAACGATATCCTCCCCGAGACGGTATTCCAACAACTACGTCGGGCAGAACCACGACAGTTGTTACGGAACCCTAAATCAATTGGGCAGCGTATCTAATACGAAACTGGGGTTATAATACTTACAACGGAGCAGAACCTCGCTAATTAGGGGGATATAATACCCGTGTATTACTTATACTACTCAGAATTTCGTTAAGAAAGAAAAGAAATGAACGAGGAATACTGAAACCCGATGCCTGCTACTTATAGTGCTGAAAAACGAGTTTCTCGCGGCCCGCGTAGATGTAAGCAAAGGCTTACGCGGCCCGCGTGGTCTAGGGGTCTAGGCGTAGCTGATCCGGGTCATGACTAGGGTCAACACGTTGCGCAACACGTGTCAACACAGGGGTGTGCTGGACCTTTAAGTTGTCGTGGCCCGCGTAAGGGTTAACAAATGTTTACGCGGCCCGCCTGAAACCCAATTTTCTTATTTTTTATTTATTTTTAATGGCATAACGTATTTTGGGCTCGGTTTTCACATACGGGGTGTATTTTAAGGTATATAGGGGTATTTTAACATATATTAGGGTTTCAGAAAAATATTCGAGAGGGTTGTTATATCCTCACCACCTTGTTTTAGAGCTCGTCCTCGAGGTCTACTAGAACAGGTGTGGGTATTTCCTTTGCATTTCTTATTCAAGCTCCCATTTGTATTCTGATCCTCTTTTGGAGTCCCACTTCACTTTGACTAGAACTAGTCTTTTGTGCTTGAGATTCTTGACTTTCTTGTCTTCAATCTGTAGAGGCCTTTCTACAAACTTTAATTGCTCATTTACCTCTATATCCTTAAGAGATACTATTAGCGTCTCATCAGCTAAGCATTTCTTGAGATTAGATACATGAAATACATTATGTATTCCTGCCATTTCCTCTGGCAGTTGAAGTTGATAGGCTACAGGTCCTATTCTTTTAATAATCTTGAAAGGTCCAACATACCTGGGACTTAGCTTTCCTCTTTTTATGAATCTTACCACTCCTTTCTAAGGAGAGACTTTTAATAATACTTGATCCCCTACTTGAAATTCCAACGGTTTTCGTCTGTTGTCAGCATAGCTTTTCTATCGATCACGTGCTGCTTTCAGTTGTTCTTTGACTTGAATGATTTTGTCTGTTGTTTCTTGTACTATCTCAGGTCCAGATAGTTGTTTTTCCCCCAATTTCTGCCCAACAGACTGGGGTTTGGCACTTTCGTCCATAAAGTGCTTCGAATGGTGCAACATTTATACTTGTGTGATAACTGTTATTATAAGAAAATTCTATCAATGGTAAGTGATCGTCCCAATTACCTCCGAAATCAATTACACAAGCTCTAAGCATGTCCTCCATTGTCTGAATCGTCCTTTCACTTTGTCCATCCGTTTGAGGATGATAAGCTGTGCTTAGATTCAACTTGGTTCCCATTGCTTTTTGGAAACCTGTCCAAAAATGTGAGGTAAACCGACTATCTCTGTCAAAAACAATTGATAGAGGAATTCCATGTAAAGAAACTATTTCATTTACATACAATTTAGCTAATTGTTCCATATTAAAAGTTTCTTTCATTGATAGGAAATGAGCTGACTTGGTTAATCTATCTACAATCACCCAGATTGTATCATTACCTTTCTTTGTTTTGGGTAATTTAGTAACAAAATCCATTGTTATCAATTCCCATTTCCAGACAGCCATTTCTAACTGTTGCAATAAACCTGAAGGTTTCTGATGTTCAGCTTTAACTTGTGAACATGTTAAACACTTAGAAACATAGGTTGCTATGTCCCTTTTCATTACTATCCACCAGAAATTCTTTCTTAAATCCTGGTACATTTTATCGCTTCCTGGATGCATCGTATATTTAGACTTATGAGCTTCTTCTAATATGCGATGACGTAGGTTTCCTAATTTAGGTACCCATATTCTTTTCTTATGGAATCTCCAAATTCCATTTGTTCCATGTTCTAGTTCCTTGATCATTCTTTTTAATTTTTCAGTATTATCCTTGATTACTGATTCTTGTGCTTTTCTAATCTGCTCATTAAAATCTATTTGTAGATTTAATTTAAGAGAACGTACCCTTTTTGGCTGTTCGTGATAATTTCGACTTAAGGCATCAGCAACTACATTTGCCTTTCCTGCATGATACTGAATATCACAATCATAATCACTAAGTAGTTCCATCCAGCGTCTTTGTCTCATATTTAATTCCCTTTGCCCGAAGACATACCTTAATTATGATCGGTGACACAGTAAACTTACTACCGTACAGGTAATGTCTCCAAATCTTAAGAGCAAAAATTATAGCTCCAAATTCTAAATCATGAGTTGAATAATTTTCTTCATGATTCTTAAGTTGTCTGGATGCATAGGCTATAACCTTTTGACGTTGCATTAATACACATTGATGCGTGTGAAGTGTTATATATATTAGGTGTATATTTTAAGCCCCTTTAACACTTTTTTTAGCCAAGTTTTAAATTTATAAAACACGATATTTACTAACACTAAACACACATATGGGCAAGTGCACCCATCGTGAGCGTAGTATAGTGTTGGTAAGATACCGAGGTCGTCCAAGGACACAAGAGCTTTTAGTACCGGTTTATCCTCAACGTCTAATCAAATCAAAACGTTAGAAAAATGTTTTAAACTAAGAAAAATAAAAACTAACTAAAATGCTGGAAAAATAAAAATAAAAGAAAAAAAACAGATAGACAAGATGAATCACTTGGCTCCGACTCGTGTATAGTGTAACCTTTGATTATTTCCGCACTTTTGCACTTATTTAAGAGATTATCTTAGTTATTGTAGTAGGCCCCTCTTTTGAAGGTGACGTTACCCTCAACCCAGTAGTTTGAGTCAGCAAGGATACAATCCTAAAGGGTCGGATTATTGAAAGATAATTAATTAAGTTATTAATGCAAATTATGGTAGGCCCCTCTTTTGGAGGTGACGTTACCCTCGACTAAGTAGTCTGAGTCAGCAGGGATACATTCCTAAATAGCCGGTTTATAGTATTAATAGTAGTTAACTTATGAGGGGATCAAAGAGTTTGGACCCCCGCCATCCAATACCGTTAAGTATTGAAGGAGGTCCTACTAAATTTGACCCAGGTCCATTGCAGGACCTCTAAACGCTGAACAATGGCAAGACTCTTACCAAACCGTCCCCTTAACCCCCGACCAGGTAGCCAACATACCTCCATATAGACCGTGGAGATATGAATGGTGAAAATCTTTTATTTTATATAGACAGTAAAATAATGCCAAGACACCACGGACAAACGATAAGGAAGAATCACCTTCAACATAAGAAACTAGTTATTAAAGTCATTAATACAAAACCAAGTAAAAAGTGCGAAAATATTAGAAATAAAAAGTATTATACTAGACACTTGTCTTCACCAAGTGATGTAAGAGACTTAGGCAAACATGGCCTTGATTTTCAAGAACTCTTACGATCAATCTTGGATCCCGAGACGACTCACACACTCTATGATGGACAATGGATGATGGTGGTGGATGATGGTGTTATGGTGGTGGTGGATGGTGGTGGATGGTGGGTGAAGTGTGAGAGAGGTGGTGTGCCAAGGGATGGTTTGAGCTTGAGCCAAGCACTTCTATTTATAGGCTGAACAGAAGCTCGGGCATGGCCCCGTGTCCACATCCTTCTCTTTCTTCATTTAATGCAGCTTGTTTTATTAGTTGACCACGCCCCCGTGTCCGCTGAGCACGACCCCGTGTGCAGAAGAATCTTTGTACTATGAAGATTTGCTCAGATTGTGCGAATCTTATAGTTGACCACGGCCCGTGTCCGCTGAGCACGGCCCCGTGGTGGGCAATAGAAGCTTCTACCACTTTGTCTTTTCTGCTGACACTTGGGCACGCCCCCGTACTGGCTGAGCACGGGGCGTGTTCAGTCTCCTGTCTTCTTGTTTTGCTTGGGAAGATGCTGTCGTGGGGTCGGGTATGTCACGTCTTGTTCCTTTTCTTGTATTTATGTTAGATTTTGATGTCTTTTTGCTTCTTTTGTTAATTTGAGCTCATTTAATCCTGAAAATACAAAAGGAAGACAAAAGCACAGTTTTTCCAACATTAGTACTAAAAAAGGGTTAGTTTTATGCCACAATTGATGTAATTTATATGTTGCATTTTGCACACATCAAATACCCCCACACTTGAATCTTTGCTTGTCCTCAAGCAAAACTCTTTAATATGTGGCTATTACACTCCCAAATGGAATGGGTAGAAAAGAAGGTTTCGGGCTTGTCATAGAGTGTCGGGATTTCCAAGATTCGTCATGATTTATTTAAAACTTTTCACAAGATAAATTACTTATTAGGGCATAACATGCCTTTGTAAAATTTTATTTATATACAAGTTCACATACCTCACGGGGATCACTCAACACTCGACCGAAAATGTATTTTTGTGTATCACTCGAGAGCGGCATGGAACTTACTCCTACCATAAGCTTGCCAAGCAATCAATCCTCCTCCTTTTTAACTTATATACCTTTGTAAATATCAAGAGGACTTTGTGGGTGAAGGGTTAGGCTTGGGTTAAAGGTAGGTGGTTGGGTTAGTGGTTAGTAGAAAAAGGGCGAAAAGCGTAACAAGCGTCGGTTTTCGTAAGACTTTTTATTTTTGTAACTTTTATTTTGATGAAGCTATTATTCAAACAAAGTTATTTTTGATGAACTTGTTTGTTTATTTTTCTTTTGCTTCATCATCAACACATTTATTTATTTATTATTATTTTTTTTTTGAAAAGTCATACGAAAAACCTAACTTGTTACTAAAACAAATGGTTAAAAATGAAAAAGGTTTTGGTGGGTAAAAGGGTGTTTGTTTTGGGTTATGAAATGAAAAGGTTTAGGCTCAAAGGGGCTAACTAAGGGGATTTTGGGTAGGTGGTAAAAAAAAAAAGAAAAATAATGGTGTAGAAATAAAAAGGGTTAGTCTTAATGCCTCTATCATTTACTTACTCGGGTTTAAGTTGGTAAGGACTGGGAATGTATCGTCATGGCAAGTTTTAGAGTCGTAAGAACCAAGCGGCTATTCACACAAGAAACGAAAAATGAGCATTTAGTTTAATAATATGTAATTGTTTGCTCAATAAAGGCTCAAAACTCACTTTTGTGAGAATGGATTTTTATGTGATCAAGTATATAAAATCAAATTTTAACTAAGTTTGCCATGCCTTTTCATAATTTTATTATGTTGGTTCTTTTTATCACGACGCTATCGGTTGTAAATTCGTAAAAATATAACCTTTTTTAAGAACTTGAATTTCCCGAGTTAAACCTAGACAAGTAAAAAAAATGAAATTTTTTGAAAAAAATTTGGGGTGATTAGCGGTTCCAATAGAGTTTTGTGTAAGGCTTGTATTTAGGACTTGCATGATTCAAGGTTTTAGCATCCCCCCCCCCCCCCACACACACTTAAATTACACATTGTCCTCAATGTGTCCCAAAAATAAGTTTTTAGGTTGATTGAATGTGTAAAAAGGTGTAAAAAGCAAAAATTTTGTGTTACTGGGCGCTGAACACGGCCCCGTGTTCAAGTGCCAGTAACAAAATTAAATCAAGAGAAACAGAAGCCTGGACACGGGGGCGTGTTGAGTGAACACGGCCCATGTCCAGTTACCTGAACTGGGTCTTTTTCTGCAGGCTGTGCAGCACGGGGCCGTGTTGGGCGGACACGGCCCGTGCCGAACTTACTGTAAACGAAGAATTTTGTCGGACGGTCCTGTTTTCCTGCATGGGGTGCTGGTTCAAGTTTCCCTTGTATCCTATGCCATCTCAAGTGTGTTTTATTCATTTCAACATCATCCAAACACCAAATTAACTAAAACCATCATTCATTGAATCTTAGAGAATTACATAATAGTCCTAAAAAAATGAAAAATAAAGCAGAAAATAAAAGTTAAAAGTCCTAATATTAGATAGTTAGGTCAAAGAAACACAAGAAATCTTAATCCAAGAAGTTCTAGCCTACTATTTATTCTACTAGCAAAATTTCCGAAAAGATAGATCTCTCGGTTAAAAGTGGCTTGACAAACTTCTTTCTCCGGGTATGGGTTCCTCACACGTCGGCGAGCCACTCTTCGATCTCCCTAGGGAGAAGAAAAGCGGGCTCATGAGCATTGGGTTGAGGAGGTGCAACTTCCACCGGGATTTCTTGGAGTTCTTCAAGAGGAGGTTCTGCCGGAATGTCGTCCCAACCGGTAGGATTTTGGATTCCAAGTGCCAGGTTCCAATCCTCTTGAGGGAGGATTGGTTCCATGGGAGGTGTTACAAGAATGTTTAACCTCTGGTGCAAGAGGTTTATTTCTTGAAAACTGTTTTCCAACCCCACCGAGAGATAATTTATACGGTCTATGAGGACCTCCTCCACCGAAGTCATCTCGTCTAGTGCTTCACGTAGTGCCATTACGTATCTTACGAGAGTTGCTTCAATCGATGGCCTCCTTTCCCGTCGATTGTTCCTTGAGTGCGCAGAAGAGGTTCCACTGTTTTGGCTAGACATTCTACGAAAACATACCAAAAATAGTTTGTTTTAATGAAACAGTACCACGGACACGGCCCCGTGCTCAATGAGTACGGCCCCGTGTTCAACTTTATGCAGATTTTTAGAACAAGGAATCTTGGGGTTTCAAATTATTTTCTTAACTTATGAAGCTTTTTTGAGCAGAAATAACTTAAAACAATGTTGTGTAACTTATTTTTAACAAGATTCCTTGAACAAAAATTCAATAAACATCACAATAAAGCTTGAAATCAAGCTTTAATGGAGTTGTTGGTGCAAGAAAGATGAAGAAGAAGGTAATGGATAAAAGAGGAAAGGACAAGATGTTTGTTAGAACCTTCTTTTAGAACATACCTAGGATGGAATGTTAGAAAATCCTTTCAAATCTCTGTCCCTGGATGGTCCAAATGTGCAGGATTCTTGGCTGCATTTATAGAAAACGACAGCATGCTGGACACGGCCCCGTGTGCAGGCAAGATCCTGACACGTTTTGTCCATATTCTGACGAAAGTCAGAAGGGAATCTTTTGGTGGACACGGGGGCGTGTTGACCTGAGCACGGCCCCGTATCGGAAGGCTGTTTTATGAAGTGTGTCTATTTTTTAAGGAACTTTTCCGGATCGGGCGGTTCCTTACTGGATGGAACAACCCCAAAGTGCCTAAGATACCTTAATTGTTCTAGATTGAGACGAGAACGCAAGAGGTTGTCGGTGAGGGTGATTCCTATGCTATATGTAGGTGGACAAGTCCAACCCTTTTCCGGGCTCTCGTTAAAGAAGGTGTATGTCGAATCGCTCAGGTCTATGTATGCATCAAACGAAGTTGATGGGGAGTCCTTCACGGCACAATCGACACAGGGACGACTATCGCCCAAGTCCTCACTAGAGTTAGAAGTATCATCGGAAACAACGAAGTTGTTTGAATGCGGTTCCAACCCTTCTTCTTGGCTATTTTCTTGGAAAAGATCATTGAAATCTCTCCTAAGTTCTTTTAACCAATCAATAATTAGATCTTCTAGTTGAAATAATTCATCGAGAAGCATTTCTCCTAGAAAATCCGGTTGGGAGCATTCGAGGGAGCGATAGGGATTATTTTTACTTTCGCCCCTCTTAAGGATACTAGGAAACAATGGGTCTATATAGTGGGGTTTAGAATTTAGAAAATACATTCTAACTCCTTATGGTTACCACCACATAGTACCATAAGAGTGCCGAAAGTAAAAAGTATCAGTATCACTCATGTTTGTGTCAGAAATTACCAACCGTCGGGATCTTACGGTTCTGTTTTCAGTAACTGAAACATGGGCACGGGGGCGTGTTGAGTGGGCACGGCCCCGTGTTCAGCTACTTTCTGACTTAAAACAGGATTGCCAATTCCAATGATTGGGCACGGGGCGTGTTCAGCGGGCACGGCTCGTGCTGAGTTCTGCAGAAGCTGAAAAATTAAGAAAAATCCTAAAAAAATTGAAAAATAAGAAAAAACGATTAGGCCGTTGATTCCTAACTTTCTTAAAATCCTTGTGTCCCCGGCAACGACGCCAAAAACTTGATGCGTGTGAAGTGTTATATATATTAGGTGTATATTTTAAGCCCCTTTAACACTTTTTTTAGCCAAGTTTTAAATTTATAAAACACGATATTTACTAACACTAAACACACATATGGGCAAGTGCACCCATCGTGAGCGTAGTATAGTGTTGGTAAGATACCGAGGTCGTCCAAGGACACAAGAGCTTTTAGTACCGGTTTATCCTCAACGTCTAATCAAATCAAAAAGTTAGAAAAATGTTTTAAACTAAGAAAAATAAAAACTAACTAAAATGTTGAAAAATAAAAATAAAAGAAAAAAAAAACAGATAGACAAGATGAATCACTTGGCTCCGACTCGTGTATAGTGTAACCTTTGATTATTTCCGCACTTTTGCACTTATTTAAGAGATTATCTTAGTTATTGTAGTAGGCCCCTCTTTTGAAGGTGACGTTACCCTCAACCCAGTAGTTTGAGTCAGCAAGGATACAATCCTAAAGGGTCGGATTATTGAAAGATAATTAATTAAGTTATTAATGCAAATTATGGTAGGCCCCTCTTTTGGAGGTGACGTTACCCTCGACTAAGTAGTCTAAGTCAGCAGGGATACATTCCTAAATAGCCGGGTTATAGTATTAATAGTAGTTAACTTATGAGGGGATCAAAGAGTTTGGACCCCCGCCATCCAATACCGTTAAGTATTGAAGGAGGTCCTACTAAATTTGACCCAGGTCCATTGCAGGACCTCTAAACGCTAAACAATGGCAAGACTCTTACCAAACCGTTCCCTTAACCCCCGACCAGGTAGCCAACATACCTCCATATAGACCGTGGAGATATGAATGGTGAAAATCTTTTATTTTATATAGACAATAAAATAATGCCAAGACACCACGGACAAACGATAAGGAAGAATCACCTTCAACATAAGAAACTAGTTATTAAAGTCATTAATACAAAACCAAGTAAAAAGTGCGAAAAGATTAGAAATAAAAAGTATTACACTAGATACTTGTCTTCACCAAGTGATGTAAGAGACTTAGGCAAACATGGCCTTGATTGTCAAGAACTCTTACGATCAATCTTGGATCCCGAGACGACTCACACACTCTATGATGGACAATGGATGATGGTGGTGGATGATGGTGTTATGGTGGTGGTGGATGGTGGGTGAAGTGTGAGAGAGGTGGTGTGCCAAGGGATGGTTTGAGCTTGAGCCAAGCACTCCTATTTATAGGCTGAACAGAAGCTCGGGCACGGCCCCGTGCCCAGTGGGTACGGCCCCGTGTCTACATCCTTCTCTTTCTTCATTTAATGCAGCTTGTTTTATTAGTTGACCACGCCCCCGTGTCCGCTGAGCACGACCCCGTGTGCAGAAGAATCTTTGTACTATGAAGATTTGCTCAGATTGTGCGAATCTTATAGTTAACCACGACCCGTGTCCGCTGAGCACGGCCCCGTGGTGGGCAATAGAAGCTTCTACCACTTTGTCTTTTCTGCTGACACTTGGGCACGCCCCCGTGCTGGCTGAGCACGGGGCGTGTTCAGTCTCCTGTCTTCTTGTTTTGCTTGGGAAGATGTTGTCGTGGGGTCGGGCATGTCACGTCTTATTCCTTTTCTTGTATTTATGTTAGATTTTGATGTCGTTTTGCTTCTTTTGTTAATTTGAGCTCATTTAATCCTGAAAATACAAAAGGAAGACAAAAGCACACTTTTTCCAACATTAGTACTAAAAAATGGTTAGTTTTATGCCACAATTGATGTAATTTATATGTTGCATTTTGCACACATCACACATCCATAACCTAGTTTAGAAGCGTCACAATACACTACAAAATCTTCAGCTCCTTCTGGTAACGTTAGTATGGGTGCATGAGTTAATTTTTGCTTAAGGATTCTAAAGGATTCTTCTTGTTTTGGTTTCCATTTAAACTTAACAGATTTACAAGTTAGCTTAGTAAAGGGAATGGCTATTCTAGAAAAATCTTGAATAAATCTTCTATAATAACCGACTAGTCCTAAGAAACTTCTAACCTCGGTTGGTGACTCAGGGGTTTTCCACTTGGTTATTGCCTCGATCTTGGTGGGATCCACATGAATTCCTTTATGATCAACTAGGTGTCCGAGAAATTGTACCTGTTCTAACCAAAAGTCGCACTTTGAAAATTTAGCATAAAGCTTTTCTTTTCTTAATAGGCTTAAAAGTGCGTGCAAATGCTTTGCATGTTCCTCTTTACTCTTAGAGTAAATGAGAATATCATCTATAAAGACAATTATGAATTTATCCAAATATGGCTTACATATTCGGTTCATCATGTCCATGAATGCATCTGGGGCATTGGTTAAACCAAATGGCATGACAGTAAATTCATAATGACCATACCTTGTTCGGAAGGCGGTTTTAGGAATCTCCTCTTCCTGTACCTTTAATTGATGATATCCTGACCTTAAATCGATTTTAAAGAAAAATCGTGCTCCTTGCAATTGATCAAACAGATCATCAATTCTTGGTAATGGATACCGATTCTTAATTGTGACTTTGTTTAATTCACGGTAGTCAATGCACATACGCATTGATCCGTCCTTCTTTTTAACGAATAAGATCGATGCTCCCCAGGGTGATGAACTGGTTTGTATGAATCCTTTCTCTAGCAATTCGTCTAATTGTTTCTTTAGTTCTTGTATTTCTGCAGGTGCCAAACGGTAAGGTGCTTTGGCAATTGGTGCTGTTCCTGGTAGTAAATGGATTCTAAATTCAACTTCTCTATCCGGAGGTTGCCCTAGTAATTCTTCTGGAAATACATCTGAAAACTGAGATACTACTGGAATATCCCTTAATTCTTTTCCTTTAGTGTTAGTGATTATAGAAATCAAACACACTAATGATTTATGTAACTTGTTGTTTTCATCATAGAGATGAATTTAGTGGATTTAGAAGTTTTATATCCTTTAATTGTGATCTGTTCACCCTTTGGTGAATTTACTTGTATCGACTTTTGATCACACAAAATACTGGCTTTATTGGCTATTAACCAATCCATTCCTAATACTACATCAAATCCTGCCAGATTCATTGGGTAAAGGTTTGCAATAAATTTCTGATTTAGAATTTCTATTCTTGCTCCCTGCAATATTTCAGAAATTCTAATGGTTTCCCCATTGGTTGTCTCTACTAGACATTCTTATGTAAGTTTAGTTAATGATTGATTGAGAAGTTTGCAAAATGAAGTATTAATAAAACTTTGGTTTGCACCAGAGTCAAATAATACTTTAGCAAAAATGTCATTAACAAAAAACGTACCAGTGATCACATCCGGGATCATCTTTGCTTCTTCTGCCGTTAGGACGAAAGCTCTAGCATTTTTGGTATTCTTGTTGTTTGTAGCCGGAGCTAATTTTGGGCAGTTAGGCTTGATATGACCTTGTTCTTCACAGTTGTAACATGTCCGGCTATTAGCTTTCTTCCTGCAGTCTTCTTCCTTGTGTCCCGATATTTTGCAAAAGTTACAGTATATGGAGCATCTTCCTGAATGCTTCCTTTTGTAATTCTTACAGTAAGGTGTAGAGGTAGAACCTATATTTTTCCCACGATTAGAATTTCCAGAACGAAATTCTTGTGTGAGCTTTTGGGTTAGGTTCCTCCGTTGATCCCCTTCTCGTGTACGGATTAATTCATCTGTCAATGTATTGGCTAGGTCTACAGCTTCTTCTATGGTTTGAGGTCTAGCTGCCTTGACTACGTATCTTATTTCCCCGATTAATCCCCGGATATATAGGGAGATTAACACTGGTTCGGGTGAAGCAAGAGTTGGCACTATTCTAGCATATTCAAAGAATAACTTAGTGTATCCCTTACTATCTACACCAGACATTCTAAGGTTTAAGAACTTGTTTGCTATTTGTTCTTTTTCATTAGGAGGGCATGTTAATGCACTATGTCTGTTGAGTTCGTCTTGCATCAAGTATTGTATTTAGAATGATAGATCAGGGCTCGCAAAACGAGAAAATATGTTAAATGGCTAATTTCGCTTGAAACAGCCAAATGTTATTTCAAACAAAATTAACAATGTTAATTTCGCTTGAAATGGTCCTTGGCCATTTCAAACGAAATCACACCACTATATATAGAGGAGCCTAGGGTGTCATTTGACACGAAATTAACTTTCGGATCTGAGTAGCGAAGCTCTGCCGAATTGTCTCCAGGTTGTAAATCAGTGTTATATCAATATTAGAGACATTTAAATTGAATCGAGCGTCCGTTTCATTGATTCCGCCTTTGATTCGGATCCAAAACTTTTCTGAACGACTCAATCAGGTCGCACAACGATCCTACAAGTGGTATCAGAGCTCAGGAGGAAGAGTTTAGCTTGATTTCATCAGATTTCTGACTTCTACACCTTCTTTTTCAAAATTGAACAGATTTCACGGTCAAAATGGATTGAATTTCACACATTACACGCGAAACAGTGTTTTAACAAAGCCTTGAGAGAATCAGACCTAAATTTAGAATAAAAGTGACAAAAATGGACCGAAATTGTAATTCCGTTTGAACGAACACCTGATTTCGCTTGAAAAGTTGAGGCAGTTTCACACGAAATTACTGATTTCGTTTGAATTACATTTGATTCCGCTTGAAAAAGGGTAATTCCGTTTGAAAGGTTCACACGGAATCAGTTAATTCCGCACCAAGGTGATTCCGTTTGAACAGGTTATTTCGCATCAAAAGTGATTCCGCTTGAGATCACTATTTCGTTTGAAAGTGGATATTTCGCTTCAAGATCATTTCAAGTCAACCGAGTGTCGGTTTGCTTTAAGTTGTTTGATATTGTTTAAACTGATTGTGTTTGTTTGATTGTTTTGTCTCCAGGTAATTCTAGAAGTTCACATCATGGCTGAAGAGTTCTACAATACGTTCTACAATGCATTTACATCTGAATCATCTGAAACTACGATTGTTACACCAAAAACCATATCGAAAGCAATAAATGAGAACATTAAACATGATAACTTTTACGGCACACATTCAAAACCACCAACTCGGGAAAATATTGAGGACTATACTTGGTGGAAAGAACAGTTTCTCAACTGGGCAAAAGCTTACGCACATGAGAGCTGGTTCTGTTTGGAATTTGGTTATAAAAGGCCGTCCGATGATAAAGGAGAAGATCTACCTCTGAAAGGTTTATCCAAAGAAGACAAAGCAGAATTCTCAGCTGAACAGAGAATGATTGCTTTAATTCAATCATCAATCAGAAATGACATGTTTGCTTTACTGCAACATGACGGAACATCGAAGTCTGTGTGGGAAGCTTTACGGGTAAAAGCTGAGGGGGGTAAACAAATCAAGAAAAATAAAATTGCATTATTAAAGAAATAATTTGATTTGTTTGATAGTTTGAAAGATGAATCAGTTAGACAAATGATAGAGAGATTTGGTCATCTAAAAATTGAACTTGATCGTTTTGGCATTGTTAAAACTCGAGAAGAAATAATTGATAAGATCATAGAAGCGTTACCACGAGCTGATCAGTGGCAAACGTTTGTATTCATATTGAAAAATGATGCTTTATATGATACAATTTCTCTTGATGTCTTGATAGAAAAGATAGAAAGTCATGAGCTTGAATTGCAAAAGCAGAACAAGATGAGCAGTTCTTCACATCAACAGAATGTTGGTCTCTATTACAAAGGTAATTTACCTTCGGTGAAAGTTGGAGAATCACCAAAGACAGCATTCAGTGGTGAGAGGACAAAAGAACCTCAGAAATGCTCATCAAGTTACGATCCGGGTTATCATTCATTTTCTTCAAAAGCTAGTCCTAAAGAATCAGAGGAGATACTGTGCAACATTGCTCTCAAGTTGAAAAATTCTCCGGCTATGAGCATCAATGCAGCTAAACAGCAAATGAGCTTTCTTGCATCTGTTCTGGAATCGTATGAAGGTCTAGTTGTAGGCAAAATTGGTAACTCAGAGTTAACCAAAGAAGACTACGACCAGATTGATCCGGAAGAGATGGAACTCATTGACATTCGCTGGTGCTTGGCTAGTTGCATCCGCAGAGCTCAGAGATAAATGGAGATTACTGGGAAACAATCATTAGGTGGTTCATCAACAAAACTTGGATTTGATAAGTCCAAAGTGACCTTCTTCAAATGTAAGCAAAAAAGGTCATTTCAAGAGAGAATGTAACAATTCTGCAGTTGGTGGAAATGAACATCCGTTCAATGATGATTATTACTGAAAGGCAATCTACCACCAAAGCAAAGAAGAGCCGAAAATGATTGAAGATAAACCCAGAGATAAGTCAAGAGCTTGTGCTGTAATTCATGATGATGAAGGATATGATTGGAGTCAGATTCTTCCAGAAGAAGACCGTATCGATAATCAAAGTACAGCTCATGGCAGAAACCCATCAAAGAGCAAACATTATGTTTTCTTGCTGAAATTAAAGAGGAAAACAAAGAAGAAAATGTTATAGCTGAAATCAAAGAGAAAACCAGAGAAGAGATTCTGAATGAGAAAACATGCAGAGAAAGAAGCATTGCTTGGAATAGAATGGATGATATGCAAGAAGAGTATGAAGATGCTGTGAGCAATAAGAGATGGGATAAGAAACGCGAGTGCTATGTCAACAGAAATGGAGAACCCGTTGTTCCCAAAAAGGACATAGTTTATGATGATGTTCTTCTAGTAATTCCTCTGTCTGTTGAATACTATACAAATGTTGGAAACGGTAAAACTTATGTGAAAAAGTTTGAAAAACTCTTAAGAGATGTCATGACTTCAATCTTGAGGAAGAGAGATGAAGAAAGAATGAAAAAGAATGTTTAGTGTATGGTTGAAGAGTTGAAGAAGGTAGCAGAAGAAGTGAAAGAAGAAGTTGTTGTGAATGAAGAAGTTGTGAAAGAAGCTGTTACCGAAGAACAGCATGTTGAAATGAAGAATGAGAATTTGGAAACTATTGATGCTGATCAGAAAGTTGCAGCAAACACCGAAGTGCCAATCACTGAGGTAAATTATGATTCTGAAATCTTAAATAAAACGGTTGAACAGTGCAGGAAATGTATGGAATCATGCAGTGCTTGTACTGAAAAAGATGAAAAATTCAGAACAAGAGATCTTGAATTCACAAAAATCGAAGAAGTTTTCAAAAATAAATACAAAGAAATGTTAGAAAACGAAAAAGTTTTGAAAGATAATGATGAAAAACTTTTAGAAAAATGAAAAAAATTAGAAAAAGAAAATGAAGTTTTGAAAGAAAATGTTTTGAAAAAGACAGAAGAATGTGATAAAAAAGAAAATGTTTGTCAAGAAATGAAAAAGGAATATGATTCAATAAAATTGGCATATCACATTACAAAAGAGTCATATGAAAAGGTAAAAAGTGAAATGAAATTTGTTCAATCAAGATTGGATTACTGTTCTGAAACAACTAATACGTTTAAGCGAAATTATGAAATAAAGCAACAAGTTATAAATTCTTACATTGAGGATGTTGCTAAGCTAAAGCGTCAGATTGCTGATTTAGAATAGGATAACAACAAGTTAAAAAGTTATCACGCGTCGTCATATGTGCTTGAAAGAATTTTCAATATAAAACCGGATGGAAAAGATTCTGAGCAAAACTAGAAAGGTATTGGCTCAGAGTTTCATCAAGTTCCACCACCAGAAAAGTTTGCATTTTATGATGATGAAAAAGTCGAAAAAGCTTTCAACATGGTAGATCAATTGCCAGATAACATTGACGTAACCTATTCCAAATCTGATGATTCTAGTGATTCAGTGGTGGTAGGTAAGGTCGTTGAAAGTGTGTTGAAAGAAGAGTCAATTGATACAGGTAAATCTGAATCACAGGATGAAAATGAAGGTAATTTTCATGATGGATATCTGAAAAACTCAAAATCTGAGAAAAATTTGAATGATGATTCAAAAGGATTGGTTTATACCATGTTTGGATCGGACAAATTATTCTTAGATGTTGTATTCCCGATTCAGAATGTGATCTCAGAAAAGGTTGATAAAGTTTTCAAACTGGTTGAAATTGAAAAATCTGATATTTCAAAGTTTGCTGGAAAAGGTCACAAAATTTTTTATAACAAACCTGGTTACAAGAAGAAAAACATGAAGGTTGGGTTGGGTTATAAGAAGAAACAAAGTCGAAATAAAAATGAAACGCCAAATTATCAGACAAAGATAAATTTTGTTCATGGAACAAGTTCTGAAGAAGAGAAAGAACTCCAATTTAGACGTCAGTCTAATGAAGAGCTCTATGCTCAAAAGAAAAAACAACAACCACAGGTTAAAGATGTGTCCAAGAGAACATGTTTTAAGTGTGATCAAATAGGACATCTTTCACGCAAGTGTCCAAATCTGAAACCTGTTGATGTTGACAAAAAGAAGTCTGATGATGTTGAGAAACAAAAATCTGTTGATGTGAAACAAAGGTCAACCAGATTTGATTCAAAAGAAACTTGGAGGTACAACACAAACAAGTTTGTTTCGAACCAAACTTTGAAATCAAATTCGAATAGGTTCGATTCAAGACAGACCTGGAATTCTCACACACCCAGATTCAGAACAACTCAAAGTTGGAAAACATCTGTTGATATGACAAAACCCCAAGAGTTTTGGAAACCAAAAGTTGTTGTTCAAAATCAAAATATTCAAAAAGAGTCACATTTTTACAAAAGAGGTACTCCCAAAGGTCAAACATGGAGTGTTAAGAAACAAGTGACTTCGGTAAACGATGAGAAAGTTGAAGTCAAAGTTGAAAAAAGTCTTTGTTCAGAATGATAAAGATTTTCCGAAGTTGAATGAAGCATATTGTGTTGAAATGCCTAAGGTCAAACAGACCTGGGCTAAATTGTTTAAGTAATTAAGTAGTCTGAATGTGCAGGTGCTCAAGAAAACTGAAGATTGTGAAAATGGTATTCGGAGCAGCCTGGCACAACGGGAAGAGGAGGCTGCTGAACCCTGGTTTGGTTGAAACAAGGAGTTTGTTTGATTTTCTGTATATAAATAAACAATATTTCAAAAAAACCCTAAAAATTTAAAAATTTAAAAACCAAAAATATGTTTTTAATTTGTCAAATATTCAAAATTACAAAAATATATTGATTGAATATGCCGAAACCCTCACGGCGGAACAAACATGAATAATTTCACAAGATTGAAAAACGGTTTTCAAACTGTAAATATCAATGTGTTGTAAATAATGGGGGTATGTTATATTTTCTGCAAATCAGTGCATAAGATGCAGAAAATGGATGGCGAGACAAAGCTATCCGTATTGGTTGTCAAATTTTCTTTTAAATGATTTTGCATTTTAGGGGGAGTAATATTGTAAGAAAATCCAAAATCATTTGAAAATTTGAAAAAACCAAAAACATGATAAAATGAAAAAGAGTTTTTGTGTAAAAAGAGGAAATGATAGTACATCAGTAGACAATTACAGTATGCTAAAGAAATGTAATGATTTTATAGCGTTAAACAGTCTCACTGATGATATGCCGATAGGTTTTTATACATTTAGTAAACTTTTTCGGGATATAAACTTAAATTCAAACTTGCTTGTTTCGTGGGGAACACTACTTGGATATATAGGTACCCCTGAAATCTTGTTTGAAGGACCCCTCTTTCTGAGATACTAGGTCTTTATGCTTAGTGATATCTGGGGTATTATCCCGGGACTTCTGATTTTGCGGAAGCAATGGCCTAGTCCCCGTATAATACTTTCTGCTTGCTTGAAACATAGCATCGCCCTCAGCATAAAAAATGATGAAGTATTGAAAAATGTTAATCATGTGTTGTTGAAGAAAAGATTCTCTAAAGGGAACACACCTAAAGTCGAAGCCGTCATCTCTCTGATTTTGCGGAAGCAATAGCCTGAGCTCTCACGGCCCTCGCAATTTAATCCTTTACAGATATCATCTAGGTATACTCACCTGTAAGACTGAATATTGGGATCTGGATACGGGAGTATATTCAAGAGGTGGGACACATGAATAAGTTTAAGTTCTTAAAACATCTAATTCGTATCCTGAATCAGTTGAAATTTGTGTGAAAAATTTAAGTGGATCAGTATATCGACAATCTAAGTGAATTGTTTAATTCTTAATGTGTAACTAAGCTCAACGGTACTTGTGACTTGTCAAAAACTGATATGATCCTCTGACGCAAACTCAAACAAAAATATTGTTTGTAAATATGTTTGTAAATATTTCTTTACTGCTTTATGTTTCAGAAAAATACAAAAAGATTTTGATTTCACTTTATTTTCGACAACTGATGTCTGAGAGCTGAGTTTCAAAATCTGAGTATGCTGATTGTGTTTCTGAAAATAAAACAAGTTCATTAATTTGAGACTTGAAGTTTTTAAACAAAAATAAAAAACAGTTTGTGATATCTCCAAGGTCATTAGTTTGGACTTGGATGATTAACTGTGAGGAATTTGGATGCTTATACTGTTAAAATCTTTGAAAAAGAGTCAGTTTCTGATTTTGTTCGCTGAAACTGCCAAATCCATGAAATTTGTTGATAAAAGGAAGTTGAAATGGTTTTATAAGTGCCAGGGTACGGTTCCTGGACAACTAAAAATGCTTTCACTGTAAAAACATTTTAGTATGTGTTGAGTGAGCCAGGTTTTCAATTCTGGAAGTTCAAAATGTTGTTACTTATAAATGGTTGAGTAATTGCAGATATTGTACTAGACTACGATCTCGTCAGCTGAGTCTAAGGGGGAGTCTGAAGACAAGCTCAAAGCAAGGGGGAGCTTGTAACCAGAAAGCAAGGTGTCGATCCCTAAAGCAAGGAAGCTTGATGAAAGGGGGAGCCTGAAGAAGCTGTTAATGTTAGAGCCAGAGTCAGATCCTGGTATAATATTCAAAGATAGAAGCTGATCAAAGAAGATAAAGATTGATGGATGCTTACAATGTTAGACAATTTGGAAAGAGTGTGAAGACTGATCAAGACTGAAGAAGTGGCATGATAAAGACTCGACACTGAAGACTTCGTCAACATCCAAGGGGGAGTCTGCTAGTGCACTATGTTTGTTGACTTCGTCTTGCATCAAGTATTATATTTAGAATGATAGATCAGGACTCACAAAATGAGAAAATATGTTAAATGGCTAATTTCGCTTGAAACAGCCAAAGGTTATTTCAAACGAAATTAACAATGTTAATTTCGCTTGAAATGGTCCTTGGCCATTTCAAACGAAATCACACCACTATATATAGAGGAGCCTAGGGTGTCATTTGACACGAAATTAACTTTCGGATCTGATTAGCGAAGCTCTGCCGAATTGTCACCAGGTTGTAAATAAGTGTTATATCAATATTAGAGACATTTAAATTGAATCGAGCATCCATTTCATTGATTCCGGCCTTTGATTCGGATCCAAAACTTTTCTGAATGACTCAATCAGGTCGCACAACGATCCTACAGGGCAGAATTTCCTTTCTACCATGTTTTTAAACTCCTCCCATTCCATATTGTAAGTTCTATTACTTCCTTTAGATGGAGAATAGTATTCCACCATTCTAGTGCTGAATTCTTAAACAAATTGGAAGCAAATGTTATCTTATCTTCTTCTGCACACTTGCTTATTCTTAAGACTGCCTCAGTCTTTTCTATCTAGCGTAGGGTTGTAATGGCTCCTTCGTTGCCCGAGAATTCCATTGGTTTACAAGACCAGAATTCTTTATAAGAACAACCGTAAGACACGGTTCTTCTCCTTTTGGGAATTGACATTTGAAGTACTGGTCCATTGTTCACGATGTTTTCGGGTTCGGAAGGTCGCTTGCTATCATGTTTACTTTTATTTTCTGCTTCCCTAACCGTTTGAATAATATATGGCATGACATCTATTATTCCTTGTGCCACTATGTGTTGGATGACACTGTTATCCACTTGGTTTCCATTGTTGTTTGGAATTTTGTTACCCGAGTTATTGTTACTCTGGTTATCATTACTCAGATTTCCCTGGTTTACTTCGGCGTTCATCTGAATTTTAAACATTTATCACATATTAATATCACAAGATAATTAATAGTTTAAGTAACAACCACATAACACACATATTGGTCAAAAGCGTCGAGCATTGCGACTTTACTCTTTTTATATAGTATGCGTCAAATACACACTAAAACAGGAAATTAAGAATTACAATATTATGCATCACTAACCACGAAATGGTCTATACTACAATATATTTCTTCTTCTTCTTCTTATTATTATTATCTATATATATATATATATATATTCAAACAAACATATAATATATTATTATATTATTATTACTAACTCCAATTATCATCTTCATGGATATGGATTTCCCCCGAAATCCATCTGACGCTCGTCGTATTTCCAGACGAGTTGTTCTCCTACATACCTCATTCTCTCACTACTTTCTATGATTTCTTCTCAAAAAATTCGGATTTCTTGCAAGTTCTCTGCACTCATTGGGGGTGCAGGTGCTGGTACTGGATCTGAATACTGTGGCCTGGGATTCTCCTGAGGGTACGGATTTTCTAAAATCTCCCTGATGTATTCGTCATTGTCATAATAGGGATCTAGAGGGTCCAGACCTGGATATGCTGCAATGTTCGACAAGGTTTCATCATTTAGATGGTAGTGTGGCACATAATCCCTAAGATTATCAAACCATGGATCATAATTTGGGTCTAAAGGATTAGGGGCTGGTATCCTAGGTATTTCCTCAGGGTTGAAATCAAGCATTTCTACCTCCATCGGCTGAGTGGGAATTAAAGGTAAGGGTTGTGGGGCTACTAGTTGTTCCAGACTTGGATCAGCAGCAGTTGTTGCTAGGATATGGAAATTGGCTAGGCTTCTATTAAGCATATCTTGTGTATGGGCATCTGACTCTCGCTTAACGGCTGCTAGGACTCTTTGCTGTTGCAACTTTCGCATTCGCTTAACGGCTGCTAGGACTCTTTGCTGAACCATCCTCTCTTTTTCTGAGGGAATGGCTCTTCCGACTGAGCTTTAAAGGCAAATATCCCTTCTTCCTGATCAGCGGAATACCCAGAGAGGGTAGGCTGGGAAGAGGTACCTTCACTCCTAGGTGAATCGGATAACTGACGACACATGCCTGAGGGTCCTTGATCACTCATACTGTAAACTAACAAATAGTCAAATAACACATAGCAATAAAATACAGATATTCACGTATTTTAAGAATTTATTTCCTAACAATTTAAATAATATATTGATGTCAGCAGAACACTCCTATGGCTGAATCAGTGGCTAGGCTTTGATACCAGCTTCTGTCGCAACCCCTGCCCCTTTATCTATCCTGGGAACGGGCGTCCGCGAACATTCGTTTGTGGTGGTATCAATTTGTTAATTATTAATTTGGCAGCGAAAATTACATCAGGACCGTAGTTAGGAAATTGTTTATCAGAGTAAAACCACCATAATTTATATTAATAACCACATGGGTAAACCCAAGTTTCTTTATTACAATACGTTTATAAGGATAAACCCTATTTTATTGAATTTAAAACATCGTCTTTTAGGTAACTTTTTTAGCCACATTTTTCCAAGCCGCCAGTGCTCTCCAGCTGGCTTTTTACTAATTGGCTGTCACATTGTGTTACCTGAAATGCATTTTAAAAACATTTGTCAGTGGGAAATACTGGTGAGTGAATCCCAGTTTAATCAAGAAACATTTTATCAATTAACACAGTATTGAGAGCGATCACAATGTTTATTTCTACACAATTACTCAATCAGTACTGTCAATCCTGACTGGTGGGTCATATTACACATTGGCTGACTCGTCGTCCAATGGTAACGTGTTCCACATTTTGTATACAAAACCCCAATATACCGGCAGTAATTGAAGAACTACAAAGACTCAATCACTGCTTAATCATATTGTAAAATAATTAAGGTTTTGTAAAAAGGTTAAGAAAAAGCGGATAAACTCACATTGCTATCTTAGACTTCGTGTAAGGGTTTCCTGGGTTTAATCTATAATTTACACAAATGTACATATGTTAGTACAATAACCCTTTAATTATATTAACGATACCCTCCTCGAGACGCTATTCCAACAACAACGTCGGGCAAAACCACGACAGTTGTTACGGAACCCTAAATCAATCGGGCAGCGTATCTAATACGAAACTGGGGTTATAATACTTACAACGGAGCAGAAACTCGGTAATTAGGGGGATATAATACCCCTGTATTACTTATACTACTCAGAATTTCGTTAACAAAGAAAAGAAATGAACGAGGAATACTAAAACCCGATGCCTGCTACTTATAGTGCTGAAAAACGAGTTTCTCGCGGCCCGCGTAGATGTAAGCAAAGGCTTACGCGGCCCGCGTGGCCTAGGGGTCTAGGCGTAGCTGATCAGGGTCATGACTAGGGTCAACACGTTGCGTGACACGTGTCAACATCGGGGTGTGCTAGACCTTTAAGTTGTCGCGGCCCGCGTAAGGGTTAACAAATGTTTACGCGGCCCGCCTGAAACCCAATTTTCTTATTTTTTATTTATTTTTAATGGCATAACGTATTTTGGGCTCGGTTTTCAACGGGGTGTATTTTAAGGCATATAGGGGTATTTTAACATATATTAGGGTGTCAGAAAAATATTCGGGAGGGTTGTTATATTGCGCAATCTTTTTTTTTAATGAAACGTCTTCGGAAAAACAAACAGTCTGCAGATGGTAGTGTTTACGTGTGGTCTGCGCGGCGCAGACAGAAGAAACTGCGCAGATCTTTTTTAGAAAAACAAACACCACTTAAGAGTTCAACTCCTACCAATGAATTGGTGGTGGAGTGGTAAGGGAGAGATTTAGTGTTTCAAGTGACCCGGATTTGATTCTTGCCCCCAACCATTTAGTTTCGGCGGCACCTGATAATGATGGGAGACTAGGCGAGTAGGTGACAATTGTTAGTTCGATCCTTTAACTAAGCGGGTTTTACCTCACAGTACTGTCGTGCTATCGGGGCGAGTGTTTACGGGCTTGGATCCTAGGTGAGGGTTTTCCCCAGTTCGAAGGCAAGTGTATCCCGATGTGGTGAATTTCGTCTATATCCCATTTGGAGTAGTCGTAGGCCGTTCAAAAAGAGTTCAACTCCTGCAAGTAGGGGTGCACAAAAACCAAACCATAACCGAAAATTGAACTGTTAACCATAAAAAATAATCAAAGCTAACCATAACTGACAAAACCTATCGGTTACCGTTAAGTGAATCTAATTAACCGACCATTCGATTATGGTTACACTTAATGTGTCTTTGTTAGCCGATTCTAACATAACCAAACCATGTATATTTGTGATTTTTTAACTTTTATACCTTTAATTCCAACTTTTATACTATCCATAACCGAGCTTAGAAACTACATATTTTAGTTTGGATAGTGCATGATCGAGCTTGGAACGCAATAACTGTACACTTTTTAAGCTAGAACAAAGAAAAATAATAATTAAATAAAATACATTGGCCAGTTTACCTAATTAAGTCAAAACTGACCCATAACCAATGGTTAACCATCGTTTATGATCATAGTTAAACAATATTCCATAACCAATAATTATAATTAAGCATACTGAACCTACTTTAGAATGCTTTATTTTCATATTATAAACTAGGTTTTTACCCGGGATTGCTTCCCGGGCTCGAGAAAGTTATTTAGATTAATTAATTACTATTTGTTATTAATACGACCGCATTACATCAACCATCTCATTCAATTCAACAAAAATGTCTTGAAATCACCGCATTATATCATGAACTCATATTAGAGGACAAACAAAAGCACAACAGGACCATAAGAATAACATCATTTCCACTTTTACATCAATGCACTTACATGATAGGGTGATTTGAGATTTTGAAAAAATCTTTGTTTTTGTACCTCTTTTACAAAATAAGATGTTAACCAAATTTGAAACAGATGTTAACCAAAAGTCAATAAGATATTGACAAATAGTCAAACAGATGTTGAGCTTAAACAAATGTTTGGTTTAAGACCAAACATCTGTTTATGGCGAAACATCTGTTTAAGGTCAAACCTCTGTTTAAGTCCAAATATCTGATATAGAAGAAGAACATCTGTTTAAGGCAAAACATCTGTTTAAGGTTCAAACATGTGTTTAAGGTCAAACAACTGTTTAAGTCCAGACATTTGATATAAAAGGCCAAACATCTGTTAAAGGGCAAACATCTGTTTAAGACCACGCTTTTGAAATTCTACTGTATAAACAACTAAATAAAAAGGAAAAATAAACAAAATTTATTAGTTAATAACCTTGATTAAAAAATATACATAAGAGGATAAGATGTGAAAAAAAAATAACACACCAGCGTTAATCTCACCAAAATACTTGGAATCCTTAAAATCTTTGATTAACGAATCAAGCTTCCTCTTAAACAATCGACACAATATGTCAGGCCTGTCTTCGGCTTTGATGGTTGAATCTTTTAGAAATCTTTTTACTTCAGGCCACTTAGGATTACATGTTATAGTTATGAAGAAATCAGGGTACCCATACCACTTACATAAGGCCATTGCATCGAGGTAATTTTGTTGCATGAATCTTGCACCACCAGTAAATGAAGAAGGAAGTATAACAGGCTTTCCAGTATCTGTTAAAACTTCCTTACCTTTCGATTTATACTTTTAAAGATTCTCAAATGTTTCAGAGCGAAGGTTCGCTTGTTGCCTACGAATGTACTTTAATCTTTCGCTCTCAATCATTGTGTACGCATCAACCAAAAACTGTTGTAACAACCTTCGCCCATTTAAAATTAAGGAAAAGCCATAAGTTCTATCTTGGATCCTATATGAAAAAAATTCTCTCATTGTGCACTTTGGTTTTATTTTCTTTTGTGTGGACATAAAATCTCTATGAGGAATATCAACTCTATAACCATCATCACCATATGGAAAAAGTAACGGATATTGCAGAGCAAGATACGATGGGTGTAATTCGCTAATACACTGCAGCATTCCCGACTGCGTCTGGACAACAATATCACGATGGTCTATAGCTTTATCTATGTCTCCGACAACCAAAGCAACAACTTCAGATGTGGTGGGTAAGTTATATGTCCTGCCGTCTTTTTCTCTTCTATAAATTAGTCGCAGACTAAGGTTGGCATCTGGAGATTGGTGAAAATGGTTTCTGACCATCCTATATGTCTTAACCAACATATTTTGTGAATCTAATAAAGCCCTCAAATACTTTATCATTTCAACATCAAGTTCTTTATCAGCAGGCGATGAAGGTTTGGTTCTTTTGCTGTTAAAAGAAAAAAAAACAACAAAACGTTAACATAACATAACTATTTTAATAAGCAGTGGATAGAGAATCAGTTATTAGTAATTAAGTGTTAAAGAAAAACAGATTAGTACTAAGCCAAACAGCTGATGTAAAACTTGTAAGCACTGATAGTAATTAAAACACTGATGATACTTAACAACTGATAGTGAACTACTTAAGATTAACAATTGCTATTGTAATAAGCAGTGGATAGAGAATCAGTGATTAATAATTAACTTTTAAGGAAGAACGGTTGTAAACAACTGTTGATACAGCTCAAAACTTTTAGAATATGTTGACAAAAGTAACATTTCAGTGGTTTGGTCTTAAACAGTGGTTTGGTAGGCATGAGTGGTTTGGTCTTGAACATTGGATGGGGTTAGTTTGACTTTGTGTACAAATGTAATTATATCCAACAGTGTTTTGCCTTATTAAATTGTTATAATCAATGTCATTGTATGAAACTTAACTGGGCAGAGCTTATTGTAGGAAACTTCAGTTTACCTACAACAGCTGATGAATTTAGAATTAATAACGCAAACTACTGTTAAGTCAAACAGCTGATGAAAAAAACTTTTAAGCACTGCTGGTGATTAAAACACTGATGGTTAACAACTGCTGTTGTAGCAATCTCTGGATAGAGAATCAGTGATTAAGGATTAAGTGATGGTACTTAACAACTAATATTGAACTACAAATAGTTAAATTTCTAGATGTTCTTTAATAGAATAAAAATGGAACTTAGAAATCACTCGTACCTGAATAATGCATGTCTGTTTGTTATTTCATTTTCAGTATCATGTATGTATAGCTGACAAAACTTAGCTTCCTTTCCAGCTGGAGGTTTGAGACTCCCCATGCAATGATAGTTTTGGCCACTGATACGATATATAAACGGAGCATTGCCCTTGTTGATATTAGAATCAAGCTTTCCACCCATAGATGTAAAAGAGAACATAGAGTTGTATCGCCTTATGTTCTTTAGGAAGAAGTTGCTTTTTGGATTTGAGGAAGAAAACAAATTTTGATAAGACGGATGTGCATCCTTTAAAGGCGGTAGCTGAACTTTACCATACCCACAACACATACCATAACATAGCTTATTTACAGTTAAACGACCTTTTCCACCTTCCGATGCCCATAACTTTGCACTACAAAGCTGACATGTAAGCACTTGGTCACCATGGTCCAAATAATCTGTTAACAAATGATTGAGAGTTATATTACAGGTAGAAGACAACAAATGTCCTAAAAGAATAAAATAGATTAAAACCTTTAGATATCCCTTTATAAGGATCTTCATCAGTGCACAAGAACACATTTTCTTGATCGGAATCCAAAGAGAGCATACGTACAGGAGTATTATCACGCTTCTTGCGCTCAAGGTTACGTTTACCAGAAGACAACCGTGTAAGCGTAGAGTTACTACCCAATATCGGCTGATTGTTGCTGCTAATAATGCTAGAAGTAATGGAATATCGACGTTTGCTATCTGTTGGTGTACCTATGTTAATGCCATTATATGAACATCCAATATTAAAACATTGATGTTAAGACCGGTATGTGGTTTAGTAATGTGTTTATCAAAACAAATAATAAAGAAACAAAATACAAACCTAGTGTAGTTGAAATTAAAGAACCAGTAGCATTTCTAACTGCTCGACACGCAATGGAGTACATATGTTGATCCGTAGAATCAGAACATTCAACCATATTTGCATTCTCAGAAAAGATGCTACAAACATTCGTTGATGATGACGATGCATTTAACAATTTCTTATTATCAAGTATTAATTTTCGAAGCTTACGCCTTTCATTAGGTGGAGTAACTAAATAACAGAGAAAGTATAATATGTACGAAACACAACAATCAGTCACCTTAGAAACATAAAACGGAAAAAAGTATACTTATAATCAAATTCAAGAGGTATTACTATTTGTGATATCTGAAAGTGGAGATCTGTTAGAGATATCTGAAACAGGAGTTCTCGTAAGAGGACCTACAAAAAAAGCAAGTAGAATTATGATTTCAATCTGAAACCTGATTTTGATTTGGGTTCTTCTGAGTTAAGAAGTTATAATTACACTTACCACGTAAATTTCGTTGAGATGAATTAGCAGCTGATGATGACCACGCATTCTTTAATTTCTTATTATCAAGTATTAATTTTCGAAGCTTACGCCTTTCATTCGGTGAAATAACTAAAAAACATAGAAAGTATAATATGTTCAAAACACAAGAATCAGTCCACTTAGAAACATAAAACGGAAAAAAGAATACTTATAATCAAATTCAAGAGCTATTACCATTTGTGATATCTGAAAGAGGAGATCTGTTAGAGATATCTGAAACAGGAGTTCTCATAAGAGGACCTACAAAAAAACCAAGTAGAATTATGATTTGAATCTAAAAGCTGATTTTGATTTCGGAAATGATGAGTTAAGAATTTATAATTTCACTTACTATGTAAATTTCGTTGAGATGAATTAGCTGTTGTAGAAAATGAACGTGAATTCTTTGACATTGTTAATTCTGAAAGAAGGAGAAGCTTTCAAAAGAAGAAAGAGTATTAAGATCAGGAACATTAAAACAATAGAAGAAAACAGTGGTTTTTAAATTTTGAATTACAATATATAATACCTAAGGATTAAACATAACCTCTGCTAAATTATAATATTGCATTTTATCATTTTGTAATTAAAAATCATTTCATGAAAAGTAAAATAAAATTGTTTCATATTATTGAATTAATTATTCCAAATAATATATTACATTGATAAAAAACTTAACAACAAATTTTGTAATCTTTGTGGAATGTAAATCGGATGTTCATCGGTTAGGTTTATGGTTTATTTGTATATAATTTTTAAAATAAAATATTACTATCTTTATTTAATAACTATTTAAGTTAAACGGTATTTTCTTCAGTTATCCAAATAAACCAAAGAAAAAAAATAAAATAAAACATGGATCAATAAAGCAAATAAAAAACCAAATAAAATGGGTTTGAATTTACGCTTCATACTTGGTTACGATTTTTCTGAACAACATTCTTTGAATGACTTAGAGAAAATTTGAAGTATATAAAAAACCTATTGAATGAGATTACTTAAATAAGTAATGGGAGAAACAGGCACAAATTAAATATTTTTTTTAAACTGTAACATATGACAGATACTTACTAAATCTTAGTGGGCAGGGATAACGGTAAAAACCAATAAAGAACAACCACATCCACGGATAATCCTATATAAATTATGAGATAAAATAATAACATTAAAATTGCTTAAAGATTAGAAATGTTTGTAGATAAAAAAGTTGTTAATTGGGTATATACAATATATATTATAAATTGTTGCTACTATTCATACACATAAGTTTTAAACATAAATATTGACTATTGAACATCTCAATATTTATTTAACAATATACATTATAATAAGCAGATAAGTTTTTAGGAATTCAAAACCACATAATCAGTCCAAAACATAACCCACCAAACACCCAAAAGCAACAAAACAAAAACCATAAGTTCAACATGGCAACAGCATATGAAATCAACACATAAATGTATTTGAAAATACAGAAGACACTATTTCTCAATCTTTGGAATCAAAAGCGTCGAAACACCAGCATCTTCATCCTGAGAGAGTTCATCACTGATGCGGCGCTTTGTCGAGGAGCAACCTAATGCATCATCCACATCGAACACTTCACGAATATTACGTTTTGTTTCATCAGAAGACGGATTCTTAGTGCCTACAAGTGCTTGGGATGCAGGTGTAACATTCTCACCGCAGTATGACAACTCATCCTGATATAAAAAGACAATAAGTACTAACGTTTAAAAAAATTTACTACAAATAAGGAAATTCTCATATAACCTTCATAAGGTCAACAGGAGTAGACAAACTGCAGGATTCTGGAACATCCAACGATTCGGACTGCTCATGCTTTAAGTACATAATACATAATAACATAAAATACACACAATGGTATAAATATATTTTAAAAGGATATGTATATCAAATTAAAAGAATGACATAATGAAGATTTAGACCTGGTTAAGATTGAATTTGGCGCAGAGCGCGGCAAGGATCTCATCATCGTTAGTGGCCATTGAAATACCATAGTTTTCAACCTGATGCTCAATGTTATAGTCTTTAACACTTATGATGAAAGCATACCTCTTTCCAATCAATGTGTCAAAGATCTCAGGATATGGGTTCGGTATCTCTCCAGAATTAACAACCTATAATTTTATAAAAATTAATATAATTACAATGAGCAGAATGATTCCATAATTTCAACATACAATTTTATAAAAATTAATTTTAAATTATATATAGTACATGGCCAAATAACTGAATGCATGTATTTGTTACCTGATCTTGAATTGAAACTAAGTCTTTGGCAGTTTTCTTAAGAATCTTGTAAGCTTCAAAATCAAACAGTGTCAAAGACACAGTACCGGAAGAGTCTTGCACCCTAATAGGTATCTTGAACCTATCAAAGTTAAAAACAAATGAAAACATTAGTATTACTAAAAACAAAAGTGTCGTTCATATTAGTATTTAGTATAAGGAAATAAAACTGTAATCTCAAACCGCAGAATAGAATAGATGTCGACTCCTTCACATTTATCATTTGTACACACCAACGATTTTTCATGATCAACACCAGATAAACCATCCGGATTTTCTTTCGTTAGAAATCTTTCCTCCACACCTGACTTACAGTGGTTACAACTATTGTAATACCAAAGTTTATCAGTGCATATAGCTGTGATTGTGCCAACAACCAAAACCTTCTTTGTCTATCAACATCAAACAAAAATAATAACACTTAGAAAAGACTTTTAAAAAACTCAGCATGTAGAGTACTTATAAGAAAATACACACCGTTGATATGGTTCCCAGGAAACCAATAAGCATGAAATCAGGGTTATTAAGAAACTCATCTTCAACACTTGAGATGACATTTGAACCAACATGATCATTTGATGAAGATGAAGCAGAAATTTTCTCTACATATCTAAACAAATTCATGTGATCAAATTAAAACGTAAAAAATAAATGTAGGTACAAAATAATATTGTTCAATGTTTATATGCATACTAACTATACCTCTTTCTAAAAGAGGATATCTCTTCAATGTCAGTGTCAATAAAAAGTCTGCTTAGCTCAAAGCCGTTTGCAACGCCACGCTTGCCTGAATTTAAAATTAAAACCAAATGTAGATCAATATAAATAGTGTCAAATTTAAAACATATAAGTAAATCTAAAGATAAATCTATAACAATAAAAAAATTAAACTAATTAAGTTAAAATTGTACCTTTGTAAAGGTTGACCATACCAAAATGACAAAGGATAACAACATATTTCTCTCGTTTCTTATCATTCATGTAAGCAAACATGTCAATAGCAAAACCATCCCACAAAGTAACCGGACACTTTTGGCCTCTAAAATATTAACATAAAACATAATAACATCAAGCAACCTTATAATGGTTTAAACGTCAAAATGCAACAACTTAATAAAAAGAACGCACTCAAGGTCTTCAAGTCTAAGATTAAGTCTCTTGCCCTTGCTCCCATCCTTCTTTGACGTATCCTCTAGATTGAAACATACATCCACATAACCAATCCAATCTATAAACAAAAATATATTGTGAAAAGAAAACAACATTAAGAAGTGATAAGAATAAAAAAAACAATAAGACAAAACAATAGATATATATCATGTAGTGATTTACATACCAATAACTGTATTAACTTCAAATTTATTTTTAACAACATCCTTGAGGTTAACGAAATTAAAACGGTATTTCGGTCCAGACCAGTCAAAGCATTTCTCAACAGAAGTATAGAAATAAAGTGATATTTTGTTGTTTCTCTTGGTATACTTAGCAGAGGACTTATTAGTAGCAAGAGAAGGTTTGGTGATAAGAAGACATTCATCCAACTGAAGAAAGTGTTTGAATTTTCCTAGCATCTTATGCAAACAGCTGGCTTGTATCATAGTTCCCTAAGAATATGAAACATCCGATTAAATAAAAAAGGTGTTATATTCATTTGGATATTCATATGTCCAAAAAAATTATAACACAACTATATACGGTACCATCTCATCCATGAAGATCATATCAAGACGATATATTTCATTTTTGTTATCATTCATCATCTTCTTCGAAATGCTAACAATCTTCACTCTAATCGAATAGTTGTTTGAGAATGTATTAAGATCGTTAAGCATGCTAACCTTTGCAACCTCCATTTGAAGACTGTACATAAAAAAAAAAGAATCAGCAAAAAATAAGTATTGCTAAACGTAATATGATAATACAATAAGCATGGATGTTCTTAAAAAAAATATCAAGGTTGAAATTCAAGCTTACCGATTATCCAATAAAAATTTTAACTGAATGCAGTGGCAAATGTAATTTCAAATGCAGGGAGTGTATATCTTTATATGCTGCTTTATTAAAGTAATAAAATATTAGAAATGATATGCAAAGTAGGCAAAAAAATATAAAGAACGTCAATTTTAAATTACCATTTTGTATATTAAGAATTTCAATATTTCAAAATTACTGACTTGATTTCAAAGCAATTTTCATAATGACTTTTCTATATTTTATTTTAGAGTTAATTACTGTTTTCGTCCCTGAGGTTTGTCAAAAATAACGGTTTCAGTCCATTAGTTTAAAAATTGCGATTTCAGTCCATTAGTTTCATTTTCGTAACCATTTCAGTCCACTAACTTAACTCCATCCATTTATTTTGTTAACTTTGGGTGAAATTACCAAATTACCCCTGCTAACTTAACAAATTGTAATAAAAAATCTAAAAATAAAAAAAATTCCAAAAAAATCAAAAAAATTCCAAAAAATCTAAAAATCAAAAAAATTTTAAAAAATCATAAAAATTCTAAAAAATCCAAAAAAATCTAAAAATCCAAAATGTTTCATTAAATGTTTCGAACCCGAACCGTTTCGAGCTGAACCGTTTCGACCCGTACCGTTTCGAGCCGAACCGTTTCGACGCGAACCGTTTCGACCGGTACCGTTTCGAGCTGAACCGTTTCGACGCGAACCGTTTCGACCCGTACCGTTTCGAGCCGAACCGTTTCGACGCGAACCGTTTCGACCCGTACCGTTTCGACGCGAACCGTTTCGACGCGAACCGTTTCGACCCGTACCGTTTCGACGCGAACCGTTTTGACCCGTACCGTTTCGAAACGGTTCAGCTCGAAACGGTTCGGGTTCGAAACATTTAATGAAACGGTACGAGTCGAAACGGTTCGGCTCGAAACGGTTCGCGTCGAAACGGTTCGGCTCGAAACGGTTCGCGTCGAAACGGTACGGCTCGAAACGGTACGGGTCGAAACGGTTCGCGTCGAAACGGTTCGGCTCGAAACGGTACGGGTCGAAACGGTTCGCGTCGAAACGGTTCGCGTCGAAACGGTTCGCGTCGAAACGGTTCGGGTCGAAACGGTACGGGTCGAAACGGTTCGCGTCGAAACTCGCGTCGAAACGGTACGGGCCGAAACGGTTCCTGTCGAAACGGTTCCTGTCGAAACGGTTCCTGTCGAAACGGTTCCTGTCGAAACGGTTCGGCTCGAAACGGTACGGGTCGAAACGGTTCGGGTCGAAACGGTTCGCGTCGAAACGGTTCGCGTCGAAACGGTTCGCGTCGAAACGGTACGGGCCGAAACGGTTCGCGTCGAAACGGTTCGGCTCGAAACGGTACGGGTCGAAACGGTTCGCGTCGAAACGGTTCGCGTCGAAACATTTAATGAAACATTTTGGATTTTTTAGAATTTTTTTGGATTTTTTAGAATTTTTATGATCTTTTAAATTTTTTTTTATTTTTATATTTTTTGAATTTTTTGGAATTTTTTTTATTTTTAGATTTTTTAGAATTTTTTTATTACAATTTGTTAAGTTAGCAGGGGTAATTTGGTAATTTCACCCAAAGTTAACAAAATAAATGGATGGAGTTAAGTTAGTGAACTGAAATGGTTACGAAAATGAAACTAATGGACTGAAATCGCAATTTTTAAACTAATGTACTGAAACCGTTATTTTTGACAAACCTCAGGGACGAAAACAGTAATTAACTCTTTATTTTAAATTTAATTAAGAAACAATAACCGTCAATTTGAAATTCACATTTTGCTTAACTCAAATGTCCAAAGCTCAAGAAATTAACATTAATTACTAATTTGATTTGCAACAAATAGTCATTAACAATCAAATGTTTGAACCACTTTCAATAATACAATACCCAAACAATCAAGATGAGGAACTTAATAATCATCCAAGTGTATTTTGTGTTACCTTATTTATTAGTATAAAGATGAAACTGTTCAATTAATAGTACAGATCAAACCACTGAAGTGATGTGATAAATACGCTTACATATAAACCACTGTGGTGATAAACACTGTTACATATAAACAATGATGCCATAAAACCGGTTACATATAAAACACTGAGGTGATCACATCTAACAACCTAACAGACTATAAACACTGATGCGAAAAACACTGTTAAATATAAACACTTAAACACTCTTAACATCCAAGTGTATAGGAATTTTATTTTATTAAAATAAAGATGAAACAACTGTTCAATTAATAGTAGAGATCAAACCACTTGTAACGCCCCAAAAACCCGAATGTTTATATTCGTTTTATGTTCCCCATGAATATTCAATGAAATAAATAACTAGTCTATTTGACCTAGTTAAGTGTATGGTGAAAACCATTAAAAGATGAAAGTGGTGCCAATTGTGTTTTAGAGGTAAACACGAGGGACTAAAGTGGTATGGAATGAAAGTTATGTTAATAAATAAAAGATCACACACACACACACACACACTTTCGTGTGTGTTCTGGATAGATCGATCAGGGGCTCTCAAGAGCCCCAAACCCTAGTTCATGCAAAAGCTTCAAATTGAAGAATGAATCAAGGCCCAAATTCACAACCGAGCATGAATTAGTGATCACCTTCACAAGGGGATCGTAAGGTATGTCTTGAATCAAAGATTGGTGATCATGTGTGAAGTGGGTTATGTTCTAATCCGTAAGTTAATGTGAAATTGATCATGTATAAGTGTTAGAATCATCATATAGAACATATGTTATGTATGGTTTGTGTTAATTTGATGTGTAAAGGTGAAACCCAATTGTTAGGGTAAAGATGATAGCATGGATATATCATCAAGGTCCAATTCTTGTCCAAAATTGATGTATCATGTTATGTATGATGGATTCTTGTTAGAAGGATTGGAAGAAATGTGATGATTATATGTTTGATGATTATGCATGTATGATTCGTGTTGATTGGAAGGAAGAAATTGATGAATTATGTATGAAATTAGAAGATTGTGCATGAATTAGTTGTACGTTATGCTTAGAAGGTAGTACGCACACCAAGTGTTTGATGAAATGCCTAGGTGAGCTTAATAGATGAAATTGTATGTAAGTAAAAGATGATATGTATATAGTGATGTCCGTATAGTCGATTATAATGTTACGGGTATATAATGAAAAGTCAAAAGTTAAAGTAAATGGACCGTTGACTTCTAAAAGTCAACTGTCATGTTGTCATAATTGTAAGACTAAAGTAAGTTATATGATGCGTGTTAGACGTATGTGTGTCTAATGCGATGACATTACGGACTCCACGAGTTGGAAATGATATGAATTTGGTTACATGTATTATGCTTGTTAGAAGTGATTATGAACGTCAAATATGAATTATACGATCGATATGATCGTTAGCTTGTACAATTATGTATGCTAATAAGAATGCGATTTGGTGACATGAAAGTATAGGAATCATGTCGAGAAGGACTCAAGCATGAAAGGCTAACGGGTCAAAAAGAGACAAGATAACGGACACGAACTCGGACGCACGAGGTAAGTGATTTCTGCAATCACTTCTTATGTTCGTTTAAGTTATAAGGCGTTTTAATTAACTAAGCATGATGGTTGAAGTCAATTATGTGTCGTAGTCTTTCGTCGTAAAGGATGGGATTAAAGTTGACCAAAATGCCCTTGATGGGTATTTTGGGCAAATGATCTTAATAAGTGGTTTAAGAACAAGTTATACGATTAGTTTAATGTTTTGGACAAGTATGGAAATGGGAAGTATGGTTTTGTTGTCATAAACCGTTTAATGCGCAAATACCCATAACGGGTCAAATAGTTAGAAAATGATAATAAGCCGATAGAGCGTAAGTTAAGAATTTCCGTAATCCGGATGTGGGATTTTTAAGTTCATATGATAGAATGTGAATTTACAAGCATGTAGGAAGAAACGGGAGGTTAAAGCGGGATCCCAAAGCCCAGGTAAGAATCCCACCTCAGGTTCCTGAACCTTAAAGCGGGATCCCATAGCCCAGGTAAGAATCCCACCTTAGGTTCCATTTAGGAACCTTAAAGCGGGATCCCATACCCCAGCCAAGAATCCCACCTTAGGTTCCATTTAGGAACCTTAAAGCGGGATCCCACACCCCAGGCAAGAATCCCACCTTAGGTTCCATTTAGGAACCTTAAAGCGGGATCCCGTACCCCAGGTAAGAATTATTAATTTAATTCTCATTGGCAATCGCCCAATGATGTGGGAAAGGTTTGTATGCATGTAGATGTGTATGTATGTATGTGTAAAGATATGTACGAGGGTATGTATGTATGCAATGATGTGGGAAAGGTCTGTATGCATGTAGATGTGTATGTATGTATGTGTAAAGATATGTACGAGGGTATGTATGTATGCAATGATGTGGGAAAGGTCTGTATGCATGTAGATGTGTATGTATGTATGTGTAAAGATATGTACGAGGGTATGTATGTATGCAATGATGTGGGAAAGGTTTGTATGCATGTAGATGTGTATGTATGTATGTGTAAAGATATGTACGAGGGTATGTATGTATGCAATGATGTGGGAAAGGTTTGTATGCATGTAGATGTGTATGTATGTATGTGTAAAGATATGTACGAGGGTATGTATGTATGCAATGATGTGGGAAAGGTTTGTATGCATGTAGATGTGTATGTATGTATGTGTAAAGATATGTACGAGGGTATGTATGTATGCAATGATGTGGGAAAGGTTTGTATGCATGTAGATGTGTATGTATGTATGTGTAAAGATATGTACGAGGGTATGTATGTATGCAATGATATGGGAAAGGTTTGTATGCATGTAGATGTGTATGTATGTATGTGTAAAGATATGTACGAGGGTATGTATGTATGTATGTAATGATGTAGGAAAGGTTTGTATGTATGTATGTATAAAGGCATGTATGAGTGTATGCACGTATGTAAAGTTGTAGGGAAAATATGTACGTACGTAGATATGTATGTGAGTACGTATGTAAGCATGATTTAGAGACGATGAGGGTTAACGTTATTAATGGTGTGCCTCGAGAATGAAAAGTAATGCAGGTACATTATTGAAGCCTCACCAGGAAATGGAATGCAGATGGAACGCTTAAAGCTTAGTAGATGACGAAGTGTGAAGTGTACGCGAATGAACTTTGTTTCTTTAATGTGTGCTAATGTTATGAATGTATGTGGTGAATGCAGGTTGTACGGATAATGAGCGATTATCACAAGGATTAGGGATTGAAGACCGAGTCACTAGAGAGATTGTACGGGGACGTTGAATGCAAAATGTAGTAAACGTAAGCTATGTTTTAATTATTAAATAAGAGGATGACGGATTTATGAATAAGAATTATGTTAAAGTTAAATTTTAAATAAGTTGAGGTATTTATAATGAAAGAAATTTTATGGTTCGTGTTTCCGCTGCGACTTTTGCCATGTAGTATTTAGGGTGTAACAAGTTGGTATCAGAGCCCTGGTTTGAGAGAATCAAGTGTAAGAAGGTAAGTGCTTGAACTCAAACCTGTGTGCTCTTGTGATAAGAAACCTGTACAATCCAAGACTCGGTCAAGATCCAAAGGTAAAAGAGAATGTAAGTATGTACTTATGTACACGCATAAAGAAACTGACGGTTTTGTATATGCAAGGTAAGTATAAGCGTTTGAAGAGGATGATCCGCGAGTGCGGTCAAGTACCGACACCAAGGCATGAAATAAGATAAAGTTGAACCCAGGTACGTAAATTCAATATGTCGGTATATGAAATGGTAAAATGCATTAAGGGAAGAAAAAAAAATGCTAAATGAAGGACCATGATGGTATAGTAAACATGTTTTGAAAAATGATACACGTGCCGAAACCTAATTCTTCGGACATAAGGTGACAATTACACGAAGACACGAAACTAGTATGTGGATTGTGTACCTGGCCAGTACACGTGAAGCATATGACGTTCGTGGGACCGTGATAATTAATACAGGTATGTCCGTTAGAATTAAGTAGTAGGTGGACGTGAGGGTGAAGAGAAATGTAAGACTCTCAAGAATGAGAGTATCAAATGCTATGCTAGAATCCCGAGACGGATTCGAAACATGAAATGCTATGCTAGAATCCGCGAGACGGATTCGAAACATGAAATGCTATGCTAGAATCCGCGAGACGGATTCGAAACATGAAATGCAATGCTTGAACCCGCGAGACGGATTCAAGGGATGAAAAGCGTATATGCAATGTTTGAATCCGCAAGACGGATTCAAAGAATGAAAGATATGAATGCAATGCTTGAATCCACGAGACGGATTCAAGGGATGAAAAGTGTATATGCAATGTTTGAATCCGCAAGACGGATTCAAAGAATGAAAGGCGTAAATGCAATGTTTGAATCCGCGAGACGGATTCAAAACATAGAAGGTACGAAAGGTATGAATAATGTGTTCGAATCCGCGAAACGGATTTAAGATATAAAAGACGGAACTAGTCTACATAAGAAGAAGTCAATAGCTTGACCATGTATGCGTCAAACAAGTCATAAAAGTAATGTAAAGCAAAAGAACAAAAGAATGATAGGAATGAAAATATCCGAATGTGCAAGTAACGTGAGGATATGTATGGTACAAAAGATTATAGAAACGTAGAATGATGTTAGCTACGGAGTTAAGCACGTAGGTGTGACTATGAAATGGTAGTTTTGTTGTGATAACAAAACAAGGGTTAAATGTTATGCAATGCGTCTATAGAATGAAATCTTAAAGGATGAGATGAAGGTATTTAATCTGTTATAAAATGATCATATGAGTGTAAGCATTATTATAAGTTTGAATAAGAATGTATATTAACCTGTTTTAACGGGTCAAAGGAAATGAGAATGTTATATGAAAGTATGCCATGGAAAGTACAGCCTTGTTAAGAAGGAAAAGCCAATTGCATGAATAATTATGAAATGAGATAGGATGATTACTTATGAATGTGATGAGAGTGTTAAGTCAAACATTGATGTGTGTGTGTAAGAGGAAATAAGAAAGGTTTCGGGGACGAAACCTCATTTAAGGGGGGTAGACTTGTAACGCCCCAAAAACCCGAATGTTTATATTCGTTTTATGTTCCCCATGAATATTCAATGAAATAAATAACTAGTCTATTTGACCTAGTTAAGTGTATGGTGAAAACCATTAAAAGATGAAAGTGGTGCCAATTGTGTTTTAGAGGTAAACACGAGGGACTAAAGTGGTATGGAATGAAAGTTATGTTAATAAATAAAAGATCACACACACACACACACACACTTTCGTGTGTGTTCTGGATAGATCGATCAGGGGCTCTCAAGAGCCCCAAACCCTAGTTCATGCAAAAGCTTCAAATTGAAGAATGAATCAAGGCCCAAATTCACAACCGAGCATGAATTAGTGATCACCTTCACAAGGGGATCGTAAGGTATGTCTTGAATCAAAGATTGGTGATCATGTGTGAAGTGGGTTATGTTCTAATCCGTAAGTTAATGTGAAATTGATCATGTATAAGTGTTAGAATCATCATATAGAACATATGTTATGTATGGTTTGTGTTAATTTGATGTGTAAAGGTGAAACCCAATTGTTAGGGTAAAGATGATAGCATGGATATATCATCAAGGTCCAATTCTTGTCCAAAATTGATGTATCATGTTATGTATGATGGATTCTTGTTAGAAGGATTGGAAGAAATGTGATGATTATATGTTTGATGATTATGCATGTATGATTCGTGTTGATTGGAAGGAAGAAATTGATGAATTATGTATGAAATTAGAAGATTGTGCATGAATTAGTTGTACGTTATGCTTAGAAGGTAGTACGCACACCAAGTGTTTGATGAAATGCCTAGGTGAGCTTAATAGATGAAATTGTATGTAAGTAAAAGATGATATGTATATAGTGATGTCCGTATAGTCGATTATAATGTTACGGGTATATAATGAAAAGTCAAAAGTTAAAGTAAATGGACCGTTGACTTCTAAAAGTCAACTGTCATGTTGTCATAATTGTAAGACTAAAGTAAGTTATATGATGCGTGTTAGACGTATGTGTGTCTAATGCGATGACATTACGGACTCCACGAGTTGGAAATGATATGAATTTGGTTACATGTATTATGCTTGTTAGAAGTGATTATGAACGTCAAATATGAATTATACGATCGATATGATCGTTAGCTTGTACAATTATGTATGCTAATAAGAATGCGATTTGGTGACATGAAAGTATAGGAATCATGTCGAGAAGGACTCAAGCATGAAAGGCTAACGGGTCAAAAAGAGACAAGATAACGGACACGAACTCGGACGCACGAGGTAAGTGATTTCTGCAATCACTTCTTATGTTCGTTTAAGTTATAAGGCGTTTTAATTAACTAAGCATGATGGTTGAAGTCAATTATGTGTCGTAGTCTTTCGTCGTAAAGGATGGGATTAAAGTTGACCAAAATGCCCTTGATGGGTATTTTGGGCAAATGATCTTAATAAGTGGTTTAAGAACAAGTTATACGATTAGTTTAATGTTTTGGACAAGTATGGAAATGGGAAGTATGGTTTTGTTGTCATAAACCGTTTAATGCGCAAATACCCATAACGGGTCAAATAGTTAGAAAATGATAATAAGCCGATAGAGCGTAAGTTAAGAATTTCCGTAATCCGGATGTGGGATTTTTAAGTTCATATGATAGAATGTGAATTTACAAGCATGTAGGAAGAAACGGGAGGTTAAAGCGGGATCCCAAAGCCCAGGTAAGAATCCCACCTCAGGTTCCTGAACCTTAAAGCGGGATCCCATAGCCCAGGTAAGAATCCCACCTTAGGTTCCATTTAGGAACCTTAAAGCGGGATCCCATACCCCAGCCAAGAATCCCACCTTAGGTTCCATTTAGGAACCTTAAAGCGGGATCCCATACCCCAGCCAAGAATCCCACCTTAGGTTCCATTTAGGAACCTTAAAGCGGGATCCCACACCCCAGGCAAGAATCCCACCTTAGGTTCCATTTAGGAACCTTAAAGCGGGATCCCGTACCCCAGGTAAGAATTATTAATTTAATTCTCATTGGCAATCGCCCAATGATGTGGGAAAGGTTTGTATGCATGTAGATGTGTATGTATGTATGTGTAAAGATATGTACGAGGGTATGTATGTATGTAATGATGTGGGAAATGTCTGTATGCATGTAGATGTGTATGTATGTATGTGTAAAGATATGTACGAGGGTATGTATGTATGCAATGATGTGGGAAAGGTTTGTATGCATGTAGATGTGTATGTATGTATGTGTAAAGATATGTACGAGGGTATGTATGTATGCAATGATGTGGGAAAGGTTTGTATGCATGTAGATGTGTATGTATGTATGTGTAAAGATATGTACGAGGGTATGTATGTATGCAATGATGTGGGAAAGGTTTGTATGCATGTAGATGTGTATGTATGTATGTGTAAAGATATGTACGAGGGTATGTATGTATGCAATGATGTGGGAAAGGTTTGTATGCATGTAGATGTGTATGTATGTGTAAAGATATGTACGAGGGTATGTATGTATGCAATGATATGGGAAAGGTTTGTATGCATGTAGATGTGTATGTATGTATGTGTAAAGATATGTATGAGGGTATGTATGTATGTAATGATGTAGGAAAGGTTTGTATGTATGTATGTATAAAGGCATGTATGAGTGTATGCACGTATGTAAAGTTGTAGGGAAAATATGTACGTACGTAGATATGTATGTGAGTACGTATGTAAGCATGATTTAGAGACGATGAGGGTTAACGTTATTAATGGTGTGCCTCGAGAATGAAAAGTAATGCAGGTACATTATTGAAGCCTCACCAGGAAATGGAATGCAGATGGAACGCTTAAAGCTTAGAAGATGACGAAGTGTGAAGTGTACGCGAATGAACTTTGTTTCTTTAATGTGTGCTAATGTTATGAATGTATGTGGTGAATGCAGGTTGTACGGATAATGAGCGATTATCACAAGGATTAGGGATTGAAGACCGAGTCACTAGAGAGATTGTACGGGGACGTTGAATGCAAAATGTAGTAAACGTAAGCTATGTTTTAATTAGTAAATAAGAGGATGACGGATTTATGAATAAGAATTATGTTAAAGTTAAATTTTAAATAAGTTGAGGTATTTATAATGAAAGAAATTTTATGGTTCGTGTTTCCGCTGCGACTTTTGCCATGTAGTATTTAGGGTGTAACACCACTGAAGTGATGTGAAATACAAAACTGTTCCTAAACACTGTTACATATAAACACTGATGCCATAAAAATGGTTACATATAAAACACTGAGGTGATGACATCTAACAACCTAACAGTCTATAAAACACTGATGCGGAAAACACTGTTACATATAAACACTGTTAACATAAACAAATAAAAAGAAACATAGAATAACTAAAGTTGATGCTGAACCACTGTTATAGTTTGACACTGTTATTGGACGTCATAAATTTCAGATTTAATTTCAAAGGTAAAAGTAGTGTAATATGCTGCTTTAATAAAATAATTAAATATTAGAACTGATATGCACTGTAGGAAAAAATAAAAAAAATAAAAAAAGAGAGAGAGAACGAAAAATTTAACTTACCATTTTGCATATTTTGAGTTTCAAAATTACTGATATTGTCAGTAACTATTGACTTGATATGAAAGCAAATGCCATAATGACTTTTTTAAATTTTATTTTAACTTTAATCAACATATAATAACCGTTAATTTGAAATTCAAATGTCCAAAGCTCAAGAAATCAGCATTAATTACTGATTTGATTTGAAACAAATAGTCATCAAGATTTTTTTTTATTTTTTAATTTAACTTTAAATTTAAACATGAAAATAATGTTGGTGGAACTCTTATGTAATTGGAATGTAAAGATTAGGTAAAATGCTAATTTGATTGTAATTCTAGTTTTCATTTGATAATTTCAATGTATCACTAATTAAGAACATCAAAAATAAAAACGTGAGCACTGACTATTTTTTAGGGAAACCGCTGATGGTCAATATCAGTGAATGTCAACAATGTAAAAGTGAGCAGTGGCTATTTTTTCCGATCAGTAGATACCAACCAGTTTTCGAAACACTGATGTTCGGTCAATCAGTGGTCAACATGGAGATTGAAGAAACACAGGTTGTGTATCCGCAGTGGAATACTTGAACAATCAAATGTTTGAACCAATTTCAAGAATACTATACCCAAACAATCAAGATGAGAAGCTTAATATTCATTAAAGTTTATATGAATTTTATTAGTATAAAGATGAAACAACTGTTCAATTAATAATACAGATCAAACCACTAAATTGAAGTGATAAATAGTGTTACATATAAACACAGTCTTTTAAATTACCATTTTGCATATTTTGAATTTCAAAATTACTGATATTGTCAGTAACTACTGACTTGATTTGAAAGCAAATGCAATAATGACTTTTTTAAATTTTATTTTAACTTTAATCAACATATAATAACCGTCAATTTGTAATTCAAAATTTGCTTAATCAAATGTCCAAAGCTCAAGAAATCAGCATTAATTACTGATTTGATTTGAAACAAATAGTCATCAAGAATTTATTTTTATTTTTTAATTTAACTTTAAATTTTATGATGAAAATAATGTTGGTGGAACTCTTATGTAATTGGTTGTCAACAATGTAAAAGTGAGCAACGGCTATTTTTTCCGATCAGTGGATACCAACCAGTTTTCGAAACACTGATGTTCGGTCAATCAGTGGTCAACATGGAGATTGAAGAAACAGAGGTTGTATTTCAACAGTGGAATATTTTGAACAATCAAATGTTTGAACCAATTTCAAGAATACTATACCCAAACAATCAAGATGAGAAGCTTAATATTCATCAAAGTGTATATGAATTTTATTAGTATAAAGATGAAACAACTGTTCAATTAATAATACAGATCAAACCACTGAACTGATGTGATAAATAGTGTTACATATAAACAAAAGTACTAAACCCTGTTACATATAAACACTGATGCCATAAAAATGGTTTCATATAAAACATTGAGGTGATGACATCTAACAACCTAACAGTCTTTAAAACATTGATGCAGAAAACACTGTTATATATAAACAAAGTCTTTTAAATTACCATTTTACATATTTTGAATTTCAAAATTACTGATATTGTCAGTAACTACTGACTTGATTTGATAGCAAATGTCATAATGACTTTTTTAAATTTTCTTTTAACTTTAATCAACATATAATAACCGTCAAATTGAAATACAAAATTTGCTTAATCAAATGTCAAAAGATCAATAAATCAGCATTAAAATAGTGATTTGTTTGAAACAAATTGTCTTCAAGAATTTTTTTTAATCTAACTTTAAATTTTTTGATGAGAATAAAGTTGGTGGATTTTTTCCGATCAGTGGATACCAACCAGTTTTAAAAAAACTGATGTTTGGTCAATCAGTGGTCAACATGGAGATTGAAGAAACAGTGGTTGTATTTCAGCAGTGGAATATTTTGAACAATCAAATGTTTGAACCAATTTCAAGAATACTATACTCAAACAATCAAGATGAGGTGCTTAATATTCATCCAAGTGTATAGGAATTTTATTAGTACAAAGATGAAACAACTGTTCAATTAATAGTACAGATCAAAACACTGAAGTGATAGTATAAATTCTGTTACATATAAACACTATTAACATGAACAAAAATAGAATAAACACTTTTAACATAAACAAACATAGAAGATGTTTTGTTGATGAGGAACCACTGTTGTTGGAGAGTGTTTCACATTTAGTTGATCGGTGCTTGTCTGGACTTTGGGCTTGATCAGTGGTTCTTCATAATTGAACAGTGGATGATGTTCATCAAACTTTATGTACAACCATCCTTATATCCAACACTTGTTAGGCAGATCAGTGATGTGCCATATTAACTTGTTATAACCACTGTCATTGTAGGAAACTTAGCTGGGCAGTGCCTATTGGTGGAAAATTCAGTTTACCTACAAAAACTGATGAATTTAGAATAAATAACGCAAACTATTGTTAAGTCAAATAGCTGATGGAAAACTTTTTAACCACTGCTAGTAATTAAAACACCGATAGTGATTAACAAAACTACGTTTAATTGCTCAAATTGAGATGACGGGAGATCTGCAAAGGATTACAAATGACTCAATGCACCAATAAACAGTAAATCAAAACGTTAGAAAAAACCCAAAAAAATAAATCACACCAATTTAAGTTACCTTGGTGATGTCCTAAACTTTTGCACTGGTATCACCTATCAACACACCTGGTATAACCTTTCCCATTTCCAACTCCTCAACAACCGTCCGGCAGAGGTTGCTTCTAATCAACAAACTCTATAATCCAACAAAAAAGGTCTGGAAAGACAAAGTACAAAACATATCAAAATAAATCTGCTCGTAATCACATGATACAACAAACCAAACATACCAGAGTCACCGATTAAGAGGAGGTTGTACAAAAGCGTTCATCGAGTACGATAAGGAGATCTGTTTCTTCTTCTGAGGATAGAAAAGGGTTCATCATGTTCAGTATGACAAAATAGATAAAACGAAATAAAATTTCTAGATAAAAAAGTAGATCTTACATGATTATTCTCTTCTTCAACCACTGGACGGTACATGATTTAGGGTTTCAAACGAAGATGTATCCAATAGAAGTAACCTCTGCCGTACGTTGTTGAGGAGATGAATATGAGAAGAAGAAGAAGGATAAACATGAGAGAGGATAAACATCGATCGGAAATAGAGCAGAGCAGAGAGAGAAAGAAACCAAGAAGTCCTGAATGAGTAAATGAAGGAGGATATAAATAGAAGAGGGCAGTGGCACTGTTGGGCGGGAAAAAGGGCATTTAGGGGCTCTCTGGTGTTGACACGTGACCCAAATAACTTTCATTTATTATATATAATAGATTTGTAACATCTTCATACATAATACATATAGAGGGGTTCTACCAAGGCTGGAGATTTTCAAAAAAACTGACTTTACACTTTTAACCTAAAAGTATTTGACTTTTTTACTTTTAATCCAAAAGTTTTCATCTTATACAATTTAACCTCGTAGCTTTTTTACTTTCAAATTTGGTCCACTATACTTTTCATATTTCACAATCTTTTTTGTTTTACGTTTTGTTCTAAATTTTACAAGTTAACACGACACCAACGTGTGTGTGGTTCAACGTTTTTACGTTTCGTTCAAAATTCTGCGAGTTAACACGGCGCAACTTGCGTGTGTGGGTTAACGTTTTTACGTCGTCTATTTTTTCCCGTTTAACAGGTTCGTTGCAATGTGTGGGTTCCAAATCGACTTAGTTTTTATTTTATTTGTTTTACGTTTCGGTATAATTTATTTATATTAACACGCAACACCTTCAGTGTTGGTGGTCTCTGGAAGTGGTGTGACATTGGTGCTATTTGATATGGGTTTACGCCCCCACCGCAACTCGGAGGGGCTTAATACTAGTTAATTATTAATTAATATTAAAACTTTTGTTAATTAATTATACATGTACAACTTTTTTCTAAAGGAACAAAAACGAATACCAAAGAATATACCAGGGACCATTATTGTCATTTTCTTAACCACCTTTCTCCTCTACACAAGCTTAAAAAGCAACAGTGGTGGTTCATATCGTCAGATACTACTCTCTCTCTAGAAACCTTCGTCTACCTTTACTTTCTCTCTCTAAAAATCTTCAACCACAACAACAATGAGGACAGCTATGTTGAAGTCGATCCGTTCATCTCTTCAGAAATCTTCCTCCACCGCCGCAGGACGCCGGAGCTACTCATCGGAATCTGCACCGGAGCGTAAGGTTGCTATTTTAGGGGCCGCCGGCGGTATCGGACAACCGCTTTCACTCCTCATGAAACTAAATCCTCTTGTATCTAGCCTCTCGCTGTACGATATCGCCGGTACTCCTGGTGTCGCTGCTGACGTCAGCCACATCAACACCAGATCTGAGGTTGTTATTTATCTGATCTCATCGCTTTTTATTGTCCGCCGTCCGTTTTTAAATTTGATTATTTATACTGTTTGATATGTTTCAGTAGTTGATTGTGATTAGGTTTGTTGATTTATTTGGCTCACATATTTTAATTCTAGGGTTTATGATTTAGCGTGTTTAGGATTTTGATAATTGTATACTGTTTCGTGCATTACAGTAGTTTTCTATGATTAATCATGTTAATTTGGCTCACATTTTGGTGTTTCTGATCTAGTTTATTTACGATTTTGATAATTGTATACTTTTCTTTTGCATTCCAGTAGTTTTCTGTGGTTAATTATGTTGATTTGGCGTACATTTCAGTTCTAGGGTTTCTGATCTAGTGTTTTTTTTATTATTATCTTTTATTTTGGATAATTGTGTACTGTTTCTTGCATTTCAGTAGTTTTCTGTGGTTAAATATGTTGATTTGGCTCACATTTCAATTCCTAGGGTTTCTGATCTAGTGTGTTTCTAGTTTTGATGATTGTATACTATTTCTTGCATTCCGGTAGTTTTTTTTGTGATTAATCATGTTGATTTGGCTCGGTTTCTGATCCAGTGTGTTTCTGATTTTTAAAAATGTATACAGTTTCTTGCATTTCAGTAGTTTTCTGTGGTTAATCATGCTGTTTTGTCTCATAACTTGTGTATTTTTTTTTTGCATTGCAGTAGTTTTATTTTATATGATTAATCATGTTGATTTGGCTCACATTTCAATTTTAGGGATCCTGATCTACCGTGTTTCTGATTTTATTAATTATATACTGGTTTTTGCATTCCACTAGTTTATTATGATTAATCATGCTGATTTGGTTCACATTTTAATTCTAGGGTTTCTGATATAGCGAGTTCTGATTGATTTTACTGTTAACTCAATTCAATTCGCTTGTGGCTCAGTTAGGTTAGTACAAGTGTTCAACTAGTTCAGGAACTCCAGGTTGTGACATTGAATTGGAACTGATTATAATCTGTTCAGTGTTTAAAAATTTATGTGAAATTAAGTTGATTTGTTAACGATTATAGATGTATTGGTGTTTTATTACGTAGGTGGTTGGTTACATGGGTGACGAAAATCTTGGAAAGGCATTGGAAGGTGCTGATGTTGTCATCATTCCAGCTGGCGTACCGAGGAAGCCTGGTATGACACGTGATGATCTTTTCAACATCAATGCTGGCATTGTTAAGGGTTTGTGCACAGCTATCGCCAAGTATTGCCCACACGTGAGTACTCGCCTATCTTGATTATGCAGATTATATAATAAGTAGAAACGAATCTTATATTGGTTGTCACTTTATATATCGTCAGGCACTGGTTAATATGATCAGTAACCCGGTCAATTCTACTGTGCCCATTGCTTCTGAGGTCTTCAAGAAAGCAGGCACATATGATGAGAAAAGGTTGTTCGGTGTGACCACACTTGATGTTGTCAGGGCTAAAACTTTCTATGCTGGAAAGGCAAAGGTTCCAGTTGCAGGTAGAGTTATTCGCATCCTACTTCTTTCCCAAATTGAAGGATCCGGCATTGTTTTAATCATGTAATTTATATCTTCTAGGTGTTAATGTGCCTGTTGTTGGTGGCCATGCTGGCATCACCATTCTACCTTTGTTTTCTCAGGTATGTTTTTGGTTATCTTTATACATTTTCGTTACATAAAAGTGTGAATTAAAATGTTGGTTTGTGGTACTGATGTGTGCTTCTAAATGAAGGCTACACCACAAGCAAACAACTTATCAGATGAAGAGATAGTTGCTCTAACAAAAAGAACTCAAGATGGTGGTACGGAGGTTGTGGAGGCAAAGGCTGGAAAGGGTTCCGCCACACTCTCAATGGCGTAAGTCCCAACTGATCTTTATTTCTAGAGTAAAATGTCATTTTCGTCCCTGCGGTTTGGTCAGTTTTGCGACTTTTGTCCAAAGGTTCGGTTTTCCGCATCTGGGTCCAAAAGGGCTGAAATCTTGTCAATTTCATCCGGCTCGTTAACTCCATCCATTTTTTCTCTATTAAGTAAGTGGTATTTCCGTCTTTTTTGTTAACTTAAAGGGCAATTCAGTTTTTTTCAGGGGGATTCGGTCTTTTTACATAAAGTGAAAAAGATCAAATTGCCCTTTAAGTTAACAAAAAAGACGGAAATACCTGACCTAACGGAGAAAAATTGATGGAGCTAACGAGCCATATGAAAATGGCAAGATTTCAAACCTTTTGGATCCAGATGAAGAAAAACAAACCTTTGGATGAAAGTCGCAAAACTGACCAAACCACAGGGACAAAAATGGCATTTTACTCTTATCGCCTGTTTTTTCATCAAGTTTTATAGTATTCAATACTCAAAAGAGTGAGTTGCAAGCTGATGTGCATAATAGTGAGGTGGTTTCTTATCGAAGCTTGCAGCTGAAAAAGATGATTATTTTGCTTAAGTAGTTGCATCTTAGCCAATATATGTTGCTTTGTCATCATCCTTTCTCTTGTTCGAAGTCATGAGCTTGTTGGAAGTGTTGATTTTTTGTTTGTTAATGCAGTTATGCAGGAGCGATATTTGCCGATGCATGTTTGAAAGGACTTAATGGGGTCCCAGATGTTGTGGAATGCTCATTTGTGCAATCAAATGTAACCGAACTACCTTTCTTCGCGTCCAAGGTACTTTCACTATTATTCTTTCTTTCTACCCTTTACCAAGGTTTTCACTTTAAATCGTTCAAAAACTCCCTCTCTCTCTTATTATAGGTGAGACTCGGCAAGAACGGTGTAGAGGAAGTCCTAGGCCTGGGCTCACTTAACGACTATGAGAAACAAGGTTTGGAAGCCCTTCTGCCCGAGCTAAAGTCATCCATCGAGAAGGGAATCGCGTTTGCCAACAAGAGTTGAACAAAGGCGCCTTCTCATTCGATTTAAAAAGATTTATAAAAAGAAAGTGTCACAGTTTTGAGTTTTTCAGGAGGCACCAGGTTTACAGTTGACTTACCTGCCCAATAAAAAGGGTTGCAGATATACCCTTGCAAATTCCAAAGGAGTGTTAGTTTTCGTTGTTGTCTAATAACTATTTTCATTCTAGTCTTCAGAAGTGAACGATGCCTGTTTTGTTACAGGCTTTTAAGAACTCATTATCACTTTTTTAGCAAGCGCAGTATCATTTCTTTCTTAGTGAACGTCTACACAGAGGAGACACCAGAGTGAAATTCTCGTAGAATTGGAATGTAGATTTCATGATAACAGTTTTAACAAAAGAAGGGATTGGAATTGAATATTAATTCATTGAGTGGTGATTTCAAGAGATTTGGATTCAATTTCAGTTCCATCCTGTGAAATCAACAATCTACCTTAAGATCTGGATAACTCGTCTAACACGTAAAGAGAGAATGTGTGCTCCGAACCCTGTATATTACACTTGAAAATAATAAATATAGTTAATAATGAAGATTAAAATATTATAAAACGGTTTTTATGATAAAATATTATTGATTTTGTTTAATGAAAATTTTAAATTTGAATAATTGAATCTAAAATAGAGTGAAATAAGTAGGGAAGTAAATCTTCAGCTCACTAAATTATAAGCAAAATGATAATAATGTTAACAACTGTAACAACCCAAGTAAAACGTGCCCTAAGATATTGTCCGCTTGCCTTCGATGTGGTGCCCATCCAAGAACTCATGGTTTTGTTCACCCGCCGAGTTGCTCGCTCAAGTAAAATGCATCTTGGTAGAGAAGGTTTTCACCACTTATAAGGAAGGCTTCGTTCCCTCAACAACAATAATAAAGGTATTTTATACGGTTTGGTAGATAATTTGTAGGAACACATTTATCACATGTCATGATAGCGTCAAGCTATAAGCCTGTTATCATTTACGTAGTTTCATTTGTGTAACATCCTGATTATAGAACCACATATAATAATAATTATTATTATTATTATTTTTTTTTTTTGGTTAAGGAGGACAACACCTCCGGTAAATTTTATTACTAAAAAAAATATTTACAACCAAAGACAAAGGACCTCACAAAAAATAGAAACCATGGTCCCTTGCCCAAACTATACAATCCCCAATACAGAACATCCAACCCAATACAGATCTCAAACACAAAAACCAAAACATCAAACTATACCAAAACAAAACTAAAAACCCAAAACCAACACAATTCCTCAAACCCACATACTTCAAAGCAGCATCCATGATATCCAGCTCCACACTGACTAGCCAATCCCAAATCACTATGCCCCGAACTCCATACCAAATATCATTAAGCCTCCAAAACAAATTAGCCCAGCCCATCAATCCACTAAAAATATGCACAGCCCAAACATAAAGAAACACTAACACCCCAATAACTCTATTTCAAACTAAGCCTAGCAACAACTCTACTCCTATATCCCTATTCATACAGATCCAGAAAATAACCTCCTCATCACACATCCTACCCTCCAATCAATCCAAACCACTACAGCATACCCACTATATTTCGCCCAAATAAACCAAACATATTCCCGGCAATAAACAAAACTGCCTCTACCCATCCAATCCCTTAACATCAGCACCCAACACCCTACTAATTCCAAGCAGACCAATAATCAAACTATCCTAACAGCAAAACTTGCCATAATCCACTGCATACCCTCCAGCCAATATAATCCCTTTACACCCACATCCCTAACCCAAACTATACCCACGAATAATTATTCAACCCAATCCATAACTGCAACCAACACCCTTCCAATCTCTTAACCAAAAAACAACTGACACCAATTAAAAGCAAGAAAAGGTTTAGAAAAAACCATAGACACCATAAAAACCAGGATTGGCTACCACTGTATGGAACTATAAAAGAACAAAAAGAAACAAGAGAAAGAGAAAAATTTCCTAACACACGGGCAGCCCCCTTCCTTATAACTCCCAGGTTAGTGTCATCCCTCAGCACAAAAACACCTAAATCCCAAACAGCAGACGCAGAAGCAGCTAGAATGGTAGATGCACCCTGTAGACTAGCCACATAAACAGAAAATAGGTTCAAATTTCCTAAAAAGAAGAAACTTAATCCAGAATTAAAAAAACCAACAGTCCTAAGTTTCAGGGAATTTAGAAGGATGACTACCCAAAAGGCTAATGGTACCCTTATTCCACCTGTTGCCCAGAATGAACCCCAACTTATCCCTCCCAACACAGATAAAAAACACCACTGACTCACTCTGAAAAGCAAGAAAAGGCTAAAAAGAAACCAACTCGACCATGATAACCAGGGTTTACCGCTGCTGCCAAGAGCTAAAAAGATCCAAAAAATATAAACAGTAGAGAATAATGTCCTAACAACAGCAGCAGTCATCTTCCTTATAACTCCCAGGCTAGTGCTCCCCAACAGCACCAAAAAACCTAATTCCCAAAAACTAGTCGCAGACTTATTTCTTAGTTCAACATTGAACTTAAGAAATAAGGGAACCCACACACACAAAATACTGCACAAAGAAAGAAACAAACGAAAGAATTTTGGAAGCTTATAAGGCCAGAGTACTACCCATGTATCGTAAAGTCGCCTTATTCCTGCAATTCCCATTTTACCCCCAACCCTTTTACCAATTCTGCCATTATCAAGGAACCACTTTCTCCCAATCCATTCATACCCAGTCCAACCCACAAGAAAGACCCTATTCATCATCAGTTTCTTTATCACATACCTTAAATCTCCACACATCGGCAGCCTCTAATACGCTACTGTTATACCTTAATTTTAACCCCATAAGTCTCAACCTTACTTCTTCACAAATTTGATCGACTAACTGCTGCGGAGACCTCCTATTGTCCCTAAATAACCTCCCATTCCTCTCTTGCCAAATAAAATATACAAAAGCAGCAACCACCAACCTTTTTATAATTTCCCAAATAGATTTGCCTTTCCTTAAATGTTCAACATAAAGAATAAACTCCTGCCATAAACAAGGAGCATCTTCCATTCTAGCCTTAACCTTAACTCGCTTCCACACAGCTTTTGAGAATTCACAGTTAAAGAAAAGATGATCATGACTATCCGGACATCTTTTACAGAAGGCACATTTTAACTCACCATCCCAACCCCATTTCAGCATTCTATCTTGTGTTAAAAGTTTGCACCTAAAAGCTAGCCAACTAATGAAAGCATGTTTCGGGATACATTGGCTGAACCATACAAAATTGCTCCATTTCACTACTTCCCCAACACAGCAAAGGCTGTTATACACCTGTTTCACAGAAAAATTATCCAGCTTTCCATCCCTTCCTTTCCAACTAACAGAATCACTTTTATTACCAAGAAAATCCCCAAAACTACTTTGAACTAGCCAGGGGTATTTCCTATGCCACTCCTCAGGAACTTGCCACCCCTCCGAATTACAGATCTCAGCCACCTTGGTTTTATAATCAAACCCAGCTTCACGAATATCCCTCCTATCAATCAGTTTTCCTAAAATACCCTTCTCATGCCACAAATCATGCCAAGCAAAAGTATCTATACCATTACCTACCTTGACAATGAAATTCCCCCTAACCAGCTCCCTATTCTGTAATAAGTGACCCCAACTCCAAGAATCAGACCTTGTCTCCCCAATCTCCCAAAAACTTCTACCAAACAATTTATAAGTTTTAACCCATTTCACCCATAAAGACTCCTTATTAGACAATAAATTCCACACATGCTTGGTCATCAAAGCCAAATTTTGTTGCCTTAAGGATAATATATTCAAACCCCCAAATAATTTCGGCATGCATACCTCATCCCACCTAACTCTAGCCAACCCCCTACTCCCATCATGATGATTCCATAAAAAACCTCTAATTAATCTTTCAATATCCTCAGCCACATTACATGGAAGAATGAATAAAGAAGACCGATAGACAGTCAAAGAGGACATAACCGATTTAATCAGTTGAACCTTTCCCGCATAAGACAAAAATTTCACTTTCCAATTGGAGATTCTATTCTTGACTTTATCAACAAGAACTTTGCAATCAGTTTGATACAACCTTTTAGAAGATAACGGGATGCCCAAATACTTCATAGGGAATTGCCCAACTCTAAAAGGAAGAACACTTAAGATTTCTTTCTTCAGATCTTCATTAACATTTCCAAAAAATATTTCACTTTTATGAACATTAGGAACAAGCCCAGACACCCCACTAAACTCATCCACCGCACCCTTTATAACCCCAAACGAATCTGAATCAGGCCCACATAAAATAAGAAGATCATCAGCAAAACATAAGTGAGTCAGCCCCACCTTTTCACATCTCCAGTGAAACTTAAATTTGCCACTATTACTAATCCTCCTTTTAATAATTAAATTCAACACTTCCATAACTAGGGTGAACAAATAAGGAGATACAGGATCTCCTTGTCTCAGCCCCTTCTCTCCTTTAAAATAACCATATAAGTTTCCATTAAGAGCCACAGAATAGGAAACATAATTAAGACAACTCATTATCCATTCCACAAACTTCTCATGAAACCCGAAGAAGAGAAGACTGCTCTTAAGGAACTCATGATTTACAGAATCATAAGCTTTTTGAAGGTCAATCTTCACAGCCACCCTGGGACACCCTCCTTTCCAATCATATCCTTTAACTAACTCCTGGGATATAAGAATATTATCACTGATCAGTCTCCCCGGAATGAAAGCACTTTGGTTCTGACTAACCAGCTTATCAAGACAGCCTTTCAACCTATTGCATATCACTTTGCTTATACACTTATACAACACATTACAGCATGCAATGGGCCTGAATTCAGAGACAGACTTAGGAGCTTTAACTTTGGGAACCATAGATAAAACAGTAGCATTTATCTCTTTCAATAACTTCCCATTTTTAAAGAAATCCAACACAGCATCAGTCACCTCTTTCCCCACTATTTCCCATGCCTCTTTGAAGAATTTAGCACTATACCCATCAGGACCAGGGGCCTTTTCATCATTAATTTGGAACATAGCCTCCTTAACTTCCTCCCTAGTGAAATTAGACACCATAGCCAGGGCTACATTAGGATCTAATTTATTAACAAATAGAGAGTCAGGGTCTTCCAAAGGAGTAACAACAGCCTTTCTTCCCATAATACCCCTGAAATACTTAACAAAAGCATCCCCAACAGCCTTACCCTCATAAATATTACCCTCCAAATCTCTAATTAGCCCCACATGATTTCTAATCTCCTTATGCTTAACTGCCTGATGAAAATACTTAGAATTCTGATCTCCCACTTTCAACCAGTGTTCCCTAGATTTCTGTTTCAACAAGTATTCTTGATCCAATAATGCTTCCTTATAAGCCTTCACATACACAACTTCCTCGAATCTTAGTTCTTCATTATTAGGATGACAAGCAATCTCAGATTGTATCCTCTCCACCTCAGCCTTCAGTATCTCTACTTTCACATTCAGATTACCCTGTTGCCTATTTAACTTCCGCAAAGGCTTTTTTAACTCCTTCAACTTACACACCACCTTAAACATATTATGCCCACCGAACCCCTTATCCCAAACCTCTTTCACAATTGGTTTAAACTCAGGCTTGGAAGCTAAATAATTCCAAAACTTAAAAGGTTTCGGATCATACCTCTTGCCACCCGAGAAAATAAGAACAGCTGGAGAATGGTCAGAAGTATAAAAAGGTAAGAATTTAGAACACCTAGAAGGAAAATCATTCAGAAACTTCAAGTTACCCATAACCCTATCAAGCTTCTCCATGATTCCATTACAGCTACCAGGTTTCTGATTCCAAGTAAAATGAAAACCAGTCCTAGCGATATCCATAATATTAGCCTCAGCAACACATTCTTTAAACTCTTCCATACCATAGTTAGTACCCCTTTGAACAGTGTTCTTTTCACTCAAGTGTAAAATAGCATTAAAATCCCCCATCGCAACCCATGGTTTATCCAGAACATTCACACTATAATCTATAAGATTCCTCCATAAAACTCTTCTAAGATTCATATACGGTTGCCCATAGACAAAAGAACACAGAAAAATCTCCCCATCCAGAGCACTCTTAATTTCACAATGTATCACCTGCTCTTCAACCCCCAAAAGAGAAACAAAAACTTTTTTAGGGTCCCACCCCACCACAATTCTGACCCAGCCCTCACAAACCTCACTATTACAAACCCACTTCCATCTACTATTAATTTTGTAAGCCATTTCCAAAACTTTATCCTCCCTTAAATGAGTTTCAACAAGACCACAAACACTAATATTGTTATCCTTAATAATTTTCCTAACTATACTTTGCCTCCCTACCCCACCAAGACCCCTAATATTCCACACCATAACATTGCTACTCATTGAGAAACCAACATCTCTTCAGAGTTACCCAAAACACAAGTAACCCCCCCAGAGTTCAAAAAACAACCATCATCCTTCATATCACAAGCCATTTCATCCTCTTCAGATTCCACATCCATCAACCCCTTATCTTTATCAAATTTTAAAATATCCCATTGCTCCTGAAAAAGCTTTTTCTGACCAATGTTCCACTTTCTCAATACATCACTAGGAGGACATGTCTTCTTGGAAATATACATAGCAACTTCATTAAATTGTTCAGTGGAAATTTTGAAGTACCCACTGTCCATATTAACCTTAGAAATTAATTTTATGGGATGAATATCCTTAATGACAGTCTCTTCCTGAATAATCTTTTCCACAGCCGGTTTAACCTCCCCTCCTGCACCATTCTCCTTCTGACTCTTCACCCCCTTAGAAGACTTCCTACCAGTATCAGACAACCCTTCCTCAATCTCCTCCCCTAAAACCTCAAACTTATTTGCAGTAGTCAATTCATCAATAATTTTCACCCCATCTCGCTTATCAGCCTTCAAACCCTGCTGCTTAACTCTATATTCAAACTTCCCATTATTTCCCCTAGCTGAGTTCCTAGACACCCCATTCCCCTCCTCACCTACAACTCTCCCATTTATATCATTTGCTCCAGAAGGACCAGCCTTTTCAGTAATAGCCTTTCCATGTCCCCAATTACCCCTTTGAATATTATTTCCCCAACCATACCTTTTCTGATTATTAGAACCACCTTGACCATTACTACCATTTCCCTTCACCACTCTATTCCTCCTACCAACAGTTTGAAAATCATCCCTACCATAACCTGACACTGGAAAACCTTTTCCATCAGCTGCTTTAATGTCATCAACTAACTTCTTGGCCTTTTCTTGCACTTCAGCCTCAGTTAAAACTCTCTTAGGACAAGATGACTCATCATGCCCAAAAACTTTACACTCCATACATTTACTAACCTTCAGCTGGTACACTACCCTAACCAACCTAGTATCCCCAGAAAAACCATCATCCTTAGGATAAAAGGCCTTAACAAAATCAGGGAGCTCACTGTCAGCATTAATCTCCACCAATACCCTAGCAAACCCAGGAGGCCCTTCAACCATGGCACATCTTTCAGAGGTAACTCTATCAAACAGAATAGGCTTCCCAATGCAACTTAACATACTACAAATACTCTCTGTGTTCCAAAGCTCCAAAGGCAAATTAGGCAAGGTAACCCATAAAGGAATGATATTAGGCTCGACTTTCTCTAAACATAAACCAGCTTCCCACCATTTCAAGTATAAGGGAATATCATTCACAAGCCAAGGACCCTTCTCCATTGTATTGACCATGCCAATCTCATTTCTGAACTTAAAAAAGAACACCCCGTTGTTGTTAGATGAAATGTTCAGTAAACCAAACTTCTTCCACATTCTCATCAAATGAAATCTGACCATCCCAATAGGCAAATCCCTACCCACGAAATAACCATAGAGATAAGCACTATACACTTGTTTTGCCTCAGCAAGTTTCTCAGGTTTAATGACAGCAACTTTTTCACCATTTTCCAAAATTTTAGGAGGATAGAAGCAAACTTTTTCAGCTAACACAGTTTTCGAGCCCCCAATAGAACCATCATAAGTCTTTCCAACATTACTCCCATCAGTCCCTTTATCCACCCCTTTAACAGCAGAAAACACCACACTATCCTTTAAAACCACCGAGTTCAGCACAAATTTAGCAGTAGGTTTTAAATTATTCAACAAAGACAGATCACTCTTAGAAATACAGTAAGACTTAGATTCAGCAGATTTCTCTTGAATTAACTTCTTCATAGATACCTTCTTAGGACTCTTCACAGGCTTCTGCTCAACAACCATCCTCTCACCTTTACTACCCTCTTTTACCCCAGAAAAAACCGGAACCTCCACTTTCATTTTCCCATCACTAGAACCAGGACTAAACTTCAATTCAAGAACAGATGCAGCAAGCTTAAATTGCTGATCTTGCAGAGAACCTTCATTCCCCTTCCCACTTCTCTTAATCATCTCCTTTTCCCCTCCTCTTTTCCCTATTTTATTCCATTCAGCTGCCATTTCACCAACTGCAGCTCCATCAGGAAAAACTTCCTTACAAACTTCCTCATTACCCTTCACAGACAACTTAACATAAGACTCATTACCCCATAGAACCTTACTAGACTTAACCTGCGTTCCCTCATTCTTAATAGACCTCTTCTTCCTCTTATTCATAAGCACCAACGTTCCATTATTATTCAGATCAAACCCATTTTCATTAACATCAAGTTGAGGAAACTTCAAGTTATCTCTCATATCCACCCCAACCCCAGAACCTATTTTACTACCACAGATCTGCACAATTCCTGCAAATATCTCCCTGACCGAACCAAATAATCCATATAACTGATCAAAATCAGCTCCCAGCAATCCCATTCCCTCCACACAAAGCATGACCGCAAAATTAACTCCAAACCCACCTAAATCTGAGTAACCTCCAATCTCTAACTTCTCATTAAACATACGAGAAACCCAATCTTCCCCCAACATATCCTTAAGGAACAACAAATCCTCATTAGACAACACAATCGAGAAAGCAATACCTGAATCAGAAGTTTTGAACCCTCGCGAAACCTTAGAGACCACCTTCGGCTCTTCAATAACCTCCCCCATACCTTGCCCCTTAGAGAAACCTAAACTTCCATCATTCGAAACCGTAAGAAACACCGGAGCACTGATCGAGGGGAGAACACCCCCCACAGACTCAATCGGACCAGTATCCAACCTCAAATCAGGAGGAATATCAGGGGGAACACAAGCAGAAGACATAGAAAACAAAGAAGAAACAAAGAAAAAGGAGAAAGAAGACAAGAAAAACAAAGCTGGAACGAAACAGAAACACTAAAACCCTATTATTATTTTTATTATTGTAAGACCCTAACATATTTTTAACCATATAAACCGTAGTGGAAATACGAGGCTTAAAATTTCTCTTATTAGAGATCTTGACATACCTGAAGGTCCATTTTACATTAAATACATTCTTTTTTTTTGCATTTAGGAAAATAAAAACTAAACTTATGTTTACAAATTTATATAATCAGACATTCTTGTACAATCTATGATGTGACTCGATCTTCAACCACTTGCACCTCGTGATGATGATCCGTAATTCTGTATAACTTGCAGTCACCACATACGTTTACATTATTAGTACTTGGTAACATTATATATATAATCTTAAGTGTATAACTAATAGATCACGTCGCAATCTATCCTCATGTAGATTCCATTCAATTATTCTTCTGAATGCGAACATTTCATCTCAGAGCTAACCTTTAACAAGTCAGCAATAACGTACCTACACTTTATTTCATTCTCAAGTAACTCGGTTATCATCGTCAATTCTCACACATATATATATATATATATATTAATACCATGCATATCTTCATACAAGTCTCAATCATTTTGGAAGCGTATAGTATAATGACACGTGTACAAAACATCTATTCCAACTCTTTGTGTATAAAAGTCCTACTACGAACATGCATACCTCTCTACCCAAATTCTTACATACGTCTTACATGCTCACATATCCATTAAACAAATCCTAAGCACAACATCTATGCGTAAAATTCTCATACATACTAGTCTACACGTACATTCATATCTAATCATGTTTAGCTATGGTTTCCACATTACACTATATCATGTACATATAATAAAATTTTACTTATAAGACTTATCCATATCATATCAAAACTATATTTACATACGTTAGTGTACACACCACGTCTTCGTGCATATTCCCATAGGTTTCCGTTCTTACCCGTACCCCACAAAACTCTATAGTAGGCTTGGGGTACCTTTGGGAAGCTTATCGGGGCCTTAGAAACAAAGAAAAGTGAGAAAAACACGAAAAATGGGTTTTCGACATCAGACCTACGTAGACAGCAAGAGAAGGCGTCGACTGCAACAGGGCAGGGCGTCACCGACGCCTCCTCTGCAGCTCAGATGTTGATTTTTGTTTTTTGTTCATTCTACCAACGATTCGCATATCCCGGAAGTTCCAAGACGTAAAATAACAATATTCATGCCCATATATCCTTCTAATACTTGACCCCAAGATCAAATCAACTACCACATTTCGCCACGTTACTTTCTATGTCTTGACCCGTTTGATCTCACCAAGCATTTTCCATTAAGTTTAAACTATAAACAACTACTAAAACATTTCTTACCCCATTTACTTATATTTCATACCCATTCCTACATGACCCCTAACATTCATACAAACAAACTTCATTTATATACTAAGAAGCGAGTTTCGGAATTCACTTACCTTAAGCGTCCGTATTCGTATTCTCTTCCTTGCCTCCTCTTGACCCGTTAGCCTCCGGTCTTTGAGTCCATCTCGACATGACTCCTATCCTTTCATGTTTCCACATTCGCATTATGGTTAGTACACATGCTCAATCATACAATCGTTAATTTCTTTTCATTCATACATAACTTGACTTTCATAAACCAAATACCGCATACATAAGACATAGGTTGATAGTCACTTTGTTTCACATTCACGCAACTCCATGATCAACATACACAACACATAGATGATCAAAAAAACATCACATGATTTATCTATTCTCGCAAATGTGTCCAAAAGCTTAAGCATGGTATTCTTTCGTTGTTGACTTTCAAAAGTCAACTGTCTAGCCTATATACTTTCATCTTACGAACATGTATCCATTTTAATATAGTTGATCCTACTAATGATACCATATGCACTTCATATTCATGTCGTAGGTCACACACAACACAATCAATTCCTCCCATACTATAACAACCTCAAAGAAAACCGACACCCTCGAATTATTTCCGACACCCTAATATATTTTAAAATATCCCAATATGTCCCTAAAAACACCCCATACGTGAAAACGGGCCCCGGATACCCTAAATATTATCAAAAAAAATTAAAAATCTGATTTTTAGGTTTGTCGCGGGCCGCGTAAACTTCTTAAAGGTTTTACGCGGGCCGCGTAAGATCAAAAATGGTGGCGCAGCCTGGTGATGACACGTGTCATCATCGTGGCGAGTCTAGTGCTGACCCGGATCAGCTACACGCTGACCAGGGTTTGAAGCGGGCCGCGTAGGCCTTTGGCTACTCTTACGCGGGCCGCGAAAAAGTTAGGTTTCAGCGCTATAAGTATAGGCCATCAGATCTTCAGTCGAACTTGCTCACAAATGTTTCTTTTCTCTCAAATCTGAATAGTAGGCTTATTATACGGGTATTATACCCCCCTAAATAGCGAAGTTCTGCTCCGTTGTAAGTATTATAACCCCTGGATACGTATTAGATACGTTGCCCGATTGATCTAGGGTTCCGTAACGGCTGTCGTGGTTCTGCCCGACGTAGTCGTTGGAATGCCGTCTCGGGGAGGGTATTACTAATGTTAAAATGGGTTATTATACTAACGCGTGTGAATTTGTGTAAATTTTAGATTATCACCAGGAAACCCTTACGGAAAATCTAAGACAGCAATGTGAGTTGATCCGCTTTTTGTTAACTGTTTTTACAAAACCTCATTTAATTAATTATATATTAAACAGTTATTGAGTATTTGTAAGAATACAATTATCCTGAGTATGTTGGGGGTTTTGTATACAAAATTTGTTACCACCTGGTCAAGGAGTAACATTTTCACAAGTCGGGTTCGACAATACCATGGATGTTAATTGATATGTCTTGGAACAAATATAATTGCGAGATCGTCCTCAATACTGTACAATGGGGTTTTACTTAAACTTGATTAAACTGGGATTCCCTCACCAGTATTTCCCATTGACAAATGTTTTTAAAACGCGTTTCAGGTTACAAACTGTGAAAGCCAAATAGAAGCCAGCTGGACAACACTGAAGGCTTGGAAACGTGGCAATAAAGTTACCTAAAATAAAATAGGATTTATTCCTATAAAAACGTGTGTACTACGAACTTGGGTTTTATCCCCTGTATTTAATATTATGAAAAGGTGGTATTTTACTCTGATTCAATATTTCCTAACTACGGTCCTGATGAAAAAATTCCGCTGCCAAATTAGACAATACGCGATACCACCGAAACTGGCTCGCGGTCGCCCTTTCCCAGGGATTAGGGATCGGGGGTTGCGACAGAAGGTGGTATCAGAGCTAAGCCACTGATTCAGCCACAGAAGTGTTCTGCTGACGTCAAAATTCAAATTGTTAGGAAATAAATTACGGGAATACGTGCAAAATTGTATTTTATTGTTGTGTGTTATTTGACTATTTGTTAGTTTACAGTATGAGCGACCAAGGACCATCTGACGCGTATCGTTAATTTTCTGGTTCGCCTAAAAGCGAAGGCACCTCCTCTTCTCAGCCTGCCCTCTCAGGGTACTCCGCTGATACGGAAGAAGGAATCTTTGTGTTTAAGGCTCAGTCCGAAGAGCCATTTCCTCAGAAAAAGGGGGGATGGTTCAGTCGAGGGGCACACGAACGTAGGAAACGTATGAAAAAGTTACAAGAACAGAGAGTACTAGCAGCAGCCAAAAGAGAAACTGATGCCTATGCCCAGGATATGATAAATAGGGGTATAGCCAATATTCACATCCTAGCCACCACTGCAGCTGACCCTAATCTGGAGCAAATAATAGCACCCCAACCACAGCCACCTATCCCTAACCAACCCATGGAGATAGAAAACCCTGAAAACCAAGTAGAAATGCATGACTTCAATCCGGAAGAAATCCTTAGGGTACCAACACCAAACCCCCTAGACCCAAATTACGATCCCTGGTGGGATGACGTTAGGGACTATGTGCAACGTTACCCAATACATGAAGACACACCCATGCAGAACTTAGGAGCCTACCCAGGTTTGGATCCTTTAGATCCCTATTACCACGATGAATACGTTAGGGAGATTTTAGAAGATCCTTACCGATTCCAGGCACCTACACCCCCATATCAGGAACCCGCACCCCAGATTCCGAACCTAATCCTAGAACCTGCACCCCCAATGAGTACAGAAAACGTACAAGAACTTAGGACTTTTGGTGAGGAAATTCTAGAGAGTAGTGAACGAATGAGGCAGGTGGGAGAGCGACTCGTCTGGAAGTACGACGAGCGCAATATGGATTTCTGGATGAATCCATATCCGTGAATGTGAGGATGGAGACGGTAATAATAATAATAATAAAATAAAATACGTGTGTACGGATGCCTACTACTATTAGCATAATTTTATTTCAGTTGGTATTGTAATTTTTATTTCAGTACTGGTGTGTAATAGATGCATAATAGATGAATAGAGTAAAGTCGCAATGATCGACGCTTTTGGCAAAAATGCGTGTCATGTGATTGACTATATTAAATATTATTTTGTGATATTAATATGGGGTAAATGTTTAAAATTCAGATGGCCGACGAAGGAAATCAAGATAATCTAAATAACGATAACCAGAGTAACATTAACGGGGTTAATGAGAATCCGAGCATCAATAACAATGGAAACCAAATGGATAATAGTGCCGTTCAACACATAGTGGCACAAGGAATCATAAATGCAATGCCATTTATTATTTAAACAGTTCAAGAAGCGAATAATAAAAGTGAACATAGCAGTAAGCGACCAATTGAACCAGAAAACAGCGTAAACAATGGACCTGTACTTCAGGTGCCCATTCCCAAAAGAAGAAGAACCATGCCTTATGGTTGTTCTTTGACGGGTGGTCCGTTGGACAACCCTTAATCATGTTAAAAGACAAATTAATCCTTCACTTAATCGCATAATTATCTTGAATTAGATAACTACGGTTGCTTACATTTCAGGTGCGATTCGGGAGCTTAAAGTGGATGAAACGCAGCTTTGGAGGGTATTGGTGTGGAACGGGCCGAGTGTGGAACAAAAGATGAAACAAAGAAGAAAATTCAGGTCACTACCGTAAATTACGGTCTCACCGTAATTTACGGTGGACCTGATGATGGCCTACAGCTCACCGTAAATCAGTCTTTCTGCACCGTAAACTTTTTATGTCCACCGTAATTTACGGTGGAGCCGTAAATTACGGTGGTGTCTGCGGAAATTGTGTAACTGCCACATTAAGTTGGTTTTTATTGTGTCTTTTCAATTCTTCTCATCATTGTCGGTTTGGAGGGAATCCTAGGGGCGATTTGGCTTGTTCTTGCTTGGTTTTGGACAATTCCTAACATTTGTTTGGTGTTTTCGATTTGGATGAACAGGGAAACTTTTGTTATGATGTTGATTCGAGCCATGTGTGGCTAAACACTTTATGATTGTCCTAGATTGAAGGTTTGTTTGAGACATTTTGTATTTGATTTCCTAATTTCTAGAATAGCAATCCTTATCTTTATGGTTGGTTTGTTATGGTGTGTGATTGTTTGTTAGTAACTTGTTAATTCTTATGTTAATCTAGTTTGAAACCATACGTTCTTGGTGCCGTTGGCAATCGAGATATCATGGGTATAATTAGGATTGGGTAAGGGTTGATTGATCATCGGGTAACAACCTCACGTTCTAGGAATCTGAGTACTTAGTTCCCTTTCATCACTGCAAGTAATCACACATGAGCTATGTCTATGTAGTTCTTTCTAGTGGAATGATAATATGAATGTCGAAACAAACCGGAAATCTAGGACGGTCATTTGTCTCTAATTTGCTTACAACCGAATTTTTCTCTTGCAATTTACTTAGTTTAATTTAGTCTAAAACCAATTCACTCACATAAACTTTCGAATCTTATTTCTTTTGCAATTTAGATTAATCTAGTTAGTTAGACATACATTGAAATAACACACATTCCACAAACTCCCTGTGTTCGATACCCACTTACCGCTATCTATATAGTTGTTATTGGGATTAAATTTGCGTGACCTACGACATCACGTCAAATTTTGGCGCCGTTGCCGGGGAGTAGTGCGCAACGTGTGTTATTTGTGATCTTTCTTAGCTTTGTTATTTTTCTGGTTTACGCTGGGTGTGTTAGTGTGCAGGTATTGACAGGTGCATGCATACTAGGAGCTCTCACAAGCTTTCACCATTAGCATTTGATCCGGAAATCGAACGAACTTTGCGAGCAAACAGAATTTTGTTAAGGGAAAACACAATTAGCGGTTCACCAACAACACCAACTACACCAATCACACCAATTCGATACATGGATCCACCACAACCACCACCCACTACGGGTGAACTCATACCACCATTTATACCATCATTTACTCAACCTTCACCAAATACCACCATGCCCAGTTCTACTACTGAATTTACTTCACCATTTGATATCCCACCACCCAATACTACATTACCTACCAATACTCAAACTGAACCTACCCTTACCTTTAACCCTGCTTCTACAATTCCACCACTCACCCATTTCTTCCCAGCTTCAGGTCAATCATCATCCACCTATACATTACCACAAGGCTCAACTGTTGTTCATGCTACTTCATCATTTGGAGCACCAAACCAGTCAGGTTTTCAATACTCATCTATTCCATTTGGGCCATCATCGGGGGGTATAGAAGGAGATGGATATGAAGAAGGATATGAAGATTTCGAGGGTTATGAGGAAGAGGGTTATGCTTATGTGGGTAGTGGAGATCAAGGGGAGTTGACTTATGTACCTGGTCAAACGCAAAGAATGTCAAGTGTTGGTGGGATTCCACAACAACAACAACTCATACCACAACACATTAGACCAAGGCCACAAGGGCCACCAATGCAACGCCCTATACCATTGCAACAAGTTAGGCCACAAAATGTTCAACCCCAATTTTCAAGGCCAATTCAACACCCACCGATGCCGCAACAACAATTTCAACAACCATTGGCACCACAAGGGCGTATGCCGAGACCAATGGGTCCTATGCGTCCAAGGGGTCGTGTGGGTGTACCAAGAAGGCATCTTAGAGATCATGCAAGAGGTATTGAAGCGCATTTCAGGCCAGTGATTACTCATAATCCGTCACCGGTAGTTATTCCTCACAATGACCAAGGGAGGACATTCGAAGTTCGAACCAACTCGTTACAAAGTTTGCCAAAGTACAAAGGTCTAGCAACAGAAGAGCCTTATTTTCATTTAGAGGCCTATGACTCGATTTGCAACACTCTTGGGAGTCAAGGTTTTTCGGCCGATGATGTGAAGTTGGTTTTGTTTCAATTCTCCTTGGAAGATAAGGCAAAGAAGTGGTTCTACACGTTACCTTCGGCATCTATTTACACTTGGGGGGAAATGCAACAAACTTTCTTAGACGAATTTTATACCGCCCAAAAGACCAATGATGCTAGGAAAGGGTTGAGAAGTTTCCAACAACAACAAGGCGAAATGTTCCATGAAGCCTTCGAGCGCTTAAACATGATGATTAAAAATTGTCCACACCATGGGATTGAGCTTTGGGAGTTGATGAACGCCTTTCATGAAGGGTTGTGTGCTGAAAATGCACGTGATTTAATGTCCATCACAAATGGGACTTTTGGCACAAATTATGAAGATGAGGATTGGGAGTTCTTGGAACAAATGGCCATTACCTCAAAGAGAAAAGCTCAAGCATCAAGGAGAGCACGACCGGCCATTACCCGAACACAAGTGCATGCGGTTGATGATGGTAATGTACAAACTTCTAATCAAATTTACGATGTTTGTGCTATTTGCAATGAAATAGGTCATGCAGCTGAAAATTGCCAAGGAGGTGATGGGCAATATGAAGAAGTTCATGCGGTTCAAGGTCAAGGAGGGGGTGGTAGAAATTTCAACATGAATTCTAACACTTACCACCCCGGGTTGAGGAACCACCCAAACTTTCGTTATGGGAACCCTTCAAATCAAGCAAACCCGAATTTCCAAGGTAACCAAGGTAATTATGGTTCACGTCAACCTTACAACAATCAAGGTGGATATAGAAGTGGGAACAACCAAGGGTACCAAAGGCAATACCAAACGGGTCAAGAACAAGGGGGGTCTTCGGGTGGAAATGAGATGATGGATATGTTGAAGAGCATGCAAGCGGAGATGCAAAAGAGAAACCAAATGGATGATGCTTGTATACAAAAGGATGAGGCTCGAGATAAGGCAATTCAAACTTTGACCACCCAAATGGGTCAACTTGCAACCGAAGTGTCAGAATTGAAGAAAAATAAAGGTCAATTACCAAGCGACACTAAGGTAAACCCATCTCATGGTACTTCAAGAGGTAATAATGTTAACATTCACCATGTAAGTGTTTTGAGAAGTGGGAAAGAGTATAAAACCAATCCTTCACCGGATTTGGTTGATGGGGGTGGTTGAAGATATTACGGGTCAAGATAGTGAGGAAGAAAATGAACCACCTATTGTTTCTTCTAAAAAACCCAATTTTGAAAAACCCGAAGTTAGTAAAGAAAAAGAAAAGATAAATGAGGGTGAGGGATCTAGTGAAGTACCATTTCCCTCGGCTTTATTGGATCCGGGTAGAAAATTTTTTATTTCAAAACAGGGTCCTCAAAAAGAGGAAATGTGGGAGGTTTTTAAACAGGTTAAAATCAATCTTCCTTTGCTTGAAGCTATTAAACAGGTACCCGCTTACGCCAAGTTTTTAAAAGAATTGTGTACCCAAAAGAGGCAACAAAAAGTGCCTAAATTGGTTGATTTGAAGGAGCGGGTAAGCGCGGTTTTGAAAGGAGATCTTCCTCCTAAGCTACAAGATCCGGGAACGCCTCTTATAAATATTCAAGTAGGAAATTTTCAAACTGCAAGGGCGTTATTGGATCTTGGAGCCGGAGTAAGTATCTTACCGGGGGGGGGGGTTATACGACCAATATGATTTTGGTCCATTGAAACGGGTTGAGACAACGGTGGTATTAGCCGATTTGTCTCATAAACTTCCTCGGGGTATTGTACGGGATGTGATAGTTAAGGTTGATGAGTTTTATTATCCCGTGGACTTTCTTGTGCTAGACTACTCATCCGCGGACCCGATTCAACAACAAAATATTATTTTGGGTCGGCCGTTTTTAAACACCGCACATGCCGTTATTGATTGTCGATATGGTACGGTCGACATGACATTCGGTAATAGAAAGATGAGATTAAACGTTTTTACTAATGGTACTAATGTTTATGGTGATGAGTGTTTTGTAGCAAACTTCATAGATGAATATGACCCAAAGGAGTTCGAGGAAGAGATTTTGGGTTCTTGTGTTCGTGGTGTGTCTTTGCAGGTGCACGCATGTGATTTGGAAAAGGAAGAAAAAGAGCAAGAGGCTTTTGCGGTAAAGGAAGGAAGACCGCCATGGACCCACCAAACGGATACTCTACCGGTGGAAATTGATTCGGGTACAAAGCCTTCCTTGGAATGTCCACCAAGTATGGAATTGAAAGAGCTACCAAAGCACCTAAAATATGTATTTTTGGGGGAGAATGACACTTTACCGGTGATCATTGCTTCCAATTTGGAGGAAGCTCAAGAGGAGGAGTTGATACGGGTGTTGAAGGCTCACAAGGCGGCAATTGGGTGGACAATAGCCAACTTAAAAGGTATTAGTCCATCCATTGTTATGCACAAAATTATTACAGGTGAGGATGCAAAGCCGACCCGTGAAACACAAAGAAGGTTGAACCCGAATCTGAGAGAGGTGGTCAAGAAAGAAGTTATCAAGTGGTTGGATGCGGGGATCATTTATCCCATTTCGGACAGTGCGTGGGTAAGTCCGACTCAGGTAGTGCCTAAAAAATCAGGCATTCAGGTAATTAAAGATGAGCAAGGTGAGCAAATCGCCACCCGTCCGGTAACCGGGTGGCGAGTTTGTATCGATTATAGGAAATTAAACGCCGCTACCTCCAAAGACCATTTCCCGTTACCCTTCATTGACCAAATCATTGAAAAACTTTCCGGTCAAAAATACTATTGTTTTTTGGATGGGTACTCGGGATATAACCAAATTGCTATTCACCCGGACGACCAACACAAAACCACGTTTACATGTCCATATGGTACATTTGCTTTTCGGCGGATGCCATTTGGACTATGTAACGCCCCCGCCACATTCCAAAGATGTATGATGAGTATATTTTCGGACATGGTGGGGGAGTCTCTTGAAGTGTTTATGGATGATTTTTCCATTTTTGGGCCAAGTTTTGACTCTTGTCTTGATGAGTTAGAAAAAGTTTTGAAAAGGTGTGTGGAGACAAACTTGGTCTTAAGTTGGGAAAAGAGCCATTTTATGGTTCAAGAGGGTATTGTGTTGGGGCATGTGATTTTGGACCGGGGAATGGAGGTAGATGTCACACCCCGATTTTCCACGTGTCACCGGTGGGCCCGGTAGGGGAGTATCGTGACGTAGTTGGTAACATCATGGTCAAACAACACAATATTTAATATGCACAGCGGAAGCAAAAGATAAATATATTACATTCCGAATATAAGTAATGTCAAAGTATTACAACGGAAGGTAAAGGATCCACAGGCGGATCAATAAAGGAAAACTGTTCAACAGACTTTAGACGCCTAGAACTTGCAAGATTCCTTATTAACGCCCTGAGCTTACAGCAAATTTCGTTTAGTACCTGTCACTTAACCTTTTTGGAAAATACGTCAGTTTACACTGGTAAATACAATTAACCGACTCATTTTGGAAAAAGAGTTTGAAAAGTGATTCGAGTGCAAATGGCACAAAATATCTTGACACATTGATTAGAATGCGCAGAGGCAAAATTAATCTTTTATAACTTGGGACAATTTTATTAATAAAAATCTTGTATCCGATTTACATGGTTGTCCAACATTTAGGGCCGGTGATTATACAATACAAGCCGGACAAGATTAATCGACACACCACAAATATGATCTCACAAGAAGATACCCTTACGAGTGAGTATATGTTATACATATGCAACAGGAGGTGTTTTGTCTACACCTTGTGCTTACGTCGTGGCCATTCACTTTTTAAAATGAGCCAAGGATATCCAGGACACGGTCATTAACCCCCAATGTTATTTGTTATCAATCAATACAGATTAAAACGGGATTATGCAATTTAATCATCTCCGATTAAAAGGTTTCTACACCCGACCAAGCGGTATTTTTATAATACCGTATCCCAAGCCCGTATAAGGGAAAACAAGTTAAAAGTATTTACCTGAGCTAGCAATGAAATTTACACTCAGCCATATATCTTAATCAGCAAGCACAAGTACTTCTACTGGGGCTCTTAATCTGGAACGAAGGTTTTATTAACCTATTAGATTCCTAACGGGTCTTATTTAAGTCGTAACTTAGACCGGTTAGTTTTAAGGAAGGTTTACGGTTCAAACGCATGATTAAGCGAAGACCGGAATAGAATGTGATTTAGACCCGAAAAGTTTGAAGACTTGTATAATATGGGTAAACTAAACACATTCTGGATTTTGAGATAAAAAGGATAAGGTTTGACCCGTTTCGGCTAATTTATGCAAACTAGTTACATAAACCGAACCGAACGCGCCAGAGGCGTAACGGGTAACCATATGGGTCCTAAACAGGTTTCCTAAGTTAATTATGCCTCAAATATGTTGTGACATCAGTAAGATGTCTTTCATTATGCCCGGGACGTTTTTAAACACAAACTAGGCCCCGTAGGGGTAGTTTGGTCATTTTAAAGGTTGTAAAAGAGTTTAAGTATTAATCTGAGTTACGGGTCTGATGTAATCAGTAAAAATACTCAATTTAATAAGTTGTAACAGTAGGGTAAAGCATATATGTGAATTTACCCATTATAACCAAACTATGCACCGAAGGGGCATTTTGGTAATTTCACATAAGCCGAAAAGCTCAAAACCGAAGTCTGAATTAATCAACCTTTGTTTACTGTTAAAACATTCTAAGTTGCCTAAAATATCAGTAGGTATCAACCCGTGTATGTTTAAAATAGTTTTAGTACCTACTATGCGTTAAAAACGCTCAAAAAGGCTATTAGAAGCCGATTACGGGTTCTATACCGAAAGCTGATATTTTTATTATTCTAGAAGGTTTAAAATAATTTATTTAAAATACCTAATCAGTAGAAAAAGGTTTGGAGTCGTTTAGATATGTAAAACTCATTTTATGGCCCGTAAGGGCAAAACCGACAATTACCGGATCATGCCTACGACTACTAGTTATGCTCAGCCTAAAATTAATTAAAAATCTTCAAAAATCCCAAAATAATATATTACATCAGTGGGTATTAAGTTTGATACCAAAAAGTAGGCTTAACTAGGCTATACGCTAATTACGCCGTTTTATTAACATAAAGCTTTCATTTTGCGATAATGAGCATAACTCTTAATCTACAAGTCAAACTGATGTCAAACTTTGCATACAAGTTCATATATCAGTAATTTAAGTTTTTACTCTTTTACATTTCAAAAAATCACGTTTAAAGGTAATAAGGGCATAATGGTCAACATATGAGCTATTAACGGAAACGCGTAAACGAATGGGTCAATCAATGAACCAACCACAGAGGGTTATGCTAACATGTAGCCTGGTCCTAAGGAAGCTCTAAGGCATTTTCAAATCATACTAAAGCGGGTCAGAACTGAAGTCAAAGCAAAAGTCAAAGCTTTGCGACTTTCGGTTCCGAATCGGTTCAAAACGGAAAGTTGTCGAATCAAACAAGCTTAGACAAGTTCTTATGCTTATTATCAAGTTATATGAATGATAAAATAGATTACACGCGTTTTACATTGTTAATTATGCGTTAAACGAAAGATTACATTTCTGTTGACTTTTTCTAAACATCTTTGACTCGACAAATGACCTAGTTAGGATGGGAATCAGTGGATGCCCTTTTAAGGGTTTAAAGCCCACATAATTACCAACTTATAACTACCTTTGATTCGACTAATCACTGGACCATTAGTGATTAATCGTTAAGTCAACCATTAATTACGACGGTTGACTTTTAAGCTAATAACTAAGCAAAAACTAAACTGAGGAAGGTCTAGCATACTTACACAAGTCCTATGCTCGAGTAGGAAGGTCTTGGGTCTGCTTGGGAGCTCCAAGAATGACCAGAAGTGCAAATGAAGGTGTGAGGAACAAAGGTTGCTACTAAGGCCCTTTTATAGTGTTTTAAACACCACAAATCTTTGACATCTAAGTCTACAATCCAACCACAACTAATCAACAAGTGTCCTAGTTGTTCTAGGGGTTGTTTAGGGGTCAAGTATGAAGAGGCAAGTCGAAAATGAGGTTACAAGGGCTGCACCAGACAAGAAATCAAACAAAAATCAATTTCTGTCCAGATATGGCAGTCGCGTAGCACGACTGCCTGAGCCTATAAGCTCGCGCTACGCGAGCCCCTATGATCATCCAACACACTTTTGTTAATTGCAGTTTAGGTCCTTGGCTCTTCAAACTTTGTACAGACACTTGTTTCTTGCATTATGAACCCCTGTTATTGATCTATAAGGGCTTCAAGACATATACCCACTTTGTTAAGTCCCCGGTTAACTTTATTGTTACCCGAAAAGGCCTAACTTTCAACGTTGACGCTTTAACCCCTCGCACACGAATTTGATCACAACTTTCTCATACGTTGACGAAACTTTATGAAATTTTTATCGTCCATTCTTGTGAGCATAGTTTATTGTTATAAAGCTTCGGGTTCGCTAAAAGGTCACTCAGAGGTATAACTTAAACATGTTGACACATTTAACCCCTGTAGTTTGTAATCTCTCACTTTTAGCTTCGTATGATCCACGATTTATCCGTCTAAGGGTATAAACATCATGTAGGGTTATTGTAAAGTATATTTATCCATTGTTGACGTTTTGAACCCTTATTTTCACATACTTTCTATGTTTGTCAACTTTAGTCCCTCTAAAGTATACTTTCCCACGTTCAAGCTTATGACACGTGTCAATACCTTATAGGACGTGAATTTTCGGGGTGTTACAGTAGATAAAGCAAAAATTCGGGTAATTTCATCTCTACCCCCACCAAAGAATGTTAAGGGGGTAAGATCATTTTTGGGACATGCGGGGTTTTATAGAAGGTTTATTAAAGGTTTTAGTGTAATTACAAAACCTTTATGTAACTTATTGTTGAAAGATGTTCCCTTTGATTTTACTGACGAATGTTTGCAAGCGTTTCATGTGTTGAAGGAACAATTGGTGAAGGCTCCTATTTTGCAGCCACCGGATTGGTCGAAGCCGTTTGAAATTATGTGTGATGCTAGTGATACGACCATTGGAGCGGTTTTAAGTCAAAGAGTTGATAAGAAGCCGGTGGTAATCTACTATGCAAGTAAAACTTTGTCCGAGGCGCAACTGAATTACACCACAACCGAGAAAGAATTATTAGCGGTGGTGTATGCCTTGGATAAGTTTAGAGCTTACATTTGGGGGAGCAAGGTGATTGTGTATTCGGATCATAGCGCGGTCCGATATCTAATGGAAAAGAAGGATGCAAAGCCCCAGTTGATTCGTTGGGTGCTTTTGTTACAAGAATTCGATCTCGAGATTCGGGACAAGAAAGGGTGTGAAAATGTTGTTGCGGATCATTTGTCCCGAATCCCATTGGAAGGTGTTGATGACCTGAGCGAGATTAATGAACGGTTTCCCGATGAACAATTGTTGGCCGTTTCTACTTTCGTTGCACCTTGGTATGCCCATTATGTGAATTATTTGGCTAAGGGTGTAATTCCGAATCATTGGACGAAGAAGAGACGACAACAATTTCTAAGTTAAGTTAAACAATACATTTGGGATGAACCGGATTTGTTCAAGATTGGACCCGATCAAGTGATAAGAAGGTGTGTTCCCGAAACTGAAGTTTTAGAAATTTTGACCCATGCTCATTCATCGGCATGTGGAGGGCATTTTAGTGGGAACAAGACGGGTTATCGGGTGTTATCTAACGGGTTTTATTGGCCCACGATTTTCAAGGATTCTTGTGAGTATGCCCGAAATTGCATCAATTGTCAAAGAGTGGGAAGTATTTCTAAACGGGATGAAATGCCGTTACAACCGATTTTGGTAGTGGAAGTATTTGATGTTTGGGGAATAGACTTCATGGGTCCTTTTCCAAACTCAAATGGGTTTTTGTATATATTGGTTGCGGTTGATTATGTTTCGAAATGGATTGAAGCTATCGCGACAAGGACCAACGATCATTCCGTTGTATGTAAGTTTGTGCAATCCAATATTTTTGCTCGATTCGGTGTGCCTCGGGTGATAATAAGTGATGGTGGTTCACACTTCAAGAACTTCAACTTTGGGAAATTGTTAAAAAGATACAATGTGAACCACCGCGTTGCTACACCATACCACCCGCAAACGAGTGGTCAAGTGGAAGTGTCTAACCGACAAATTAAAGAAATTCTAATGAAGACGGTGAGAACAGATCGGAAAGATTGGTCAAGCAAGCTTGATGATGCGTTGTGGGCATATCGAACGGCTTACAAAACTCCACTTGATACCACTCCTTATCGAATGGTGTACGGAAAAGGATGTCATTTACCTATGGAGTTAGCACATCGGGCATATTGGGCGATTAAAACGGTGAATGCAAACTATGACGAAGCGGGTAGGGCGAGAAAGTTACAATTGAATGAAATTGAGGAAATAAGGGATCAAGCTTATGAGTGTGCATCCGCATATAAAGACAAACTCAAGAAAGTTCATGATGCGAAGATAAGAAAAAAGAACTTTGAAGTGGGTCAAAAAGTGTGGTTGTATAATTCAAGATTGAAGATGTTCGCGGGGAAACTCAAAAGCAAGTGGATGGGTCCTTACGTTGTCCGAAGAGTGGGAAGATTTGGTGACGTAGACATCCAAGACGAGCAAACATTGAAACAACAAACGGTGAACGGTCACCGGTTAAAGCCGTACTTGGATGGGAACGACATTAACACTTTGGAGCTTGACAAAGCGGGCTACATCTTACGCCCGGTCGATGAGGAATAACCATGAGAGGTCCAGGTTTGGTAGTGTATATAGTAGTGTTTTGTTTTGTTTTGTTTTGTTTTGTTTTGTATAGTTTGCACAATTGCCGTATTTCTTCGAAACCCGTGTTTGAAATAAGTGTGGGGATATTCGGGTCACGAATTACTCTAACATTGTGTTGAGGACAACACGGGACTTTCGAGGGGGTAGGGTGATTTTTACATGTTTTTGCAAAAATTTAAAAACATAAAAAAATCGAAAAAATTAAAAAAATATAAAAAAATGGACCTTAAAAATCAAATTGTGAGCAAATCAGAAATGCCCAGTTCATACCGTAATTTACGGTATGACCGTAAATTACGGTGGGCTATGAAATCATTTGGTATTTACGGTGAAAGTTTCCTGATTTACGGTGAAGATTGGATTTTCAGCATGTACCGTAATTTACGGTATGACCGTAAATTACGGTGAATGATGCAATTTTCTGAGTTTTACGGTGTAGTTCTACTGATTTACGGTAGGAATTTGTGATCAGGTCTCACCGTAAATTACGGTTTGACCGTAATTTACGGTACGCAGGTTAAGTTAATATGTTGGTCCGGTTCTTGTGTGTATATAAAAAAAAAACATAATACAGCAGATTACGAGAGATAACCCCAACCACACATATCCTTTTCACTTTACATTCCATCTATCACCATCATCTTTCCCACAAGACCCACAAGCTTCCATAGCCTTCTTCACCTTCAATTCTCCATAACTTTCCCAACTCTTGTCCAAACTAAGTGAAATCGGAGTCTGTCTTGATTAATTTTTCACGTAGTTTCTGATTTTGGCAAGAGATTTACAAGAAAACACAGTTTTCGGGTCCGAATTTCAAACCCTAATTCGGAAATTTTTGGGGGTTTTTGGAGCTTTTGTTTCACAAACATTCTAGCATCTTCAAGCAAAGGTATGAAAGCTTATTTGTTGTATTTTGATGCTACATTGTGAAAAGTAAGGTTATTTAGGTTACTTGCCCATACCCACTTGCTTGTTCTTAGATATGATTATGAAATTGATTATTTGAACATGGATATGGTTGTAGATGTAGGATTTATGGTTAAAGTAGTGAACTTTTGGGGATCTCTACATTGTAGAGACACCATGCCCGATTTTTGAAAAATTCTTGATATACTTTTGGGTTCACTAGCATCTACAACCATGATAACAAGCAAGTGTGGGGATGTTTTGGAAAAGAGGGTTTAATTTTGTTTCTTTGGTTGTGTTGTTTGCTCTAATGTGTGTAGGAATGGCACGAACAAAAGAAAAGACGGGAGCTGGTTCATCTTCGTCTTCAAGGGGAAAGGGTAAACAGCCGGAACAACAACCAAAGAAGAGACAATATATGGGTAGAGTGGATGAAAGCGAAAGTGAAAGCGAAGAAGAGATGGAATTGGACCCGGCGGAGAAACCGAAATGGGATTCGGGACCGTTAGATGATCAACGATTGGAATGGCAGCCGATGTTATATAATGACTGTATGAATAAGTTGAAGAATAAGGCAGCGGCCTTTATATGTGAAAGGGATGTTCGAGAAGCTGAGTTTGGGCAGTTTGGGGTGTTTGATAAGTTCCGGGCTCTAGGTTGGGAGTCGGCACTTAGTTGTTTTGACAAAGATAAAAACAACTTGTTTATCACTGAAATCCAAGAGTGGATGGCAACTCTTAAGGTTAATACGTATGACAGGCCATCGAATATGAAGCTGACGGGTATTGTGAATGGAGTTCCAGTGGAAATGTCTTTTGATACTTTGAAGAAGCTTGGAAAGTATGATAGTTTGCCAGCCCGCGATTATATGATACCGACTCTTGATGATCTTCTTGTGAAGCCAGAAAAACATCAACGATGGAATGATATGTTGGCAGCATTGTTTTTACCCGGTAGATACAGTGGTATTCTGTACCGGAAGAATTTAAAAATTGAAGCTAAATTGCTGCATACAATCTGTCTTCTCAATGTTATTCCAAGAAGGGGGGACAAAGAGCAGGTTAGGTTTCCTGAAGTACCTTTTCTTTATTCGTTGATGCACGGGGGTCCGCGTTTTCCTATACGCTATCTTATCATGAACCACTTATGGATCTGTCGGAATAAGTATGGAAGAGACATCGTCCCGTATTGTCGAATAATTACGGGGTTGATGAAACAACAGAAGGCGATAACATCCGAAGATCGAGGAGCAACGAAAAGGCATCAGCCTTTTACGTTGGATAAGTTGGGGAATGTTTGGACGTATACTCAGTCGGAGCGTTATCACAAGTTAAAGTCGGAAGGGCAAAGGTGGAGGGCACTAAAGTTGGGTGCACGAGATTTGTTACCGGGTGAGCCGGACGAGCCAGAAAGCGATGCAGAAGCAGTTCCGAGTGGAGATGAGGACTACGCGGACGAGCCGCATGGTGTTGAAAATGTTGGTCAAGGTGGTTATGGTAGTGGTCATGGTGGGTTGTTTTATGATTATACGCAGCAATCGTATGTGCCGGGTTGGGCCTATGACGGCACAATGCAAGAAGTGATTGCGAATCAACGCCCTCCGGCATCCGTGTTTGATACGTGGTCGGGGTCGGAGAGGACGTTGTTTGATCAAAACACGAGAAATAGTGCAAGTATAGAGCGGGCCTTGAAACATAGCTTGGATCGTCAAGAAGAATGGAATCGCACACATGCGTATTCTCGGGAAGTGGAAATAAATAACCATTATCATGACGACCAAGAGAGGAGAATGCACGCGGATTGGCATGCCGGGCGGCCGGTGGTTGTGGATCCACAACATATGGATTATGCGTCTCTACCACCATATGATGGTAGTGTTTCGTATCCAACCCCGCCGATCCACCACTCGCAATGGATTGACCCGAGGCAACAAGAGGGAGCGCAACAACAAGAAGGAGGAAGTAGTAGCGGCTCATTTGCATTCGGTGAATGGAACAACATGATGTCTTCCATGTTTGGACCTCCGGGACCGCGCTATTATTAGTAAGGTTGTGTTCTTCCTATGTATATTTTTGTGCATATTTTGGTTTATTTGTTTAAGGTTGGGCGGTTGGGTGGTGTTGTGATTGTGTTGTTTGATTGGGTTGGTGCTTGATGGTGGTGTCATGTTTAAAAGAAGAAAAATAAAATAAAAAAAATTATAAAATGAAAAGTACAAAAAGAAATTTGGGGTTTGAGTGAAGAAGCGTTTTTGTTGATATTGAAAAGGATTTTAGTGATCAAAGCCTCTCAAAACCATACATTGGGGTCAATGTATCCCAAGTGTGGGGATGGGGGGAAATTTTAAAGATTTTGAAAAATTTTGAGCCAAGCAAAACGATGTGAAAATTTGAACACCCTAGATTAACCCCAAGTTGGTGCACCGGCAACCCTTGATACCTTTTTCATTCTTGGTGAGAGTTGTAGCCACACTTGTACATAAATAATGATTGTCTTTGATGAGAGTGGCTACGGGTGGGGGTGCATTAGAACTTGTGTTTGAATGCGATTTGAGTCCTTAGTTAGACATGAATGCAAAGAGGATAAGGGCATGTAGGTAGCCTCGTCGTTGGTGTGAGCGAGTGTGGGATTTGGGGGGTTGGACCTCATAAGTTATATATATGAGCATGGTAGTGAGAGGGACGGGGGTTTGGACATTTAGTTGCCCATTTTGTGCCTTAAAAGCTTATCAATTGTTATCCCTAGCTACTTACTTAAAAATTTACCCAAATTTGACCCGGTCTTATAGTGTTAGTGATAGTATTAGTAGTTTCAGTAGTTTGAAGTAGATTTGTTTGATGCGTTATTGTCTTTTTGTTTGCTTTGAAAAAAAAAATCAGAAAAATCAGAAAAGAAAAAAAAAAGAAAAAAAGCAATGAAAAATGAAAAAAAAAATGATGTTTAGTTGTCTTGTATATAGTAGTTAAGTTTGATAGTTGTTGTTTGTTTATTTTTGTAATAAAAGACCGGGTCAAGTTTTCGCTACTTCATATATATTCCATTTCCTACCTATACACCTAGCCACGTTACAACCTTGAAAATCCCTTTGATTTGCATTCATGTTTGACCCATTTTAGGAGAATGATCGATTTAGGTACAAGCTTATGATTGTGCAACCACCCGTTTGCCTAGTGTGCGTCTAGCTTATCTTTGTTAGTTTTCACTTGTAGCCGAGAGGAGAGATTTAGAGAGGGGTGCATTGGTTGGGTGTTAAAAAGGGGTTAGTAAAAAGATTGCATGTTTTTGCTTGGTTTAATTTGATCACTTGTGTTGAAATTGATTTGATGAGTTGCTTGGGACAAGCAACGGTTAAGTGTGGGGATGTGACGGGTGGTCCGTTGGACAACCCTTAATCATGTTAAAAGACAAATTAATCCTTCACTTAATCGCGTAATTATCTTGAATTAGATAACTACGGTTGCTTACATTTCAGGTGCGATTCGGGAGCTTAAAGTGGATGAAACGCAGCTTTGGAGGGTATTGGTGTGGAACGGGCCGAGTGCGGAACAAAAGATGAAACAAAGAAGAAAATTCAGGTCACTACCGTAAATTACGGTCTCACCGTAATTTACGGTGGACCTGATGATGGCCTACAGCTCACCGTAAATCAGTCTTTCTGCACCGTAAACTTTTTATGTCCACCGTAATTTACGGTGGAGCCGTAAATTACGGTGGTGTCTGCGGAAATTGTGTAACTGCCACATTAAGTTGGTTTTTATTGTGTCTTTTCAATTCTTCTCATCATTGTCGGTTTGGAGGGCATCCTAGGGGCGATTTGGCTTGTTCTTGCTTGGTTTTGGACAATTCCTAACATTTGTTTGGTGTTTTCGATTTGGATGAACAGGGAAACTTTTGTTATGATGTTGATTCGAGCCATGTGTGGCTAAACACTTTATGATTGTCCTAGATTGAAGGTTTGTTTGAGACATTTTGTATTTGATTTCCTAATTTCTAGAATAGCAATCCTTATCTTTATGGTTGGTTTGTTATGGTGTGTGATTGTTTGTTAGTAACTTGTTAATTCTTATGTTAATCTAGTTTGAAACCATACGTTCTTGGTGCCGTTGGCAATCGAGATATCATGGGTATAATTAGGATTGGGTAAGGGTTGATTGATCATCGGGTAACAACCTCACGTTCTAGGAATCTGAGTACTTAGTTCCCTTTCATCACTGCACGTAATCACACATGAGCTATGTCTATGTAGTTCTTTCTAGTGGAATGATAATATGAATGTCGAAACAAACCGGAAATCTAGGACGGTCATTTGTCTCTAATTTGCTTACAACCGAATTTTTCTCTTGCAATTTACTTAGTTTAATTTAGTCTAAAACCAATTCACTCACATAAACTTTCGAATCTTATTTCTTTTGCAATTTAGATTAATCTAGTTAGTTAGACATACATTGAAATAACACACATTCCACAAACTCCCTGTGTTCGATACCCACTTACCGCTATCTATATAGTTGTTATTGGGATTAAATTTGCGTGACCTACGACATCACGTCATTCTTATAAAGAATTCTGGTCCTGCAAACCAATAGAATTCTCGGGCTATGAAGGACCCATTGCAGCTCTACGCTAGATAGAGAAGACTGAGGCTGTTTTAAAAATAAGCAAGTGTGCTGAAGAAGACAAGATAATGTTTGCTTCTAATCTATTTAAGAACTCAGCCTTAGAATGGTGGAACACTATCCTTCAGTCTAGAGGAAGTGATAGGATCTATAACATGGAATGGGAGGAATTTAAAAATATGGTAGAAAGGAAATTCTGCCCTCCCAATGAAAAAGAATAGATAGCAAATAAGTTCCTAAACTTACGAATGACCGGGGTAGATAGTAAGGGTTATACTACCACATTCTTTGAATATGCTAGAATAGTACCAACCCTTGCATCACCTGAACCAGTGTTAATCTCCCGTTACATCTGGGGATTAATTGGAGAGATTAGGCATGTAGTCAAGGCAGCTAGACCTCAAACTATAGAAGAAGCTGTAGAACTAGCAAATACCTTGACAGATGAATTAATCCGTACTAGAGAAGAAGATCAGAGGAGAAACCTAACCCAAAGGCTTACTCAAGAATTCCGTACTGGGAATTACAACCGTAGGAATATGGGTTCTACCTCTACACCATTCTGCAAGGTCTGCAAGAAAAAGCATTCGGGAAAATGCTCCACTCTTTGCAATTTCTGCAAGATGCCAGGACACAAGGAAGAAGATTGCTGGAGAAAATCCAGTAATGGACTATGCTTCAACTGTGGAGAAAAAGGTCATATCAGGCCAATCTGTCCAAAACTAGCTCCAGCTGCGAACAACAAGAACACTAAAAATGCCAGAGCATTTGTTCTGACTGCAGATGAAGCCAAGATGATTCCAGACGTGATAGCTGGTACGTTTTTAGTTAATGATGTCTTTGCTAAAGTATTATTTGACTCTGGTGCGAACCAAAGTTTTATTAATACTTCGTTTTGAAAATTTCTAAATCAGTCATTAACTAAACTACCACAAGAATGTCTAGTAGAGACAACTAATGGAGAAACTGTTAAGATTTCTGAAATCTTGCAGGGAGCAAGAATAGAAATTTTAAATCAAAAATTTATGGCAAACCTTTATCCTATTAATCTGGCAGGATTTGATGTCGTTTTAGGAATGGATTGGTTAATAGCCAATAAAGCCAGTATTTTATGTGATCAAAACTCAATTCAAGTAAATTCAACAAAAGGTGCAAAGATCACTATTAAAGGTGATAAGCCATCTAGGTCCACAAAATTAATCTCTGTGATGAACACTGCAAGTTATATAAGAAAAAGGATCTATAGTGTATTTGATTTCCATAATCACTAACACTAAAGAAAAAGAACTAAAAGACATTCCAGTAGTGTCTCCGTTTTCAGATGTATTTCCAGAAGAATTACCAGGATTACCGCCGGACAAAGAAGTTGAATTCAGAATTCACCTACTACCAGGAACGGCTCCGATTGCCAAAGCACCTTACCGTTTGGCACCCGCCGAAATGCAGGAACTGAAGAAACAGTTAGATGACTTATTAGAGAAAGGATTCATACAGACGAGTTCGTCGCCATGAGGAGCACCAATTTTATTCGTTAAAAAGAAAGACGGATCAATGCGTATGTGCATTGACTACCGTGAATTGAACAAAGTCACGATTAAGAACCGGTACCCATTACCGAGAATCAATGATCTGTTCGACTGTAACAACTCTCATTAAAATTACTATTTCTTATTATAATTTGTCCAATGGGAAACCCTAATTGAGACCCCCAAGTAATATTGCATGACCCTTAAAATTTTCAGAACAATCGGAACTAGGATCAGGGCCCCTAAAAATCAAGGGGGGGGGGGGGGGTATTCCCTAATTGATATTATCCTTACAGTTTGTTGTAAAACGCAAATTTCTTCGAACGATCGACTCACCTAAGCTACAAATACACGGGGCTACCCTATGCTAGGGGGTACCCGTCGCGCCACGCGACAGGCTATCGAGCCACGCGACGGGGCCGGTTTTTCAGTATAAATATAGGGCTTTGGCACTGGCATTTTGGCGTTGGTTCGACGTAAAAACTCATTTTGTACGTTGAGATATCATCAGTTTACTCCAAAAACACACACAAACACGAAATTCTGCTGCGATAACAGGGTAATAACTCGATCACTACTACGATTTAATGTCCGATCGATAAAAACCAATCCGATGGATGTTTAAGTGCTGCCCATATTTGGGCTATACTTTGTCATTCGTCGTGAAGGTTTTGGATCTCGTGAGTTGTCGTAAAAGTTGTATTAAGTTACTGACCTAGTTTTCGTGTGCATTATTATTTGAATTAGGTTAACCAGGCTAAAATCAGTAGGCTAAACGCTGTCCATCTAAATCTGCAATGTGAGTCATTCTCTTTTTATTAAATTGTTTTCAAAACCCTATTTATTTTCAAAGTTATAATTACAGGGATTAAGTCTTTGTAATCTTCAATTACTGCCGGTATGTGGGGTTTTGTATACATTACTTGATACCCGTCACCATTGGACAACGGGTTAGCCAATGGGTGATCTGAGCATAGTCACAGATACAGTCGAGTGACAAATACCGATTTGGGGTAATTGGTAGATAGAAACAATATAATCACCCTTAATACTGTATATTATAACAATGTGTCGTTTTGTGCAACTTGAATGACTCGCCAGTATTTCCCTACTGATAAAACCTTTTAAAACATGTTTCAGGTGATCTGCTGTGATCCAGGAAAAAGTGCCGTGTAGCACTACAAGCTTGAAGAGGTGGCTCAATAAAATAAAGAAACATGTTTTTGTAAAAACAGGGATTTTCCAGTGAAATCACCTTTATTGTAAATTATGGGTATTATTCCCAATTTGGGAAATAAAATAAATTGGGCATTTTCAAGTTTTAAAAGATCCTGTTAAAATTCCGCTGCCAACATACTAAGTACCACGGGTTTCTGTCCTGCGGTTCCTGAAACGGGTAAAACCGGGCCGGGGGCCGTGACAGAAAAATGTGGTATCAGAGTCACTGATTTAAGCCAATTAAGTATTTAGAAATACTTAATTTTTCTGATTACCATTCTGTGATTTTATTAAAAATTTAATTTACAAAATTTTAACTTAGAATTTTGTATGTTTCTTCATATATGCTAACAGTATGAATGAGTTATCTGAAGCTCTTCAGAATATCACTATCCATTCTGCTGATATGGAAGTTTCCGAGGGCTTTTCTGGTTATTGGGCCGACACTGAGGAACCAATGGTATTCCAAGCCCAACCTTAGGAGAAACCAAAATCGAAAAAGAGAAGAAGACTCATAGGCTGGAGACGTGTGCGTAGGAAGAAACCAGCGGTACAGAAAGTGATAAAGACTAAGGATCCCAAGGATAAAGGCAAAGGAATAGAGATCAGAGAAAGTTCCAGGCAAGCCCAGGAAATGCCATCATGGGAGGAGTTGGATCATAAACTGGCACTTAGTGAACTCATCGGACCTGCCGATGAAAACCTCTTTAATTACCTAGCGGAAGCACAACTTCCAGTTAATCTGGAACCTAGTATCCCAGATCCTATTATCCGCCCCCGACCTCTACCAGAAGAGCTAGAAGAATGGTGGACAACTGACTGGCAATTTCAGAATCTCTTGAATAACCCTAATACCTTTTCCCCCAATTTGACCCTGAGCCTCCACTACACCCACCAATGAGCACTGAGAACTTGGCTGAACTTCGCCACTATGGCGAGGAGCTGGTGGATGCAGAAAATAGAATCCAAGATGTGGGGGAAAGGATATCATGGAAGTACGACGAGAGGGAACGTCGTTTTTGAGATGCCAGCTGACGAGGATGGTGTGACTGTGTGGTTGTGGTTGTATGATAATAAAATAATAATAATAATAGTAATAAAAATATAATCCTGTAAAATAACTTAAAATAAAACTCTTGTAAGATAACTGGTGTGTACGGACGCATAGTAATATATAAAATATGGAAGTCGAAAAATCGACAATTTTGGCTATACGTGTGACGTGATTTTTGTGCGATTATTTTGCATTTAGTCGTTATTTATTTTATGCTAATAACTTATATATATTAATTACCAGATGGAACACGCTGATAATGACCCAGTTAACGAGGTTAATCAATCTGAGCAAAACAATGAAGATCATTTTCTTAATAGGCAAGACATAGAAAACATCGTCGCTCAAGGAATAGCCAATGCTATTCCGGCAATCGTCGCTGCGGTTAAAATCCCTGTTGAACCTTCACAAGCTCACCCTAGTAAACGCACGCGCGACGATGATTTCAGTAATAGTGTTAACGGAGGCGGCGATAACGACAACTTGATTCAAGCCCCGATACTTAAGAGAATGAAAGCTGCAACGCCTGGTTGCACTTACAAGGAATTTCTTGCTTGTAAACCTGTCGAGTTCGTAGGCAATGAAGGGGAAACTGCTGCACTGCGTTGGTTGGAGAAAACCGAGGCAGTAATTAAAATAAGTAAATGTGCCGAGGAGGATAAAGTCATGTATGCTTCTCATCTTTTCAAGGAAGAAGCATTAGAATGGTGGAATACGGTATTACAAGCTAAGGGAAGTAACGTGGCCTATGCCATGGGTTAGGAAGAATTTAAGGATCTGGTGGAAAGAAAATTCTGCCCAGAATATGAAATAGAACAAATGGCGAACAAATTCCTGAGCCACCGAATGGTGGATATTGATTGTCGAGGGTATACTTCGAAGTTTTTCAAATATGCTCGAATTGTGCCTACTCTGGCTTCGCCAGAACCGGTACTTATTTCTCGCTACATTTGGGGTTTAATTAGCGAGATCCGTGATATTGTCAAAGCTGCGAGACCCCGCACGATCGATGATGCGGTGGAATTAGCCAACACCTTGACTGACGGACTGGTGCGTACGCGAGAAGAAAACAGAAAGAAGGAATTGGCTCAGAAAATTACCCAAGGATTTCGTATGGGTAATAATAGCAACTTCAAGAGAAAAGGAACGGGATCATCTTCCACTCCGCCGTTCTGCAGGAACTGTAAAAAGAAACATTTTGGAAAATGTAATGAAACCTGCAACTTCTGCAAAGCTATAGGACATCGTGAAGAAGATTGCAGAAAGAAAACAAAGATTTGCTACAACTGTGGAGAAGCTGGGCATTTCAGACCAGAATGCCCTAAATTGGTCAAACCAGCAGATAACAAGGCCAAACCTGCTGAAGGGACTAACAAGAAGAACGCAAGAGCCTTCCAATTGACCACGCAGGAAGCCGAACTAATTCCTGACGTAATAGCTGGTACGTTCTTAGTTCACAACGTTTATGCAAAAGTATTATTTGACTCTGGTGCAAACCAAAGTTTTATAAATACTTCATTCTGCCAAGCTCTTAAGTTACCCTTAACAAAACTTAGGCAAGTTTTTACAGTAGAAACGGCAGACGGGAACTCTGTTAACATAGATACGGTTTTGCAAAAAGAAAATATAGACCTTTCAGGTCATAAATTTTCTGCAAACCTATTACCCATGAATTTAGCTGGATTCGATGTCGTGTTAGGAATTGATTGGTTAGTAGCCAACCATGCTCGAATCCTTTGTGATAAGAACTCTATAGAAATTCCTGCACCCACAGGAGAAGTAATCATGATTACAGGGGATAAGCCGCATAAACCCATGAAGTTCATTTCAGTAATGAAAGTTGCTAGTTATGAACGAAAGCAAGGAATAGTGTATATGATTTCGGTAATCATTAGCACTAAGGGTAAGGAACTTAAGGAAATTCCTGTAGTATCAAAATACTCGGATGTATTCCCAGAAGAGTTACCAGGATTACCACTAGATAGGGAGGTAGAATTTAGAATTCATCTGATTCCTGAAACTACACCGATAGCTAAAGCACCCTACCGATTAGCACCCACTGAAATGTTAGAATTGAAAAAACAATTAGATGAATTGCTCAGTAAAGGACTTATACAACCTAGTTCATCCCCGTGGGGAGCACCAGTGTTGTTCGTAAAGAAGAAAGATGGTTCGATGCGAATGTGTATCGATTATAGGGAATTAAATAAGGTTACAATTAAGAATCGATACCCATTGCCTAGGATTGATGATCTTTTGGATCAACTTCAGGGGGCTAGATATTTTTCTAAGATAGATTTACGCTCCGGATATCATCAATTGAAGGTACAAGAAGAAGACATACCTAAAACCGCTTTCAGAACTAGGTATGGTCACTACGAGTTTACAGTTATGCCTTTTGGACTAACAAATGCTTCGGCAGAATTTATGGATATGATGAATAGAATCTGTAAACCGTACTTGGATAAATTTGTAATTGTCTTCATCGATGATATACTTATTTATTCCAAAAGTCAGGATGAGCATTGTTAGCACCTGCATACACTCTTAACTTTGTTAAGAAAGGAGAAGCTTTACGCCAAATTTTCGAAGTGTGAATTTTGGCTACAGGAGGTGCAATTTTTAGGTCACATGGTAAATCATGAAGGTATTCACGTAGATCCCTCCAAGATAGAAGCAATCACCAAGTGGAAGGTCCCGCAATCAGCTACGGAAGTTAGAAGTTTTCTAGGATTAGCTGGGTACTATAGGCGCTTTATTAAGGATTTCTCTAAGATAGATGTGCCATTAACTAAGCTAACCTGTAAAACAGTCAAGTTTGAATGGGGACCTAGGCAAGAAGAGGCTTTCAAGATTTTAAAGCAAAGATTAACAAACACTCCAATCCTTGCCTTACCCGAAGGGACAGAAGATTTTGAAGTTTACTGTGACGCTTCTAAGCTAGGATTAGGATGTGTGCTAATGCAACGCAAAAAGGTAATTGCGTATGCCTCAAGGCAATTGAAAAATCACGAAGAGAATTATACGACTCACGACTTAGAATTAGGAGCAATACTGTTTGCCCTTCAAATTTGGAGGCACTATCTGTATGGAAGTAAGTTTACAGTTTATACAGATCATAAAAGCTTAAGATACATATTTGGGCAAAAAGAATTAAATATGAGGCAAAGAAGATGGATGGAAATTTTGAGTGATTACGACTGCGATATTCAATATCACAAAGGAAAGGCAAATGTAGTAGCGGATTACTTAAGTCGTAAGTATTAAAAAATCCTATTAAAAAATCCTATTAAAATTCCGCTGCCAACATACTAAGTACCACGGGTTTCTGTCCTGCGGCTCCTGAAACGGGTAAAACCGGGCCGGGGGCCGTGACATCGACCCACTGCAAGGAGCTCGATTTTTCTCTAAAATCGATTTAAGGTCAGGATATCATCAATTAAAAGTACAGGAAGAGGACATTCCTAAATCCGCATTCAGAACAACGTATGACCATTATGAATTTACTGTCATGCCATTTGGTTTAACCAATGTCCCAGCCGCATTTATGGACATGATGAACCGAATATGTAAGCCTTATTTGGATAAATTCATAATTGTCTTCATAGATAATATTCTAATTTACTCTAAGAGTAAAGATGATCATGCAAAGCATTTGCACGCACTTTTAAGCCTATTAAGAAAGGAAAAGCTTTATGCGAAATTTTTAAAGTGCGAGTTTTGGTCAGAACAAGTACAGTTTCTTGGACACTTAGTGAATCATGAAGGAATTCATGTGGATCCAACAAAAATCGAGGCAATTACTAAATGGAAAACCCCTGAGTCACCAACCGAGGTTAGAAGTTTCTTAGGATTGGCCGGTTATTATAGAAGATTTATTCGAGATTTCTCTAGAATAGCCATTCCTTTAACTAAGTTAACCTGTAAGTCCATTAAGTTTGAATGGGGACTAAAACAAGAAGAAGCATTTAGAATTCTTAAGCATCGATTAACTAATACACCCATACTAGCGTTACCAGAAGGAACTGAAGACTTTGTAGTCTATTGTGACGCTTCTAAGTTAGGTTATGGATGTGTATTAATGCAACGTCAAAAGGTTATAGCTTACGCCTCTAGACAACTTAAGAATCATGAAGAGAATTATTCAACCCATGATCTAGAGTTAGGAGCTATAATTTTTGCTCTTAAGATTTGGAGACATTATCTTTACGGTAGTAAGTTTACCATATTCACGGATCATAAGAGTTTAAGGTATGTTTTCGGGCAAAAGGAGTTGAATATGAGACAAAGACGCTGGATGGAGATGCTTAGTGATTATGATTGTGATATCCAATATCATGAAGGAAAAGCAAATGTAGTGGCAGATGCTTTAAGCCGGAAGTATCATGAAAAGCCAAAAAGGATACGTTCTCTTAAATTAAATCTACAAGTAGATTTAAATGATCAGATAAGAGAAGCACAAGAATCAGTAATCAAGGAAGATACTGAAAAATTAAAAGGTATGATTAAGGAATTAGAACAAGGAACAGATGGAATTTGGAGATTCCCTAAAAAGAGAACGTGGATACCTAAATTAGGAAACCTACGTCATCGTATATTAGAAGAAGCCCATAAGTCTAAGTATACGATGCATCCAGGAAATGATAAAATGTATCAGGATTTAAGAAAGAATTTCTGGTGGATAGGAATGAAAAAGGACATAGCAGCCTATGTTTCTAAATGTTTAACTTGTTCACAAGTTAAAGCTGAACACCAGAAACCCTTAGGTTTGTTGCAACAGTTAGAAATGACAGTGTGGAAATGGGAATTGATAACAATGGATTTTGTTACTAAATTATCCAAAACAAAGAAAGGTAATGATACAATCTGGGTAATTGTAGATAGGCTAACCAAGTCCGCTCATTTCCTACCAATGAAAGAAACTTTCAGTATGGAACAGTTAGCTAAATTATATGTAAATGAAATCGTTTCTTTACATGGAATACCTTTATCAATTGTTTCTGATAGAGATAGCCGCTTTACCTCTCATTTTTGGTCAAGTTTCCAAAAGGCAATGGGAACCAAGTTAAATCTGAGCACAACTTATCATCCTCAAACGGACGGACAAAGCGAAAGAACCATTCAGACAATGGAAGACATGCTTAGAGCTTGTGTAATTGATTTTGGAGGTAATTGGGATGATCACTTACCTTTAGTAGAATTTTCTTATAATAATAGTTATCATACAAGTATCAATGCTGCACCATTCGAAGCACTTTATGGACGAAAGTGCCGAACCCAGTCTGTTGGGCAGAAATTAGGGAAAAGCAACTATCTGGACCTGAGATAGTACAAGAAACAACTGACAAGATTATTCAAGTCAAGGAACGACTAAAAGCAGCACGTGATCGACAGAAGAGCTATGCCGATAACCGACGCAAGCCATTGGAATTTCAAGTAGGAGATAAAGTGTTGTTGAAGGTCTCTCCTTGGAAAGGAGTGGTAAGATTCATCAAAAGAGGAAAGCTAAGTCCCAGGTATATTGGACCTTTTGAGATTATTAGAAAGATAGGTCTGTAGCCTATCAGCTACAACTGCTAGAGGAAATGGCAGGAATACATGATGTGTTTCATGTATCCAATCTAAAAAAGTGCTTAGCTGATGAATCACTGATAGTGCCTATTAAGGACATAGAGGTAAATGAAGAACTTAAGTTTGTAGAGAGACCTCTACAGATCGAAGACATGAAAGTCAAGAACCGTAAGCATAAGAGACTAGTTCTTGTCAAAGTGAAGTGGGACTCCAAAAGAGTCCCTGAGTACACATGGGAGCTTGAAACTGAAATGAAAAGAAAATATCCACACTTGTTCCAGTAGATGTCGAGGATGAGCTCTAAAACAAGGTGGGGAGAATATAACAACCTCAAAGAAAACCGACACCCTCGAATTATTTCCGACACCCTAATATATTTTAAAATATCCTAATATGTCCCTAAAAACACCCCATACGTGAAAACGGGCCCCGAATACCCTAAATATTATAAAAATAATTAAAAATCTGATTTTTAGGTTTGTCGCGGGCCGCGTAAGATCAAAAATGGTGGCGCAGCCCGGTGATGACACGTGTCATCATCGTGACGAGTCTAGTGCTGACCCGGATTAGCTACACGCTGACCAGGGTTTGACGCGGGCCGCGAAAAAGTCAGGTTTCATTACTATAAGTAAAGGCCATCAGATCTTCAGTCGAACTCGCTCACAAACGTTTCTTTTCTCTCAAATCTGAATTGTAGGCTTATTATACGGGTATTATACCCCCCTAAATAGCGAAGTTCTGCTCCGTTGTAAGTATTATAACCCCTGGATACGTATTAGATACGCTGCCCGATTGATCTAGGGTTCCATAACGGCTGTCGTGGTTCTGCCCGACGTAGTCGTTGGAATGCCGTCTCGGGGAGGGTATTACTAATGTTAAAATGGGTTATTATACTAACGCGTGTGCATTTGTGTAAATTTTAGATTATCACCAGGAAACCCTTACGGAAAATCTAAGACAACAATGTGAGTTGATCCGCTTTTTGTTGACTGTTTTTACAAAACCTCATTTAATTAATTATATATTAAACAGTTATTGAGTATTTGTAAGAATACAATTATCATGAGTATGTTGGGGGTTTTATATACAAAATTTGTTACCACCTGGTCAAGGAGTAACATTTCCACAAGTCGGGTCGACAGTACCATGGATGTTAATTGATATGTCTTGGAAATAAATATAATTGCGAGATCGCCCTCAATACTGTACAATGAGTTTTTACTTAAACTTGATTAAACTGGGATTCACTCACCAGTATTTCCCACTGACAAATGTTTTTAAAACGCGTTTCAGGTAACAAACTGTGAAAGCCAAATAGAAGCCAGCTGGGCAGCACCGAAGGCTTGGAAAAGTGGCAATAAATTTACCTAAAATAAAATAGACGTTTTTATTAAATAAAATAGGATTTATTCCTATAAAAACGTGTGTACTACGAACTTGGGTTTTATCCCATGTATTTAATATTATGAAAAGGTGGTATTTTACTCTGATTCAATATTTCCTAACTACGGTCCTGATGAAAAAATTCCGCTGCCAAATTAGACAATACGCGATACCACCGAAACTAGCTCGCGGCCGCCCGTTCCCAGGGATTAGGGATCGGGGGTTGAGACACATACTAGTCACCTCGTGATTCTACAACTAACAACATCATTCAAGATTAACTAATTTAACATTACCCATGGTTCTAACATTATCCTTGCTAGTAAATCCTCATGCCATACAATGACACCATTTTCGCCTCTTGATCCCAACTACACAATCAACTAAGCGCATAAGGTGTATCATATGTTTAAGCACAGAGTACCAGCTCCTAATCCACGCTTCTGCCACATCATATTAACAAATCAAAATTCCACATGAACTCGATCAAAAACACACTTCTCATGTTAGTTTGCTAATAAATACATCATTATCACTTTTTATACATATTGACCCACAACTTGCATACAATTTCATATATTATTGTCATTAGATGTAACGCTTCGCTTTTTGAAACCTTCTGTAATTAGAAAGATTGTTTATAGTTCTATTTGTGGAAACTTACATCCGCATTGTATTCATATTTCGCTTCCAGCTCATAATTCGAAGCTTTAATTCATAGTAAAACTTGGTTATTTTACCTAAATTATACTTTTATTTCACGTACTCGTTTTACATTTATCTCATTCACATGATCGACACATATTCATCGTTCGCATAAACACATACTTGTTTTAAATACCCACTATCATAAATACGAGATTTTATACGTATGACATATGCAAATACTTGGTTGTACATTTATGATGCTCAAAATATACTTTATTTCATGTTTGATACTAAATTAAATGTTTTATATACAAGTTATAACTTCAAACATCATACATAACAAACTACAGGGACCATAATTGACAAAAACCGAAAAGGTTTCATGGGCACTTGGCCGCGACTCACGGACCAGACCACATCAACCTTCGCGACACGCGGGAGGCTGTGATCCGCAGCCAGATGGATTATGCTCTTGGATTGGCTCTTGTTTACCCTCCAACCACCACTTAACTCTCTTTAATTCACTTCTAACCACTAACCCTAATCCCCCACTATATATACACCCATTCCCACTCTCATTTTCACTTTCCATACCCCTCAAACACTCTAAATCAATCGAAAATTCAGGACTTGGCGGGATTTTGAGTGTAACATTTTTACATATACAAAATACACTCAAATACATACTTTTATGCAATCATATAAACAATCTAATACATGCTTACTAATATGTTATGCTTGATTCGTGTTTCTGGGTGATTCTTATGTGATAAACTTGTCATTAACTTCGTACGAGCCTCCCCTTAACATGTATAGTGCTATAAGAGTAGCGCACTGCCCGTGAACCAGAGGCCTTGTTAAGTTTCTTTATACTTGCGGTAATCAGAGGGTTGACTTGTAAATCGCATGCCAGTTTATAGTTAATCTTGATAACTAGGTTTGCCATGTGGATTGTTCATTTTTATACTTATATGCTAGTACTCCAAAACTTGTATACTAGCCAATACTTTTGTATTGAACTATCCTTTAAAATATGTTGCAAGATTATGATGATGATGATGCACGGAACTTAGTAAGATGCCTAGAAACGTATTTTAGACATTAAGTACTTGCTGTAATGTAATTCATTTTGTTTCAACTTGTTGTATTTGATTTTAAACAATGTAATTGATTCTTTTAGCAATGAAATGAAATTTAATATTAAACACTTGTCACAATTTAGTGTTATGAGTAATGAGCAATCTATTTCATCTCACGCCGATGTTTCCGCCATCGGTTAGGGGTGTGACAGATTGGTATCCGAGCCATAACTATAGGGAATTAGGAGAATTGCCATGTTTTTGACGTAGTCTATAGTTAAGCACCATACTCGACCATACTTGATTTATGTGCTAAATTCTTGAATTTCCTTTTATGTGTTCATGTTTGCTTTACTATTTCAAAACATACGCCTTTCCTAAGGCCTTTTACGCGATTATGTTAAACTCGAAAACACTCGTATTATACAAACGAGACAACTTCACCAAAATAGGCGTGAAACCAACAATTTGGTGAACGACTCTCAATCCACTTATTCTTTTTACACATAATTCACCATCAAGTTAGGAGTTAAATCCTCACCTTGATGGAGAATTTCCGTTTCAAATCTAGTGGACCCTCGTCAACGTGTCGGAATTAACTTTCTTGACCCGACGAGTACTAACCACACTTAGGGTACGATGTTGTCAACTTAGGGGCGAAACCCGCACCTTGTCAACTAGTCCCACTCCTTGATTTTCAAAATCCAGCCAAGTCTTGAATTTTTGATTGATTTTCAAAATCCCGACGAGTACTAACCACACTTAGGGTACGACGTTGTCAAGTTAGGGGTGAATACCGTTAACCGAAATTTCGGCGAGAGTATTCCACCTATTAGGCGAAAGCATGCTTCCCAAACTCAAAAGAACTTTCGACCACTTTGGTTTAGTCAAAAGTTTCATTTTGGAACAATCCAAGTTTTAATCAAACCTCTATTTTACTAGTATCAATTTTATGCTTAATGATCGGAGTGTCGCGCTCCGGTCAAAGATAATATTTATAAGCCCTAATTACCCTTAACAAATAGCTACGGTAGTAAGGGGTCGAACCACGAAGAGTATGTGGTTTGCGAATGGACTTGATTGAATTTAAACAAATATCACAACTTATGAAGTTTGCTAGAATATTTTTTTGTGGTTTTGTTTGGTTGAAAAGATGTGAATTAAACTAACGGAATCGATTAAATTAATTAACTACAAGAAATTAACGATTGTAAGAAAACTTGATTAATAAAACAATATGGAATAACAAGGTTCACACCCGGTTTCAACAAATGCAAGACTTAGGATTACTATGTATTTTAATTTGATTTACTCGAAATAATTCATTAACGGGTCAACAATCACAAAGCTTAGGTGCCAATCACTATCACGTCATAGACAACGGACCACGATGCACTTCGTTACTTTGGACTAGCAAATCCTATCAAAAGACAAGGCATAAATACGTGTATTCATTTCACAAAGTCAAATTTAATCATTCACTCGACAATTCGTAAATTCAATACAAACATAGGAAAATTGTCTAAAGATTCAAATGTAATTCAAGTTGTCACAAATCAAACATCAAAACATAATAAACCCTAAATCTTACAAAAGTCTACACCGGGGTGAAACCTCCACGAAATTAGCCACGCATGATAGAAAGGATTTGATCACCGGATGCTTGGAACTCGATTTGGATCATCTTGAAGCTTGGAGAATGGTGGAATGATGGCTTAGGGTTTGTGGTAAAATGGTAGAAATGAATGAATGAATGGATTGAAGGACTAGGGTTTTGAATGGAGATGATGGTGAATTCGATGATCAATCGGTTGATTCGGATGATGATGATGATTGGTGGTGATACTTGGCTCCAAGAACTCAATTCAAATTCCCAAGAATGTCTAACTCCCGTATGTTGACCAAAAATTATGTTATAACTCGTCCCAACAACCAAATCAACAACTTTCGCGTCTGAGAAAACTACGGCCCGTCACCGACGGCCTGGGGACCTGTCGGTGACGGCCTTCCTTTTGCTGGATTCCGTCCGACGCTTTAAGTTCCTGGTTACGAGCATGTTTGGCAGACGGGAATTTTTAAGGGGCATCGCCGACGACCACAGGGGTGTCGCCGACGACCACAGGGGTGTCGCCGACGACCTCTCCAGCTCCTATTTTCCGTTTTTCCAATTTCGCACTCCCGATTGATCCGTTTGATGTCCCGGTGGTCCGTTTTTCGCCCTGGTGACCCGTAAAGCTCCCGAAAAGTTCCTTAAACTTCGTTAAACCTGCAAAACACAAATTTAATTAAAAGTATGCTATTCAAGATTAAAAGTCAAGTAAAAACCCAAACTTATACATAAACGAGCACCGTTATTCGACCATGTTTCACATCCCCACACTTTCTTTTGCTTGCCCTCAAGCAAATCTGTCTTTCACTTTCACGTGGGTCGAACAAAGAATACACTCCCCATTCCCGAGACGAAGGTTAAGGCCGATTGTCATACCCAAGTTCAAACTCTTTACAATTTTCAACATATTTAGCAATAATTGATTGATTATGTAAGAATCGTTATCCAAGATTAACCCGCCATTGAAACCAATAAATCATTCACATCCCTCACAATGTTCTCTCCACTCAGTTTATAAATTGGCTAATTTTCATGATGTATTATCACTTTCAAAAAGTAATCACTCGAAACCGATTAGAACACGTACCCGCATAGGCTTGCAACTCAATCATTCTCCACCACCGAACACGAATACTAAGCACAAGTCATAAGGTCTTCGTAAGGGTTGTAACGGGACTAGGCTAAGGGTAGGAAATAGGATATTTAAAGTGGCTAAGGTGATGAAGATTCAACTTTTATTGCAAAACAACTATTCTAAACACAACTAACTACCAACATCAAACTAGAAGGCAACAATTTTCGCCTTTTATTCCACAAACTAGGAACACATATTTTTGTTCTTTTCTCAAGGATTTTCTATTCTTTTTCGCAACATTTTCTGATTTTTTTTTCAAACAAACAATTCACAACTATACAAACTTAACTCCTATAATCGAATTTCCATCACACGGGTTTAAAAGAAAAGGTTTAAGGTTATGGGCTAAAGGGTTTTCAAGCGAAAGGCTTAGGCTCAAAGTTGGCTACTAAGGGATAAATTTTTGGGTAGGGATGGATAAATGGTGTAAAAGGAAAAGGTTTACCTAATGCCTTAATCTTTCCTATGCTTGTATTCGGTCTGTGGTCTCAAACGTATCAAAAGTCGCAAGTTCTACAATGCGTGACTAATGGTCCACTCAAACAAAGAAACATAAATATGTAATCTTATGATGTAAAAGTGGCTCAAAACGTCACATATATAAAGGGTATGGTACGTGACATGCATAATGTGCTAGTTTCTTAGGCGGATTATTCCCAAATAACCACCCGCTAAATACCCGACATGCTATTAGTTCGAACTTGACCATGACAAAAGACCAAATGGGTTGTGTCATCCCTTGTTGACTTAGTTACTTGTGCTTTTGAGATCGCTTTTGAACCAAGACATTTTTGAAATTTTCCCCCATCCCCATACTTGAGGTAAACATTGTCCTCAATGTATAGTGTTTAAACGAACGGGTCAAAATTGAAAAACTTTTACTACTCCCCCATCCCCACACTTGAGGTAAACATTGTACTTAATGTGTAAGAACTAGAGTTTTCAAATCGTACAAGGGATTGGACACGGCTAATTTCCCAAAAATTTCACCCTGAAAAGTAAAATACAATTACAATCCACTTATTACTAACTAAAAATCAAGGTAAAAGGAAACGCATGCACCTGATTTTTCTCACTAGATGATCATGTCTTCTTCTTCTCTTCACAAAAACGGTCATCCCTTGAACACAATGTACCTATAAATCTTAACCCTTGTGTAGAAGCATGCTTCTCACAACCATTAAAATTTGTTAGCTACTTAGTTCTACCATTTTTATGAAAGTATTACCAAGTCATATGTTAATTTACCTTGATTTATGTGGAAACTAAATTTACAACAACAACAATCCTAACTCACTATCGTAGGAATCACGGTTGCATTTAGCTTATGCAACAAGCCCTTTTAAACCCCCCAATAGCTTGGGAGGACGAGTAGGTCCCGTGAGGGTTATATAAGGAACACACCCACAACGTTCATTTAACTAGGAAAATGAAATAGTAACGAAATAAAAATAAACAAAACAAAAATATACAACAACAACAAAATACATACCTCACCGTCACCACTGGTATCGCTCGTTCGGGTCGACTGGTGGGTTCGGGTGGTATGAGTAACCAGTGAGAGTCTCGAACATCTCCCGGTAGTTGTCAAGGGGACCCGGCTCTCCTTGCGTTGGCAGCTGAAACTGTGACGGGATGAAGCTAGACCCCACTGCCTCTGGCCAATGAGGTGATGGATCAGAGGGACCTCGGGGAACTGGGAGGTTGGAGTAGTTGGTCCACCCCGCGTGTTCTGCATAGGGGAGACCGGCTTCCCAATCTCTCAGGTGTCGCTCCTTATCATGGAGGACCTTTGCGTTATTAATAGCCAATTCACTGGAGACGTACAAAGCACTCCATCGGCGGCCTTCCAATGTATTTTGCTCGTTTCGGAGCCTTTCCTCATTTTCCTCCCACTCTCGTCTTCAGGTTATCTCTTCATGCTGCTGTTGTACCAAATGCTCCATTTGTGATCTTTGTCGAGCGTGGAACATCTGCTGCTCTTCCATATATTTTTCCATCCTTTCTCGGTGGGCCGCTTCAAGGTCCCACTGTGCTTGCAACTGGGCTTGGCGTGTCTCCTCCCAGGTCTTCCTTCTCGCCTCATACTCTCTACCTTCTCATATGCCCGCGGAGACGTTATCAAACAACTCTTGTTGCCCACGGGTGAAATTCCGATACGAAGGTACCAGTCTAAAATTCACAAAACTTGCCACATTCGCGTTCAATTCTCGGTGTGGCTGCATGTACCTTTGCTTTGGTCCCCGTGGACCGGCAGGTTCAGTTTCATCCTCTTCGTCAACCATCTCAACATCTTCCTCAGCCCCTTGCTGTGCGTCTGGGTCAATGTATTCATACTTGTGACCCAATTCTTCGGTTACCGAATATTTACTACCAGAGAGTTGCATTTGGATTTTCCAATTTCTTTTTATTGTTTCCAAGTTGAACTCTTCCACGGGCTTAGACACCCAAAGCGACTCGGGGGTAGACAGTTTTGTTGGAGGATCATTGCACAGATGAGACACACGTATAGAATCATCCTCCTGTGGCATGACTCCCGAGTAATCCATGTGTTCATCATAATGATGTGCCTCCACGACAACGTTGGTGTCCCATACACCAAGGCATGAATAACTCTACAATCACACGCTATCACTTTCCCCCCTATATCCAAACCGAACCATAACGTTTTCAAGGGAAATGCCTTGAAGAATTTTCCCTTCAATCGTCAAGTGTCTCTTTGCAGCCACTCCCCCGTCATTGTATGGTAATACCACCTCAGTCATACCATCCGGATCATAGTCGTTTGCTTTATTATCAAAGAAATGTTCGATCATTGGGTAATCATATACTTGCACCCCAAGGGAATTGAACCGTGCGATGCAATTTATTGTTTCAAACGACATTGTCATTTCCCCCTGCTTCTAGTACCAACTAATCTCCACTGTTCCGGGGGACCATCTTTTTTTCTAAACCTCAAAGACGCAAGCCACTCGCACACCTCCGACAAATAAACCTGGGAGGTGTTGTCTTCACACCAATCTAAAACTCTTTCCCAACCGAGACGTTCGAACATTTGAACGATGCCAATTTTTCTCAACTCTTCGACATTAACCGACCTCTCTGCCACAACCCTATCCGACACTGAAGTAGACACACTCGTAACCATTTTCCATTTCCACAACTTAATTTCTAGCTTTTTGTCTTGGAATTTCGAGAGGGCTTTGTTCTTGTCCTCATCCCAAACCTTAGCGCTTCGACTATCTCGAAACTTCTCCCATGCCCAATCCTACCGATACAACCTCACATCCCCTTCTTCCAATGAGCTTAGTTGCTCCCACTTCCTAGGTAGCAATCCGGAGGAAGACCCAACCCCGGATGATGATCCTTGAACCATGGTCTTTGCTTTCTTTCTACCGCCAGCCATAACTACAATTACAAAGCAAAGGAACCATCAATATAAACTCAAATCTTCACAATAATCTCAAACTTTGAACATGGCATATGACGTTGAATTTCACTTAACAACTAGATGCAAAATCGCCTTTTTAAACTTCCAAAGTCGCATATTTTATCATCTAATAATCAATTTTTTTTCATGTTTACTCACAATTCATATGATTTCAACAAAGTTCAACATCATATTCATGTTCAATCGTGCAAGTAACAAGTGTAATTACTTCACTATGGTTATTGCATGCTCAATCTAAACCAAATCAAGAGTTTACCTACAATTTTCAACTATAGCATCCTACATTATGCTAAACAACCTACTCTTCAAACAAAAGTTCAAAAATTTCAGAAGAATTCAACATACCATAGGAGAATAAGGCTAAAAATTAAGTAAAGTTCATACCTTTATGTAGAAGAATGTCAAGAACTAGTTAAAATATGCAAATCAATGCTTCGAAGAACACCCTTCCTAAAAACCCGAATTTTTAAGTTCAGAAATCTTGCAAACGAGCAAGAATTGGTGAAAACCGTGTTGTGGGTTTTGTTGCTCCTGATAATCTACACACAATGGACTTAAGAATCGCTTGATTTGGTTGAGGATTGAAGGAGTTATAGAAGCAAGAAGGTTTAGGGTTTTTGGAGTTTTAATGGAGAAGGTGAAGATGAGAAGGTGAGTTAGGAGAGAGAGAGAGCAGGGATTTTAGAAGGAAAAAATGATGTGGGATGATTGTGGTTCGAATGTGTGGCTGAGAGTGATTTAGAATTGAGTTTGGGTGAGGTTTTGTGAAGCTTGGTTCGAATTTAACATAAACACACGAACCAGCATCGGCTGGCAAACGAAGGCCCGTCGGCGACGGCCTGGGACCCTGTCGCCGATGCATCACCAAAAATCCAAGTTCATCAGACACCTTAGTTTCCTGTCTACGGGGTTTGTTTTCCGACGCGCGTTTCTAGACCCCGTCGGCGACTCACGTGTACCCCGTTGCCGACGCCACTCATAAAACCAAATTTTTATTTTTTCATTTTTTAAGAAAATATAGAGAAAATTATGAACTTTTTAATAAAGGAACATATATTAATAAAAATCTTAAAAATTATTAAAAATGTTTTTATAAATTTTTATAAGTTAAACTTTAAAATACGAAACCGTTTAACGGTCCTACCACCCCCCGAAAAGTCGTGTATTGACCCTAATGCACAAAAACAAGTCTAAAAACATACCTTGCATTTTCATGACCCGTTCGTCATATCCGGACTTCACACAATCAAAGGGTTAGTACGAAACGGAAACGATTATAACCAAGATATTCAAACAATTAAATAAATTATACAAAACTCTACACAAGGTGTTACCGGTCCTTTTAATTGACCTCATAGGTTGGCACACCTACCACGAAGTTTACCAACTCCACATTCTCATCCTTTTTCCCTTCATTACCATCAAGGAACGGTTTGAGGCGGTGACCGTTAACCGTTTGCTTTGACCCGTCCTTCAGGTCCTCAATAGTAACATCTCCAAGTTTTCCAACCCGTGTAATCACGTACGGGCCCATCCATTTGCTCTTAAGCTTTCCGGGAAAATATTTAAGCCTTGAATTGTAGAGCCAAAGCTTTTGACCCACTTTGAACTCCATCGGCTTCAACTTCGCGTCATGTGCCCTCTTCATATCATCCTTATACTTTGAAGCACACTCATACGCTTCTTCCCGAAGCTCCTCCAACTCGCAAAGCTTTAACTTTTGCTCCTTACCTGCATCATCGTATTTCATATTAACCTCTTTAATAGCCCACCATGCATGATGTACAAGTTCAACCGGTAAGTGACAGTTTCGTCCATAAACTAAGCGATATGGTGTAGTTCCAATAGGCATTTTATGAGCTGTTCGATAAGCCCACAAAGCATCATTTAATTTTTTCGACCAGTCCTTTCGGTCCGGTCGAACGGTCTTTTGAAAATTTTCCTTTATTTGCCTATTGGAAACTTCCACTTGACCACTCGTTTGTGGGTGATAGGGGGTAGCAATTCGATGGTCAACGCCATACCGTTTCAATTGCTTACCAAAGTTAAAGTTCTTAAAATGAGATCCCCTATCACTAATGATTACTCAAGGGATCCCAAATCGAGTAATAATATTGGTTTGCACAAAATTACAAACTACGGTATGGTCATTCGTCTTGGTGGCAATCGCTTCGACCCACTTGGATACATAATCAACCACCACCAAAATGTATAAGTTGCCATGCGAATTAGGGAATGGGCCCATGAAATCAATCCCCCACACATCAAATATATCTACAATAAGGATTGGTTGCATGGGCATCTCATCCCTTTTAGAAATACCCCCTAACTTTTGACACTCTACGCAGTTTTTAGCGAAATTAAATGCGTCCTTAAAAATAGTAAGCCAATAAAGACCACTATTGAGCACTTTGTGCCCAGTTTTGTGACCACTGAAATGACCTCCACAAGCAAATGAATGCAAGTGCATCAAGACACTAGGAATCTCCTCGTCGGGTATGCATTTTCTAACGACTTGATCCGGACATATCTTGAATAAGTCCAGTTCTTCTAATGTGTAATACTTGATTTGAGAAAGGAAGTGCAACTTCTTCCTTCTATCCCAATGAGCTGGCAAGTCACCTGTAACCAAATAGTTAACAATATTAGCATACCATGGTAATATTGAAACTTTTAAAATTTGCTCATCTGGGAAATTCTCATTAATTTCCACACGAGAAGAATCCTCCTCCACTATCAATCGAGACAAGTGGTCCACAACCACATTCTCACTCCCTTTCTTGTCTCGAATCTCCAAGTCAAATTCTTGTAGCAAGAGAACCCATCGGATTAATCTCGGCTTTGCATCCTTTTTATCCATGAGATACCTAACTGCAGAATGGTCAGAATACACAATGACCTTAGTACCCCATATATAAGTACAAAATTTATCCAACGCATATACCACCGCAAGTAGCTCTTTCTCGGTAGTTGTATAATTTAATTGTGCATACGAGAGAGTCTTACTTGCGTAGTATATGGCAACCGGTTTCTTATCTACCCATTGACCAAACACGGCCCCTACCGCATAATCACTTGCATCACACATAATTTCGAATGGTAACGACCCATTCGGTGATTGCAAGATTGGGGCCTCAACCAACTTTTTCTTCAACACATTAAATGCATTTTGACAATCTTTATTGAAATCAAATGGTTGATCTTTTAACAACAAATTATATAGAGGTTTTGTTATATCACTAAAACCTTTTATAAACCTTCTATAAAACCCCGCATGACCCAAAAATGATCGAACACCCTTAACACTTGTGGGATAAGGCAAAGTGGATATGACTTGCACTTTTGCTCTATCCACTTCGATCCCACGACTCGAGACGACGTGTCCCAACACAATCCCCTCTTGAACCATAAAATGGCTCTTTTCCCAACTCAAAACTAATTTTTTCTCAACACATATTTTTAAAACCTTTTCAAGTTGGTCAAGGCATTCATCAAACGATGATCCAAATAACGAGAAATCATCCATGAAGATTTCCAAAGACTCCCCCACCATATCGGAAAAAATACTCATCATGCACCTTTGGAAGGTGGCGAGGGCATTACAAAGTCCAAAGGGCATTCGCCTAAATGCGAAGGTACCGTATGGACAAGTAAAGGTAGTCTTCGCTTGGTCTTCCGGATGTATAGCAATTTGATTGTAACGTGAATAACCATCCAAGAAACAATAAATTTTTTGTCCGGCCAATTTCTCGACAATTTGATCAATAAACGTTAAGGGAAATGATCTTTAGAAGTAGCAGCGTTTAACTTCCTATAATCAGTACAAATACGCCACTCAGTTACCGGCCGAGTGGCGACCTCTTCACCTGCGTCATTTGCGACGACTTGAATGCCCGCTTTCTTAGGAACTGTTTGCGTTGGGCTCACCCACTGGCTATCAGAAATGGGGTATATAATGCCCGCATCTAGCCATTTCAATACCTCCTTCTTAACCACTTCCTGCATGTTCGGATTTAGTGTCCGTTGTGTGTCGCGAGAAGGATTAATGCCGTCTTCTGTGATGATTTTGTGCATCACCACCGAGGGACTAATTCCCTTCAAATTGGCAATGGTCCACCCAATAGCGACTCTATGAGTGACAAAAACCTTCATCAGCTTCTCTTCTTGTTCCCCGGTCAAGTTGGATGCAATAATAACCGGGAGCGTGCTACCCTCACCCAAATAAGCATACTTGAGATGCTTGGGTAGCGCCTTCAACTCTACAACCGGAGGCTCTTCCAGTGACGGATTTAACTTAGTATCAATGCTTTCCGAAAGGGTTTCCACTTGATGTGTCCAAGTGGGCCTTCCTTCCCTAGCCGCTAATACCTCTAATTCTTTCACCTCCTCATCCATGCTCCGATTTGTTTCCCTTTGCAACCTGTCAAACATAAAACACTCCTCTATTGTGCTTTCCTCTTCGACATTAATGTCGCATAGAGGTATACACTCGTCAACAATGTCCGCCATATAGCATTCATCGCCGACTAGAGGATCCGTTAATCCGGAAAAGACATTTAACCGCAACCGACGGTTACCAAAAGTCATGTCGACCATGCCTGATTTGCAATTTATTTGAGCACTTGATGTTTCCAAAAATGGTCGACCGAGGATAACCGTTGGTTTCTTGGTTTGGTCCAAAGAAACATAATCAAGTACAAGAAAGTCCACCGGATAGTAAAAGTCCTCGACCTTGACTATTACATCCATGACTATCCCACGGGGTAGTTTAGGGGTCAAATCGGCTAACACCACGGTGGTGTTTGACGTTTGAAGTGGGCCAAAATCATATTGGTCATATAAACTACCCGGCAAGATACTCACACTTGCCCCAAGATCCAAAAGTGCCCGAGTCATTTTAAATTCACCTACTTGTATTGAAATTATAGGCGCCCCCGGATCTTGAAGTTTTGGTGGAAGTGCACCCGAAAGAATCGAACTCACATTTTCGGTTAAATCAAGTTTCTTAGGAAACTTGTGAGTCCGCTTTTGAGTGCATAATTCTTTAAAATACTTACCATATGAAGGTCCTTGTTTGATTGCATCTAAGAGTGGTAAATTGATTTTAACTTGTTTAAAATTTCCCACATCTCTTCTTGTTGTGGGCCTCATTTATTTACCACTTTCTTAGATGGTCCCAATAAGGCTTCGGGATAAGGGGCGGTATTAACCTCTACACCCTTGTCCTTAGCTTTTTGGATGGGGACGGTCACAACGGGTGTATTGTTATTAATTTTTACATCATTTTTATTTTGACCCGTTCAACCGTCATTACCTTCATCATCACTAGCATCTTCCACCACCCCTTCAACAAATTTGGATGGTGGTGGCTCAACACCATTATCTATCACTCGACCACTACGTAAGGAAATTTGTGTTCTTCGAGTTTGACCCTTGATGTTTAGGGTTCACATTGGTGTCGCTTGGAAGTCTTCCCCCACTTCCACGAATTTGAGCCATCTCTTGGGCAAGTTGTCCCACTTGCTTCTCCAACGCCTTATGGGATTTATCTCGTACCTCAAACTCTTTCTTCATTTCTTTGATCTCTTGATTTGAATTGGTGATAGCATTCATAATAGCATCAAGTTTAGAGTTTAACGAATCATCACCACCGGCTTGATTATTCGACCCGTTTCCATTACCGCCTTGTTTGTTGTAATTCCTTTGGTACCTACCTTGGTAATTATTGTCCCGACCTTGGTACCCTTGGTTGTAATTACGTTGGTAACCTCCTTGATTACCACCTTGTCGAGTTTGATATGATGATCCACTTTACGCACCTTGATTTCCCGATTGAAAGTTCGGGTTCATTTGATTCGAAGCGTTACCATATCGGAAATTTGGATGATTTCTCAAACCTGGATGGTAAGTGTTGGAATTCATATCATACTGTTTTCGATCCCTATACACTTGATTTACCTCTTCGGTGTAGTCACCCAGTCCTGTTTGACATTGATCGGTCCGATGACCAATCTCCCCATAATCTCCACAAACCGCAAATTGCACCGCATTCACCTCTTTTCTTTTCATTCGAGCTAATTCCCGTTCTAAAGTAGTAATCCGATTCTTAGAGTTAGAATCAAGATCGGGAAGTGAGCGGGAAACGAGATGTTTTTTAGCTCTATCGGCCGACTCCTTTGACTTTGACCGCTTGCTCATCCTCTCAAGAAATTCCCAATCGTCATCTTCATGATTACTCAATAACGTTCCATTGCACGTTGACTCAAGGTGGTTCCATGTCTCATAATCTAACCCCCTTACAAAGCACTTAACCAACTCCCACTTTTCTATTTGATGATTGTTGGTGCACTGAATGTCTGTTGACTACGTTTTAATCAAGTCTTAGGTTTAAATAGGTTGATTTAGGGTTTGATATGTTAATGTAAGGTAGTTCGCTTGAAATGACATCATGTCATATTCAAGCGAATCCAACAAAGTCTAGATCGCTTGAAACAGGATCTTGCAAGTTCGCTTCAAACCGAATCATGCATGTTCGCTTGAAGTTACATGTACACATTCAAGCGATCAAGCCACATCTATAAATAGCTGATGAGTGGTTCATTTGAAACGGACATGGTCATTACTTGTGAGACGAGGTGCTGTCAAAATCTTGTTAGAAACAATTGTAAAGTCTCAGAAATCATTAATAGAGAAGAGATTAAAAGGATATAAGCTGTTGTGACTGCGTTTACTTTGATTTCGCCTTTGTAAACTGAGATGAAATAGGGTAATTTTTCAGAAAATACAAAAACAATAAAAAAATGACAAAAATACAAAAACATGAGATATTTTCAAAATCCAAAAACAATAGAAAATGAAAAAGAGCTTGTGTAAAAAGGGAAAATGATAGTACATCGGCTTAACAGTCACGGTATGTAACACCCCAACCCGGAAGGGCTGACGTGTCACAATAACAGTGATATCATAAACAAAAGTCATAATTCCATTTATTTATTTGACAAGGATACAACAACTGAACTTAAATTTAATATACAAACGGACAAATCGACTTGATTTCTAACATCTTCGGATTTATTCCTAGGCTTTATTCTTCTCTCTTTTCCCCGCCCAAAGTAACATGCATACCTGTATATACAAAAATTTACGGAATGAGCCGAATGCTCAGTACAGAATAATAGGCTCAAATAACAATTAACGCTTTATGTGAAAATGATATGATGCAAGAACAAAATTTCATAATCATATCTTACGGATGTACCCATGAGCAAACTTAAAACGTGACAATACACCGGTAGCTACTCCTGCATAATTATCACATGAGATGGCGAATTGGCATACCCGTTATCCACCTCCTTATACTTAAATCCTAGGATCGATCCATACGCCTCCTAATAGCTTATATGTACCACACTTGTACTTAAGAGACGCCGTGAACTAATCTCTCCGTCACGGTTGGAGCACATGATGTCGATGCCGCAACAACATGCTCGTGGGACACTCCACGAGAAGCGATACTCAGGGTATCAGAGTACAATTGTCTTATTCACATAACTTATAAAACTTATTTTCATAACAAAACGGAACATATATTGGAACATGCGATAATGAGTACATAATACTATCGCACGACATGAAAGCTAAATCAAATGATTTGAATAGAAATCGAACGGACTGTCAAATGAATCGATAATCAAAGACGTAAGGAGTTTTTAAAAGATATAGTAATTTAGTGGTTTATAACAATTTGACTTATGAAGCAATACAGAGTGGGGTAAGGATCCGTACCTTAATAACTCCAAAGTGAAGCTACCTTGTGCTAATATTTTAGATTTATACGGGCAGAGTTTTAGACTACTGATTAGTCTTTTAACCTAATTTAAATAACATGCACACAAACTAGGTTAGTAACTTAATACAGCATTTACGATAACTCACGAGATTAAAATCCTCACAACGAATGACAAAGTGCGATACTTAAACATCCATCGGATTCACAATTAATGACAAAGTGAAATCACTTAAACATCCATCGGATTCACAACGAATGACAAAGTGTAAACACTTAAACATCCATCGGAATCACAATTAATGACAAAGTGAAATTACTTAAACATCTATCGGAATCACGACTAATGACAAAGCATAAACCCAATTTGAGCAGCACTTAAACATCCATTGGATTGATTTCAATCAATCGGACATTGAATCGTAATAGCGATCGAGTTAATACCCTGTTCTGCAGCTCCCCGTTATACTAATTAGTGTTTTTGTGTGTGTTGATTGTGATAATCAGACGATAATTCGAAGTCTGAGACTAATTTCTTCGTCGACTGAACACCAGAAAGAGAATGCCAAGGTCCTCTATTTATAGCTGAATTTTGTCCTGCCCTGCGCATCGTAGCACTATAACCCCTATGATGCGTATGCGATTCTATCAAGCCTGCGCATCGTAGGCTTTAAACCCCTACGATGCGTATGGGATATGTTTTCACTATAGGTTTGCCACGCGTGGGACTAGGCTAGCTGAGTCGACGAAATCATTAAATTCAACTTCCTCCGCAAGTTTATTAGGATAATTGTCAAGTGGGGAATACCCCCCCTGAGTTTTAGGGTCCCTGATCCTAATTCTGAAAATTCTGAAAATTTTAGGGTTGGTGCAGAATCACTTGGGTGTCTTAATTAGGGTTTCCTAGTGAGTAATTTATAAATACTAATAATAGTTTTGGTTGATATACAGAAAGATGGATTATAAGATAATTGTTAATTTATTATTATTCTTTAATTTTTAGAATAATGATTTTAAATTTATGGTTATTACAACTATTACCCCCTTAAAAGAAATTTCGTCCTCGAAATTTTTCAAATAAGAATATAACCTATCGCATAAGTAACAGAAATGGAATTTTCTTTATCAGAGTTACTAACTTATATAACAAGAATCTCCTAACCACACATGTGTATCTGAAATTCATAACTAAGGTCATGACTATATTTGTCAATTTCCTTATATATGTGCCCTAATGGTCCTTCTATAACGTATCTTAATAACCTATTTAATCATGCAGAAAATCAACATATACTTGCAGATAACAAGAGTGACTTATTGATACTGATATTTCCTACATAAACATGTTTAATCATAACTAAGATATATTTACATAAAGCAAAGCATGAATGACCATAAACAGAAACAATTGAACATAGATCAAAGAGCAAGGTTCACCGTTATCTTGATTAAAATTCTATTGCGAGAATAGATTAGGGTATAGAGAGCGAATTGATTCTTCAGATTCCCATGTTGCTTCGCGTTCAGAGTGATTTTTCCAGAGGATTTTTACAAACGGAATTACTTTCCTACGCAAAACCCTTTCTTGTTGATCTAAAATGGCTTCTGGCTCCTCTTCGTAGGACAAATCCTCGTGAATTGTAAGTAACGGATAACTAATGACATGAAGTGGATGATAATTATATCCTCTTAACGAGGAGACATGAAACGGACCGATGAAGTGAGAGAGTTGAGGCGGTAACACCAGTCGATATGACACTTCTCCAACTCTTTCAAGGATTTCAAACGGACCGATGAAACGGGGACTAAGCTTCCCTTTAATTCCAAATCTACGAACGCCACGCCAAGGTGATACCTTTAAGAATACGTGGTCACCAATTTTAAATTCGAGTGGTCGTCTATCTTGATCTGCATAGCTCTTTTGTCTGCTCTGAGCTTCTTTCACTTTTTCTCTTGCCATAGCGACTTTTTCATTTGTAATCTGAACTAGTTCTGGCCCTTCAATAATCTTTTCTCCAACTTCATCCCAGCATATCGGTGCTCGACATTTTCGACCGTACAAAAGTTCAAAAGGTGCCATGCCAATACTTGCTTGCCAACTATTGTTGTAAGCGAACTCAACAAGGCATAGATATTCATCCCAGTTTCCAGACCATTCAAGTGCACATGCTCGGAGCATGTCTTCCAAGGTCTGAATCGTGCGTTCCGACTGCCCATCTGTTTGTGGATGGAAAGTCGTACTAAACTTCAGTCGTGTACCCCAAGCTGACTGAAAACCTTTCCAAAATCGTGAGGTGAAACGTGGGTCTCTATCGGAAACAATGGAAGATGGTGTGCCATGGAGTCGAATAATTTCTTGAAGAAATATTTCGGATAACTTATTAACCGAAAATCCTTGCTGAATCGGTAGAAAATGTGCTGACTTTGAAAATCTATCGACAACAACCCATATAACATCATTCTTCTTGAAAGTCTTAGGAAAACTGGTAACAAAATCCATTGTGATCTCATCCCACTTCCATATGGGAATATCTAATGGCTGCAACAGACCGCTTGCTCGTTTGTGTTCAATTTTCACTTGTTGGCAAGTGAGGCATTTACTTACGTATCGAGCAACGTCTTCCTTCATGCCATTCCACCAGAAGTTCTGTCTTAAGTCTCTATACATCTTAGTAGATCCTGGGTGAATTGAAAATGGTGAGCTGTGAGCTTCGGCTAACAATGACTCACGAAGGGTGGAGTCATCGGGTACACAAAGTCTTTTGCCGCACCAAATCACCCCATGATGGTCTATACGAAATTCAGATTGCTTACCCACCTCAAGATTTTGCACAATTGCCCAAAGTTCTCCATCTTGCTTTTGTGCATCTTTAATCCGTGATATGAGGTCGGGTTCAATCTGCATTCTAGCTAGATATCCATCAGATTTACTAACCTGAAGCCAAATGTTCATTCTTTCGAGATCCCTCCTAATATGAGGCTGAATTTGTAAGCAAGATATAGTCCCAGAATTCTTTCGGCTCAACGCGTCAGCTACAACATTGGCTTTGCCTGGATGGTATTGAATATTTACGTCGTAATCTTTTAAAAGTTCTAACCAACTTCTTTGCCTCATATTTAGCTCCTTCTGCGTAAATATGTACTTGAGGCTCTTGTGGTCGGTAAAGATGTCACAACTCTCACCATACAGATAATGTCGCCAAATCTTAAGTGCAAAGACGACTGCGGCTAGTTCTAAATCATGTGTAGGGTAGTTAACTTCATAAGGCTTCAACTGACGGGAGGCATAAGCGATAACCTTCCCATGTTGCATTAGCACACAACCTAATCCTTTCTTTGAGGCATCACTATAGACTTGGTAACCTCCTGATCCAGAAGGGAGAGCGAGTATCGGAGAGGATACGAGTCGTTTCTTCAATTCTTCAAAGCTTTTCTCTTGTTCCTCATTCCATGAGTACTTCACCCCTTTTCTTAGGAGTTTTGTGAGTGGTACCGAGAATCTTTCAACAAATCTTCGGTAATAGCCAGCAAGACCCAAGAAACTTCGTATTTCGGTTACAGAAGTAGGTCTTGGCCATTTTGTAATAGCTTCAACCTTTGTTGGGTCTACCATAATTCCTTCTGCTGATATGACATGACCTAGAAATGCCACTTGGCTAAGCCAAAAGTCACATTTGTAAAACTTTGCGTACAACTTCTCATGCCGCAAGGTTCTAAGTACTGCATGTAGATGTGCTTGATGCTCTTCGTGATTCTTAGAATACACTAGAATGTCATCGATAAAGACAATAAAGAATTTGTCTAGGAATTTGTGAAATACGCGATTCATCAAATCCATGAAGACTGCGGGGTGCATTAGTTAGCCCAAAGGGCATAACCAAAAATTCGTAATGACCATATCGAGTACGAAAGGCGGTCTTGGGAACATCATCATTTTTGATCTTTAGCTGATGGTACCCGGACCTTAGGTCAATTTTTGAGAAAAACTGAGCCCCCTAAAGTTGATCAAAGAGATCATCAATGCGAGGCAGAGGATACTGATTACGAATAGTAATCTTGTTCAGCTCCTGGTAGTCAATACATAAACGCATACTACCGTCTTTCTTCTTCACAAATAAGACCGGAGCACCCCAAGGTGAAACACTAGGTCTTATGAATCCTAGATCTAACAATTCTTGCAATTGTTCCTTCAACTCCTTCAGTTCCATTGGAGCCATACGGTATGGAGCTTTAGAAATAGGTTCGGCACCAGGGATCAAATCGATGGTGAATTCTACCTGACGGTCAGGTGGTAATCCTGGTAGTTCATCCGGAAATACATCAGGATATTCACGGACAACGAAATGGCTATCGATACTCTTAACACTAGCAGAAGTATCCTTAATCGATGCTAGGAATCCAGCACAGCCGTTTGATATGAATTTTCGAGCTTTGAGTGCAGAAATAATCTTAAGAGATTTATGAGCTTGAGTTCCCTGATATATAATATCAGGATGATGAAGATCACCGAAAATAACACGGCGAGAATGACAATCTATAGTTACACGATGTTGAGACAACCAATCTAGCCCTAGAATAACATCAAAGTCACACATATGTATTGGAAATAGGTCGGCCTTACACACAATAGATTCAATACGGATCGGACAATCCTTATATACGTAAGTGATTACGGATGAATTTTCCATGGGAGTAGAAATGGTTAAGGTATGATTTAAGAGAGTTGGTCTTATCGGAAGGTACTTAGTAAACGAGTGGGATACTAAAGAATGAGTCGCTCCTGTATCGAATAACACATAGATACTATGTTTACCAAGCTGAAGGGTTCCCGACACAGTACCTGGGACATTAGCAGCATCAGTAGCAGAAAGTGCGAAAACTCTTCCTCCAATATTGGGTGGTGCAACGTTTGGTCGGTTATTCTTCTTAGTGTCTTTCTTTGTACACTCCTTAATCATGTGTCCAGTTTGGCCACATCTAAAGCATGCTCCTGTACTTCGGTGACATACGCCCTGATGTCGCTTGCCAAAAGTATTACATAAAGGATATGTAATTTGATTTGGGTTTACATGCTGATTCAGTGGTTGAGCTCTAATAGGTTCTGAATACAACTGAATCTGGTTTTGAGCAGGTCTCGGGTTTTGCAGTCTAGGTTGCCATGGACGTGCCTGATTTCCAGAGTTTTGATTTCCTTGCACTTTGCGATCTTGATGCTGTGGCGTAGTGGATGATTGGCCGTTTTCCTGCTTAAATTGTCCTTCCCTATTTCTTTTCTTATTATCCCCAGTTCGAGATAAGAATTCTTTCCTTTCGAATTCAAAAGTTTTGATTGCATCAGCAACTTCGGTGATATCCTTAAATTTCATATACATGATCGACTTCCTAATTCGATCATTGACTGCCCACTTGCATTTTTCTGCCTGGACTTCTGCTGATCCTGCAACTTCTCCTACAATACTAGCCAACCTTGAAAATCGAGTAATGAACTCAGAGGCTGGTTCATCACTCCCCTGTCGAATCACTGCATACTCCCTGATATAAGCTTCTTTATCAGCGTTAGAAAAATACTTGTCGTAAAAGATGGTACGAAAGTTGACCCATGAAAGATTTGTGTCAAAATCGTCCCCTCCTTTGACTTGCTTATATCCTTCCCACCAAGTTTGTGTGTCATCTTCAAATTTGTAGGTAGCCAGTCTAACTTTGTATTGCTCCGGAACTCCAAGAACTCCGAAGATCTTTTCAATATGAGCTATCCAATTCCTTGCTTCGACTGGATTATTAGCGTGACTAAAAGATTTCGGCTTTTGTTTTTGGAATTTAGCGATCCATATGTCTATACTATAGGTAGTATGGTTCGTGGTATTCTCATGAATTTCTTCACCAGAGATTGGATTCGTATTATTACGTTCTGGATGACGAGTTTGTTGAATAACGGCCTCAGCTGTTTGAGCAACCAGGTTTGGAAGCAACCCGGCAACAGCCTGGTTGATAGCATTAATTACGTTTGGATCGACTGGAGTCTCATTCGAAGAAATGTTGTTACGTACATGGTTAGCACGAGTACTCCTACGTAGCGGACGACGAGGAGGCATCTATACGAATAGACATAGAAATTAAACCAAATAAGAGATCAAGTTGAATCCTATCATAGATATCTACCCATTCCTCACAGGTTTTAATTACTATCTTCAAGTTTTCTACAGGAAAGAGCCTTTGCTCTGATACCATAGCTGTAACACCCCAACCCGGAAGGGCTGACGTGTCACAATAACAGTGATATCATAAACAAAAGTCATAATTCCATTTATTTATTTGACAAGGATACAACAACTGAACTTAAATTTAATATACAAACGGACAAATCGACTTGATTTCTAACATCTTCGGATTTATTCCTAGGCTTTATTCTTCTCTCTTTTCCCCGCCCAAAGTAACATGCATACCTGTATATACAAAAATTTACGGAATGAGCCGAATGCCCAGTACAGAATAATAGGCTCAAATAACAATTAACGCTTTATGTGAAAATGATATGATGCAAGAACAAAATTTCATAATCATATCTTACGGATGTACCCATGAGCAAACTTAAAACGTGACAATACACAGGTAGCTACTCCTGCATAATTATCACATGAGATGGCGAATTGGCATACCCGTTATCCACCTCCTTATACTTAAATCCTAGGATCGATCCATACGCCTCCTAATAGCTTATATGTACCACACTTGTACTTAAGAGACGCCGTGAACTAATCTCTCCGTCACGGTTGGAGCACATGATGTCGATGCCGCAACAACATGCTCGTGGGACACTCCACGAGAAGCGATACTCAGGGTATCAGAGTACAATTGTCTTATTCACATAACTTATAAAACTTATTTTCATAACAAAACGGAACATATATTGGAACATGCGATAATGAGTACATAATACTATCGCACGACATGAAAGCTAAATCAAATGATTTGAATAGAAATCGAACGGACTGTCAAATGAATCGATAATCAAAGACGTAAGGAGTTTTTAAAAGATATAGTAATTTAGTGGTTTATAACAATTTGACTTATGAAGCAATACAGAGTGGGGTAAGGATCCGTACCTTAATAACTCCAAAGTGAAGCTACCTTGTGCTAATATTTTAGATTTATACGGGCAGAGTTTTAGACTACTGATTAGTCTTTTAACCTAATTTAAATAACATGCACACAAACTAGGTTAGTAACTTAATACAGCATTTACGATAACTCACGAGATTAAAATCCTCACAACGAATGACAAAGTGCGATACTTAAACATCCATCGGATTCACAATTAATGACAAAGTGAAATCACTTAAACATCCATCGGATTCACAACGAATGACAAAGTGTAAACACTTAAACATCCATCGGAATCACAATTAATGACAAAGTGAAATTACTTAAACATCTATCGGAATCACGACTAATGACAAAGCATAAACCCAATTTGAGCAGCACTTAAACATCCATTGGATTGATTTCAATCAATCAGACATTGAATCGTAATAGCGATCGAGTTAATACCCTGTTCTGCAGCTCCCCGTTATACTAATTAGTGTTTTTGTGTGTGTTGATTGTGATAATCAGACGATAATTCGAAGTCTGAGACTAATTTCTTCGTCGACTGAACACCAGAAAGCGAATGCCAAGGTCCTCTATTTATAGCTGAATTTTGTCCTGCCCTGCGCATCGTAGCACTATAACCCCTACGATGCGTATGCGATTCTATCAAGCCTGCGCATCGTAGGCTTTAAACCCATACGATGCGTATGGGATATGTTTTCACTATAGGTTTGCCACGCGTGGGACTAGGCTAGCTGAGTCGACGAAATCATTAAATTCAACTTCCTCCGCAAGTTTATTAGGATAATTGTCAAGTGGGGAATACCCCCCCTGAGTTTTAGGGTCCCTGATCCTAATTCTGAAAATTCTGAAAATTTTAGGGTTGGTGCAGAATCACTTGGGTGTCTTAATTAGGGTTTCCTAGTGAGTAATTTATAAATACTAATAATAGTTTTGGTTGATATACAGAAAGATGGATTATAAGATAATTGTTAATTTATTATTATTCTTTTATTTTTAGAATAATGATTTTAAATTTATGGTTATTACACGGTATGCTAAAGAAATGGTATGTTTAAAAGCATTAAACAGTCTCGCTGATGATATGCCGATAGGTTTTTGCACATTTAGTAGATTTGTTCGGGATATAAACTTAAATCTTGCTTACTTGTTTCGTGGGGAACACTACTTGGATATATAGGTAACCCCTGAAATCTCGTTTGAAAGATTCCTTATTCTGATATATTAGGTTTTTATACTCAGTGATATCTGGGGTATTATTCCGGGACTTCTGCTGAATGGAAGTTCTGACCTAGTCCTCGAATAATACTTTCTGCAATGCTTGAAACATAGCATCACCCTCAGCATATATGATAAGACAATAAAATTTCTTAGCAATGCTGTTGTAAAAAAAAAGATCCTCTAAAGGGGACACACCCAAAAGTTGATTCATGATCTCTCTGCTGAACGGTAGTTCTGACCTGGGCTCTCATGATTCTTCATAAATTATTAACCCCTTACAGATATCATTTGTGTTATAATTGCCTGTAAGACTGAATATCAGGATCTGGACACGGGAGTATATTCAAGAGGTGGGACACACGTATAAGTTTAAGTCTCTAAAACACTAAATCCGTATCCTGGACAGATTGAAAATTGTGTGAGAATTTAAGTGGATCAGTATATCGACAATCTAAACAAATTGTTTAATTCTGAGTATGAAATTGAAGCTTAACGGTACTTGTAATTTGTCGAATAGCTGATATGATTCCCTAACACGCTCATCAAAAATATGTTTGTAAATAGTTTACTTTCATTGCATTTTAGTTCTGTATTTCATTCCTAGTTTAGAAGCTTTATTAAAAATCCAAAAAGATTTTTCATTTCTGCTTTATTTTTGACAAACCAAAGTGGAGAGTTGATCTTCGGATTCGAAAGTTTGAAAGCAGATGCAGGAGATTTCTGGACTGGAGGATGAGTCGTGAGCTGATCTTGATAAGTTTGAGAAGTTAAAAAGTTAAAGCAAGTTCATTAATTTGAAACTTGTAAATTTTCAGAAACAAATTGAACAGAAAGTCAGTGTGAATTGTCTCTGATCAACCAAGGTCATTAAGTTGGACTTGGTAGATTAATTGAGTAATCAGGGTCATTAACTTGAACTTGAGTACTTAAGTGGATTTCTAACACTGAAAGTTAAATGGTAAGTTTGGATTAAAACTATTATTGTTATATATCTTATATTTGGGTAGAGATTGTGCAGGTAACAGGAATCCCCATGGCAATTAAAAGGTCAAAGTTTGAACCAGAATTTCAAGTCCTAGCAGTCTCTGTGAAAGGGGGAGTCAGAATTCTGGATCAACAGTCAAAGGGGAGACTGAAGATGGAGCCAGATTAATATCCTGAACCTGTGAAGAAGGAGGTTTACAATGATAGAATTTGGAGAGAGATAAAGACTGAAGACTTGACGCCGAAGACTTCGTCAACATCCAAGGGGGAGTCTGTTGGTGCACTAAATGTTTGTTGACTACGTTTTAATCAAGTCTTATTGATATGTTAATGTAAGGTAGTTCGCTTGAAATGACATCATGTCATATTCAAGCGAATCCAACAAAGTCTAGATCGCTTGAAACATGATCTTGCAAGTTCGCTTCAAACCGAATCATGCATGTTCGCTTGAAGTTACATGTACACATTCAAGCGATCAAGCCACATCTATAAATAGCTGATGAGTGGTTCATTTGAAACGGACATGGTCATTACTTGTGAGACGAGGTGCTGTCAAAATCTTGTTAGAAACAATTGTAAAGTCTTAGAAATCATTAATAGAGAAGAGATTAAAAGGATATAAGTTGTTGTGACTCCGTTTACTTTGATTCCACCGCTGTAAACTGAGATGAACTACTTTTACTGACATTTAGGGTCACGCAAACGGTCCAACAATGATGTGGGCACTTCCGGATCAATTCTTTGTATCTTGTGAAAGCTTCGTGCAATGGCTCACTCGAAAGTTGACGGAAAGACCTAATCTCATCTCTAGCATCATCGGTCTTCGCCATCGAGTAATACTCATCAAGAAAAACTTGTTGCATTTCGGCCCATGTACGAATGCTACCCGCTGGAAGTGTAAGGAACCATTATTTCTCCTTATCCTTTAGCGAAAACTGAACAACCGAAGCTTGACCTCTTCCAATGCAAAATCATGCCCTCCAATAGTACTACATATGGCCGAAAACTCCGCCAAATGAGTGTATGGTTCATCGTTGGACCACCCATTGAAGTGGGGGAGGATGTTGATGTAATGAGGCTTGCAATCAAACATTCTTCTCTCACACACAATTGGTGAGTCATTATCGGTGACCACCGGCCTAAAACAGTCATTTACTCCCCTTGGAGGTTGTTGATGACGACGTGGACCATCAACTTCTTGCTCCCTTGGTCTTCCGTTATCTCTTCTATTACCTCCTCTATTCCCACCTTGGTTACCTCCTTGATTACCACCTCCCACAAAAAGAGGAATCCGGTTATGGTTCACATTGTTGTTGTAAAACCCATCATTCCGGTTCCTTTGATTGTTGTTTCGTGGTTGGCGGTTGTTTCCGTAGCCATCATTTGTCACATTCCCATACCCATAATTGTCGTTCCCCACAAAATTGGCATTTTGATAGCCAAATTCATCATCGTCAAAACCTCTAGCATTGTAGACATTTCCCCGATTCACATAACCCCAACCGTCATCATCTACCCGTTAATCATAATTACCCCCGTCGTCCGAGTTTTTCGAGTGAATACTCACGTATTCCGGCGATTGGTAACCGGGGACACTAAACGGCTCATCATCGGGAATAGCATTTCTCAAATCATCTATGTTAAAGAACGGGTCTTCGTTCGCGGGATTGCCACGATCTCGGTTTCCTCTAAGATCGAAATAACATTCCGGTCATCAAGTTGAGTAGGTAGGGAGTTATGTCGGTGAAGGTTTTGTTGTTGGGGTGTTCTTTGGTTGTTATTGGGAATTTGGTTTCGGAAAGGTGGTGTGGGTGGTCTAGAGTTGTTACCACCAACCGGTTGATCTTGAGGTATAGGTTGGACGTTTTGGGCGGGATGGAAGGTTCCTCGAGATTGGAATTGATTTTGATTGAGGTTTGGGTGATTGGATTTTTGGTTGGCCATTGAATTGGTTTCAATGGATGGTGTGAATTGTGGTATTTGGGTGACTTGGTTAGAAACAACGGTTGCTTCTAACCGACTTGCTAGATTCCTTCTTGCCACTCGCTCGATTTCCGGTTCGTAGACTAACGGTGAAGTCCTCCCGGAGTTCCTTGTATGCATGCACTACCAGTGGCCTGGACAAATAACACACCCCGCGTAACAAGGAAAAATACAAAGCACAAAAATAAACTAGGCAAACTAAACAGTTAATCACGAAATTCAAACAATAATCCAAACACAAAGCGCACTAACTCCCCAGCAACGGCGCCAAAATTTGATCGGAGTGTCGCGCTCCGGTCAAAGATAATATTTATAAGCCCTAATTACCCTTAACAAATAGCTAGCGGTAGTAAGGGGTCGAACCACGAAGAGTATGTGGTTTGCGAATGGACTTGATTGAATTTAAACAAATATCACAACTTATGAAGCTTGCTAGAATATTTTTTTGTGGTTTTGTTTGGTTGAAAAGATGTGAATTAAACTAACGGAATCGATTAAATTAATTAACTACAAGAAATTAACGATTGTAAGAAAACTTGATTAATAAAACAATATGGAATAACAAGGTTCACACCCGGTTTCAACAAATGCAAGACTTAGGATTACTATGTATTTTAATTTGATTTACTCGAAATAATTCATTAACGGGTCAACAATCACAAAGCTTAGGTGCCAATCACTATCACGTCATAGACAACGGACCACGATGCACTTCGTTACCTTGGACTAGCAAATCCTATCAAAAGACAAGGCATAAATACGTGTATTCATTTCACAAAGTCAAATTTAATCATTCACTCGACAATTCGTAAATTCAATACAAACATAGGACAATTGTCTAAAGATTCAAATGTAATTCAAGTTGTCACAAATCAAACATCAAAACATAATAAACCCTAAATCTTACAAAAGTCTACACCGGGGTGAAACCTCCACGAAATTAGCCACGCATGATCGAAAGGATTTGATCACCAGATGCTTGGAACTCGATTTGGATCATCTTGAAGCTTGGAGAATGGTGGAATGATGGCTTAGGGTTTGTGGTAAAATGGTAGAAATGAATGAATGAATGGATTGAAGGACTAGGGTTTTGAATGGAGATGATGGTGAATTCGATGATCAATCGGTTGATTCGGATGATGATGATGATTGGTGGTGATACTTGGCTCCAAGAACTCAATTCAAATTCCCAAGAATGTCTAACTCCCGTATGTTGACCAAAAATTATGTTATAACTCGTCCCAACAACCAAATCAACAACTTTCGCGTCTGAGAAAACTACGGCGCCCGTCGGCGACGGCCTGGGGACCCGTCGGCGACGGCCTCCCTTTTGCTGGATTCCGTCCGACGCTTTAAGTTCCTGGTTAAGAGCATGTTTGGCCGACGGGAGTTTTTAAGGGGCGTCGCCGACGACCTCTCCAGCTCCTATTTTCCGTTTTTCCCATTTCGGACTCCCGATTGATCCGTTTGATGTCCCGGTGGTCCGTTTTTCGCCCCGATGACCTGTAAAGCTCCCGAAAAGCTCCTTAAACTTCGTTAAACCTGCAAAACACAAATTTAATTAAAAGTAGGCTATTCAAGATTAAAAGTCAAGTAAAAACCCAAACTTAAACATAAACGAGCACCGTTATTCGACCACGGATCACTTAACATGATACAAACTTTTCCTTTCAAAATTCAAATTATTTTAAAGATGGTTACACACACATCATACTAAATCTTTTTATACACTCATATGTTTTTTCACATGCATGATTTCAAAAACGTCACCAACAAGATTTACATTTCCGAAATCCCTAAGTGGAGGCATATCATCAAGATAGGAGTGATTCCCTTAGCTCCGCTCCTTCCCTTCTTAAAACGACCTCACCAACGAACTAGGGGTGATTCCCTTACCTTGGTGATCATTACCAAACTTTCCTTTTCAAAAGAGACTTTATCATGCCAACCACACAATCAAGTTTTATACCTAAATCTTTTATCATTTTGTCGAAATTCCTACTTATGCAAAATTTCAAAACTCATCGTTTTATCAAACATATTTCTTACCTTACAATCTATTTTACATAAATCACAAGCACAAGATTCCTAATCGTACCTTAAATGTTTTATCACCCGATTTTCAAGATTTTATGAAATGCTACCTAGCAACTTAATCGGTCTAATAAAGAATCTCTTGCCCACGAACTTCATACTCGATCTAATCACTAAAACCCGCTCACATTATATAATTATACTAAAGACATTTGTTCTCAATCGGAAACCAAACCAACTTTTTCTCACATGCTCATAAAATCTTATAGATGTTATAAGGTCTGCTAGAACTCTCTTCAAAATAAATAAGATCATTTTGCTAAAACTTTTTTTCAAAATCACTAAGTTCATTTTGCTTAAAATTCTTTTCAAAATCAGTAAATCATTTTGCTAAAACTCTTTTCAAAATCAATAAGATCATCTTGCTAAAACTCTTTTCAAAATCAATAAATCGTTTTGCTAAAACTCTTTTCAAAATCACTAAGTTCATTTTGCTAAAATTCTTTTCAAATACCAAAGTTTTCACAAAAGTTTCTAAAATACAATTCTTCGTATTGTAATACGAGATACTTTAAATAAAGCAAACTTTCTGTTTTCAAAAACCTTTTCGGGCACCGCTCAGTATACCATTCCAATTCCAAAACACGTGGACAAGGAGACTTCATATGTGACAACTGTCAAATTTCAGGTATCCGTACAATTATTAAACCATGATTAGTACTTAATGACTATGCTGAATTACAATTAACTGCTTACTGACTATTGGCATATACATACATGTGCATCACATATTGCTTGATGCCATATCATTATTGCATGATAACTTATTGACTCAAATGATGCACTAGACGCAGTTAGCACAGTTATATGATAAATCAGGAAAATGCTGACAGAACTCAGCACATAGACAGACAGTGCATTAAGACACAAAATGAGCCAGACACTAAGTACCACACTAGTATAGTGTGTAGGAAAGTAAGGATCACAAAACTGCCTTTCTAGTGATAGTTTAAGTGCCGGAAAGTGCCTAAAACTCACCCAAAGTGCTGAATTCAGCAAAATTCAACATTTAAACAATCTGATATAATGCAGAAATATAGTTAAATGATCCTGAATGCTTTCCTAAGTGTCGGAATCAAAAGTGTCACAAAAGGTAACATAAAGCACCCTAAACTGCATAGTTTAGCACTTTAACGAACCAGTAACCAACCGAACAACCGGACACTACCCGAAACACCAAATTTACACTAGAAGAACTGTTTTAACATTACCAAGCTAGTTATGGTCCCTGAACATCATAACACACTATACAAATATCTAATAACTAAAACACTTAACTTATACTTGGATTTCAACTAATCATCAACCAATTTAGTTCAAACCTAATCTACTACCCCCCACCTATGGACGACTAGACAAGGGTGGCCCACCCTTGATTTCTTTTAATTGTTTAATTGATCTTGTTGCTAGTCCATGAGACATAATACACATTAGAGAATGTTGTGTGGATGGATATTATAAGTAACCCCAAGATCATACTCTTCATTCTCAAACATCACAAACACTTCACACCTTCTCCTTCCCCTCTCCTCTACTCTCGGCCGAAGACACCACACCACACAACCATCATCATCTTTCATTCTTCATACATTCTACATACATACAAAGGTGTTAGAGATCATACAAAGAAGCTAGGAGCTTACGGAAGTGCAAGGACCTTCTCTATTTGCTTTTACCCCCTTGATTTCTTCACTTGATCATCCCTAGCCTTGTGCTAGTGGAAAGAACCTTATACACTCCATTTTACTTCCATTTTTAGTGGTTAAAGAAGAATCATAATCATAATCTTGAAGAACACTAAAGATCATAAGAATGAAACTTGAACATAAGCATGATTAATGAAGAAACTAAGTTGTTTATGAGTTGTTATGCTTGATGATTGTTGATTGTTTGACAAAATAATGTTGATCATCATATGATCTTGCTAGATCATTATTAAAAACATAATCTAGCAAGATGAGAGGATGAACATGTTAGAGATTCATGGATCATCCATACATAAAGCATGAACTTGAAGGAATAAAATGTTTTCTTGAAAAATAATGATCAAAGTGAGTAGTAATACTTGTAGATCTAAAGATTTATGGATGATTTCTAAAGAAACCAAGTTAAAAATATAAGTTTTACTAAATCTTGGTTCTTACATAAACAAACCTTATTTTTGGTGGTTAAACAAGTGTAGAAACACTTGTGAAACAAGAAGAATTCATAAAAATAATATTTTTAGACAACATGATCATAAGTTGTAAAGATCAATCTTCTTTAAAAGTGAAGTTTTTAAAGAATCACTCACACTTTAAAGGATAACAAGGCTTACTAATAACACTAGTAAGTTACTACAAATTTTTGTGAAATTTCAAGTTCATGAAGTAGTAGATCATACTTGTTTTTGGCAAAATTGGTAAGTAAAGGTTGTTTAATATTGTTTGTGGATTGATTGTGATGATTTTTACAAAAGAAAATGATATGCTTGAAAGCATGGAAACCTCCATTTTTAGGGAAAACTATGGCAAAATTTTCTAAAAATTCAAACACTTAGAAAAATATTTCTAAACAAGTGTTTACAAATGTATGTTAAACCATACATTGTTACAAAAACTTTGCCATAATTTTTTGTTACAAAAATATAAATATTGGAGGTTGGTTTTTATAAATAAAAGTGACTAAATATGTATTTAGAAAATATATATTTAGAAGACACCATGTGTGTGATTATTTATATATTTTGTGTATTAGTTATATTATTTTAGGACATGAAATAATATAACACATCAAAATACCACGAATTACAATCCAAAATATTACCAAAATTCCAAGGAATAAATGTACAAGTTGTACACAAAATATTGGTGAAATCCGAACTATGGAATAAGACTTACAAAATATTCCGAAAATTGATTCACAAAGTATATTTTGGTAAATAATATTTTGGACACCAAAGGAAACAAAAATAAGATTTTAAGATCATTACAAGAATATATCCTATTGTTGACAAGGGAAAAATATAATTTTTTTTGGCATATATGAATGATGTGTGTAAAATGCAACATATAAATTACATCAAATGAGGCATAAAACTAACCATTTTTTTAGTACTAGTGTTGGAAAAAGTGTGCTTTTGTCTTCCTTTTGTATTTTCAAGGTTAAATGAGCTTAAATGAACAAAAGAAGCAAAAATGCAGCCAAATCTAACAATAATACAAGAAAAGGAATAAACGTGGATTGCCCGACCCCTCGACAGCATCTTCCCAAGCAAAAACAAGACATCGGAAGGCTGAACATGCCCCATGCTCAATGAACATTAATCCTCGTATTAGGACCGAGGGGCATGAGTGATAGATCTATTTGGGTGTAGCGAGCCCACACCCATGTGGACCGGGGTTTGGCCCATGAGGTGACTATGTCCTACAGCCAGAGGCCCGGTACAAAATTTGCTAGGTTTGAGCCTTCCTATGCCGTTGCACGCATGTTAATGGCCTTCCAAACTATTAATCGATCTGTTTCCTTGTTTTGCTTTCATACCGGTATTTACAAAATATATATACATACAATGGTTACAAGGTTTTATTCATACACATAAACAAACACATGAACTCGCTCAACTTTTGTTGATGTTTTCAAAATACATGTATTTCAGGGAATTAAAAGTGGATCTGGCGGGCGTTGGATGTTTCAAGTTGCGTTAAGAATAAAGGATGTCATCCGTTGTCTTAGGGTTTGGTTAGGGTGTCTTATTCCTGGACGAGATACATCTACCAAAGCCTGATTTTATTTAGAGTCTTTTGATGAGTCTGTATGGAACTCTAAACAATTCGTATGGTTTGTAAAACTTAAATTCGTAGTCTATGTTTCAAACAATGATGTTTGTGGTGTTTTAAACTTAATCCAATGGATGACCATCTATGGTTTTTATCATATAGCTGTTGTTATGATTGAATGCAATGATATTAAGAAAGTCACACATAATCACACTTCTGCAAAAGTAAGGGTGTGACATCATAGGAGCCGACAATCTTCGGCATATGAAAATCCTTTTTGAAACAAGAGTAACATTTCCCTCTTTACAAAATACATCTCACATAGAAAATAGATACTTTATATTCTCTTGACATTCAAAAACTTGATCCTTTTTTATTCAATGAACTCAACGATTTGCTCAAACAACTACACATGCATATCATCGTACATGTTTTAAATCAATATTTCACGACAATCTCACGCATATCATTCATTTTTACATACTCAAAAATCTCTTGATCATTTTATATGCCTAAATTCGTTGTGTTTCAAATTTATACTAAATACGCAATCGTCATCATTCATACTTATACTTATACTCATATTCATACATTTGTACCTATACGTGAGCATGACCCAAGTGGTTCCCTTACGTTTTTGACCATACTTAAACATAATCATACTCACATGCTTAATCTTCATACGCTATCACACGCACACATTTTCATTTTCAAGGTTACTGTATACCCTGACTCATACACAACTAGTACAAACTATGCGGATCATGCGACGACCAGTATAATCGCCGGTGCAAACGGGATTATGGTGGTAGGTGCATGAAAATCATAGGGTGTTCTACTATGTATGGTAAGACACATAACGTAACATGACACCGAGTAACGAAACAGACGTAACATGGTTAAAACTTTAATGACTCACAAACGCACTGCTAAACGCGCGATATCTGATTATCCATGACGGAACCTCATCCTTAACGCCTCGTGTTCTTTTTGTATCGAATAATCATACCATTCCTATCCTTGCATTCATCTACTGAATCGTTCATTCACTCTCATACCCGATTATTCCCACTTAATCTTTTGATGTTTTATGCAAACCTTATTTACAATAAATCGGTTTAAACGTTCAAACCCTAAAATACCTCCTTACTTATTACAACTATCTTCCATTCTTATTTACGCACAAACTTACTTAGTCGGCCCGTTACCCCCAAAACCTTTTGATAAATACCTAACCTTCCTATTTCTCACCAATAGACAACTTTCTACAAACATGTGATTTTACCGATGCTCCTTAAAGCCGATAAAACTTTCTTACAACCTACAATGTGGGTCACACTTTTCATAAAAAATACACTCTACTTCATACTGAAACTTTTATCTTAAGTAATCTTTTAAAAAATACTCCCCCCTTTTGAATTATTTAAACTTGGTAAAACTCACTTCGCCTATACACACGCAAGCATGTTTTACTCATAATTAATGCCTCAAATCACCTTAGTCAAACGAACTACTTTTACAAACCTATCATTTCGTTCCTCAAAATTTCATACATTTTCAACACACTTCAAACTTCGAAATCTCGATTTTAGTCAATCATTTTAGCCAAAATGCTTTCTCCAAAGTCTTCCTCTTGAATAAATTGTGGGACGAAATTTCCTAAAGGAGGGGAGACTGTAACGCCTCGCTTTTTGAAACCTTCCGTAATTAGAAAGATTGTTTATACTTCTATTTGTGGAAACTTAGATCCGCATCGTATTCATATTTCGCTTCCAGCTCGTAATTCGAAGCTTTAATCCATAGTACAACTTGGTAATTTTACCTAAATTATACTTTTATTTCACGTACTCCTTTTACATTTATCTCATTCACATGATCGACACATATTCATCGTTCGCATAAACACATACTTGTTTTAAATACCCACTATCATAAATACGAGATTTTATACGTTTGACATATGCAAATAACTCGGCTGTACATTTACGATGCTCAAAATATACTTTATTTCATGTTTGGTGCTTAATTAAATGTTTTATATACAAGTTATAACTTCAAACATCATACATAACAAACTATAGGGACCATAATTGACAAAAACCGAAAAGGTTTCATGGGCACTTGGCCGCGACTTGCGGACCAGACCACTTCAATCTCCACGACACGCGAGAGGCTGTGATCCGCAGCCAGACGGATTCTGCTCTCGGATTGGCTCTTATTTACCCTCCAACCACCACCTAACTCTCTTTAATTCACTTCTAACCACTAACCCTAATCCCCCACTATATATACACCCATTCCCACTCTCATTTTCACTTTCCAAACCCCTCAAACACTCTAAAATCCTGTCTTAAAACTTCCTAATTATTCTCTTTTTGAGCAGAAAGTTCAAGGTTATAAAAAGTGAGTTCTAACTCACTTCCTTCTTCAATCTTGCTTGTTTCTTCTTCTATTTCACTTGGATAACCTCTAGGAAGGTTTTCACAAGATTTCCATGGCAAACTAAGGTGAAACCTCACCATATTTGAGGTCCAAAGTGAGTTAAATTTTCTGTTTTTGTTCATGTTATTGTAACTTCATTTTCTTCTACTTTTTTTTTCACAATTTCTTCTTCTACAAAGCTTGGAACACCTCTAGGAGTGTTTCCACAAGATTACCATGGTAATCTAAGGTGGTACATCACCATTTTGAGATCCAAACTTTCTCTTTTGGAAGAGATTTGGTTAACTTTTACAAACTTAACTTTTTCCACTTGAATCTTGTACCTAACAACCTCCTAAACACATCAATGGTTGTGGGACTTGTTAGAGTTGATTCTTACAAGTTTAGAGGTAAAAACGACCTCTAAACTTTCTGTTTTATTAGGGTTCAATACAACCCACAAGTGTCAACTCACATAAGTTTACCATAGTTTATATGGTGAGACTTATGTTTGATGCAAGTGTGAACTTTGGATGCTTTGGCATTCCTGACTTGATTCCACACCTCACTTGATGAGTTACTTGATACTATACTAGTTAGTTCTTTATTTCTTGTCATTCATGACCCTCTGAATCATCCTTGTGATGATTTTGTGTAGTGGTGACTCATATAAAGAGGTTAAACCTCCATGCTTGACTTAGATGATAATATATGACAATCTATGATGGACTTAGTTTTAGGTTACTAATATAACTATATATATATATATATATATTTATATATATGAACTTGCCCAAGTTTGTGATAATAATCGATTTATGATCATTCATCATAAACTAGGGCTAACTTATCTACGATTCTAAGTCACTCGTTGTGGATTCTAATGGGCAAACTATGACCCATGAAATCAAATACAACTTAGTGTCACTACGAGTACTTAGACTAGATAATACTTTTATGAATACATCACTTTTGTACTTTAAATTCTAAACCCCGAATCTAATTACTTCTTAAACGTCGCAGAACCTTACCCTCAATTCCTTATTCTTAATCAACTCGTCACTCATGGAAAATCGAAAAGCTTTGCAATATTATGAGTATACTCGACACCCTTTTTACCGTTTTTACACTTTTGGGTGCAACATGTTTACATATGCAAAATACACTCAACATACATACTTTTATACAATCATATAAACAATCCAATACATGCTTACTAATATGTTATGCTTGATTCATGTTTCTGGGTGATTTTTATGTGATAAACATGTCATTAACTTCATACGAGACTCCCCTAACATGTATAGTGCTATAGGAGTAATGCCCCGCACCCGCACGTGAGCGAGAGGTCATGTTAGGTTTCTTTATACTTGTGGTAATCAGAGGGTTGACTTGTAAATCGCGTGCCAGTTTATACGTTAATCTTGATAACTAAGTTTGCCATATGGATTGTTCATTTTTAAACTTATATGCTAGTACTCCAAAACTTGTATACTCGCCAATACTTTTGTATTGAAATATCCTTTAAAACATGTTGCAGGATTATGATGATGATGATGCACTGAACTTAGGATGCCTAGAAACGCATTTTAGACATTAAGTACTTGTTGTAATGTAATTCATTTTGTTTCAACTTGGTGTATTCAATTTTAAACAATGTAATTGATTCTTTTAGCAATGAAATGAAACTTATTATTAAACACTTGTCACAATTTAGTGTTATGAGTAATGAGCAATCTATTTCGTCTCACTCCGATGTTTCCGCCATCGGTTGGGGTGTGACATTAGACATTTCATCAAACACTTGGTGTGCGTACTACTATCTAAGCATACTGTACAACCGATTCATGCTTTCATTCCTACTTCTTTCATTCATTCATCAACACAACTAAGCATCATTTAAATTTCATACTATACTTCAACCTAGCTAACAAGAATTCATCACATACAACACAATCAATCGAATTTGCACATGGTTTGGACATGGGTGATTCATCCATGTTACCACCTTCACCATCAATGGTGGGTTTCAACTTCAATCATCAAGTTACTTAAAATCATTCATATTTCAAGTCCTATTTGGTGATTCTAACACACCTTCATACTTAATTTCATACAATTCATAGATTCATCATAAACTCCACTTCATACAAAATCATCGAATCACAATTTACAACTTACCACATGTTTAGCAAGTCTAGATGAAGATAATTCTTCATTCATGCAAGGCTACAACCTCCAGTTTGATCTCTATTTTCTTGGATTTAGTGAGTTGAGCAAGAGAGAGTTCTCTTCACATTCTCTAGCATCGACACACACATATATATTTGTCAAAATGCAGAATTTTGACCCCCGTTTCTTTTTGTTAACCACTTTATAATTTCCAAGGAATGTCAAAAATGGTCCCTTTACTTTCCTTCCTTCTTTCTACTTAAAAATCATTTAAATTAAGTCAAGTTACCTACTTATTTTATGTCATGACATAACTCAAGAGAACTCGGTAGCGAATTGGGCATTACAATAATAATAATAAATCATGAATAAATTGAATTTTAATAACATTATGAAATTTGTAAACTAATTAAATGAATTCAGTTACAAAATATATAAATAATATTTGAACCTAAAGAATACATAAAAAAAGCTTATCTACAATTATAGCTTATTACTTATCAGTTAGGAAATATATAAATAATAATTATATATAGATATAATTTGCATCATATTGATGCAATGGTTGTTGTAATGTATGCATTATGGTTTGTATAGTGGTAATAATATATAGATATAACTAGTATTAAGCACCCTCGCGTTGCGGTGGGGGCGAACACCATTGCCACACTACTGCCAATGATCACCAACACCAAAGTTGCGATGTTATAATGCGAAGAAATTAAACCGAAATGTAAAACATAGAAAAATAACTTACTTGGTCTAGGACCCGCGCGTTACGATGAATCTGTCAAAAAGGAAAAAATAGACGCGGGTTCATCGTAACGCGCGCATCCTAGATCGACTTAGTTTTTCTATTCTGTGTTTTACATTTCGGTTTAACTTCTTCGCATTAACATTCCACAACTTCAGTGTTGGTGGTTGCTGGCAGTAGTGTGGCATTGGTGCTCGCCCCCGTCGCAAATGCGTGGGGTGCTTAATACTAGTTAGACCTAAAGAATACGTAAAATACAAAAATAAAACTTATCTATAGTTATTGCTTATCACTTAGGATATATATAAATTATATTTAAACATAAAATAAATTAACTAAACTAGAGAAAATTAATGGTGGGAAAATAATTATAAGGATGCATAGTAATACGACACGTGTCCCCCATAGGTTTACATATAATATAGATTTTGAAGAAAAACTTATTTAGAAAACATATCTATAGAAGAGAAACTTATTTAGAAAACATATCAGCTAATTTTATATGGGTATGCTACCATGGTGTACGCTCGTAGAAAGTAGAAACATATAATGTTATAGCCCGTATAGTCTTGTTGAATAGTTGATGTGATTGCTCAAGTGCTTTGAGATTCGATTCATTAAATAATCATATTTTAAGGGATTGAGTGCCTTCCTTTTAGACTATCCGTTGTGGTGCAGGTGAGCACCCAGATTCATCACCTTGCCCACTCGCGCCTCCTCTCACCTGTGCCTGTTGTGATAACCTCCGCTCGCCCAAGCTACCACACCCCCCAAAACACCCATTCGCCCAAGTTACCACGCTCACCTGACCCTTTGCACGTCACCACGCTTGCGCGTCACCACGCTGTGAGGTTCACGAGGCACTTGCGCCACCGCTAGCGGGAACCACAATGTGCAGTCTTAAGGGTATGCACACCTTTCTTACATAGGATGGGCCTCTTTCTCTATATTCGTTCATTGGGTGTGATTGTTCCACGAGTATGCTTTCTATCCGTTATATATAGTTAATATAAACGTATATCCATCTCCACTAGGCAATAATACCTATACACTAATTCAGGTGGAAACCCAATAAATCTAATAAAAGCCCATTATGAGAATCGAACCCAAGACATAATGGTCCATAAACATTATCCCATCCTTAATATGCCACTTGGCTATAATGCCTTGGGTCCATCTGTACCCTTAAAAATGTCTTTCTTTTATATCTCTCTTGCCATTATATATATATATATATATATATATATATATATATATATATATATATATATATACTACTATATTAAAGAAACTGGGTTTTCTACCCTTTTGGTCATTTTACCATGTGTACAACATTTGAAGCTACATGTATAAATGAAAAAAGTCATTTTAGAGGGGGGAAATTGGGACAAATTCCAAACTTGTAAGACACTTTAAGGATAAATTAGTAAATTAATCTCTACAATTTTAACATCAATTCCACCTTTAACCTTACTTTAATTTTCATGTTTTGAAGACACCTGAACTAATACGTAGACATTATGAAATTGATAAACAGTTACCACCAATTGAATTGAATGGAAATATTGATGAGCACACTTAATTCATGACCTTTCATCTTTCCTCTCAAGAATCCTATTTTTTCTACACTTTTCTTCCATAACTACCCCTGCTCTCTTCATCACTCAACAACAATGCCTACACCCTCATCAATTCAATCACATTCCCACTTGTATCAGTTACAACTTACAAAGCCTCAAATCGCTTCATGAGTTTCATGAATTTAATTCGACCTCATCAATTCGATCTTAATCATCACTTTCGTTTCAAAATTTAGATCACTTATTTCCCTCTTTCCTCTGGATCTGGAACCCTAGCCTCATCCACACCTCCAATATCCTCCATCCTCTTTCCTCCCTACAACTCTAATTAAGATCTTGAATTGGCACCTTATGTGAGCAAACATGGAGAAGGGAGGTGTAATGCTATTGAAGAGAGCGGCCGGTCGACGGAGGGAGGCGACGATTGGCGGAGAGGGCGGCGGTTGGAGAGTGTCGTGAGAATGAGTAGCAGGCAGAGGGTGGCGGAGGAGACGGTGGCGGAGGAGACGGTGGCGGCAACGGAGGGGCAGCGGTGGTGGAGTGCGGCGGTGATCCGATGGGCTGAGATATGCCGATATGGAATGGTGACAAGTACGTTTTAAGCTTTTATATTTTATTTAGGGCATGTTTGGCTAAGCTTTTTGAAACAACTTATTGACTTATTGGCTTTTTGGAAAAGTCAGGATTGAGTGACTTATTGGCTTTTTCCCCTCACATACACCCTCATTGCCAAACATCATTTTGAAGCTTATGACTTTTCAAAAAGCCAATAAGTCATTAAGTTGTTTCAAAAAGCTTAGCCAAACATGCCCTTAGGGGTGTTGTTGTTCAGAAGGAGTTTTTAAGCTTTTATTTTTTGTTTAGGGGTGTTATGAATATTACATGATATGATTTTTGTTTTTGTTAAGAAAAGGTTGAAGGGTATTCAAATAAGAATAAGAATTCTTCGAATGATAATGGTTTCATTAAGCACCTATTCATTACCATCCATATTTACACCTTCAAAACGGTTTATAATCCTCTACACAAAAACGGTTCCTGAACTGAAACCAAATTTCAACCCGAACTGAAACCGGTTTGTAACCGACAAGCAAAGGAACCTGTTTGAGCCGGATGGAAATCATAGGTTTGGGACCGGTTTATAACTCTACTTTGAAACTGGTTTGAACCCGAACTGAACCGGTAAAAATCTGCTCAAAACTGGTTAAAACCAGTCTACAAACTGACATAATCCGAACCAGTTTCAAACCAAAATTGGTTTTTGAGATCATAATTACTACACTTTTTATGATATATTTAGAGCCCTGATCTATACTTATATCAACATTTCGGTTTGATAGGTTCCATTATATCCTGCTGCCTTTTTCCAAGGTGAAATTGACGGTGAAGGAACGAGTTTCGTTTTATACTTCAATCTCTCTGATAATTACTCTAAGGAACTATCATCCCAATTTCAAGACAATATGAGGGTAAAAAGACTTGACATTTTATCTCATTGCACAACTATGGTTACTACATACTTAAATTGAAGTCAACTTATTTATTTATTTGGTTTGAAATTTATAATAGTGATGAAATGGAAAAAGTCAAAGGTTTTCCTCTAGATAGACTAGCACCATTTCGAGAACGATTGAAGATATTAGGTCGAGTTGTAAATGTAGATGACCTTCAGTTAAGTGCACCCGAAAGGTTTTTTTTTTACAATATAACTTTGGTGATCATATGGCCCGTAAGTACTGTTATTACATGCTTAGTTGCTTCACTGATGTCTCGTAGTTTTGACTCGAACCCGTTTTGACCCATGACTTGTAGTTCCAAAGTCTAGCACTAAGTCAAAACTTGTAAAACTGAATAAAAAAGTTCAGAATTTGAGAAAAAGATGGGAGCTTGAGATGTGAACCATGCCAATCTACCATGTTTAAGGTTAGTAGCAATGCCAATCTTTCACAGTATCAAGTTTTCTATTTCTATTTACCTATTAGTATATGGTGTATCAGTGTATGTAAGGCTTAAAATAAGTAATCACATGTCGCTGCTTCACAGTAGGGTTAGAGGTGGCAATCTTGAACCAAAGGCTTTCATTTGATTTCAAAATGATTCTACAGATCTATACAGATTTCATTTGATTTCAAAACGATTCTACAAATCTATACAGATTTCATTTGATTTCAAAACGATTATATAGGCCTATACATATGTGTTGTGTTCGATGATTTAATTGTTCACAGTTGACTGTGCAATACCCAGTTCAATTGATTTCACAACAATTCACATTTTCCTACAATTACAAGTTGCGAAACCGAAACGAAACAAAAAAAAAACTGAAAATATTGAAACCTTGTCGGCCTAAAACCCGTTGCAATCCGAAACCTGTCCCATGCGGAAACTCGTGTCGGCATAAAACCCGTTGCGATCCAAAACCCGTCCCGTGCGGAAACCCGTGTCGACCTAAAACCTGTTGCGATCCGAAACCCGTCCCGTGCGGAAACTCGTGTCGGCCTAAAATCCGTCTCGTGCGGAATCTCGTGTCGACCTCAATTAAGATATTCGACTGATGCAAGAGAGTCGAATCGTTTGGAGTTACAACATTCAGAGACACGTGTCATGAATCTATAGGCTGAAATAAAACAACTAGAAGCGGAACTAGAAACAAGCAAAGTTGATATGAGACAGAAGTTTGAAGACATGCAAAAATGTTGGTTGGAAGCTCAAGAGGAGTGCGAGTATTTAAAAAAGGCGAATCCGAAGTTATAAACAACTGCTGAACATTTGATTGAAGAATGCAGTCAACTTCAAGTGTCAAGCCGAGAGTTAAAGCAACAGCGACTCGACTTGCTTTCTTAAGGTCTTCCTAACAGATGGCAAGTAAGATAAGCTCCATCTTATAACTGTATTTGTCACCCACAACAAATTTCTATTAATTTATCTATGCTTAAACCGGCTTAAATATGACTTGTATAGTGATATTGTTATTTATCATACAAATATTAAGTATGGTTTGTGTTTCTTAGCTGCCATCTTGTTCTTGGAGATATTGATGATGCATTGTACAATTACAAAAAGTGCTTGGACTCTAGAATGGTATGCTTAGATAGAAGGCTTATTATTGAGGCATCTGATGGTCTACAAAAGGGCGAGGTAAATTCTTCTAATTATTCACACCGTTAACATGTTTGAACCATCACAACGGAAAGAAGTATAGGGGTTTAAACGTAGTATTAAATTTATCTAATGATTGGGGGGGGGGGGGGGGGGGTAATATTATAAGATTTGTATGCATTGTCTCATGGAGTTAAGTACTTAACTTCTTTTTTTTCGGCTTCTGATTTGGGGGTTTTCTAAAACGAATGAAGTTTGATTTGTTTTTGTAACTTTTTTGTCCCACATTGCAGAACTCAAGGCCCATCTTCCCTTTCATGTGCCACTATTTCTTCGGTGTAAGGTGTGAACGTGTACTATGTGGTTTCGGACTTTCGAGTTCCTATCTATTTGAAATATTTGACATTGTAGACTTTCAGTTGACTTATGATTTTTCATGTTACATGCATATATTATTCAATGTTTTAGGATGAAGGAAATAAAGCTTTTAAAGGTGGTAAGTATAGAGAAGCAGTGGAGCATTACAGTAATGCTATAATGCAAAGTATTGAATCAAAGTCTTTCATTGCCATATGTTTATGCAATCGCGTTGCTGCCCGCCAAGCATTGGGTGAAGTCACTGATGCCATTGCGTTTTGAGGAGTTTATGTCAATTCTTTGTTTATACTCAATTGCTATATTAGTTGTGTTAACAAATTGGTTTTAAAAATAAACTATGTGAACTCGTTGGGCAACGTGCGGCAAAAACTTATAAATACCCGCGGCAACGCGCGGGCCTTCCCACTAGTATATATATATATATATATATATATATATATATATATATATATATATATATATATATATATATATATTAATTGTGAAGAGGTATGAATGCTAACATGGCTTTTTTTAATAATTATTTTTAAATAGTTTTCTTTTTTTTAATTATATTTTCTTTATGATATTAATTTTTTCTTTTTTAATCAATTCTTTTCTTTTTTTTTCAAATCATATTTCTTTATCATTTAATTTGATATTAACTATTATGAATTAGCATCACAGGTGTGCATTTGCGTGTTGTAACATGTGCAGAGAACGTTTCATGGGCTTCAAAAGTTTGTACGGTGGGATTTGAAGGTTGTATTGCACTATCGATTGCCGCGTGTCCTATTGAGGTGTGTTTTCCTCCCCTTTTATTTGCTTTTCCTGGCTTTTTATTTTTCTTCTTGCATTGCTACTGATTCGGTGTCCGACGTCCAGGTAGTTCGCCCGGTGTATAATCCCGGTTTATAATTCCAGTTCATCTTCCTTTGATGTTCCGATAGGTTTTGTATTTTAAATTGTAGTTCTTCTTTAGCTTTGTAGGTTTTTTATGGTCTACAAGGGTACATTATCTCCTTTTTTGGTTGTTGTGCAGGAAAATGGTTTAGCTTTGCCTGGACATTGTTCTAATTTGTTGGGAGTGTTAATTTGGTGAGTTTCTTGGTTTGTTGTTTGGGTATTTGCTTTTGTTTATTTGAGGGTTTCTGAATTTTAGGGTTATATTTGATGTATGTTTACTTGGCTATTTTTTTAGCTTTTTGAGTTTTCCGGTAACTTTTGTGGTCTTTTGTTTTGGGTACTTGGTAGGGTTATATGGATTTCTTTTGAGGTTGCTGGATTTTAGAGTTTTATAGTGATGCATGTATGGATAATTGGGGAATTAAGATGAGTTTTGAAGGTTTAATTGTGGTTTGGTTTTTAAGATGTTGTAACACTAGAATGGTTGCGAACAGTTGTGGCCTGACTAATAACGTTGGAATCGTTGACTTGAGTTTAAAAGTCATGGTTAGAAACTCAAGCTTGAATTAAACGACACGAACTTTAGTACGGGTTTGAAACCTGAGCTTGCATCTAGATCGTTCGTGTTATAGTCTGTTTTGGGGGTTTGGTTCTACAAACACATGGTTAAAGCAACGTGCTGGATACGAAGGTATATGAAATAGGTTCAATAATCACATTGGTTGTATTAGAGGTTCAACAACCAGACTGGTCATTTCGGAGGTTTACCAGTCAGATCGGTTTTTAAGTATTAATGACATTATACAGTTAATTTAATAAGTTTAGTATATGAGAAAAATAAAACTGCAGCTCGAATTAAATGAATTGAAAGTCGGTTTGGGTTGGTTTTTAGCCGGTTTTTGCCCCCAAAAAAAGGTTTTTTTACCAGTTTAAAATGTTTTTTTTTTAAAACCAGTTTTGGTTTCCGAACCAGTGTATAATATTTTTTTGCCAATTTCACTTTGAAACCCTTTTTTGGCAAATCTAAACTTGCTTCAATGTCGAAGCTAAAGTTGCTTTCAGTCACAAGGTTTCTGAATTTTAGGGTTATATTTGGTCTGTTGTTTTGGGTATTTGGTAGGGTTATATGAATTTCTTTTAAGGTTGCTGGATTTTGGGGTTTTATAGTGATGCATGTGTTTTACTATCAATTTTTCGTTTTCTGGTGGTTTTGCTTGCTTGATTCATGGCGGTGGCTTTTGTTTCGCTGCTGGTTGCGGGTATTGTTTCCTTGATTATGTTGGCTTGATGATGGTGGTTGATATTTATGTAAACCTTGCTTATACATGTTTCTTTGCCCTATGTTTCCCTCTGTTTTACTCTTGATTGCGATTCTGATTGTGTCCAATGCGATGTTTAAGTATCTATTGGTTTTGTTACATCTTTGGTTTATTGCTATTAATCTGAATATATACGTGCGATTGATGAATATATGCTACTTAATCGATTACCTTTTGTATAGGAAATATGATGGGCTATGGTCAACCAGATTCATTCATTGCGCTCTAATTTGAAATCAATGAAAGTCCCTGAACCATAAGAAAGCCTTTTGCTTAACTCCTCTAAATATGATTTTGAATTATGTTATTTGAATATTACATTACATCTAATGTAAATACATAATGACTTGGCAAAACTTAGTTTGGTTGTAAACATAAATTGGAACGGTTTGGGTTGATTTTTTGCCAAAAAAAGTTTTTTAACCAGTTTAAACTGGTTTTTTTAAACCAGTTTTGGTTTCCGAACCAGTATATAAACCGCCGGTTTGGTTCGGTTTTGGAACTGGTTTTAAAAAACCAGTTTTGGTTCCAAAGTTGTTTTTTTTTGTACCTCTAATTGACCCAGTGAGATAATTCAGCATTCGGTTTGGTTCGGTTTTAAAACCGGTTTAAAAAACCCGGTTATAATAATATGTTTCGCTCCTTAGTTTGGGTGAGCATCTCTACTTGTGTGGACAAAAGTTTTTACACATAGACATATCTAAATAATGAGAAAATAGTTTTAAAAAGTTTGACCTTTTTTTCTATAGATAATAACTATCAGTATCAAATTGACTCCTTTGGTGTGTGTTGTTTAGGTAGAGTTGTATGTTTATATATGCCTTCTTTTTTATAGCTATTACTCTTAGACTAATGGTTTTTTTAATGCTTCTCTATATCACCTGTCTTCTTTATAGGTATCTTGTACACTGCTGAATTTCTATATTTAGGAGAAGTTGGCTATCCAGGTTAGTATTACTATTTTTTACTTTTGTTTGGTGTTGTTTGTATATATTTTTTCGTTTTTTAAGATATTGTTATAGTTCTTTTAGGTTGACTTGTCTGCATTTGTGTTTTTTTTACGTTTTAGAGCATTAGTTTTTTAGAATAAGATGTTTAGTAAAAAAAAGAAGATTGTTGTCAAATGTTACTTTTGATATTGTTTCTACGTCTGCTGAAGCGCCGGGTTTGCCGTCTTATGTAGACAATGGTGATTGCCATAATGTGTGTGAGTTTTGTGGTGCTGTGTTTTGGTCTGACGAATGTGTTGCTTCAAGGTCTTTTGTGGGTGGTGTTGGTTATACCCAATGTTGTCGTGCTGGGTCAGTCGCAATTCCATTTCCTCGCAGGCCTTATACTACTCTTATGTATCTTTACGAGCAGCCAGATTTCTTAGCAAACATTCGTGCGTATAACTCATGTTTTCGATGACATCTTTTGGTGTCAATATTGATGATCGTATAAATATAGGTTCTAGGCCATACGTATTTAAGATTGTTGGGCAAATACACCATTGGATTGGTAGTTTATGCCCTGAGAATGATGACATACCAAGGTTCCTACAAATGTATATCTATGATACTGAGAATGAAATTGTTAATAGACTCCGTTTCTTTAGTAATGAAAGTCATTCTGTTTTGTCCCCTCAAACTGTAGGTCTTATTCTTATTGTATTAGAAGGCTGCAATCAATTAGTGAAATTTTTCCGGACAACTAGAGATCTATGTTCATTTGTTGACACCCCGTCGTTTTATGTTTGCCTTTATGGATCCTAGTTTGAGCATTGCTATGAGAGGCCTTCTAACGATTGTATAGGCGCCATTGTCCCTGACGCTGATGCTGTGTGTGGCAAGTTTGATATTATCATTCGTGAAAGAGATGGTATTCCGAAGCGTATTAGTAAGCTTCACCCGCTCTATATTCCTTTGCAATATCCTTTGCTATTGCCATTTGGTGATAAGGGTTGGTCGCCGGATTTATTACTTCGTACAAAGGATGGTTCGCGTCAAAAGATGACAGTCAATAAGTACTATAGCTATGTGTTACATGACCGTGCTAATATGTACACGTTACTTTTGCGTGGAGGTAAGCTTTTCCAACAGTATATTGTAGATGCATATGTTTGTATAGAAGAAAGTCGACTTGATTACGTGAGACAAAATCAAAATGAGCTACGTTGTGAGTTCTTACAAGGCATTCATGATGCTATTGAGCGTGGTGATACTGAGGGTCGTGAAGTAGGTAAAAGAACTTTTCTGCCATCTTCTTTTGTTGGTTGTCCGTGCTATATGTACAAGCATTACCAAGACGCTTTGGCTATTTTTCGAGTACATGGGAACCCGCAGTATTTTGTCACGTTCACATGCAATGTAAAATGGCCAGAAATATAGAGATAGCTTTCTCAGTTCCCGAGTTTGAAAGCTCAGGATAGGCCAGACATCATTGCACGGGTTTTCCAAATCAAGGTCAAATCTTTGATAAAATTTCTTAGGAACTCTTGAACATTTGGTGATGTAGTTGCTGGTAAGATATTGTTCATTTCTTTCTGTATTTTACTCTTTGCGGATTTTGCTTAGTTAAAGATTTTCTTACAGATCTTTACACTGTCGAATTTCAAAAAAGAGGTCTTCCACATTGTCATCTTTTGTTATGGGTTGGCCCGAGTGACAAGATTCATGAAGCTTGTGAAATTGATGAATTCATTTCCGCAGAGATTCCAAATCCGATAACTGAGCCTGATTTGTATAAGGTGGTCACCGATCTTATGATGCATGGGTCGTGTGGAATTGCGAAACCTGATTCGCCATGTATGGAGTCTGGCACGTGCACTAAGAACTTCCCAAAGGATTACCATGAACAGTCTTCATTCGATAGTAAGGGTAATGTGCATTACTGAAGGCATTCAGTTGGTTTTAGTGTGAACAAAAGTGGTATTGAATTAGATAACCGTTATGTTGTCCCTTATAGTCCGATTTTGTGCTCTAGATTTATGGCACACATAAATGTAGAGTATTGTGGCTGGAGTATGCTTATCAAGTACCTATTTAAGTATATTTCAAAGGTGCAGACCGTGTTCACTACATGATTACAACTTCTCCTTCAGACAACTCATGTGGTGACCATAACGATTCTGATGCAAGGAACGAGATACATGGTTTTTTATGCCCACATGAGGCTGCTTGGCGTATTTTTAACTTTTATATACATGATAGAAACCCGCCTGTTCAAGTTCTTGCAGTGCATCTTGAAAACATGCAAAATATCAGCTTTCGTGACAAAGATGTCCTTGATAATATAGCAACAAACCAGTTTAAAAAGTGTACCGCATTGACAGAATGGCTGTCCAATAATGTTCATGATAGTAGTGGTCGGCATTTATGTTATGTCGATTATCTTAAAGAGTACAGATGGGATTTGGCTTCAAAGCGTTGGTTTCGACGAGCAACAAACATGATCCCTGCAATTGGAAGACTAATATATATACATCCTACTTGCGGTGAAATATTTTTCTTACGAATGTTACTAGGCCATCAAAAGGGTTGTCAGTCATATTCACACATCAGGACTGTTAATGGACAAGTATGCAAGACTTACGTGGCTGCCTGTGAGAAGTTGGGGTTAATTGGTGATGATAGAGAATGGTCGTCCACATTCGAAGAAGCATCTGTTTGGGCCACTGCCAAAGAGCTACGATCTTTATTCGTACAAACACTATTGTATTGTGATATTTAAAATCCTAACTTTGGGATCAACATTGGTTTAAAATGGCAGACGATGGACAAAGAACTTTTGGCTTACTCAATGACGATGACATGATGCAATACGTTTTGTATGAATTAGAACTTCTACTCTGATCTGGATCGCCAGATTCATCATTAGTAGACTTTGGCTTGCCATTGCCTAACCCAACAATGCTTGCACAGTTAACAAACAGACTACTAATGGAAAAGAAAAACTATGATAGGCAACTTCTTGCATCTGAGCATCAATGTTACCAAGCAAAGCTGAATGCTGAACAAAGATTGGTATATGATCATGTTATTTCTGGTTTTACATTAAATGAACAAACTCTATCATTTGTATATGGCCATGGTGGTACTGGGAAGACATTTTTATGGACAACAATACTTGCAGCTCTACGTTCTTTAGGCAAGGTAGTCTTAGCAGTTGCAGCCTCAGGAATAGCATCACTTCTATTGCCCTCAGGTAGAACTGCTCACTCTAGGTTCAAGATACCTTTAGATCTAACTGAAGAATCTGTCTGTCATATTAAGAAAGGCTCACAACTTGGTACGCTATTAACGAAGACTGTTCTAATCATTTGGGACGAGGCACCAATGAGTGATCGTAGGTGTTATGAGGCACTAGACAGAGCTCTTAAAGACCTAACTGATAATATAGAAAAACCTTTTGGTGGAAAATCAATACTATTGGGTGGAGACTTTAGGCAAACGTTACCTGTTATACCAAAGTCCAGTAAGGCAACTCTTTTGTCTTCAACGTTGCCAAGATCCTACTTGTGGAGGCACTTCATGTTATTCAAGCTTAATGAAAATATGCATTTACAAAGGCATAATCTAAGTTTTGAAAGACAAAGTCAAATATCTTCATTCTCCTCATGGCTGGTAGACATAGGAGATGGCCGAATTGGCGAGACAGATGTCAACGACCCAGTTAACACAAAGATTGTCTCTATATCATCTGAACATCTGATAAGGCATATAGAAAGTGCATTAACAGAGCTCATACGCTTTATCTATGATGAGAATACTCTTGAGCATCCAACAGCAACGACATTATCAACTAAGGCAATTGTATGTCCAAAGAATGATATAGTGGATGAGATTAATACAAAGATAGTGGCCATGACAGCAGGTTCCTCAACAACATATCTAAGCATCGATTCACTCATTCCTACCGCAGTAACTAATGCAAAAATTGAATCTCTTTATCCACCAGAGTACTTAAACCTTCTCAATTTCACCGGCCTACCGCCTCATACTCTTCAACTAAAGGTGAATGCACCTATCATTCTACTTCGCAATCTGAACCCACTAGAAGGGCTATGTAATGGCACTAGAATGATAGTTACACAACTACTGCCACGGATCATCGAAGCACAAATAATGACTGGAAAATTTATCGGGAGGCGTGTTTTCATTCCAAAAATCTGTTTGATACACAAGGATAACGAATTACCATTCGAGTTTAAAAGAAAGCAATTCCCTGTTAGGCTATGCTACGCAATGACCATTAACAAGAGTCAGGGACAATCACTAGACAAAATCGGTGTGTATTTACCTCACCCAGTTTTTAGCCATGGGCAATTGTATGTAGCCTTATCAAGAGCTACATCACCCGAATCTCTAAGAATTCTTATAGTTCCAGACGAAAAATGAGACAGTAACACAACAAAAAATATTGTATACACTGATTTTTTAAATGAAGTTAGCAATATACATTGACATATTTGTTCTTGAAAGATATATTTGTTAAAATTTACATCATACAATTCACAGAGAATACATCGATTTTTTTATATAAACTTAGCAGTATACATTGACACCTTTATTCTTTTAAAACGCTGGTAAGGTTTACAATTTTTTCCTCTAGGTTGTTTAACTACATAGATATACAAACTATTGAAGTTTCTAACATGTTTCATTACCTTTTATTTCTCAACTTATAATTCTGTCTACTGACCTTTCTTATTTCTTATTGATCAGGTTTAAAGGCAACATGTTGGTTATACCTCTAAGAAATATCAGGCCTAGCCAAAAAGCAGAGTCAATTGAAATCAGAGTCCTAAAAAAATGGATTGCAGTAAGCAAGTCGGGTGATGTCAAGAAGAGCGATCCGTGTTACCAGTTTGTAGACATCCATGTAAGTGACAGAATCAATTATATAGCCTCACTGATATGCACAACTACTCAATGTTTAATTCCAAACACAGGGTGACGGGACAGAAGCTGTAGGAAAGGCTGGTCAGGTTGAGTACTTTGACTCCATCATAAGGTTACAATCATGTTACAAAGTAACCGGATACGTTTGCACCAAGGCACGCGATTTTATGGCTACTGTCAACCATTCTGCATCGCTCATCATTGGTAAAAGGCACGCTTCATACCCCATTGAAGGTCAAGAAATACCTAAATTCTGCTTTGGTTTTGCGCGCTATGAGATGCTTCAAAACAGAATTAAGAACAACAAAGTTCTAACAGGTACATTTAACTACATATACACATAAGTTAATAAACATATAATTATTTGTTAAAATGTTTGCAAAATATACACAGATTACATCGGTCGTGTTGACAAGAATTACTTAATGCCAACTACAACAGACAAGATTTTGAGAAAGGCCGCCATGACAGATGAATGGTATGAATCCATCTAGTACATTTGTGATTCACACACTTTATTTCTGATGTCCCAAATTCAATATCTTTAAATAGGAAAAACAAAGTTGAAATTACTCTGTGGCCAGAGATGATGAATCTCATTGGGGAGGAAGTTGTAGTGGGAGACATAGTGGCAATCATGTGCGCACAAATCTCTAAACACAATGGTATTACACATTTGTAGTTTAAAATTTTAAGAAACTGCGCACTTCTACAATTATTTATCAGTCAGCTATGTATTATACCAAACAGGTCGGTTTCAGTTAGAGTCAACACACCTAGCCACTGTTGTTGTTAACCCAGAATGCCCACACATCGCTGATAAGATAGCCAGGTTCTCCGTCCAATACATTTTTGTTGTTTTTTGCTCAACTCACATAGAATTTGGGAGGGTTAATTAAAGTTAGTATACATTACACGTTTTTACCAGAATCAATGTTTATACTAACCAAACTGAGTTTTGCCTTCATCGCTTGTCAGGTTGAAAGCGCTTCCGCCCCCAGACGAAGCAGATAACAATGATCCACTAATCACACTACAAGAACTGAATCACCAACTAGCCCAAAGTATGAGGTAACTACCTTATTTCAATACAAGTATACACATCAATAGTATTACTAATTTTATTATCATCTTCCATTTGTGCACCTATGCAGCCTAAACGTTGACCATATGCTATTTATTTCAATATAAGTATATACAATAGTTAACTGCCATGGTAGTTATGTAGATAGGAGAACAATTTTCACAGCTTTAAACCTTTAAGTGGAACACTGTTTCATTGATCTGTATGTGTTTATTACCATAATAACATGAGTATATATACTTTGATCCAGGGAGTAGCCCGCTTCAGGTGTCGTTCATGGATGGAAAGCATCGATATAAATCGCGGTTGGTACTACGTCCATTGCTCTATGTGCGATGAGAAAGTATATCCGGAAGAAGACGGAGAACTTCACTTCGTTTGCAAAGACTGTGAGGATGTCACGCCGATATTCATGTACAATTTACTTCAATTACCTATGTATACAAACAATAATCCTGTTAGAAAACCTAACTTTGTCCAACCCTTTATGTGTTTACAGGTATAGTGTTAACGCCATTATTAACGACTCCACCAAACCCATAGAGGTCGTTTTCTTCAACGAAGGAATGGAAGCACTCTTGAAGACAACCTGTAAAGACCCCATAACAAAGCATGGTTGCACTGATCCCAAAAAGCTGCCCCGACAAATGGCATTAATGATAGGCAAGTCCAAGATCATGCACCTATCAATCAGAAAGGAAAACAATGTGGTGGTAACAAATGTCTAGGAATCAGACACAACTTTCCAAGTTGATTCACCGGCTCAACATGTCACGTCCTCAGCCTTGCCTCCAGCAACGCCGAATCTGAAGGCCAACAAGTTCAAACGTCTGTATGCTGAGTCAGGAGGTAAGTTACATTATATCTAATACTTAGTCACATAACAATGAAATAAAACCTCCGTTACTAATGTAATATTGCTGTTACTTATTACTCGCAGAATCAACTCGGTGCGCCAAAAAAGCACACGAGGACTGATTTACCAACAACAAGCATTTTGATCGGTTGCACATAATGAAGCTAGGCAGCCAGAAGCATAACAAAGTCATTGCCTTAACGAAGCTTACATAGATACACAACTTTTGTACAACTTATCCACATAACACACTAGGTGTTAGTATGCTAAGCTGTAGACAACTCTAAACTATTTTGTACATCTTTGATATGTAGGCTAGGCAATGTGACTAATGCTATGATATATATGATATGTTAGTTTAGTAGCCAGGTGTGGACCTTATCCATCCATGTGCATTCGCCGAGCTATTCTTCACGTTTTTAGGTTTACTCAAATTTCTACGCAGTGTTTTTACGTCGCCGCAACGTGCGGCGGGTAACAAACCTAATTTTATTTAATAACTTACGCATATTAGTTTTTTTTCAGTTTTTTAATAATTAATTTTCTTTTCATTAAATCATTTTTTCCTTTTTAAATTATATTTCCTTTATAATAATTACTAGGTTAAGACCCGCCCGCGTTGCGGCGCAGGTACATCGTAAACATTGAATGGATTAGTCCAAACCTTATATGATGCATTAACCATATGAAAACACACATTTCGACGTATCCAATTGAACTAAGTGTAACCTGTATAAGCATTGTGATTCGATCAAACGTAAAGTAAATGGAATTCATATCGAACAATCATAACGTATTATATGTGACCCAACTCATACATAGAAAACGTAACGGGTATGAAGGAAAATATGCACATGTAATCGAAAGGGATTAATTAGAGCTTTTGGAAAAATGGGAGAAAAAGAAACCATAATTTGACTCCACTCGGTTCGAAAAAAATTGTACGAAACATATATAGAATAAACACGAAAACATATTATATTTGACCTGAATCATTTCCCAAAAACGTTTACGTCGAAACATAGAACAACTTGAATTTATACCAAAACGTACATAAAAATATGCACGTAAAAATGGTTTTTTTAAACGAAAACGTATTATATTTGACCTGACTCGTCTATAAAAAAAGTTTACGTCGGAATGTAGAACAAATCATATTTATACATACATGTGCATAAAAATATGCACATAAAAAATAATTTTTAAGTAAAGGAAGTATAGGGGTAAACCGAAACAAAATATTAGTAAAAAAAATTAATAGATTAAAAACGTTCGTAAAACCGTGCCAAGTAGCACCAATGCTACAACGACATCGACTCTTAACATCGTAAAAAAAATAGAAAAATGGTAAAAATTACACTGAACGGAAATGAGACTAAACGCACACCCGTTACAGTGTCTTAATGCGAAGAAATTAACCAGAAACGTAAAACGTACAAAACAATAACTTAGTCGATCTAGGACCCGCCCGTTGCGGGGAAGTTTTCAAAAGGGAAAAAATAGACGCATTGCGACGGGTCTGTCAAATATGAAAAATAGAGCAAAAACGTTGAATCTCACATGCACGCTACGACATGTTAACTCACAAAATTCAGAACGAAACGTAAAACGAAAAACTTGCGAAAGATAAAAAGTATGGGGGACCAAAGTTGTACATAATAAAGTGTTGTGTTAAATTGCAAAAGATGAAAAAGTTTGAGTTAAAAGTAAAAATTTCAAATGAGTTAAAATGTAAATGAAAAAACTTTAAGATTAAAAGTGAAAAATAAAGTTTTTTTTTTGTTTTAAAGTCCCCAAGGGTACAAGTCATGATACACAAAAAAACTTGCTAATATTTATGGAATAATTTTTTCTTTTATAAATCATCTCAACTTTTTTCTTTTTTTTCAAAATCATATTTGTTTTATTATTTAATTTGATATTTTATTTAATAACTTACGTTCATTAACTTTTTTATTTTTTTAATAATTATTTTTGTTTTTATTAATTTTTTCCTTTTCAAATCATATTTCCTTTATAATAATTCTTTTTTCTTTTATAAGTCATCTTTCCTTTATCATTTAGTTTGATTTCTTTCATAAATTACGTTGTTAAAAACGAATATGTATTCAAAATATAGTATTTATTGGTATCCTAAAACGGTACGATAATGAATTGAACCGATTATGACACTTTGACTTTCTAAACCATAACCTTCATTCTAAACAAATGTTAATTTTACATTATCATTTACTTCGTTTCATCGCAACACACAACTTCAACTAACCTAGTATTTAATTATGTATTTTTTTAACAACACATTTAGTGATCTATCTTCTTTTATGTATTCATGTATACTCTATTAATGAAATTACGTCGTACATTACCAACCAACTTAAGTTGGTAACCAATAAGGTTTTGTTTGGTTTGTGAATTTCATGGGATTCTAATAAAATTGGAATTTAAAAAACTACGTTGTTAAAAATGAATATGTATTCAAAATATATTATTTATTGGTATCGTAAAACGGTACGATAATGAATTGAACCGATTATGACAGTTTGACTTTTGAAACAATAACCTTCATTCTAAACTAACGTTAATTTTACATTATCATTTACTCCGTTTCATCGCAACACACAACTTCAACTAACCTAGTATTTAATTATGTATTATTTTTTTTAACAACACATTTAGTGATCTATCTTCTTTTATGTATTCATGTATACTCTATTAATGAAATTACTTCGTACATTACCAACCAATTTAAGTTGGTAACCAATAAGGTTTTGTTTGGTTTGTGAATTTCATGGGATTCTATTAAAATTGGAATTTAAATTCAAATTTTTTTATCATGTTTGGTTCGTCAAGTAAATGAATTAGAACGGAATTTGAATCCAATGAAATCCCACATTTAGTGGAATTGAGAATCCTTCCATTTATCAAAGACTTTCATAAGAATGTCTTCAAGACCACAAATAACTTCAACCTCAACCACCCGTCACCTTTACTATCGACCGTTGTCACCCATACCTCTCCCCGTCATCGAGTGCTGCCACCACCACCCATCACGACCGCCCTCACCACCACCCACCATGATCATCGCCTCCGCCTTCCACTGTCACACCCCAACCGATGGCGGAATCATCGGGGCGCGGCACTGAGCGAAACAGATTGTCCAGAAGTTTCCATAACAACTATCATTACCATTCAATTTAAGTTAACATGTCCCATACCATGTCTCAAATAGCAAACAAGTTATTACAGACAAAGACTAAACAAATATTCTGTTCCGACAACTCAGATTTAAACATAACAATTTATTCGTTGGTTTCTAGGACTCCAGTTCCTAGCTTCAATTTCATCACAGCCCGAGAAGCATATAAACAACCTAGGCACCTGCCACATACGTTTAAAATAAAGTCAATACATATAATGTAAAGGTGAGCATACAAGTTTGATAATAGCATATAGAGTTCGAATTCGTTTACGCGTAACCAGCACGTACACATAGTGAAATGAAGCACGTTAGTTATCGACATAGATCCATCGATACCAATGACTGCGGGTTGACTGCCCGAGGCAGTTCGCAATACATGATTACCACTGTAATCCATGCAAGTAAAAGATCCTTAACAACCCCCGTGTGAACGGGTGCTGAGTCCAAACTATAGTACTATCGTTGCTAAGGCAGGTAGACAGCATTCCATGTGTAAACATAACAAACAAGCATTCATAAGCCACGTATAACATGCATTAATGGTTAAGCGTTAAAATAGCTTGAGTAGTGTGATAGTTGTAGTTTGATTAGTTGTAGCGTATGTAACACCCAAAAGTGCTAAAGCAAAAAGGGTTCGAGTATACTCACAACGATTGTGGATTGAAGGGAGCGCTTTACAGCGAGTACGGTTAGCCTGAATAGATTCGATAACGCAACGATAAGTGGCGCGTAAAACAGTACAAAGTGAGAGTGGTTAGGATGGCTGATCGTGCGGATCAGCAATCCGTGAGAGGGAGTCATCCGTGCGCATGACCTATCCGTGCGGATGGTGATGCGTGCGGATGGTGATCCATCCGGATAAGATATCCGTGCGTACGACTGTCCGTGCGGATGGTAATCCGTGCGGGTTAGTTGTGCGTGCGGACGACTTATCCGTACGGGCAAGTTGTTCGTGCGGATAAACGTTCAAGTGGATTGTTTCTTCCTAAGTGTGAGATGTGTTTGTGTATGATGGCTTGTGCTTTGTATTTTTCGTTGTAGCATTTAGAAATCACATAAGTGTTTCTACCTTCCAAGCCGGTCGCGCGGACGACGATCCGTGCGTATGGTAGTCTGTGCGGACAGTGATGATCCGTGCGGACAGTCGGTGCGCGCGGGCAGGGACCATCCGTCCGGATAGTCTGTCCGTGCGTATGACTTGGCCGTGCGGATGACCATTGTTTGAATTTTAGTTGAAGGCCTTAGTATCTCATGATCCGAAGAGTAATCCTTTCAGAGGTCGTCTGTCCGGATTGTTCATTCGTCGATACTCAAACCTTGTTTGGAAAGTGGGTCCCAAGGGTAGCTCGTCCGGGTGGCAACCCGTCCGGATGACCTGTGCGTGCGGATGGTAATCCGTGCGCACAGCTTGTCCGTGCGGACAGTCTCTGGTCTGATTGTCCCGTTCGTCTACTCTTGGTTTCTGTTGTCGTTTATCGAGACGTTCTGGTTACGTGGCAACCACTTGGAATTGTATTCTCACCCGCGTGACTAGATCGGTCAGGAACCACCCTAACTCGGCCTGTCGGCGACTCAGAACGGTCATTCCGGTTGACCCCGAAATCAGTTGTCTGTGGGTAGGATTCCAGATCTGGAACTAGTGCATCACTATTATCGAGTAGAGACTAGAACCGATCAGATTCGTACCGATTCTTAAGGGAAAAAGAAGGAGAAAACTTAGGTTTATTTCTTTCAACTCTTTTATCCTTAGAAAAGTTTAGATCTAGGTGAAGTTATTGTGAAATCTTGTAGAAATCGTTTAGATCTGAGTTATTTTTGGTGGAATGAGGTCAAGCTTGAAGTTCATAAGAACTTCACGATGACGTCACCCGAGAATACCTCAAATTCTGAGAAAAAGTGAAGAATGCGTGCGGTTCGGACGTCACTTGCCAAAAGTGGAAAAAGTGGAGAGTGACCCGTGTATTTATAGGATGCCAAAAAGGGAAAGGGTGAGCCGTGCGCATGGTACGTACCCGGGTAGGCTATCCGCGCGGACTGGTCATCCGTGCGTATTGGCAATCCATGCGGATTGGCAATCCGTGCGGATTGACCATCCGTGCGGATGCCGCCTGCTTGGGTATGTTTGGCGCGATGTTGCTTCGGTTTCGATTGCGAGCGATTCGATAGGGTGTCCTAGTCAAATTACTTTCAGTCCCAACTACTTCTTATAGGGTTCGACTCGGAATTCGGGTTCAGGTTCGTTTATGTTCGAGTTAGACTTCGAGTTCGATTGGGTTCGCTTGATTATCACACATAACGTAAAATAAACATGCACAGGTAACACGTAAGGCACACACACACGTATAACTAACAAGTAACATGTACAGTTCGAGTTACGGTTCGATGTCGATTTGATTAGCATAGCTTGATTAACTTTATCGCATTGTTACTTCCTATCCTTCACAGTCGTAGGTCGATTGAAATATGGTAAACACGATTTGATTATTGTAATGTACGACATTTACTCCACATAATATAATTAAAATAGAAACATTTCTACGAGTCAAGTCGCGCGAAATCGGTCGTTGACTTTGACCTTGACTTTGACTTTCACTCGTGAAAAGACGGGGTGTTACAGCCTCCCTTTGTTTAGGGAATTTCGTCCCGAAATTAAGCTGGAAGCCGTAACTGACCGTGGATCACATGTGAGAGTCCTTCGTTCGGACTATTGAAAATCGTCGAATTAACCGGGATTTTATGGTTGAAAATTGCTGATTTTTGGATATGATGTGCGAAAACATCTAATCTAAAAGCCTATAAAGTTTTAGATTTCAATTCGAAGCCGTTTGGGAGAAATCTTGATTATTGTAGGTCCGGATTACTCTCTGATTCGATTGCGTAACAACACGTTCGACGTGCGGAATCCGTGAACGTGTGTGACTAAACGTAATCGTAACGGAGTCAAAACCGATCCTACAAGTGGTATCTGAGCAGGAGTTCGGTTGCTCAGATTTGAGCAGTTTCTTCATCTTTCTTACCTGTCACGTTTTTCTTTGAAAATTGCTAAATTAAACACATACAATAACCGTGATTCTATTGATCCGTATGACGTGTACAAACTCCGGAAATCACGTTGAGAACTTTCTCCCTCTAGTTTCTCATTTTCTAAGATTATCTCTCTAAACCACCAAATGGGCAAAAGTCCTTAAGCTAACCCTAAGGGTTCTATTTATAGGCCAAGGGTATAAGGAATCTTTCTTTATTTACATTTTGCCACCTTGCCTTTCTTAACCGGACATTACTCCTTCGTTAAACAACTGTGGATACTTTGCCTTCATGTCGCCTTCGAGTTCCCAAGTGAATTCCGCACCTCGTTTGCCTTCCCATCGGACCTTCACAATAGGGATGCGTGAGCGCCTGAGTTCTTTGGTTTGGCGATCCATGATTTCGACAGGCTTTTCCACGAAGTGTAATGTTTCGTTCACTTGTAGATCATCTAGAGGAACATGTAAGTCGTGGTCGGCGATGCACTTTCGGAGGTTTGACACGTGGAAAGTCAGATGGACATTGCTAAGTTCCTCCGGTAATTCGAGTCTGTAGGCGACTTTTCCGATCCTCTCCAGAATCTTAAAAGGTCCCACATATCGAGGCGCGAGTTTCCCCTTCTTGCCGAATCGGACTACACCCTTCCAAGGTGATACCTTTAGGAGTACGTAGTCACCAACGCCATATTCACGGGGCTTGCGCTTTTTATCGGCGTAAACTTTCTGTCGATCCCGAGCTTTCGCTAGGTTGTCCCGAATTTGGAAAATTTTGTCTGTCGTTTCTTGTAGTAGCTCCGGACCGGTTAATTGCGAGTGACCAATCTCGTGCCACACAATAGGCGATCGACATCTTCTTCCGTATAAGGCCTCGAAAGGTGCCATCTGGATGCTAGCTTGATAGCTGTTGTTGTACGAGAATTCGACCAACGGAAGGTGTCTATCCCAATTACCACCGAAATCTAGAACACACGAACGGAGCATGTCTTCAAGCGTACGAATCGTTCTTTCAGTCTGACCGTCGGTTTGTGGGTGGAACGCAGTACTTAGATTAAGCGTTGTACCAAGTGCCGTTTGAAATGTTTCCCACAATCGTGAAGTGAACCGAGCATCACGATCAGAGATGATGTCACGAGGCGTCCCATGTCGACAAATGATCTCGTCGGTGTAGATTCGGGCTAATCGTTCTACCTTGTAGTCTTCTCGTATTGGTAGGAAGTGAGCTGATTTAGTCAAGCGGTCAATAACAACCCATATGCTGTCGTGACCTGATGACGTGGTTGGAAGCTTGGTTACGAAATCCATAGCTATGCTCTCCCATTTCCACATGGGAATTGGTGGTTGTTCGAGCAAGCCAGAGGGTCTTTGATGTTCCGCCTTTATTCTAGCACAGGTTAGGCATTTTCCGACGTAGAGAGCGATATCCCGTTTCATACCCGGCCACCAGTACCTATATCGAAGGTCATGGTACATTTTGTCAGCACCGGGATGAATAGAGTATCGGGATTTGTGGGCTTCATCCATGATAATCTGTCGCAGGTTGGTTCGTTTGGGAATCCAAATCCGGTCTAAGAAGTGGAATATCCCATTTGATTTGCTCACAAGCTGGGCTCCATCGTGGTAGATTCTTTCTTTCTTCAAGGTGCGTTCGTTGAAACATGCATGTTGGGCGTGGCGAATGAGAGCTTCGAGGTTGTGCTGGGCTTGAACATTTCGAGTGCTAAGCAGATAGCTCCGTCTGCTAAGTGCGTCGGCAACAACATTTGCCTTGCCTGGGTGATAACGAATCTCACAGTCGTAATCGTTGAGAAGTTCTACCCATCGGCGTTGACGCATATTTAGTTCCCTCTGATTAAAGATATGTTGTAGGCTCTTATGATCGGTGAAGATCGTACACCTTGTACCATACAGGTAGTGTCGCCAAATCTTTAATGCAAAGACAACTGCGCCTAGCTCGAGATCGTGGGTCGTATAGTTCTTCTCGTGGATTTTGAGCTGACGAGATACGTAAGCTATGACCTTGTCTCGTTGCATTAGGACACAACCGAGACCAAGGTTAGAAGCATCACAGTAGACAATGAAATTATCGTTTCCGTCAGGTAGCGTGAGAACATGAGCATTGCAAAGCATGTGTTTGAGGGTTCGAAAGGCAGACTCTTGTTTGGTTCCCCAGACAAAAGGCTGGTCCTTATGAGTGAGAGAGGTAAGTGGTACAGCAATCTTCGAGAATCCTTCGATAAATCATCGATAATAGCCCGCTAGCCCGAGGAAAGAGCGGACTTCAGACGGGTTCTTAGGCGTAACCCAGCTCTTAACAGCTTCAATCTTCGTAGGATCGACGTGAATACCCTGACTATTTACGATGTGACCCAGAAACTGAACCTCCCCCAACCAAAACTCGCACTTGGAGTATTTGGCGTAGAGTTGGTTCCCCTGGAGTAACTCGAGAACTAAACGTAGATGTTGCGCGTGTTCGGCTCTCGTTTTGGAATAGATCAAGACATCGTCGATGAACACGATGACGAAACGGTCGAGATATGGTTTACACACTCGATTCATCATATCCATGAAAACTGTTGGTGCATTGGTTAGGCCAAAAGGCATGACAACGAATTCGTAATGGCCGTAACGAGTGCGAAACGCGGTTTTGGGTATATCTTCCTCTTGTATACGCAGCTAATGATATCCTGAACGTAGATCGATCTTCGAGAAACACGTAGCGCCTTGCAGCTGATCAAACAAATCGTCGATTCGAGGCAGAGGATAGCGGTTCTTGATAGTCAACTTATTCAATTCCCGGTAGTCGATGCACATCCGGAACGACCCGTCCTTCTTTTTGACGAAAAGGACTGGTGCGCCCCAAGGAGAGGTGCTCGGGCGAATGAAGCCTTTTTCAAGCAATTCCTGGAGTTGGGTTGAGAATTCGCGCATTTCGGACGGCGCGAGTCGATAAGGAGCTCTGGCAATAGGATTAGCTCCAGGAATGAGATCAATGCGGAAATCAATATCGCGTTTGGGAGGTAGTCCGGGAAGATCCTCTAGAAAAACACTAGGAAATTCTCGAACCACAGGAACGTCTTTCACTTCCTTCTTCTCTTTCTTTTCCTTCTCCGCTGCTACAATGTTAGCCAAGAAAGCTATGTATTCCTTGCGGAGATACTTGTTAGCTTGGAGACATGACATAAGCTTGAGACCCTTCGAAGTTGTATCACCATAAACACACAATGAATCACCGTTTGCGAGCGAAAAACAAATCATTTTATCGAAGCACACAACTTCGGCATGGTTTTCACGAAGAAAGTCCATGCCTACTATGACATCAAAGCTTCCTAGTTGCATTGGAATGAGATCGATTGAGAAGATGTGATTGTTGAGCTCGAGAGTGCAATCACGAATAACAGAGTTTACAGCGACGGTTCTTCCGGTAGCGACTTCAACATCGAATGCAGAGGAGAGTCGGGAACGTTTACGACTAAGGAGTTTCTCAAATTCGATCGACACAAAGCAATTATCGGCTCCAGTATCAAACAAACATGAAGCATAAATACCATTCACAAGGAACGTAGCATTGACCACATTGTTGTCGGCCTGGGCTTAACGCATATTGAGATTGAAAGTTCTGGCGCGTGCTGCCTGTTGTTGCTGTTGTTGTGGCGGCTGTTGTTGCGGTTCTTGTTTCACCACCCTGTTCGGGCACATGTTGGCGAAATGGTTCGGGTCGCCACACGTGAAGCATGCTCTGGCTTTGACTGCGGGTGCCGGAGGAGCTTGTTGACCCTGTGGGGCAGCGAGTAGAGCTTGATTGGCAGGAGCTTGACGAATACGGTAGTTGGCAGTAAAGTGGCCGTAGACGTTGCAATGAGCACAGAAGCGGCATTGAATAGCAGTCGGGTGATGATAGGTGCAAGTAGGGCAGAGTGGGTGTGGCCCAGTATATGCACGCTTTGCAGGCGGTGCATTGGCCACAGGCGCCGCTACTTGATGCTGTTGGGCAGGTACAGCTTGGATTAGTGCAGCAGTAATCGCACAGTTCTTGTTGGTGGAGCTGTTCTTTCTCTTGTTCTTTCTCTTGTTGCTTGACGAGGTGGTTTCGGTAGCTGGTGCAGTAGCGGTAGCTTGATGCAGATGCTTGGAGGTCTTATCCCACACCCCAGCCTTAACCCTTTTGTCATTGATCTCAGCGGCCAGCAGATAGGTTTCTTCGATTGTGGTAGTCTTAGCCGCTTGCACGAAATCAGCAACGCAGTCAGGCAAAGCTCGGATGTACTTCTTGATGGTCATATTGGGAGTCTTGACCTGGTCGGGACAGATAATGCTGAGCTGTTTGAAGCGAGCAGTGAGACCAGCATTGTCTCCATCCTTCTGGTTTATGTGCCAAAATTCATCCTCAAGCTTTTGACGCTCGTGAGGAGGGCATAATTCCTCTAGCATGACTTCCTTGAGCTCGTCCCACGACAAACCGTAAGCTGCATCATTCCCTCTCTTGTTCCTCTCGGCCGTCCACCAGTCCAAAGCACGGGACTGAAAGACGCCGGTAGCGTTCAGAGTTCGAAGGTCATCAGGGCAACCACTTTGTCGTAGAGTAACCTCGATAGAGTCAAACCAGTGGAATAGAGCAGTAGGACCTCCTTCGCCTGTGAATTCTTTCGGCCCACATGACTTGAATTGTTTGAAACTGAAAGGTCTTGCGACAGATCTAGGACCCTCAGTCCTCGATTCCTCGGATGATTTGCTGGCATTCTCATAGGCATCGCTCACTGCCTTTGCTACAGCTTTCGCGACGATGGAAGCAAGACGTCTGTCTTTCTTTTCCTGGCGAGAGAGTGGATGACGGGATCCAGACGACATTGTCTGCAATAGACATCACCATGGAACTCAACACATGTATTCGAATCTCACCTCACACGTCTACTACTACTAAAGCTCAGTAACACGCACCATGTAAACGCATATAGCCACAAAATCACAAAATCGCACAAAATCACGTAAACACATAGAGCACATAATCACAATATTTCTAAACAGATAAGTACAATAGCAAGATACACATAACTTAATCACTAGAAGTACCTACGAGCATACAAAGCATCTTGACTGCTTCTATTGTTGATTCGTTAGCGATGAGTTGTGTGGGTTTTTGTGTTTTAGCAGAAGCAATAGTGTTGGGTCGAAACCAATAGTACCTCAAAACGTTAACAAATAATAGAAAATGCATAAAATTTCCATAAAGATCATCAAATCAAAGGTAGATTGTCTGTGGCTAACAGACTTCGACTAACCAAAGTGGCTCGACTATTCGCAAGGATCCTGCACAATTACCTCCAGGACTATGCCTTTGCCTTGATTCTTGGGCGTTGGCGCAATTCCCATTGGTTATATTGTGTCTTTAGATCGTTGGAGTCCATCGAACTTTGGTGGGAGTTTTTGTATAAAAGCGGGACGAGTCGTCAAGGTTAGGGTTTCACCCCTATCTTGCAACTTCCGTCCTCGTTTTGGATAAAAATTGAGGAGATTATTCATCAAAATATGGATTTCACTCCTGATTCGGTATGATTCTCCTCGTTTGTAGCTAAAACGTAGGTTGATTAGGCAACTTTAGTCGAGAGTTTGCGGTTTTCACACCTATTCTCGGCCTCATTACCTGTTCACAACCTGAAAATTTGAGTGTAGTGCCAGAAAAGAGTAAGTGATAGTGGCGAGTTTACGCATACGCGTGAGTTGGTCTGTTGGTTCTTAACTATAGACTAGGTTTCTAAGACTTCGACCCGGACTAGGTCGAGTCTTGCCTAATTCCCTATAGTTATGGCTCTGATACCAATCTGTCAAACCCCAACCGATGGCGGAATCATCGGGGCGCGGCACTGAGCGAAACAGATTGTCCAGAAGTTTCCATAACAACTATCATTACCATTCAATTTAAGTTAACATGTCCCATACCATGTCTCAAATAGCAAACAAGTTATTACAGACAAAGACTAAACAAATATTCTGTTCCGACAACTCAGATTTAAACATAACAATTTATTCGTTGGTTTCTAGGACTCCAGTTCCTAGCTTCAATTTCATCACAGCCCGAGAAGCATATAAACAACCTAGGCACCTGCCATATACGTTTAAAATAAAGTCAATACATATAATGTAAAGGTGAGCATACAAGTTTGATAATAGCATATAGAGTTCGAATTCGTTTACGCGTAACCAGCACGTACACATAGTGAAATGAAGCACGTTAGTTATCGACATAGATCCATCGATACCAATGACTGCGGGTTGACTGCCCGAGGCAGTTCGCAATACATGATTACCACTGTAATCCATTCAAGTAAAAGATCCTTAACAACCCCCGTGTGAACGGGTGCTGAGTCCAAACTATAGTACTATCGTTGCTAAGGCAGGTAGACAGCATTCCATGTGTAAACATAACAAACAAGCATTCATAAGCCACGTATAACATGCATTAATGGTTAAGCGTTAAAATAGCTTGAGTAGTGTGATAGTTGTAGTTTGATTAGTTGTAGCGTATGTAACACCCAAAAGTGCTAAAGCAAAAAGGGTTCGAGTATACTCACAGCGATTGTGGATTGAAGGGAGCGCTTTACAGCGAGTACACTTAGCCTGAATAGATTCGATAACGCAACGATAAGTGGCGCGTAAAACAGTACAAAGTGAGAGTGGTTAGAATGGCTGATCGTGCGGATCAGCAATCCGTGAGAGGGAGTCATCCGTGCGCATGACCTATCCGTGCGGATGGTGATGCGTGCGGATGGTAATCCGTGCGGGTTAGTTGTGCGTGCGGACGACTTATCCGTACGGGCAAGTTGTTCGTGCGGATAAACGTTCAAGTGGATTATTTCTTCCTAAGTGTGAGATGTGTTTGTGTATGATGGCTTGTGCTTTGGAGTTTTCGTTGTAGCATTTAGAAATCACATAAGTGTTTCTACCTTCCAAGCCGGTCGCGCGGACGACGATCCGTGCGTATGGTAGTCCGTGCGGACAGTGATGATCCGTGCGGACAGTCGGTGAGCGCGGGCAGGGACCATCCGTCCGGATAGTCTGTCCGTGCGTATGACTTGGCCGTGCGGATGACCATTGTTTGAATTTTAGTTGAAGGCCTTAGTATCTCATGATCCGAAGAGTAATCCTTTCAGAGGTCGTCTGTCCGGATTGTTCATTCGTCGATACTCAAACCTTGTTTGGAAAGTGGGTCCCAAGGGTAGCTCGTCCGGGTGGCAACCCGTCCGGATGACCTGTGCGTGCGGATGGTAATCCGTGCGCACAGCTTGTCCGTGCGGACAGTCTCTGGTCTGATTGTCCCGTTCGTCTACTCTTTGTTTCTGTTGTCGTTTATCGAGACGTTCTGGTTACGTGGCAACCACTTGGAATTGTATTCTCACCCGCGTGACTAGATCGGTCAGGAACCACCCTAACTCGGCCTGTCGGCGACTCAGAACGGTCATTCCGGTTGACCCCGAAATCAGTTGTCTGTGGGTAGGATTCCAGATCTGGAACTAGTGCATCACTATTATCGAGTAGAGACTAGAACCGATCAGATTCGTACCGATTCTTAAGGGAAAAAGAAGGAGAAAACTTAGGTTTATTTCTTTCAACTCTTTTATCCTTAGAAAAGTTTAGATCTAGGTGAAGTTATTGTGAAATCTTGTAGAAATCGTTTAGATCTGAGTTATTTTTGGTGGAATGAGGTCAAGCTTGAAGTTCATAAGAACTTCACGATGACGTCACCCGAGAATACCTCAAATTCGGATGATTTCATGGTTAAAAGTGAAGATTTGAAAGATGAAAATGTGTAGAATTGTGTAGTGATCAAAGATGTACAAGAATTAGTGCAAGATCTTACCTGGTTTGAGAGAAATCTGAGAAAAAGTGAAGAATGCGTGCGGTTTGGACGTCACTTGCCAAAAGTGGAAAAAGTGGAGAGTGACCCGTGTATTTATAGGATGCCAAAAAGGGAAAGGGTGAGCCGTGCGCATGGTACGTACCCGGGTAGGCTATCCGCGCGGACTGGTCATCCGTGCGGATTGGCAATCCGTGCGGATTGGCAATCCGTGCGGATTGACCATCCGTGCGGATGCCGCCTGCTTGGGTATGTTTGGCGCGATGTTGCTTCGGTTTCGATTGCGAGCGATTCGATTGGGTGTCCTAGTCAAATTACTTTCAGTCCCAACTACTTCTTATAGGGTTCGACTCGGAATTCGGGTTCGGGTTCGTTTATGTTCGAGTTAGACTTCGAGTTCGATTGGGTTCGCTTGATTATCACACATAACGTAAAATAAACATGCACAGGTAACACGTAAGGCACACACACACGTATAACTAACAAGTAACATGTACAGTTCGAGTTACGGTTCGATGTCGATTTGATTAGCATAGCTTGATTAACTTTATCGCATTGTTACTTCCTATCCTTCACAGTCGTAGGTCGATTGAAATATGGTAAACACGATTCGATTATTGTAATGTACGACATTTACTCCACATAATATAATTAAAATAGAAACATTTCTACGAGTCAAGTCGCGCGAAATCGGTCGTTGACTTTGACCTTGACTTTGACTTTCACTCGTGAAAACACGGGGTGTTACATCCACCATTCTTCGTCACCACTCACCATCGCCACAACATCAACACAATTTAATATTCCAATTCCAAATTTTCAAACCCACATCTGTCACACCCCAACCAATGGTAGAATCATCGGAGTGGGACTAGTTCGAGATTGCAAGAGACTTCAGAACACTATTTGTGACAATATTTAAATCAACAATTTTCATTTCATAATCAAATTGTCAAACGTTACAAGGAAAATTCAAATAACAACTTGTTTATAACATAACAATAACAAAATTGATACAACACTTTAAATCTAAACGTCTAAGTGAGTATCTAGGCATCATTGCTAATCCGTTTCATAGCATCATCAATCCTCAACATGTAATATGTTTAAAATAAAGTTCAATGCAAAAGCAAAGGCGAGTATACAAGTTTAAGAATAAGTATAAGTATAAGTTTAAAAGTTTAATACAAATCCACATGGCAACTTAGTTTATACAAGATCATCATACAAGGCATGCAATATTTCTAGTCAACCCTCTATTTAAGCAAAATGATATAATTCAACATAACCTCTCGTTCACGGGTGGTGCGTTACTCCTATAGCGTTATACATGTCAAATGGAGGCTAGTAATAAGCTAATGACTATTGTATCACATAAGAATCACCCAAGTATAAGCATCAAGTATAACAAACATAGCATTCATGTATTTGGATTGTTTCGTGCAAGTATAAAGATTAAAGTTTAAGTGTGATTTTATAATCTAACATGTTACACCCCAAAAGTGGTAAACATAAAAAGGGGGTTTCGAGTATACTCACAGAATTGCTAAGTCTTCCAATTATCCAATTGTTGACGAGTGTATGAGATTAGGAGGAGAGAACACCGAGGTTACCCTATATGGGCAAACGAAGGTGCATGTGTCACACCCTGACTTTTGCGGAAGCGTGATTATGTGTAAGTTTCTTAATATCATTGCATTCAACCATAACAAACATCTATATGATAAAACTAAAGATGTTCATCCATTACTTAAGTTTAAAATATCACAAACATCAGTGTCTTGAAATCCCAACACAGACTTTGAATCCATATTACAACCCATGCAAATTGTTTTAGAGTTCCATAAGGACTCGACAAAAGACTTTAAATAAAACCAGGCTTTGAAAGATGTGTCTTATCTAGGATAAGACACACTATCCAAACCCTTATACTTCGGATGACATCTTTTATTCCCATCATTACTTGAAACATCCAAACGGCCGCCAGATCCACATTTAATTCCCTGAAATACATGCAGTTTTGAAAACATCAACAAAAGTTGAGCGAGTTCATGTGTTTGTATGTGTGCACGAATAAACCTTTGTAATCATTGTAAGTATGTATGTTTTGTAAACCCGGTATGAACGCAAACAAGGAAACAAATCAATTAATGGTTTGCAAGGCCATTAACATGTGTGCAACAGCGTAGGAAGGCTCAAACCTAGCAGATTTTGTACCGGGCCTCCGGCTGTAAGACATAGTCACCTCATGCGCCAAACCCTAGTCCACATGGGTGTGGGCTCGCTACACCCAAATAGATCTAACACTCATGTCCCTCGGTCCTAACACGAGGATTAATGGTCTTAGGAGTGAGCCTACCCATTCACATGATCTAACAGTGCATTCCTTAGCTAACCATTCCAATTGTAATTGTTTGTAAACATTTAGTAACATGTACTTCACCCCCGAAGTTATAAACGAAAACAGTTAAAAGAAAAGGGGGACATGAACTCACAGTCATGCGTTCTTCATAACCAATGGTAACTCAAAGCTTCTTCTGGTGTACACGACTACCTACAACGTACTAAGGACTATTAGACGAGCGGGTCGTGTCTTGACTTAGTATTAATTAGTGTCTTTGAGTTACGTTTCTTTGTGTCTTCAATATTATTCCAAGTTATATAATTATTTGTTAAAATAATAAATATTTTAACTTAAATTATATTTATCAGATTTTGGAATATTAGTTAAAATAATATATTTTGACATGTCACTTTTTATGTATTTATACATGTATATCCTTCCCAAGGATGGGTGTATTTGAATTTGTATTTGTATTTGTATTTGTATTATTATACATGTATATTTTTGCCATGTATCGGTGTCGTATTCCAGAGTGTATTTATACGTACGAAAATACGTATTTTTTATTGTGTTTATTAAGTATTCTTACACTTAACTTTTTCGGAATATTATTTTTAACAAAAATACATCAATATATATTTCCAAAATATATATTTTAAGAAGTATTACTTAGAAAAATTATTTATAATTTTTCCATTGGCAAAAATATTTATAAATTTCACATAATTCTCAAAAATAATATATTTTCAAGTCTAACTTAGAAAATATATATAAATCCATTTTCATCCAAAAATACTATATTTCAAGTTTATTTAAGAAAATACATTTCCTCCCAAAAATAATGTATTTCATGTTTGTTTGAGAAAATGTATATTTTCTTCAAAAAATAATACATCTTCTAATAATTCCAAGAAAATATATATATTTTTAGTTGCCAAAAATAATATATTTGCTCCTTGTCAAAAATTTGATATGTTTTGTAATACTTATAAAAATCATATTTTGTTCTCTTGGTGTCGAAAATATTATTTACCAAAATATACTTACGAATAAACTTTCCGGAATATTTTTGTAAGTTATATCCTTTGTTCGGTTTCACCAATATTTTGGGTATTCTTTGTATATTCATTCTCTTGGAATTTTGGTAATATTTTGGATTGTAATTTTTTGTATTTTGTTGAGTTATATTATTTCAAGTCCAAAAATAATATAACTAATACACATAATATACAAATAATCACACACATGGTGACATCTAAATATATATTTTCCTAAATACATATTTAGTCCCTTTTATTTATAAAAACCAACCTCCAATATTTGTAATTTTTGTAACAAAAATTATGGCATACTTTATATGAAAATTCATGGTTAAAATATACTTGTAAATATTTGTTTAAAAATAATTTTCTTAGTGTTTAATTTTTAGAAAAAATTTGCCATAGTTTCCCCTAAAAATGGAACTTTCCATGCCTTCAAGGCATATCATTTTCTTTTGTAAATCTACACAATCAACAACAAATCAATCTACACCTACTAATTTGTCAAAATCAAGCATAAACTACTACCTCATGAACTTGAAAATTTATAAAAATGTGTAATAACTTACTAGTGTATTTAGTAAGTCTTGTTACCCTTTAAAGTGTGGTTGTTTCTTTAAAAACATCATTTTTAAAGAAATTAGTTCTTTACAACTTGTAATTACATTTTCTATAAATGTTTCTTCTTGGATTTTTCTTGTTAAATACATGATCATACACTTGTTTAACCACTAAAAATGTGGTTTATTTCTTTAAGAACCAAGATTAAGTAAACTTTGTATTTTTAACTTGGTTTCTTGAAAAATCATTCTTGAAATCTTAGATTTACAAGACCTTACACTTACTTTAATCATCATTTTACAAGAAATCAACTTATTCTTTCAAGTTCATGATTTATGTGAGGATGGTCTATGGATCTTTAACACTTTCATCCTCTCATCTTGCTAGATTATGTTTTTAATCATTATCTAGCAAGATCATATGATGATCTACATCATTAACATAAACAATCAATCATCAAGTAGCACAACAACACTAAACAACATGATTTCTTAAGATTTTAAGCTTATGTTCATGTTTCATGTTCTTGATTCTTAGTGTTCTTCAAGATTAACATCATGTATCTTCTTTTAACCAACAAAATATGATGTAAAATTAAGAGTATGATGTCCTTACTACTAGCTCAAGGCTAGGGATGATCAATAGAAGAAATGAAGTGGATAAAAGCAAATGGTGAAGGTCCTTTAGCTTCCAAAGGCTCCAAGCTTCCTTATGTGTCTTCTAGCACCCTTGTATATGTATGGAATTGGATGAAGATTGGTTGATGATGGTGATGTTGTTGTTGTTGTTGTTCTCGGTCATAGCAAGGAGAGGAGGAAGGAGAAGAAAAGTGTTGGTGTTGTGTCATGAAAATGAAAGGGTTATGTTCCTTATGGTCATTCTTATAATCCACTAACTCATGTTTCCATTGGTTTTTATGTTTAAGAAAGAACAAACACAATCTATTATAAAATTCTCATAAAATCCATTAGCGGGGCCCTTGTTGGCCGTTTACTAAGTTGGGGGGGGGGGGGGTATAGGCTTAGGTTTAAACTAGTTAGTTAAATAGTTAGAAATCAAGTATTAGTTAGGTATTGTAGTTACTTGTTGTTATATGATGTGTTAGGATGTTCGGGGATCGTAACTAGCTTGGTAATGTTAAAACAATGCTTCTAGTGAAAATGTGGTGTTTCGAGTAGTGTCCGGTTGTTCAGTTGGTTACCGGTTCGTTAAGGTGCTAAACTATGCAGTTTAGTGTGCTTTATGTTACCTTTTGTGACAGTTTTGATTCCCGACACTTAGGAAAGCATTCAGGACCATTTGACCATATTTGTGCATGATATCAGAGTGTTTAAATGCTGATTTATGCTGATTTTCTGCAGAATTCTGCAGTTTATGTGAGTTTTAGGCACTTTCCGGCACTTAAACTATCTCTAGGAAGACAGTTTTGTGATCCTTACTTTCATACACACTATACTAGTGTAATACTTGGTTTCTGGCTTATTCTGTGTCTCAACACATTGTCTGTCTATGTACTGAACTCCGTCAGCATTTTCCTAGTTTGTCTGATAACTGTGCTAACTGTGTTTCGTGCATCATTTGAATCAACAAAGTTTGCATGCAATGATGATATGTCATTTGCAATATATGATGCACATGTATGTATATGGCAATAATCAGAAAGCAATTCAAGTCATTAATTATAATTCAGTACAATCATTAAGCACTAATCATGATTTAATAGTTGTACGTATACCTAGAATTTTGACAGTTGTCACAGCATGACTAAATGGATTAATGATGGAGGATTTGAATTGGAATTTAGAGTACAACTTGTTGATATATATATGTATGTATATGTATATATTTTATATAGTTTATACAATAATTCTAAATTAATTCTATTAAAATATTATAGGTGTGTCGTCAAAAATAGAGTTAATTACTGTTTTCGTCTCTAAGGTTTGTCAAAAATAACGGTTTCAGTCCATTAGTTTAAAAATTGCCATTTCAGTCCATTAGTTTCATTTTCGTAACCATTTCAGTCCACTAACTTAACTCCATCCATTTATTTTGTTAACTTTGAGTTAACTAACAAATTCAGGGACGGTTTGCGTCAGTTTTAGAAACACAGGGACTTAAGTGTAAACTCTAAAACATTAAAACAAAAAAAATAGTAAATTCCAAAAAATCTAAAAAAATCCAAAAAACCAAACAAATTCCAAAAAATTCTAAAAAATAATAAAAATTCTAAAAAATCATAAAAATTCTAAAAATTCTAAAAAATCCAAAAAAATTGTTTTGGCACGAACTGTTTCGAACCCGAACCGTTTCGAGTTGAACCGTTTCGACGCGAACCGTTTCGACCCGTACCGTTTCGACCCGGACCGTTTCGAGCTGAACCGTCCGTACCGTTTCGAGCTGAACCGTTTCGACCCGAACCGTTTCGACCCGAACCGTTTCGACCCGTACCGTTTCGACCCGTACCGTTTCGAAGCCGAACCGTTTCGAGCCGAACCGTTTCGACCCGTACCGTTTCGAAGCCGTACCGTTTCAAGCCGTACCGTTTCGAACCGAACGGTGCCGTTTCGAACCGAACCCTTTCGAGCTGAACCGTTTCGAACCGAACCGTACCGTATCGAATCGTGCCATATCGAACCGTGCCGTATCGAACCGTGCCGTATCGAACCGTACCGGTTCGGCTTCGAAACGGTTCGGTTCGAAACGGTTCAGCTCGAAAAGGTTCGGTTCGAAACGGCAAGGTTCGGTTCGAAACGGCAAGGTTCGGTTCGAAACGGTACGGCTTGAAACGGTTCGGCTTCGAAACGGTACGGGTCGAAACGGTTCGGTTCGAAACAGTTCAGCTCGAAACGGTTCGGCTTCGAAACGGTACGGGTCGAAACGGTTCAGCTCGAAACGGTACGGACGGTTCAGCTCGAAACGCTTCGGGTCGAAACGGTACGGGTCGAAACGGTTCGCGTCGAAACGGTTCGGGTTCGAAACAGTTCGCGCCAAATCGTATTTTTTGGATTTTTTAGAATTTTTTAGAATTTTTATGATTTTTTAGAATTTTTATTATTTTTTAGAATTTTTTGGAATTTGTTTGGTTTTTTGGAATTTTTTTGATTTTTTGGAATTTACTATTTTTTTTGTTTTAATGTTTTAGAGTTTACACTTAAGTCCCTGTGTTTCTAAAACTGACGCAAACCGTCCCTGAATTAGTTAGTTAACTCAAAGTTAACAAAATAAATTGATGGAGTTAAGTTAGTGGACTGAAATGGTTACGAAAATGAAACTAATGGACTGAAATTGCAAATTTTAAACTAATGGACTGAAACCGTTATTTTTGACAAACCTCAGGGACGAAAATAGTAATTAACTCTCAAAAATAAATATACATTTATGTTTATTGTTATAAAAGTTATTTGAATCCGATACATTTTCATTAGTGGCTCGACTATAAAGTAATATATATATATATATATGTATATATGTATATATATTAACAAAAATTGGGCAGAGTTTCCTCTGTTTTTGGACGATCCCGACAACGCAGGTTGTCGTTATAATTTTTCAAAACTCAACAATTTCAATGACAATATATAATATATAATTATATAATTCTATGTATGATTACATACGAGTTATAAGGTTCGGTTTCACGATTATACATTAACAATTATAATTTATATTCGCATCTTTTATTAAATTGAGTCTCGTGTTAAACCGTTGACCCGACTGTTGACCGAGTTTGACCAGTTGACTAATGTTGACCGAGTCAAAACTGAACCGAGTCTCCAATCTTGAACCAAGCTAACCCACGCCGTGAAACCCGAGCCAACTAAAATAACAAAACAACCGGTACTTGAATCGAGACACGAAAACTGACCAATCGAAAACAAAATCAAAACAAGAAACTTGAACCAGGAACTGATGGTGTCGTCGACGAGTTCGCCGGAAAACCAGCGACTCAAATCGATGTTCTGACCGAGACTCGAACCTGAACCTGACCTCGCCAAGCTTGAACTGATCCGAATTGAACCTGCTGACCCAAGACTGAACCAACACTACCCGAACATGCTCGTTGACTTGCGTTGACCGAGACCCGGCAACAAACTAACCCGACACAAAACTGACCTGAAAGACAAAACTGAAACAAGAACAGATCCAGACCACACCTAAAGCGTCACCGCCGTTTGATGGCGTCTGTCGGCACCGTCTGCGGCGTCTGCTACCGCCACCGTGTGCTTTCTCTCTCTCTCTCTCTATCTCTCTCTCTCTCCCTCGCTTCCTCTCAGTCCTCCGCCACCGCTGAGCACCGCCACCACTGGTGGTGCTGCTGCCGTTATTTTTTATCGGGGAGATGGGAATAGAGTAGAGGGAGAAGGAGGGTGATGGTGGTGTGAGTGAAAGAGGGAGGTGGTCGGGGTGTTTCACCGGAAAACGAACGGCGGTGGAGTTCGCCGGAATTCATCTCTGGTCGCCGGATTCGAAAGGGAGGCATAGGGTGAGCATGAGTGGGGGCTAGGGTTTGCTAGTGATGAAGGAGATGAGATGCTTTTATACTCTTAGAGTTTTTAAGTGGGTTGGGCCTTAAGCCCGTTAACGTCTCTAAACTCTTGCACGACCCAATCTCGTTTCTAAACATCTGTTTTTCGAACCCGAATGGCATAAAATGGCGTATAATAATATTTTAAGGTTTAAATACGTGAAATGATGTCGGTGTTCGATATTGTTCGCGTTTGTTTGTCGGTCGCGTTAAAAGTGCGTAAAATGCGTAGTTTTTTTCGTTTTTAATTCACTTTTCGATCAGATTTCAATGGTGCTTCTAAAAATAGGGAACAAACACGAATTTTCTCAAAGTATAGAAATACGAAATGCGAGGCGTTACAGTCTCCCATCCTTTAGAAAATTTCGTCCCGAATTTATTCAGAAGGAAGACTCGAAAGGGTTTTGGCAAACAGAAGAGGATTGTTTAAAATTGAGGCTTTGAAGTTTGAGACGTTTTGAAAAAGTATGAAATTTGAAGAACGAAAAGATAGGTTTGTAAAAGGGTTCGTTTGTCTAAAATGATTGTAATATTAAAAAAGCGCACGTATGTGTGTAAAGACAAGGTGAGCTTAATTAGTTTAGAGTAACTCAAACTGGAGACGTATTAAAAATGTGTCGCATTTAAGAAGGAAAATTTAGTATAAAATGGTTTTGGAGGTAACGACCAACTACGGGTGCTTGCACATGGATAAATAATAGAAGGTAGTTTTAAAAGTAAGGAGGTAGATTAGGATTCGAACGTTTTAACAGGCTTGATCGCGAACTAGGTTCGTATAAAGTCAAAGAATAATGGAGAATAAGGGGAGTATAAAAGTGAACGATTGATTTTGATACCCAAATACGAGTATAAGTTTAGCATAAGTACATAATAAACGAAGGAGAAGTTAAGAATGAGGTCTCGTCGTGCATAATCGGATATGATGTATTTGTGAGTTATTTAAAGTTTGTATTAGGTCTAAGTAGGTCTGCAAAACACCGAATTTCTTACGGCACGTTTTACGAAAGTTTGGTAACATGATGAAAACACTTATACATAGGAAGTACCAGCGACGTATCCACCATGTTCTGGCCATATTATGTCCGTTTCGTTATTCGTGTCATCTTACCTCCCGTGTCTTACCATACACAGTAGTACACTCTATGATTCTCATGCGCCTATCAATATAATCCCATGTGCACCTGCGATTATATTGATCGTCGTATGATCCACATAGCTTGTACTAGTTGCGCATGAATTAGGGTATACATCAATTCAAAAATAAGAATAAATACGTATAAGAGTGTCGTATATAAGCATGTTTATTTTAAAACATGTATGGGACCCACGTAAAGCGAATCCCTCGGATTCCGCTCGCGTGAGGGTACGAATGTAGTATGTAAGCATGTAAGAAAGTATGAGCATAAGTATAAGTATAAGTGTAAGTATAAATACACATATGGGTGTAAGTATAAACATAAAACGTATCAGTAGTATGAGCATAAGTATAAGCATAAAACGTATTGTTATGAATATGAGTATGAGTGTGAGTACGGATAATAATGATTGCGTATATAGTATTAATCAAACCATAACGAATTTAAGCATATAAAACAATCAAGAGGTTGAGTGCGTAAAAACGAATGGTATAAATGTAATTATCGCGAGATATCGAGTAAAACGTATACGATGATATGAGGATTTTAGTTGGTGCATGTAAAAAGAGTATAAGGTATTTACTGGTTATGCGTGACGTATTTTGTAAAGAACGGAAATGCTACTTTTGTTTTAGAAGAATTCAGGTAAGTCAAAAAAAAATCGGTCCCTATGAAGTTTTCTTGCCCTTGTGTTTTGAAGTTGAAAGGAAGTATTGAGTGGTGTATCTATAAAAGGCTTTTGAAAATAATAGGTTTGCATCATTTTAAAGGATCTTGTATTAAAATAAGAAATTTTAAATTTGGAGGTTCTCGTGAAAACGTTGATTCTTAAAAAGAAATTTAGCATAATGAACTTAGTGATCGTTGAAAAGTGTTTTTAGTAAAATGATTTATTGATTTTGAAAAGATTTTTAGTAAAATATCTTATAATATCTATGAGATTTTATAGGCATGTGAGGAAGGTTGGTTTGATTTTCGATTGTGAATAAAAGTCCTTAGTACAATGATATAATGTGAGTGTGTTTTAGTGATTACGTTAAGCATGAAATTTATGGGCAAGATATTCAGTATACCGATTAAGTTGATGGGTAGCATTTCGTCAAATTTTTGAAAATTGAAAAAAAAAAACAACGTTTATAGTATGACTAAGTATTTCGTGTATGCGGTTTACTTGAAATAGATTATGGGGTAAGATATACGTTTAATAAAACAATGAATTTTGAAATTTGCATAAGTAAGGATTTTGACAAATAAAAACGACTTTGGAATTAAAACTTGACCATGTTGTATAATGAAGTCTCTTTTGAAAGAAAATTTTGGTAACGGTCACCTAGGTAAGGGAATCCCCCCCTAATTCGTCGGTGAGGTCGTTTTAAGAAAAGGAGGGGTGGAGTTAATCTTCAAGGTAAGGAAATCACTCATATCTTGATGATATGTCTCCATTTTGTGGTTATAAGAAATGTAAATCTAATTGAGTGACGTTTTTGAAATCATGCATGTGAATGATGTATAGATGTAAGAAAGATTTAGTATGATATGTATATAAGGAAACAATCTCAAAAGAAATTTGAATTTGAAAAGGGAGAATTGCATCATATAAGATCGATACTAGTAAAACATAGGTTTGATTAAAACTCGGATTATTCCAAAACGGAACTTCGACTAAACCAAAGTGGTCGAGAATTCTATTGAATTTGAGAAACATGCTTTGGCCTAATAGGTGGAATACTCTTGCCGATATCTCGGTTAACATTATTCACCCTTCCGGTTACTACATGTTCCAAATCAATCAAAAATTTGAGACTTGGCGGGATTTTTGAAAATCAAGGAGCGGGACTAGTCGACAAGGTGCGGGTTTCACCCATAACTTGACGATTTCGTACCCTAAGTGTGGTTGGTACTCGTCGAGTCAAAATTTAATTTCGACACTTTGACGAGGGTCCACTAGAATTTGAAATGGAAATTCTCCATCAAGGTGAGGATTTCACTCCTAACTTGGTGGCAAATTTCGTGTAAAAAGAATAGATGGATTGAGAGTCGTTCACCAAATTGTGGGTTTCACGCCTATTTTGGTAAACTCATCTCTCTTGTATAAAGAGTGTCTTCAAGTCTTCAAGTGTGTTGTGTAAAATGTCTTAGGAAAGACATAATGTAAGTATTAAGACCAAAAAGAGGAGGAGGAAGCAAAGTAGGAAGCATAACATTTTAAGCATGAAACAAGAATGGTCAAAAACATGGTTCCTACTATGGACTAGGTCGAACATGGAAATTCTACCTAATTCCCTATAGTTATATGACGTGTGCGTATATATACATAATTTTGCAATGAAATTACACACGATTCGGTTTTAAATTTATAAAAGTGATTATTACTTTAACATCAAAACACACACGAAAGAGGCAAGTGTACCCCGTCATATATGTAGTAAAGTATCGGTAAGAACCAAGTATCGATCCAAGGAAATGGGCGGAGAAATAATACTAGACCTTTGTCACTAAACTACCGGTAAAAACATAAGTTGTTTGATTTTTAATAAACTAAAGTAAGCATAAACAAATACTTATAAAACATAGTAGAAAATAGATAAATAGCCTTGCTTAATACACAACCAAAGTATGTAACCTAAGTCGGTTTTGGCACTAGAAGCATTCGGTCAATTTCCATTTTTAGACAATTAGTATCCCTTTCGGGAATCCTAACATGACAATCATTCGGAAAGCTAAAACGATAAACACACTTTAACCACCTAAAATTGTTCTTTAACGTGCAATTGATAAATGTCTATGAAAATCTCTTAAAAATAAGTTAGTCATCCGTTAGGAGTTTTCTAACCTCACTTAAACAAGGAAAGCGACACCGATAAACACAATGCAACCACCGAGACAAGCATAAACTAGATTAAATCACAACCGAGTTCATTTTACAAATCATGCACATAAATTCACCAAGATAGCAATTTTGGCCTAAACTACTAACTAAGCTAACAAATCATGGCAAGAATTTATAACGACACCATTTAACCCGTTAAGGTCCTTACGTGACGGCAAGCTTTCTTGATTAACAATAATTACATTTTATTAAATCACTAACCATTTCTAGTATCATGATGCACACATTTTAACCAAGCTAAACTAGTTAACCAAGTTTAAAGTTTACTAATACAAGATTAATTAAGCTTCATTTCTCAACTATCTTAACTAACCAAGTACCAATCATCCAACACAATTACTTATAATCAAGAAATCAATATCAATAACAAGGTTGCAAACTAATCATCAAAGATAATCATAGAAAATACTTCCAAATGTCATTACAAACAAAGATTAACATACTAATGGCTATGATCAAGCAAGGGATTGTTGTGTTTTTGCCCAAAGGCTACAATAATACATAAACATTAATCTAAATGCTTGAAAGATTAACAAAATCATGGAAAGATTAGAAAACCAAACCATAAACAAGCATAAGATTAAGAATCTGTAAGATAACGAAGCTAATCGGCACAATGTGGCTTGAATCCGGGTGAAAGCAGAAGCCTCCGGAGCCTGAAAATCGCCAGAATTGCTTCCAAAATGTCTAGAATTACGAGCAGAATGTTTCTGCAGGTTTTTTATATTTTTTCGATCTCGCACGGTCATGCACTTTATGGCACGACCGTTCACTTTTTGCATTATTGAAGTTACTGTGCACCATACCGCATGACGTCATCAGATCTTGACCAGATTCGATCTCGCACGGGCGTGCCATATGTTGCACGGGGGTGCATCACCGAGATGGGCCTTGTTGTCGCATCCGCACGGGGGTGCCACCAGTCGCACGGGGGTGCATCACCGAGATAGTCGCACGGGGGTGCATCACCGAGATGGGTCTTGTTGTCGCATCCGCACGGGGGTGCCACCAGTCGCACGGGGGTGCGACTTGCCCAGGTCAGAATTTTCCATAGAATGTTCGCAGTTCAGCCGTTTCGCCCGGAAAATCCTCGTTTTCACTATCATCTTGTCTGGTATGCTGTTTTAGGCCTGTAAACAAAAGTATACTTGAATAAGTATCCGAATGACGGTTTTACGGCCGAAAACGCATAAAATGGGGGACTAAAATATGTATAAATTAGTGAATATCATTATAGCTCTGATACCAATTTGTCACACCCCAACCAATGGCGGAATTATCGGAGTGGGACTAGTTCGAGATTGCAAGAGACTTCATAACACTAATTGTGACAATATTTAAATCAACCATTTTCAATTCATAATCAAATTGTTAAACGTTACAAGGAAAATTCAAATAACAGCTTGTTCATAACATAACAATAACAAAATTGATACAACACTTTAAACCTAAACGTCTAAGTGAGTATCTAGGCATCATTGCTAATCCGTTTCATAGCATCATCAATCCTCAACCTGTAACACGTTTAAAATAAAGTTCAATGCAAAAGCAAAGGCAAGTATACAAGTTTAAGAATAAGTATAAGTATAAGTTTAAAAGTATAAAAGGAATCCACATGGCAACTTAGTTTATACAAGATCATCATAGAAGGCATGCAATTTGTCTAGTCAACCCTCTGTTTACGCAAAATGATATAATTCAACATGACCTCTCGTTCACGGGTGGTGCGTTACTCCTATAGCACTATACATGTCAAATGGAGGCTAGTAATAAGCTAATGACTATTGTATCACATAAGAATCACCGAAGTATAAGAATCAAGTATAACAAACATAACAGTCATGTATTTAGATTGTTTCGTGCAAGTATAAAGATTAAAGTTTAAGTGTGATTTTATAATTTAACATGTTACACCCCAAAAGTAGAAAACATAAAAGGGGGGTTTCGAGTATACTCACATAATTGTTAAGTCTTCCGATTATCCAATTGTTGACGAGTGTATGAGATTAGGAGGATGGAACACCGAGGTCACCCTATATGGGCAAACGAAGGGTGCATTAGTAAATGGATTAATGATGGACGATTTGAATTGGAATTTAGAGTACAACTTGTTGATATATATATATATATATACATATGTATATAATATATAGTTTATACAATAATTCTAAATTAATTATATTAAAATATTATAGGAGTGTCGTCAAAAATAAATATACATTTATGTTTATTGTTATAAAAGTTATTTGAATCTGATACGTTTTCATTACTGGCTCGACTATAAAGTAATATATATATATATATATTAACAAAAATTGGGTCGATTTTCCTCTGTTTTTGGACGATCCTAACAACGCAAGTTGTCGTTATAATTTTTCAAAACTCAACAATTTCAATGACAATATATAATATATAATTATATAATTCTATGTATGATTACATACGAGTTATAAGGTTCGATTTCACGATTATACAGTAACAATTATAATTTATATTCGCATCTTTTATTAAATTGAGTCTCGAGTTTAACCGTTAACCTGACTGTTAACCGGGATTGACCAGTTGACTAATATTGACCGAGTCAAAACTGAACCGAATCCCTAGTCTTGAACCAAGCTAACCCACACCGTGAAACTCGGGCCAACTGAAATAACAAAACAACTGGTACTTGAATCGAGACACGAAAACTGACCAATCGGAAACAAAATCAAAACAAGAAACTTGAACCTGGAACTGATGGTGTCACCGACGAGTTCGTCGAAAAACCAGCAACTCAAATCGATGTTCTGACCGAGACTCGAACCTGAACCTGACCTCGCCAAGCTTGAACTGATCCGAATTGAACCTGCTGACGCGAGACTGAACCAACACTACCCGAACCTGCTCGTTGACTTGCGTTAACCGAGACCCAACAACAAACTAACCCAGCACCCAATTGACCCAAAAGACAAAACTGAAACAAAAACATATCCAGACCACACCTGAACCGTCACCGCCATCTGCGGCGTCTGCTGCCGCCGTCGTCTGCTTTCTCTCTCTATCTCTCTCTCTCGCTTCCTCTCGGTCCTCCACCACCGCTGAGCACCGCCACCACTGGTGGTGCTGCTGCCGTTGTTGTTTATCGGGGAGAGGGGAACAGAGTAGAGGGAGAAGGAGGGTGATGGTGGTGTGAGTAAAAGAGGGAGGTGGTCGGGGTGTTTCACCGGAAAACGAACGGCGGTGGAGTTCGCCGGAATTCATCTCCGGTCGCCGGATTCGAGAGGGAGGCAGAGGGTGAGCATGAGTGGGGGCTAGGGTTTGCTAGTGATGATGGAGATGAGATGCTTTTATACTCTTAGAGTTTTTAAGAGGGTTGGGCCTTAAGCCCGTTAACGTCTCTAATCTCTTACGCGGCCCAATCTCATTTCAAAACATCTTTTTTTCGAACCCGAATGGCATAAAATGGCGTTTAATAATATTTTAAGGTTTAAATACGTGAAATGATGTCGGTGTTCGATATTGTTCGTGTTCGTTTGTCGGTCGCGTTAAAAGCGCATAAAATGCGTAGTTTTTTAGTTTTTAATTCACTTTTCGATCAGATTTCAACAGTGATTCTAAAAATAGGGAACAAACACGAATTTTCTCAAAGTATAGAAATACGAAATGCGAGGCGTTACAACATCCTTCAAACAATCGACGATTAACACGTCGTCATGCAAACCCTCAACCTTCAAACCCACTGCCTCCAGTTTTTGAAGTCTATCGTCCACAACATCCTAAAGATTTGACTGTGGAAAAGTTGAACTGGGTATATTATTATACCATTAGTCAACTACAATTAGCAGAAATAATACGTGGGGAGCGGCTTCACCCTCCAACGATAACACACCTACTTTAACAAACCCTAATTTGACACAAGAAGTCCCAGCTTCGGCTAAAGGCTACGAAAGTGACCTCAAGGCGGAATACAGACCTAGGTCGGATGAGGAAATTGTTTATCCGTCATCCGAAAGCTCCGGTTATCGATGTCCACATGAGAGGTTTGACGGGTGTGATAATGATCGTGAGTGCTAGTCGCCTGATCCCTCTTTGGTTATTAGTTTATGTAATTGTGTATTTAGATGTTAAAATTTAGTTTAGAGTAATTATGTTTTTGGCCCCTGTGGTTATATCACTTTTACTATGTTAGCCCAAAATAGGATTTTTTTTAACATATGTGCCCAATGGTCTCTATAACTAACTATTTTGGCCCTTGAGTCTAACTCAACCCCAAACTCTGGTTAATTATTAGTCACATGACAAGCACATGATGGGTATAATGGTAATTTCTCCCCCTTTTTCTCTTGTCTCTCTCTATCTCTACTAACCCAAAACCCTAATGTTTGAATTAGCTCAGCCGTGCTCTCTCTCTCTCTCTCTCTCTCTCTCTCTCTCTCTCTTTCACGATGAACATCCACACTAATCAACAAGTTGCAACAAACCTCGATCTCCTCTCATCTACCCTTCATCCAAACCAGCTCTTGTTTCAACAATGATGGTGAGGCGATCACGGGACGACACGGTGAGATACGATTGGGACGGTGATGATGGATGGTGTTTAAGACGGTGATGGTGGTGTTTTTCAGAGGTTCGACGGTGGTTTTAGGGTGGTCGTCCCGTTTTCCAACCACCGGTGGCTAGGGCGACGGAGGATCAGATGGTGTGAGGTGGTTTTCTGGTGTTCATGTGGCGACGGAGTAAATAGTGGTACCGTTTGGAAGGTGTATGATGATGGTGAACGGTGTATGGTGGTCGGAGTGGTGGGTGGTGTTTCAGGATGAAGCCGTTGATGGTGACGTGGCTGAAGCTTAGTTCTTGATGATGTTATAGATGCATATTAGCCGACATCTTTCGACATTATTAGTCCGATTGCTTGTGCTTGTTGACTGTACTGCTTCTGATGCTTGTGCTTGTTGACTGTACTGCTCTGTTTCTTCTATTTATCTTTTGAATTTTATGAATATTTTCTTATTTCAATTAATTAATTCATTACAATGTGTTTAGAATGTCAGAAAATAGGTATTTTAGTTGTTTTAAACATGTAAATCCAGCTATGAGAGACAAATTTTGATCAATCTATTATCGGAGTTTAAAATGGTTCTTAATTTGTAGTTCTGAAATTGAAAGAAATCAATGGCTATGATGAAATCTGGTATGGATTGAGGGCAATATTATATGTAAATTGAGATTAATTACCATTTTCTAAAGTCATTAAAAGGGGAGAGAAATTACCATTATACCCATCATGTGATTGTCATGTGACTAATAATTAACCAGTGTTTGGGGTTGAGTTAGACTCAGTGGCCAAAATAGTTAGTTATAATGACCATGAGGACACGTATGTTAAAAAAACTTATTTTGGGCTAATATAGTAAAACTGATATAACCAGATGGACAAAATCGTAATTTACTCTTTAGTTTATGTAATTGTGTGTCCTAATGTTTAATTATTTATGTAGTATTTTTAATTTTAGGAATGTATTATTTGTGTGTTGAGTGTTTAATTTCTTATTTATGTGTTAATTTTATCTTTCATCATTTACTAATTTAAATTTTAATCGTGTGTTTGAAAACTTAATTTATTTTTAAATTAAAAAATGAAGAAGGTATTTTAGAGTAGTGGTGATTGCATAGATTAGGGTAGTGTATAGAGTGACTGATGTGGCACTGCGTGATTGGTGAGGGGTTAAAGTAGTAAGGGTTAGTGATGTCACCTCTAGAGGAGGAAGAGTCACCTAAGGGTTAGTGATGCCACCCTTGCCCATGTCATATTTGTTACAAACTACTCTTAGGCCATGCGTAGTCATAACGCCTTTGGGGGCGTTATGCGACACGTGGCGCGCCACGTGTGCGGGTGGGCGTTATGGGGCGTTATGCATTTAAGCCCGTAGTCATAAAGCCCCTACTCATTATTACCTAAATATTAATTTTCAATTTTATTAATTAATTATAAAAAACAATGCTTAAAATTGATTGGTGGAAAGTTTGAAAGATTCCAACATAACCGCGCTATGCATATCGCGCTCCTCAAAATTTTTTTCTCATAACGCCCCCCGTAATGGTGTTCGGGGCGTTATGGGGGCGTTATGAGGCCACATGGCGCCCCACTACGCATGACCTTAGGCCATGTGTAGTCATAACGCCCCTTTGTGGGCGTTATGCGACACGTGGCGCGCCACGTCAGCGTGGGGCGTTATGGGGCCTTATGCATTTTAAGCCCGTAGTCATAAAGCCCCCGTCTAATCATTACTCAATTATTAATTTCTAATTTTTTATAATTATTTTCTAACTTTATAAAATTAAAATTCATTTCATTAAATTAAAAAAAACATTACACTAAAATTAAAAAAAAAACATTACACTTAAAAAAAAACATGACAGTAACATAAAAAAAAAAAACGATTCCACTAAAAAAAAATTTGGACTAAAAAATTAAAAAACAAATTTTTTATAATTATTTTCTAACTTTATAAAATTAAAAAACAAATTTTAAAAACCCTTTTTTCTTTTTTCTTTCTTCTTTCTTCTTTCTTCTTTCTTCCTTCTTCCTGCAACAAAACAGCCCCCCCCCCCCCCTCTTCTTCTCCTTCAAACCGCCCCACCCCTCTTCAATCCATCACCCCTTCTTCTCCTTCAAACAGCCCCCCTTCTTCTCCTTCAAACCAGAAAATACACACAAAAGGGGAAAACCAGAAAAAAAAAAAAAAAATTCAAACAAACACACATACCGCCCTTCTTCTCCCACTATAGACATCGCGCCACACCCATTTTTTCGATTCATAGCGCCCTTCGTGGCGGTGTTCTTGGGCGCTTTCCGGCGCTATGTGGGGTTATACCGCCCCACTACACATACCCTTATACTATAAAACACTGGTAGCGCCAAACTCTTATCAAAATACCCTTGATTTTTTTTAGAGAAAAATGGCCGGATAGTCCCTGTAGTTTGCCTATTTTTCACCTTTAGTCCATAACTTTCTAAAATTACAGCTATAGTTCCCAACTTTTACAATTTCGTTCACGGATAGTCCCTGACGCGGATGAGGGTTAGTTTTTTATGTTAAGTGGATGTGAAATGACCAAAATACCCCTACTATTAAATTAATACCAAAAATTAAAAAGAAATATAATTAATATTAAATAATTTATGTGGGACCCACCACCAACCCCACCCACCTCATCTTCCCCACTCTTCACCACTACCACCATCTCCACCTTTCACCGCCTCTTCCACCCCTCAACCCTCGTCACCTGTGTTCACCACCACCAATTTCATTGCAATTATTAGCAAATGATTTATTATTCTGGCCATCATCAAACCTGCAACAACGTGTCATCATCAAACTTGCGATCTGCAAAAATAATCCGGTTGTCATTGATGTTTATGGTGATGGGATAGAGAAGATGGAGGAGAATAATGTTGTTGCTGCTGATGATGATATTGGACATCAAGTGGATGATTTCTTCACCAAGGTTGAAAAGGTCAGACTTGGATCTTCTGTTACTTGACCTATAAGTCCGAACGTAGTGGGGCGGCATAATTGGGCGGTATGCCCTCATAGCGCCGGTATAGCGCCGGAACACCGAAACGATAGGCGCCATCAATCGAAAATTTGGGGGTGGCGCGATATGCATAACGGCGGTATGATCGTTTAAAGTTTTTGGTTTATACATGTTTGGTCCCTGCAAATCGGAGATGAAGCAGTGTAGGTCCCTGCAAATCGGAGATGAAGACCGAGAAGAAGCCGGAGAAGAAGGCCGGAGATGAAGCCGGAACTTGCAGAAGGCCGGAGAAGAAGGTCCGCCTATTTTTGTTTTAAATTTTAACACTTTGGTCCCTGCATTTTCTCAAATATTTAAAAATGGTTTTAAACTTGTTTTTCTCTTGTTTTGTTTTAAAGTTTTACACTTTGGTCCCTGCATTTTCTCAAATAATTAACTAATGATGACAAAGGGGCGTTATGACTACGGCCTCAAATTGCATAACGCCCCATAAAGCCCCGGGGTGACGTGGCATGCCACATGTCACATAACGCCCCCAAAAGGGCGTTATGACTACGCATGGCCTAAGAGTCTTGAATGTATAATTTGCATTTACTTCCGTTTTTGCTGTTTTTCTTTTCTGGTTTGATTTGATTATGATTAAGCTTGTGCTTGTTTTCGTGGGGCCAAATATGGCGGTGCTATGCGTACCCTGATAATGTGAGTGAGGGGTTTTGATTTGTTTATTGGTAAAATTATGGATACCGAAACTTATTGTGCTTGTCAAGTAATTCTATTGTCGATCTGCATTTTCCATTCATCCCTTTGCTCCTATATAAGAACTATCATTTCTCAATTTGTCTTTTAGAGGTAAAATGACCTAACATATAAGAATGGAAACATGTTGATATTAATTTCTTCATGGAATGAACAGGCTGGTTATTCTTTTCACAAATCACAACTTTAATGTATGTTCTTTGGATGGATATGATGATGTTTGCAGTTTGAGCAAAGAGTAAATAAGATCGAACAGTTCAACTTGACTTCAAGCAAAATGCAATCCAGGGTATAATTTATTAGTTTTTAATGATAAGGGTATTTTAGTCATTTCACATCCACTTAACACCAAAAACTAACTCTCATCCGCGTCAGGGATTATCCGGGAACGAAATTGCAAAAGTTGGGGACTATAGCTGTAATTTTAGAAAGTTAGAGACTAAAGGTGAAAAATGGGCAAACCACAGGGACAATCCGGACATTTTTCTCTTTTTTTAATTTAAATAAAGTAAAATGTAACTAAAATTTAAACTTCATTAAAAAAACATAATTCAAGCTAAAAAATACCGAAATAAAAAATATTTAAAAATACGACAAGTTCTTTAAAAAAAATTACATATCCAAGGCCTTGTTTGGTCGAACCGACGCCTCGTTTGCTAGTACCGGCGCCCGGTTTGGTCGAACCGGGACCTCGGGATTTTTTTTTGTGAATCCATTGAAACGAGGGTGAGTTAGAGTGAAATAGTTTTAGTTCGAATTAGGAGTGGATACGAGAATGTGTGTGAATTAAAAGATTGGAAGATAAATATATATAGGTTTAAAAATTAATTTTTTTAAATGTATAACCGTGAAAATTATGACCGTTCAACAGTCATATCCCATTCCCATTCAACATTGTCACGCGGGTAGGTGTAGCCATGGAAACAACTCGCCTTGCCTACCCGTGTGGGTGGCGGCGGTATTGTAGTGTGGTTCAAACTCGGAAAGGGTACACGCTTGGGTGCCCCACCCTACCTAAGTCATCTAAGCACCATTATACAAACATACACACACACGTGAGTAACGGGATTCGTCAGAACGCCCAAGTAATTGTGCTAGTTTAGTTTACCTCTTAAAATATATGCTCTTTTCCTTTGTTCATGTTGTTGATGTAGGTACACCCTTTCTCTCTATCTCTCTATATACATACATATATATATAAAGAGATAGAGAGAAAAAGGGTATGCAAATCATATTTAAAGGGTGTACCAATAAAATGACCTTTTATTTATCATGCCATCCTATAATACTTCATTTACATGCTTTCACGATGCTACAAAAACAAAACATGTTTCTTTTTCGCTTTGATGAATGTTCATATTTTTAACAACTTGGTTCTTATTTACATGATATTTTGTGAGAAATAAAGAATGGGATCAAGATTAATGAAGATGATATAAATAAAAGGGGATAATTACAACAACAGACTTAGAGACTTTTTTCCTAAGATAGACGTTTTTCCTATGATTTAACCTTTTTGATTAAAGACGGCGACTAAGCTCACACTTTTGGTGAAAAGCGCTGGCTAAGGCCATACAGCCTGCACTTTTGGAGAAAAGTGTCGGGTAAGCCCGCGCTTTTAGTAAAATGCACGCCTGCTAACCCACACTTTTTGAAGTCAGTGGCTAACTTAGATTCTTTTTGTAATTTTCCAAAAAAAAAAAAAACCAATTGCATATTGATACTGTATCCATATAAGTTTATTTCTGTTATCTAATTTATAATTTTAATATACATATTTTTAAAGATTCAGGGGCTGTTTGGTTGGCTCTGAATGAAACCATTCAGAGGTCCACCTCTGATTCGGTCAGAGGTGAAGGTGTTTGGTTGTGCCTTTTAATGGCAAACCTCTTAATGATTCAGTGCTGAATCATTCAGGGGCTGGAACATGCTGAATGAAAAAAAAGACAATTGTTACCCCTTTCACCTCTCATCAGCCAAGAAACCCCTCTCCTCACCACCGAACACCTTTCACCTCTCATCAGACCTCCGCCCCCACCCCTCTCCTCACCACCGAACGCCGCCGCCCACCTCCACAATCGAAACTCAAATTTTCATCGTTTGACTCGTTCTTCAATTCAGGTTATATACTATTACATTTCAACTCAAATCATTTAATTACCTATCAGTTGAACATCAAAAGGACGAATCTGGAACAGAACTCAGCTCTGATTCAAGCACGTTGCTTCAACTGCTCCGTCCTCTCTCTCAACACCGAATCTGGAACAGAACTCATCTCTGATTCAAGCGGTGGTGGGTGTTGTTGTTGAACTCAGATCGGGTGGGGGGGGGGGGGGTGATGAATACTGATGATGATATTGGGTTTTATAGAAAAAAATCTATAACGGGTTTATTTTGTGGGGAGGGGTAAAAATGTCATTTTACACTGTCATTCAGATATGGAACCAAACAGCACTTTACTGGTTCAGCACTTACCCATTCAGACCCTCTTACCCATTCAGACCTCTTATTCATTCAGCACTTATTGGTTCAGATGTTGCCAAACAGCCCCTCACACTTTTATTTTGCAATATCTTGTGTTTATTAGCTAATTTGTCACATCATGACCATGTAAAATATTGATCTATATTGGAACTAAAAGTTATAACTAATGATTGATATGTTCCATCTCAGCCCAGTTTGTGAAACAAAGAAAAAAGTTATTGTAACCATACTTTATTATATTATAATAATTCAAGAAAGTAAGAAACTGTTCTCTTCATCTAATTTGTCAAAAGTTTAACAACTTTCAACACAAAATAAAGAAAGAAACTGTTCTCTTTATCTAATTCCTCATTTGCAAGCAAAGAAAGAAGACAACATGAAAACCAAAAACAGACACAAGTTCACTTAATGATGATGACCATCTGGACCTCCAGGAACCACTCGCATGGGGTCATTCGCTAACATCGCCCTCCTCCAGTAATACTTCAACAATGGTTGATCAAACCCGTATTTGTTTAGAATACTTCGCGTATCTTCTTTAAGTTGCACATCATACGAATCATGAAAAACAAACGTCCGTGGTGAACTTGAAACACATATCAGCGAACTTCCTGTTATACACAACAAGAGAAGAACAATTAGATAGGTTACTCTAGCCATGGACGTAAATATGTAACACGTTTATAGTGCGAGACTAAGGTCTATTACAAGTTGTTTAAATAGAGAGGATCAAGGAAGAAGAGACAAAAAAATGGATTAGTGGATAGTAGATCATGGATGATGAAAAATCAAAGAAAAGCTTATAAAAAGGCAACCGGGCCAATCAAGAAATCGTCCAAACAGATAACTCTTTGACCTCAAAATTGGATTGATATCAATTCAATTGTATTGTATATTATGATCCACGATCTAATATGGAATCACAAACACAAATGCTGTATTTACTAATAATATTAGTGGCTTTAGTCCATGGTTCAACAAATGTTAAAAGGGTAACATATTTTAGTTAATCATCTACTCATTCTTTCTGTTTTCTTCTTGTTTTGTTTTTTTTTCTTTTTCGTATGAAGTTAAGACAAAAAAATAGAACACAGATAAAGACATAATAAGCTTTATAAGATGTCGCTTTTTATATCATTTTCAACTAACAGGAGTGTATTTGTCCACTTTCTGGATAATGCCAATATGCAGACGCAGCTTAAAGTCCTTTTGCTTTATTTTTGCCATTAATTAGGATCCTCTATGGTTAGAACTCTACACACACGTGCAGAAAACTGCAAACATACATAAGGAGGTTGTGGACATATTTTCATAATGACAAAAACAAATGTCTTTTTCGTTTGTCCCGATTGTTAAGTGTTATGCGTCTTATGTCTAAGGTTGCAAAACTGCTAAGGTTGCAAAACTGCTGTCGAGCCGGGGGTCTCATTGGAAGCAGTCTCTCTATTCTTACGGGGTAGAGATTCTACATCTTACCTTCCTCAGACCCTACCTTAGTTTTGCTATTGGTGGGATATATTGAGCATGGTGATGATGAAATGTCTTTTTTTTGTGTGTTACGTCTTAGGCAAAAAGAGAAGAGTGTATAAAGTGGGGTGTGATATGGAGGTTTGGAATGGTTTAGTGTTGTGAGAAAAAAAGAAAGTGGGGTTTGAAATGATGTGGCATGTTAACTAGGCTAGTCTGGATTTGAACTTTGACCAATATTGTGGATGCTCTTAGTGAGATGCTGAAATGGTGATATCTATCATCCCAGTGAGGCGTTTTGCATACAACGACCTCTACCAATTTAGAGAAACGTAATGAAGAACAACTCTTTATGTAGGACCAACAAGTGGACGTAAGGTGGATTTGTTGACATCTACTTGAACCACTATACACTCGGTAGTCTCTTCACTTATCTTTTTCCATATTTTTATAAATAAATAAAAATTGAAAGAAATTAAATATAACCTACTCATTTCACATATAGGTTCTTACAATTTTGTTTTAACATCTTAAGCAACACCTTGTCGATTAATGCTTATGGTTTACATTATTGGTATAATTTATTTTCTAGCTCTGAATGTGAATCATTTGGTCACAAGTTTCTTGAGTAAACAAAGCTTAGATAGAGATACTTGATACGTCACACGGATTCCATATCTTCTGGATTACACTTTGGTTTTATGCGAATGGTGCACATGACATGGGTTTCTTTGTTAATGATAATTTCTTTAGATGCTTATAGAGGGAAAGTTTCATTTGACAAAAAAAATTAAATTAAGAATAAAAAGAACAAATGGCACAAATGTAAAATATTAAATAGTTTTTGTGTCAACTCATTTATTATTATCTTTGACTAATTAATTAGTTATAAACACTATCATCCTCAACACTTAGATTTTTTATTACACACATCAAAATTTATCTTACACGTTTTAAAATTTACCCTACACATATTGAAGTTTATCCTACAAAGCTCATAATTCATCCTACACACTATGCTACACTTTAAATTATATTTTTTTTTTCTTTTTTTGAAAAAATAAGTTTTTTTTTTCTAAATAAGTTACAAATTTAATGAAGTTAGCTATTAAAAAGAAAGACTACCAATTAATAATCCATCTAAGTTTACCAATATACTCTTATACTAATATTAAATACATAAAAAAATAAAAATAAAAATAAAACATTCTTATTGATTGAATTTTTTTCTTTTTTATTCTTACAAAAAATCCCTTCTTATTTGAACTCTCCACTTTACGTAAAATGGAACTTAGAAATGTGAAGTAGCAAAAAAGTTGTTTTTATTTTTGTTAAGATAAGAAAATGATCATTTCTTAACATCATATTGGCATAAGTTTATCCAAAAATATAATGTAGAACATTAACACATAAATATCACGAACTAATGCTAATTTGTGTATCTAAAATAACTCACATGAGGTGGCGACAAAAATCACCGGCAGATAAATGACTTAAATGAAAAAAAATTGTGACGGATTATCCCTTGGTGATTCATTTAACACATTGATGGATATATTTGATTCTAAGATGTTAGGTTGTTGAAAAATTCCATAAACTAATCTCCTTTTTTTCTTTTTGTATTTGTGAATGATAGGAGATAAATTCTCATATCTATTAGGATAAATATGTGCTAGACCTCTTATCACCCACAACTATGTGAGTAGAGTACGTGTGGCCGGAGTAGATGGCTGGTGGCCGAAGTAAAGGACGCCTTTTTGGTTGGTCAACTCACGATTCTTACTATGCTAGGGGTGATCCCGATCCGGTTTGACCGACTTAAATAAAAAATTCTGGACCGAATGACTAATCCTGATCCGAAGAAAGGCAAATCAATTCGACTTGGTTGGTTAGGTCAAGCAGACCAACTTGTTTTGGTGGTTCAATTTTGAACTGATTTTTTTTACGTTATTGGATTTTAATAATCCTAAGTTTCACATGTTGGCTGATAATAATCACAACTTTAAAATTTTTCTTCAACGATCCCAACTTATAAGAATTTGACCGCTATTGATCATTTTTTAACGTAGGTGCACTTAAATCAATTAAGGAGTCTCCATGTGCACTTGAATCTATTGATGATGCAAAATTCTTATATGTTAGAAAATGATCAATGAGGGTCAGTCTTTTACAAGTTGGGATCGTATGAGGGAATTTTTAAAATTAAGATTATTATCGGCCAACAGGTGAAACATCCAATAACCCATTTTTTTTTTTTTTTACATTTTTAAAGCATAACTTTGCATTAGTTTTTTTAGAATGATAAGAATGGTTTATAAATTTAATACATTATTAATAAATAATAAATGTTGAACTGCTGGTTCCAAGCTCAAAACTATAAACTGAACCATTAAAGCTAAACTGTATATATTTCGAGCGAGCTAGTGGTCTTGCTTCACTTCATGCGAGGTTGGAGGCTGAACGAATGCATTATCAAAAAGAAGGATAATGGGCAGATTCTACTTTTTCTAAGCCAGCACTTGCTGGGATTCATGCTAGGACCAACCTCATCTAAAGACCTTCCCACTCTTTTGCTGAACATATTTTGTATATTTATATAATCTTAAATTCAATGTTCGGTGACCACATTCTGTTTTGATAAAATTCACCCAAACTTTTCTTAATAGATAAAATCCCCCCCTCAAATTTCTAACTTCACAAAAACCAACTTTCTAACTTGATAAAAATGAGCCTTCTACTTTTAAACTTGACAAAAAGCCCCAATACTTTCTAACTTCTTTTAACCTTCAAACTTTTGACATGTAACCTATTCTACCTCTACACTTTGCTATAGTCATAATAACCCTCTAACTTCAAGTTTCTAAAGTTTCGAGCCTACCCTAAAACTATTCTCTTACGCTTTTATTTTTATGGTTATATCGGTATAAATTCGAGTTCGTCTATGCTTTAACGTATTTTTTTTGAAAACGAGTTGGGTCAATTATTAAATGTTTTTATGTACGTTTTGACGTAAACTTTGTTTGAAAACAAATCGGGTCAAATGTAATACGTTTTGATTCGACGGTATAAATTTGAGCTATCATACGTTTTGACATCAATTTAGTTCGGAAACCTGGTTGATTGTAGTATATACGTTATCATTTCGCGTATGACGCCGCCGCAACGCGCGATAGGTAAAAAAATTAGTTTTTCTGAAACTTAATTGAAATATTTTACTTATTTATTTATCTTTTGAATATAAATTAGATATCACTGATGAAAACTCCGTCACCAAGGGTGGAGGGCGTCGTCCTGTTTTTCCTAGATTTTCCCATGTGACACAACATCAACTATTTTTCGTTTTCCCCAAATTGCGCGGTATCGTCCTAAATTTCCCCAAAACCAAATTATTTTAATTTAATTTAAACTTTAAAATAATTAATATATTGAAATGTTTTAAATATAAATTAAAATAAAAGATATATAAACAAAAAAATATATTTGAATGTTTTAAATATAATTTAAAATAAAATACATACAGACACACAAATATATTTAAATATAAATACATACACAAACATATAATATATTTAATACATCCATAGGCTTCCTTCTTCTTCAACCTGCAAAAACAATCACACACACATGAAATACATACACCCAAATACCTGAAAAAAAAAAAAAAATCATACCTCCCCATCTCCCCGTTAATCGGTGACAAGTCCCCGCTCACCGAGGTTTTTTCTCACCGGATTGAGGGGGAGGGGGTATTCCCGGATGGGGCTAGGCTTCACCGGCCCTTCACCGACCCCACACCGTCTACCCTACGATGGTGAAAGTTCCGCCAGTAATCTATTAGTCATAAACTCATATGGTTGTAAGTGAAATTTATGTCGCTGATCTGTCAATGATATTGTCACAATCCTCTAATGATAGGATTTATAGGTAACCCATTGGAGATGCATAATCGGGGATCCCGTAGTAAAAAAATGACCATTTCCCATACGCCTTAACTGATGTTTCTTACATTCGCCAAGGGACCTCCTATGGATTGACCCGTCACTGATTTGAAAAGAATGTGACCGTTTAGAAAGCTTCCTCTTAAGGAGTAAACTGTAGTGAGAGCGAGTGTAGAGAGCACAAGATGATTTTACCTTGATAGGAGTGTAGTAATTATAACCGGGGGAATGAGAGTAATTAGATGAGACGTCGCTATCTGGAATATCCATCTGGTTCCCTCTTAGCTGAGCGTTAGTATCCGTAGAGGTGGGTGTGCATTCGCAGACTCTCATTAGCTACATCGCTTTCAGAATGCCCTTGTTGTCTCTTCTGTGTGAACCGTTAGTGGAGGTTTAATAGGTTGTGAATCTACGGCTCGTGAATGGCTAGATGTCGTGGTCACTTGTACCTCCTATGTCTTCTGCGTTGACCGTTAGTGGAGATCACCTAGTATAGTGATCTGTGGACCGTTATAGGTTACACGTCGTTTTCATCTTGTCCCTTTTGTCTCCCTTCGTGCTGGCATATCTCCACGTGGTGGTTGGGCCCCGCGGATGACTTGTCATGGCCGGTTGTCTAGATTGCAGGTTGGATATGAGTTTTACCCGGACCCACAGGGGGTCCGTGTAACAGCCCAAGTAAACCGTGCCAAGATATTGTCCACTTTGCCCCGATGGGTTGCCCATCCAGGAACTCACGGTTTGTTTTCACCCGATGAGTTGCTCGCCCAAGCAAAACGCGTTTTGGTAGAGAAGGTTTCCACCCCCTTATAAAGAAGGCTTCGTTCTCCTCCTCAACCGATGTGAGACTTACATCTCCACCCCCTTAGCGAGCCCAGCGTCTTTGCAGGCACACCGGCCCGACCCCTGGCTCTGATACCATCTGTAACAGTCCAAGTAAACCGTGCCAAGATATTATGCTCTTTACCCCAGATGAGTTGCCAATCCAGGAACTCGCGGTTTTGTTTTCACTCAACGAGTTGCTCGCCCAGGCAAAATGCGTCTTGGTAGAGAAGGTTTCCACCCTCTTATAAAGAAGGCTTCGTTCTCCTCCTCAACCGATGTGGGACTTACAGTCCGCAACCATATCTCTTCAATTAGTGACAGGTAGCAACATATTTAATTTCGGTAGCTGAAGGTGCTAGATTCTACAACACGTGAGATACTTAGAAGAATATTAAACCACTATAGGTTACACGTAGTTTTCATCTTATCCTTTTTGTCTCCTTCATGTTGGCATATCTCCACGTGGCGGGTGAGCCCCGCAGATGAGTTGTCATGGCCAGTTGTCTAGACTGCGGGATGGATTATGGGTTTTGCCCGGACGGAGGATCCACAACCATACCTCTTCAATTAGTGACAGACAACGACTGCATATTTAATTTCGGTAGTTGAAATGGGCTAGATTCTACGACCGTGAAGTACTTAGAAGAATATATCTAGCAACAATAATTCGAAGATGTAAAAGGAACTCACATTGCTTAAGACGTAAGGCTTCAATTTTCATACAATCTTCTTGTAAAATAATTGTTAGGTGACGCCACGGGCATGTAAAAAGTTTCTAAACTGCTATATATTTTTTTGAATGGCTAATTTCCATGAATCCTTGTCGTCTATGAGACTTGAACTCAAGACCTTTCTCTTCTCAACCCAAGTGTTTATAGGTTTTGCCTTTGCCAATAAAAAATATGGGCATACAATACACGAGTAATTTATATTTAACGATATGTAGATATTTTATTGGCAAATTGGATTTAAATAATCCCAACTCACTGTTAGTGGCCAATAATAATCCCAACTCATTTAATCACCAATAATAATCCGAACTATTCACTTTTGTTTGTAAAATACTCCCAGTTAAAAAAACACTAACTAGGTTAAAAATTGCTGATGTGGCTTGCCACGTCACGTGCCACATCAGTTGCCACGTAATCGAAAATGCCACGTAGACTGCCACATCAGCTGCCACGTCATCGAAAAATGTCACGTAGACTGCCACATCAGCTGCCACGTCATCAAAAAATGCCATATCAACTGCCACGTCATATGACACATCAGCTAAAAGGACCACATCAGATGCCACATCAGCTATTTTTTAACCTAGTTAATGTTTTTTTAACTGGGGGTATTTTACAAACAAAAGTGAATAGTTTGGATTATTATTGGTGATTAAATGAGTTGGGATTATTATTGGCCAATAACAGTGAGTTGGGATTATTTAAATCCAATTTGCCTATTTTATTTTGTTGTGTTTGTATAGGAAAAGATATTTCATTCCAATCACCAAGAACAACACCAAACAATGAATTGGAGAAAAAACTCGTCCCTTGACTCTTTGATTAATATTAAGCTCGACACGAATGATAAAACATTACATTATTAGCTTTAAACCTTTCTAATTTATCTCCTAAATCCTCTCATCTTTATCATCACGTGAATCGGATTCTTCTTTGTTTGTTTGATCCGATCCATGTTAGTCCAACATTATTTATATGATTTCAGGTATAAATGGAGGTGGAAAAAGGTAAGAAAAAACATTGTTCAATAACACCATTGCCGTCACAAACCCAACAGAAAATCCATTACAAAAAGTATTCGCTGCCAATGTTACTCAGATTTAGAAACAAAATATGCGGTCGCTAATGTCTGTCCCACAAATTTAATGACGAAACTTGTTGCAATTCGCCCCAAAAGCGTTGCGACAGAGCTGTGTGCCGGGATTTTTTAGTAATGCATGGTTATATATGTGACCAAATTAAAATGTTATGCTTGTAGATTAACTAGTAAACAAAAAATTCTTATTTATCTATATAACACATGTATGAATTAATTGTAAATTGTTTCATGTATTATGGTAATTGTAATTCTTGATTCTTCTACTGTTTTTTTTTTTCTTCCTTCTGATGTTCCTAGAGTTTTGGCAAACATAAAGGTTGAAAAACTAGGTTTGTTTTCGTTTCTCACCATATAATTTGACTTTTCCTTTTTGATTTTTGACTTTTAAAAGACACGCATGCAATATGCATTTTTCTTTTGTGGTGGGGCAATTGGTGGTGTCTAGTGCTGGGTGGGTGGGTGGTGGTGTTTGGAGGTGGTATAAGATGAAGATTAGGATAATCTTGAAAACAATGTCAACAAGATAATGAATAGAGGACGGTTTTGCAACAATATATAATTATTAATGCATGTGCCTCAACAACCAAATGTTTAGTGGAGGTACCTAAAGTGCATAGATGTTATCTAAATCTTGAAAGTGTTGTTTAATTTATGTTGTAGGGATATATATTTTTTTGTAAATATTAACCAATAGTCTAACCATCCCTTTTTTAATGTACAAAAATTTATTAAAAAACGAAACCCGACTAGCAAGAAACTAGACAAAACAACAATACGATCTCGAATTACAGACCGAAGAGAAAACAACTCCACTACAAATGCATCCCGCCACTACAAACACAAGCAAAAAACAACAAAACCTATAATGAATACTCATGAAACACGCTAAAAAGTCTCTTGAAACAGAACAACACCAAGGAACTCGGTACCGGAAAGAAACTTCTCCCATAGGACGAACCGAAAACCCGTTGCGTTATACCATAGACACAGAGTGATTTAATCGTCATTCAGAACATCTAACCAACTCTTGATTGTAACCAAAAAGTTTCCTTTAACCACATCACTTTATAAAATGGTATCTTTTTTTTCCTTTTCGGTAGTTCTCTGGATATTTTTTGATCCGCATAGAAGAATTTATTACTATTCCATGTAAGCAAGTTTAAAACGAAAAATGGCCATAAATTTTCCTTAGGGTGTGGGGAGTGGTTAAACACTTTGGAGTGGTAAACTAAAAAACCGACCAATCAGAGCGCGCCATGTCAATCAGTCAAAAGTGTTTAAACTTTGCTGAAAAGTGTTGGCAATGGTTTAAACACTTGCTGAAGTGGTAAACTTTTAATATTATTTTTTTTGTGGACTATTTTATTTAATAAATGTAGAATAAATACATTAAATTAAAAAACAATAAACTTTCATAAATTAAATTAAAAACATCAAAATTACACTAAATTAAAAAACAATAAAATTACATTAACTTGAAACAATTTAAACTAGTCTTCGTCGGAATCGACCAAAAGGTGGGGTAAATCTTGACTTGCGAGATGATCTATGAGATCGTTTTTTAGTCTCCAATGCGTGTCTTCATCCATCAACTCGCCCAACACCGTATCGTCTAGAGCGGGCTCGACCGGAGGATCCCGAATATGCACCGGTGCTATCGTCTTTCCTTCATCTTTCAAAATCATATTGTGTAAAATAATACACGTATACACGACACTTCTAATTTTTTTAACGGTTTTTACTCGCATCGGTCGACTCATTACACCCCATTTCGCCTTCAAAACACCAAAAGCTCGTTCGACGTCTTTTCTTGCCGCCTCATGTTGCCTCTTGAATTTCTTTTGGTCTACTTCGTGAGGGTAAGGGATCGACTTCACAAACACGGACCACGAAGGGTAGATTCCATCCACGAGCAAATAACCACGTTTGTATAAATGGTTGTTAACATAAAATGGACATTTTGGCGCGGTTCCATTTCGTTCCGTTAAAAATAACGGAGATTGTTGTAGAACATTGATATCGTTTTGAGAACCCGGTGGACCGGCAAAAGCATGCCAAAACCATAAGTCTTGAGAAGCAACCGCTTCGAGCATAACAGTCGGGTATCGATGATCTCCTCGCATATATTGTCCTCGATACTCTGTCGGACAAAAACGCCAAACGAAATGGGTGCAATCAAGGCTACCAAACATACCTGGAAGGTGATGTTTTTCCTCATGAGCTTGGTATAAAAGTGCCATGTCGTGGCTTGTCGGCCTACGTAAGAACTCTGGACCGTATATTCACTACTACAAAACAGATCTTTAGACGGGGTGATATGGGTTTTCAGACGGTGTTTTCAACACCGTCTTTTAATGTACACTGGTTTAAAATCAAGTCTTATTAGACGGTGTTCAATTTTAACACCGGCTAAAACTTGATGAACACCGTCTTTTAATATCAAAACATTTCAAATCTTAATTAAAACAAATATTTTTTAACACCGTCTTATAAACATTTGATGAAAAAAAAACATTTACAATAAAAAAGGTTTTCCAGAAATAAATCAAGCTTACCAATGGAACATTTTCAAATCAAACCAAAACAATACGCATTTAAATCGGAAATAAACCCATAGACATCCAATTTGGAAATAAACCCGTCAAATTACAAACATTTGTTGAATGCATAACAAACTACGTTAAACTGTATAAATAAACTACATAAGCTAATCTAACGAGATACCTAACTCTCTAAAAAACTTCGGCATCAACGTCATCAACAAAGAATCTATTTCATTATCTGTAGCCTCTCTCGTGTCGTGCCACATCTAAAATAAAAGTTAGATAGAAATAGTTATTGCAAATATTATAGACTAAAATTAAAGGCAAAGAGAAAAACCGGTAACAACATCGTCAATAAAGTTATCTATATATTTACATATTATATACATCTAAAAACAACTATATAATCAACTAAACCTTCTAAGTTTTAAAAAAATAAACAGTTAAGATATATATATATATATATACGTATACATATTAGACCTGACAAACGGGTCGGGTCGGGCTGGGTCATGGGTCAAAACAGGTTCGGGTCAAAACGGGTCAATTATAAAAAGGGTTGTTTTGGTTCGGGTCAGAACGGGTCCGGGTCAGAACGGGTTTCGGGTCGGGTCGGGTCAGTTTTTTTTAAAAGGCACGCGTACACTCTGAAGTACAATTCTTCAAATTTGATATTTGCATAGCATACACTCTAAGTACAATTCTTCAAGACACGCGTACATAAGGTAATTCTTAACACTTAGAATCCCATCACATGCACTATGCCTCTAAACTTATAAATGATGCAATTAAACAAGAAAAGCTAACCTTCGGGAGATATGAAGATAGCCGTTGGTGCGCTTCCGATCCTAAACAGTAAACAAAACAAGCACTAACACAGATTCAAAACTAATTACAACCAAAACAGTAAACAAAACTGCATCAATATCGGTTTGGGACCATTTCATAAAAAATGATTTCAACTAGAAAAGTGTATTGTGGATCTTTGTTGTATGTCTTCAACCTATAAATACCACCTTGGGCATTGTTAGTCGTCATTTTATAATTCGGTGTAATGGTTTTTACATTTTAGAAAAATTGTTAGTCGTCATTTTATAATTTGGTGTAATGGTTTTTACATTTTAGAAAAATATATCAAGTACTGATAACTTAGTAGTCTAGATTGTCTATTGTTATGGTTATTATCATAAAAATGATATTAATTTAAATCTTTACAAGTGCAAATTGCACTGTGCTATGTTAATGGTATGTATGTGTAAAAAAATTGTTGTTCAAGAAAAGAAAAAATATCACATAAAAAGGCGAAACAATTATAGGTTGTGAAGAAATAATCCTAACTACTCTTAACCCCCCGCGTTACGAGCGAGGGCATAAAACCGTGTTACCAGCATTGCGGGGTGTGGGGCGTGAGCAGGGCTGGCTCAACCATTTTAGAGGCCTAAAGCAAGTTTCAAAATTGGGGCCCTTATTATCTAATTTTTCTCTTATTATAATAAACCAACCAATATGATAGTTGCTTTGGTGCAAATACACTAATACGTTGCTTAAAAACTTGAACTGAATCTGTCAAAGTATGGATAACATACCTGCGAATTGCGATCGATAAGATAGCAAGCATTGCATCGAATGCCTTACATGCTTTGTCAGCTAACTTCAATGTAGGAAGTGAAAATCAAATTAACAAAAAAGGAAATTCATTTAGTTATGGTAAAAGAAACGGGTCAAATTGTCTACTTACAATGCATAAAGCCCCATATCATCTTATACCAAAAGTTATGTCAACCCGACCCATTACGACCTGAAAGATAGCTCCATGGGGCATGTTCAGCTTGGCAATCTAACATTGAGGAAACACAAAAAATATAGAACAAGTTAAGTAGCATACCTCTGTTCGCAATGTAAAATTACCAAAGCATGAGGAGCATAAGAATGCAATACATAGATGATAGAACTAATGATGTTAGATAATCCTATAACCACCAAACTGACTCTAATGATGTTAGATAACAAACAGTTACCCTACAAACTGAATTTTTGAACACATAATAACAAACAAGATAAAATATAGGTCAAAAGTAACACAACTAACAATCTAAACGTACTCTTTTTCAAATGAAGATGCAATATAGACAAAAACACAACGTAAATCGGCGATTGAGAAAAGTATGGCTTACCGAAGCAGAAGAGCTTCCATTAACGACTATTCGCCGTAAAGCACCAAACACCGCTACCTTCAACTTGATACACTGCTAACAAAAACAATACAAACATATAAGAACAAATATCTTCAATTCAACATCAACAAGAAGCCCTAACAGCAAGTAAATTGATAAACAAACAGTAGAAGATTCAAACAAGATGTATCAACATGATTTGAACAAATATAATTATATATAAAAAGAGTGGTAACCTAGAAAACAAAAATGGATGTAAACGTATACACAGAGATTTGGTCGAAATTACCTGGTTGAAGAACGATTCGGATCGTGTTCGTATTCGATTGAAATTACCTGCGTCTGAATGGCTGCGAGTAGAAGGGGAATGGAGACTAGGGTTTTGGTTGAGCAAACGAGAGAACGTATGTTAGGGTAGAATGGGTTTAAGTTTGTTTTTTCTAAGATAATTGTGGAATGAGTATATAAGACGGTGTTCAAAAACACCATCTAAAGGGTTCATATATAAGCATAAGACGGTGTTAAAAGGGAACACCGTTTAAAGGGTGAGAAATTGATTTTAAGACGGGGTTTAAGCATAAGACGGGGTTATATGGAATTTTGTTGAATATTTTAATTGGATTGGCACAACCGCTATGTGTGGAAATGATTTTAAGACGGGGTTATTATTATAACACCGTCTAAAAAAGATCTTCAACACCGTCTAATGCTTCATATTGTAGTAGTGATTTTGCAAACCGTTTCACAAAAATATTCTAGGCACTCGCGGGAAGTTCTTTCGGCCATATGCAAGTACTCGTCGTTCTCGTCTGGAGTGTTACCAGTTGCGAGCTGTTTAATAGCCGATGTCACCTTTTGCAACGGCGTAAAGCCCTTCTTACCTCGCGCATCGGGGGCCTCTACAAACCACGGGTCGTTCTCTTCCACATCGGCCACAATTTTTAGAAACAAACGTTTCGATATACGGAACCTATGCCGAAAGATATCTTCGTTGTACTTCGGGTCTTCGACAAAATAATCCGCCATGAGTGTCTCATGCCCCTCCTCACGTTGACGTTCAATATATCTCCTTCGGTTAGATGTGCCCGTGTCTTGAAGTTCGGCTTCTTCGATGAGATTTTGAAAAAAAAGAATGCTACTATCGGATGAATCGTCGCTACTCATGGGTGGGAACCATAACGGGAGTTCATCCGCTATTTTATTTTGTAAATATTTGGGAAGAATTGGTGGTATTTTTTGGTTTGGTTGGGTATATATTTGAGGGTATTTGGTTATAGTTTGGTTTGATATTTATAGTATAATTTTTTAAAGAAATTTTTTTTTTATTTAAACGGTAATATTACCGTTATACATGGCCCACCAACCAAAACAATCTTCTTTCCCGACTCGGTAACATGTCACCGATTTATTTGGTTTGCCGATTCGCCAAAACGTCGGCGCCGGTGTTTGCCGATCGGCAAACACCTTTGCCGCCCCTTGCCGCATGCCACACCGTACACCCTTAAGGGGTCTTTATAATGCCATCTTATCTTTGTTTATGATATGACTTTAGATTCTTCTGCTTCTCGCTCCACCTCAGCAGCTCAGTTATCCGCCTTCTAACGAACTTGTTTTCCGGATTAATTGATAGTCTAACTGTCTAAGTGATAGTAAATGATTATTATATCTCTCTAGATTTGTGTTGAATGTAAAAGGTTGATTTGATAGTTGAGGATAAATGTAAATTCTTAGCAACAAAAAATTTAAAAGAGTAAATTACAAAAATCGTCTTTATCTGTCACTTACTGCAAATTGTGTCCCGTGTCTTTAATAATTATAGAAAACATACTTGATTTTTGCAAACCCTTGCAAGTTATGTCTTTTAGCCCTAACTCAGTTAATTTTTTGTGGTTAAATCTGACCAAATATACCACATGAGGGTATTTTGGTCATTTTACTCTCATGTGGGGTCCATTTGGATAGATTTAACCACAAAAATACTCTCATGTGGATTCCATTTGGTCAGATTTAACCACAAAATATAACTGAATTAGGGCTAGAGGACATAACTTGCAAGGGTTTGCAAACATCGAGTATGTTTTCTGTAATTATTAAAGACAAATGACACAGTTTGCAATAAGTGGCATACATAAAGGACGATTTTTGTAATTTACTCAATTTAAAATTATCCCATCAATTTGGATGAATTTCATTAAGAAGATCAATAATTTAAAACTAAATTGCAGAAAACAACCTTTATGTTTGCCTCAAACTGTGCTTTATCCCTTTCACTATGAAATCGACAAAAACTAACCTTTATGTTCATGTTTTGATACATGGTTCAACCTTTAGCACTAATCCCGTTAGATTTTTTGGTTAAGTTATCTCACATGCTTTGCATGTGAGGGTATTTTAGTCTTTTTAAATCCTTATTTTCTTTTCTATTTTTTTGTTTCATTAGTCAAACATCAAAAGTCCTTTTAATCTCTGCACATACACACACCTAAAAATATGTATAAAAACATATACATACATAAATTTAACAAACTCATACATACACACCAGATCGAATACACACTACACATCTTCATATACACACCACAACACAATATCTACAACCCACACACACAGATCCAAAACCACACACACAATTCAGTTGTGAACATCGTATTTCATAATAGACTGTTTTCCTGATGAAAATTGTAAGTGGATCGGATAATTACAAAATTATGGTTCCAGTTCTAGGTTTAGATTTTAGAATCACAAGTCCCCAATCACTTCATATTCAACTGATTTCACACAAATTTCATAACAAAACCATGGGAATCTGACTACGAAAACACATTCACATTCCATAACATAATTGTAACTAAATTAAAAAAAAAAAAGTAGACGAAATATGATAAAAACTGAGATTTTTGGAATAGAGGCCCGATTCGAAAGGGTCAAGTCACTAAATACTTGGATATACTGATAACGAACCTAGCCTAGACACAAATCATAAAACTAGTTATTCTAGCTACTAACAGAAGTGCCCTAAACTCCCAACTCAGTCACAAACTGTATGATACAATTCAAAGTGGTACTCCAAGTCCTCGTCGTTAAAGATGGTGATGGGCGAAAACGTAATGTTAGGTTCATGCGTCTGCATGGCAGTGGCCGAAAGCCATGGTGGTGGTGGCCGGAAGCCATGGTGGTGGTGGATCTTTTGTTGGAAATTTGGTGAATGGATATTTAATATATTTATAATTTAATGAAATTATAAATATTAAATAGAATCTTCATGTGGTGAATAAAAGAGAAACTCTTGAATAAAGCTTCTTGATGACATTTAATTAGTTTTATTAGAGTTTTTAAATCTCTAATTAAGTGACTAATTAAGTGAAACCTTACACTGATCCTTAACTCTTGTACAAATAGTAGGCTATGTGCTTCTTTTGTTAAAAACAAGAATATTGTATTGCTTGATACATGTAGAATACAAGAAGGAGGATGAACACTTAAAGACCAACTAGAGAGAGGAGTACTCTCTACTTGTTTTCCACCCCCATCACATCCTTATTTGTTCTATAAGTTCAAACACTACAATTACCCGGTGTAACCTCGGGCGCGTGAGCCATCTTCGGCAGTACATACTGCTTCGGCTGTTGTACCCTGGGAAACAGTCGCGTCGTCTTTAGCAGAGACGCGAATTCTGTTTTAAGGGAAGCGTGTTGAACACGTGCCTCAACCAAAATCGTCAACGTTTAGTGTGCTCTTTGTTGCAGTCAAGGTGTATCTTTCAAGACTCAAGATGATGAATACTCGAGCCTAGGATGCTATCAAATGCGTGTGAAGGACTCACCAGAGATGCGACTTAAATCAAGATTGGTATATATAATTATATTTTATTTTCTTTTTGTTTAGTTATTGCAACCGGTATTGTACTGTGATATTTCCTACGAAAAACGAGAGTCTCGTTATTTTATATTTTGTAATTATATTTTATAAAAGTGAACCTAGTTCCTACATCTTTAAGCAGAGAAAGAGAGAAAGAAAGAGAGAGACAAAGGTATAGAGAAGGTAGGGTGGGGGTGGGGGTGGGGGTGGGGGTGGGGGTAGGGCTATAAATGAGTCAAGTCGAGCCGAGCTCGATCCAGCTCGAGCTCGGCTCGAACTCAATTCGAGTTGGCTCTGCTCCAGCTCAAATTACAAATCGAGTTGAGATTTGAGGCTGGAGCTCGACTCGATTAAAATTCGAGATAGCTCGGCTCGGCTCGATCTCGCTCGAACAAACAAAGAACCGCAAAATTACTACTTAAAAAGCCTAAAAAATGAATCTTTTCATAGACTAAGGGCCATAATTGTAATTTAATTTAACCAAATGACTAAATATGCAAGTATAAATAGCTAACCCACTTTTTACACTTTATTTACCTTCTTTTATAAGAGAGATACTCCCTTAGTTTTTGTCCTCTGAGCGATGGGAGACAAAAAAATGAAGAATGTAAACCTTATCGAGCCGGCTCACGAGTTCACAAGCCGAGCCAGGCCAAGCTCGAGCTTGGCTTGTTTACAAACCGAGCCGAGCCAAGCTGACTCATTTACAACCGAGCCAATTTCGAGCCGAACTTTTTTCGAACTTTTTTCGAGCGAGCTGCTAGCCATGAGTTTTTTGAACACCCCTAAGTGGGGGTAGGGTGCATATGGGTTTTTATTAATAAAAAAAAGTATTGTTTTAATTTAAAACTAAAAGACTTAAATGCCCTCACGTGCAAGGCATGTGAGTCCATTTTACTGATTTTTTTTGACGTAGTTAGTGGTAAAGGTTGAACCATGTATCAAAACATGAATATAAAAGTTAGTTTTTGTCAATTTCATAGTGAAAGGTATAAAGTGAAGTCTGAGATAAACATAAAGGTTGTTTTCTGCAATTTTTTCATAATTTAATTAAAAGAAAATATGCATCAAGTAAACAAAGAAAATAAAAAAGTGTAAAAGTTAACGCATATTGTTGCCTCACTAAAGGGTGAAACAGTTAAGAATGAAGCTTGTGTTCTGAGGGTGCTTATCAATTCCATAGAGAAAGTTGCAAGTAATATACTAAAATCTCTACTTACCAAATTTGTGGTTAAAGTTATTGCATTAAAGAAGCTGAAGACGACAAAAAATGTCTACTAAAGAATTGGTGGGATCTCTAAAAACCATTGAGATGAAGCTGACTAAGGATGCATAGGCAAAAGAGATTGCTTTCAAAGTGGAGAGAGCAAAGAAACCTTGTGAAATCTTGCTAACGATTCAACAGAGACACAAAACAATAGAGGTGGACTTAAGAGGTGGAAAGCACTTGAAACAAAAGTCCAACAAGGGACTTCAATGAAGAGAAGGTGCAGGCTTCTGAACTACATGTTAGGGTATATTTCATTATTTCATATGAAGCTAAAATTGTTTTTGAGTGTTGGAAGAAATAGAAGGAAAGAAATTTTACAAAGTTTGCTTTGTCTCCTCCTTATTTTTGCAATAGAAACACACAAGTATCATACTTCCCAATGTCTCCAATCTTTTGGAAAAATATTTTGTTGTTATATAAGCACTCACCAATTCATCTAGTTAACACCTCCATGTACAATAGTTTCTTAACATTCTAGATACATTGCTTCTTTGTATTTTGAGAGGCAGTTTGCCAAACACACATAACAAGTAAAAAAAAAACGCCCAAGGCAATAAAATTGCTTTAAGGACATAAATTCCTCGCCTTAAAATAACTAGTAGTAGCCTGATTTCAATAACCGTGAAGTAACAGTTTTAAGCAATTTAGCAAAACACAACAACAAAAAGAATCCGCAACAAATGTCTTGCGACAGAGTGAAGCTAGAACTCTTTGATGCTGGTGTTGACAAAAAAAAAAGATGCATTTTCTTCTTGCAACACTCAACGTATCTTTTGTCTGTTAGGGATTCGGGTAGTGATTCACACACACAAGCACAAGAGAAAAAAAAACAGATGAACACACGAGACTTACGTTGTTCGGTCGATGTGACCTACGTTCACGAGCTGCAGTCAGAATACTTTTATTATTGCTTTTTGCCTCACTCGTAAGAAATTACAAGTAGAAGGGTAATGTGTATATCAATTACATATTAAGGTTTTCAACTTATTCCTCAAGAAACTACTAAATGGCTAAAATCAATTAAAATGGACCAACCTTATCCAAACCAATCTAGCCTCCAAAATAAAACCCGACAATTTCCCACTTGGAGGTTTGATGATTTTTAAATTGCCTTCTTCAATAAACACGTGTACCTATTGTAATCTTCCTCATCTTTTATGTTGCAGCGCCCTTCTTATCAACCTGACAACCCGTCGAAGCTCCCTAAGCTCCAGCACATCAAAACTGCCCTTGACCCGTCGACAATCCTTACCGCTCTCACTAACACAAATTGTCAAATCCTGGAGCATCCTGAGAATAATCAACACTCTTCATATGTAGCAGGTAATCCTCTGGACATACTTTGACCGCTCGAATACTGGTTCTTTTAACCCACTGTCTAGTAAGGCTAAAGCTCCGGCTGGCTGACTACCAATGCTCCCACTACCATTAAAATCCCTAACTAGTTTCTCTGAACCTATCCTAGCACATTCAACCTGAGTCTGACATGTGGCTATGGAATTATCTCCTGCAAAACAAACCTTCTTCTACCGAGTAGACTCTCTGAACCAAACTTTGGTCTTCTTCTAAATTAGGATGGTCTCTCCCTTAAACGGTAAACTAAGTATATAAAGTGAACCTCTTTCTTCCTCGAGCTATGACAAGATTTCCCTTAATAACTTTCCACTACATGTTCCTGAATTTTACCTCATGAGCTTGTTCATCCAAATGCCAATGAGATAAACCATTTCTTTAAGCTTCGAATCACCCTAGCATCCTTAAAAGTCCATGAACTCACTAAAGTTACCAAATCCATATCACCCATGTCCCTAACATCAAGAACATCACCGTTAACCAGCCTTACCTTACCAAAATCACCTTCCTTCAAATCTACAATTCTTCTTGTTCTTGGTAGCGTGAAATGAAGCACCAAAATCCATAACTCGGGATTCCACACTACATATTAAAGCGTCAATCTTTTTTAGTGGTATTTTGTAATGTTAAATCCTTTCCTATGACATTGATTCTTAAATGTTAAACCCTTTGCAGTTCTAGTAGGTTACAACATTCTGAGCCCTAGACTGACTCCTCATTGTTCTTGTTTCCACTTACTTTGTTATTCTTCCTCCCCTGCCAACATGCATTAATTCATTTCTAAAACTCCAAAACAAATATTTTTTTTGTCTTTTTGAAAATTGTTTCCAATAAACCCTCACCATTTTCAAAATAGACTTATAAGTTTTGAAAATATAAACATGAAAAGACCTAACTAGTATTTTAATTTCCCATGGAATTATGTGTAAACAAAGGTGAAATATTTCACCTTTACATTGTGAAAGCGCTGAAACCTAAGTTGGGTAAAAATGGTTGAACAATAGTGAAAAAACCATCTTCCTATATATGGTCAATGAAAACACCTCACGCCTTTCTTTCACTCATTAATTCAATCACTATAAGCCAACCCATTAATTGACTATGGGTCTTATCTTGTCTTCTCAGAATGCTCTAGCGCCAAACCATTAGCTCATAGGAAGCGACCACACTTCCACATTCAAATGTGTGGACATTATCAAGAATGTTATAGTAACTAAAATAGTCCAACACAATGTTTGTTGTAACTCCATTAAGAATACTTTAATGCAACCTTAAGTTACAATACAATATTGAGTTATACTATCATGAGATGGTGTGTTAGAAATCTTTCAAAACTTAATTCACATTCAGATTATACGTTTGCTTGAACTTGAGACTTGGTGAATAACCAAGTTTCGAGATAAAGTTCCATCATGGGTGATTAAATTTGTGGACTCGTACCCATCCCTCCCCAATCAATTATCTTTGGTAAAAGGATTTATAAAGTTCTTAATTGACTAAAAAAACACAAGTGATCACTATTATATTGATTAACCGATGGAGCAATCTGTGCCTAAGTTTATTATGTTTAGAACTCCTAACTGTATATATACTTTTACATTTTATAAGTATAAGTTCACTTTCTAATGCACAATATTTTTTTTGGTAAAAACCCTTAAATACTTTGTAGCACAAATTCATTATTACTACATGTAACACCCGTAAATTTTTGTCTAAGTGTGAGGCAACACGTGTCCCGAATTTCCAAGTAAGGAGAGGGGATTTATCGTTCCACTGTGTAACGATACATATTAAATCCTCCAATTTATTCCCGACTGTGTGGAAGGAGGAAGGAAAATTATATTCGATGTTCTTTGAAAGTATTTCATATCTCCGACTAATCCCGATTCTAGGAAGGGGAGAAACTCTTATTGCGTGTTAACTAAAACGCATCCCGGATCTCCGACTAATCTCAACTACGAGAAAGGAGGGGGACTAAAAGTGCTAAACGACAAAAGATGTAAAGTCCAAGGGCTTAAAGTGTAAAAATCTCAAAATTTATTTTGGAGGTCCATTACGGACCGCAAGGCTTAGTTCTTACGGTCCGCAAGGGGGTTAAGTGAAATCTGGGCGCTGAAGGTCCTAACGGACCGTAAGCGGTCAACCCTTACGGTCTGTAAGGGGTGGCTCTAGCAGATTATGCTTGGCCTCCAAGGCTTTTCTTCACAAGTTGACACATAGCTTCGTTTTGCCACCTTCTTCCCTGGATCTAACATATCCCAAGGCATGTGTAATGATCTTGTAACACCTCCCAACACTTGGCATCATCTTAATGATTTGGTTCAAGTATAAATAGCACCTTAAGTCACCCTTGTTCATTGCTCATTTCCATCAAATCTTTCTCTACTCTCTCTTGGAGTGTTTCCTGGCCAAGGAAGCCTCCCAACTGAGTTTATTCTCATCTTGGATCATAAGTGACTGTTCCAATTCAGTCAATTTTATTTTATAGGCTAGATATTAGGAGAAAGTCAAACAGTTTGACTTTTTGTTTGACTTTCAGTTATGACCACTATGGTCAAGCCAAAGTTCGATCCGAACGTGGCTACGTGATCATAATTACGAAGGTTATAATCCTCTAGGATCATACCTTCTAAAGATCATCATAAGTAGGTGAAATGACGAGTCAACATTTTATTAAATAAACGGTCAAAAACGTAAACTTTGCAAATTACATTAAACAAGTTTTTAACTATTAAAACTTGAAGTTTTAGCATCATATCAGTTTATAAAACATGTTAGGACATGTCTAAGCATGTCCCATTCATCATTTCTTGTTTAGAGCTTAATTCTATATCGAAAGTCAAACAGATTGACTTTTGCTTTAACTTTCGATTCTGACTCGTTTGGTGAACGATTAGGTCTGATTTGAATTAGTTTTAGGACCATGATATTGATAAGTATAACCCACTGAAGTTATACTACATGGTCAGTCCGTTTGATGGGTTTTATGACAAGTCGCAAATATATTATTAAAAATGACCACAATGCCCCTATGTGGTCAAACGAGCTAAATGAATGATTTTAAATTAAAATGGACTTATAATCTGACTTTAAGTCAGTAGATACTTCATCTAAAAATGTATTTTGATATTAAGACTTATCAGGAGCTCATCCGACCTTTAAAACCCGTCTTTATGCGCATAACTAGTTATGCGAAGCTAATTCGCATAAACTAGGCGTAACAGGTCTAGGTATTTCAAAACCTCTCCAAATTAGATTTTTTGGTTAAATAACCTTTATCCAATGAGTCATTGCACTTGGATAGGTATAAACCACATTCTATTCGATTTATGCTTAATCAAGCGAACCTATTCTTAAGTATCGAGTCATATCTAAAGGGACTAACCTTTGGCCCGTATACATTCTAACAGATAATAAATCTATTCATTCCAGACTATAGTACCCCCCCCCAGATAATTGGACTTGGGTCAATAATACTTAGACTTGCAGCTTTTTGCTAAATTATAATCATATTGATTTGAAGCTAGCAAAAAGGTAAATACTCTTAACTTATTTTAGTTTTTAAACTTGGGATGATTATTAAGCCACTTGGAGTGGGTATTATATAAATGGGTCGTCTATGTTGCGCATAAATGTAAGAATCCGGTTTTTCCATTTTACTTGATAACTGAAACGATTGGGGGTTAATGTTACCATGTCCGGACGTCCCGACTCATATACTGTTAGTGCATACATCTGTCGACTTCGTCTTATATCGAGCTGGATTGCGGGCCTGAAAGTTTGAAGCATGACCCTTTGAAAATGGCATGACCCTTTGAAAGTGTCGTGACCGTTTGAAGGGTGGCATGTCACCTTCAAACGGTCAGGGGTCTCTTCCTATAAATAGGCTTCAAACTTTCATCATTTGTAAGTTTCCGGCCAGAGCAACGAAGTGCTGCCGAAGTGTTGTCAGGTTGTAAAACAGTGTGAAATCAATATTACAACAGTTTAAAGTGTATTGCTAGCTGAATTGAACTTAGTTTCTTTGTTTCCGCCTCTAAAACTGAGATAAACTCTTCTGAACGACTCATTCGGGTCTGAAAACGATCCTACAAATGGTATCAGAGCTCAGGAGGAAGAGTTCATACCAATTCAGCCACAAATTCTGATTTTCTACACCTTCTTTCAAAACTGAACAAGTTTTCACGGATAAAATCGGCTAAAACTTTCATAATGTGTGCGTAATGGTGTTTTAACAAACCCTTGAGAATATAGGACCTAAACTCGAAGTAAAAGTGGTAAAAATGGCTTGAAATCCGGTGACCGTTTGAACGAGTTCAGCGTCTGACCGTTTGAAATTGACCGTGACCGTTTGAAAATGCACCATACAGTTTGAAAATGCACATGACCGTTTGAAAATACATGGTTGTCAGTTTGAAACTAACCTGACCGTTTGAAAGTTGCCATCGTGACCGTTTGAAAATGGACTAACCGTTTGAAATATACACATGACCGTTTGAAATCTACACATGATCGTTTGAAACTGGACATGACAGTTTGAACAAGGTGCCCGTTTGAAAGTGGTTCAGTTGTTCACGGTTTACGATTGAAAAGTGTAGCAGTCACGTGAATTGTTTGTGCAGAATCTCGAGATATAGTGTCAGCCTTTATAGTGAGGTCAAATTAAAACTTTGTTTGAGATTGTTGTTGTCGGTTCACTATAATCAATAAAAGTCTTGCATGTGATTCAAGGTAAAGGTGTCGGACACTTGATATATTCACAATATTAAAATCAAAAGTGTTTTGAAAGTTGCTGAATGGTCCAATGAGAGCATAAATCACCGGCCCATGTGAGTTAATCAAAAGCTGCGGCCCAATCATAATTTGTTGGTGCATGTGATCTTTGTTTGATGAATAACAGGTCTCGGTCAAATACAAATATGTCAGACATTACTTGTTGCATGTGAAAATTGTTTACTATTGTTTCAACTCATGTGCTTTATCTGACATTTACAAGTATAAGGTCCAATCATAGAATTTTGAAAGATAATACTGTCGGCTTCTAACATCAACAACAGTCATAATATTGATAAGTATACATCTCGGCCCAAATCCTTCTAAGCCCAGCCCAAGTCATTGTTTGCATTGCGACTCAATTGAAAAACCAACTGTCACAGTTTGATCTTTCAAAGACACAGTTCGTTTGAACCTTGTCAGGTCACACAGTTTGGAGTTCAAAGTTTTCAAAAGATCTGGTTGTTTGATTTTGAACCGGGTCATATCAGTTCGCACAGTCTGTCAACTCTCAGTCCGCACAGAATATTCATCAGTTCGAGTACCAGTTTTATTCTGTTATTTGATAAGTGTTTAAACTGATTGTGTTTTGTTTGTTGTTTGTCAGGTATTTCATGAGGTGAACCAGTTCGTTTGAAAGCTAGTTTGAGAAATTCTTCGATATTGAATCATGAGTGAAGATTTTTACAACGCATTCGCAACATCTCCGACTACTCCGGGTGACATTGCTAAGAACATGAACATGGAGAATGAAACCGGAACAATGCAAAAACCCCCGAAACTTATGGGAATTGAAGATTATCACGGATGGAAGAAAGGGTTTGAGAATTGGGTTCAGGCGAATCATCTAAAAGCTTGGGAGAGCATCGAAACTGAATATGAGAGGCCAAAGAATTCAGCGGGAGTGGGTAAAATCATTTTAGAATTCACGGAGCAAGAAAGAGAGAGTTACAAAGGAGAAAAGATGATGATCAATTTGTTACAACAAGCTGTTAAAGAAGATATATTTGTGTTGCTTCAACATGATGAAAACGCTCATTCTATTTGGGAAGCTCTTGGAAAGAAATTTGAGGGAAGTACTGAATTGCTACAAAGTAAAGCAGCGTTGTTGAAAAAGGAATTTGAACTATTTACGTGCATGCCTGGTGAAACAACAAAGAGTCTTATTGAAAGATATTGTCATCTTGTACGCACTATGTCACAGTTGAAGATTACAAAAACTCCAGCATAATGGGTTGAAAAGCTTGCTGATGCGTTACCACAACAGGAATGGGGTACATATCTGATGATATTGAAAAATTCTGGACAGTTTAGAAGGTTATCGATTGCACAGTTTATAGAGAAGTTGGAGACACAGGATCTGGAGCAGCAGAAAATTGCTAGAATGAACAGTTCTACTCATCAACAAGATATTAAATTGTATTATAAAGGAAATGTTCAAACTGCTGAAGCAAGTCCAAAGATACAAACTGCATTTAGTGCTGGAAATCAATCTACACCAAGCAGTCAAGGATCAGTCAACACTAGTGGGTTCTCAACGGTGAATCCTCCAAGTGTTCAAAGTTCATCTGCTGGAAATGGTCATCTAATTCAGTGCAATGTGGCTTTACATCTTCAAAATGGTCAAAATTTTTCTGAAGAAGTTGTAAAGCATCATATGGGATTATTGGTCACTGCATTAGAGTCTTATGAAGGGTTGATTGCCGGAAGAATTGGTAATCCGATGCTCACAAAGGAAGATTATGACCAAATCGATGCAGAGGAGCTGGAACTGATGGATATTAAATGGGCTTTAGCTAGTGTTTTGAGGAGAGCAGAAAAGTTTAGATTGGTTACAGGAAGAAATGATTTCTTGGATGCAAACCTTTCTAATCTAGGATTTGATAAATCTAAAGTTGTTTGTTTTCGTTGCAGGGAGAAAGGCCACTTTAAAAGAGAGTGTGAGAATCAGGAGCCGAGAGGAGCAAAGGAGTCGTCTGGGAAAGATGATTATTATAGGAAATCCATTTATCAACAAATTACTCATCTACCACATCAACAAAAAGATCCACAAACGGCACATGGAAGAATGATCGAAGATGCAAACAAAAAGGCTTACTATGGCATCATGGATCAAGATGACGAGAAAGTGGCTGATGGTTTTAGCTGGGACAAGTACATTCCAGCTGATCCTAATGTTAAAGCTTTTATTGCACATATTGTTCAAAAGCCAGAAATATTGAAGGAATGGATGGAAGTGTTATCTGATGAAGAGAAAAATGAAGATGAAAGATCTGTTTCATCTGAAAACAGTTCATCAGAAACAAGTGATAGTGATGAAGAGATGGAACAGATAAATTTGGGAAAAACTCATTTATCTTCTGACACTTTTGAATTTTATTTTGCAGAAAAATTGAAGAAACTCAAAGAGAGGAAAACTGCAAAGGAAATGAAAGAGGTCAAAGTGATTAAGAAGATTGTGGAAGTTGAAAAGATAATGGAAGTTGAAAAGATAATTGAAGTCGAGAAGATCGTTGAAGTCACAAAACCTTGTCTTACTTGTTTAGAGTCATGTAAACAATGTATAGAAAAAGATGAGAGATTTAGTGAGTTAGAAAAGTTGAAAGAAAAGTTGTTGTTTGATGTAAAAAATTTGAAAGAGTCATATGATGTATTGAACAGAACTGTGAATAGTCTGGAAAAGACTAACTCTGAAAGAGAGAAAGCTTTGAAGATGTTGAATGCTACTATGATGACAAAGCAGAAAGAGATCAACTTGTACATAGAAGAATGTGCAAAGTGGAAGAAAGAGTTGGATAGTGAAGCAACTGAAAATGAAAGAATCAGAAGATTGCTGCAAAGTTACAAAGGTTGTGACTACATAATTGATAGAATTTATCCAACAGTTGAAGGATTTGAAGCGTTTAAAGGTGAAGAAACAAAGCCAAAGAAGAAAAAGGATACTGGTAAGAAACAGGGTGTCTGTTATAATAAGTGTCCGCCTCCGATTTGGGAAGGGTATTCGCCTAGAAAACCGAATGAAGAACAAGTCCAAAAGGCAGTCAATCTAAAGTTAGAGTCCGAGTTAACCAATGTTTTACCTGACAATATTGACATCACGTTAACAGGGTCCGACACAGATCATGAGTCCGAACTGATAAAACGAGTGGTCGATCAGGTGTTGGATAAGGATGAGGAGTCAGAGTCAAAGTCCGAGTCCGAAAGTTCGTGTCAGTCAGTCAGAAGTTCGAGTTCGTCGGAAAAGAGTTCAAAATCATCGGGAAAACGGGTTTACAGTAAATAATTTTTGTTGTCAAAATCTAATTTGAATGATGAAACATTTGAAGTTGTGTATACTTTGAATGATTCTGACAAATTAAATTTTGATAAAGAGTTTCCAATAAGAAGTGTTCGTTTTGACATGATCAAAAAGGTTTTCAAAATGGCAGAAATTAATATTTCTGAAATAAAAGATTTAAATCTTACTGGAAAACCTAAAAATTACACTTCAAGAGTTCAACAACGTTTGAACAAGAAAAAGGGTTACAATTCTGGTTCTGGTTTTCAAAAGAAACCAAACCACAATCATAGCTACAAAAAGAAAGGACTTGGTTTTATTCCACCTAAAAACTATAAAAATGAAAAATATATTAAAGATTTTAATTCCAGAGTTAAATTTGTTTCAGGGACAACTGCAGAGGAAGAACAGAAAAGCTCATTTTGGAGACAAACAAATCAAGAATTTCTTGCTGAAAAGAAGAATAGTGAAGCTCATCAAAGGAAAGAAACAAGAACATGTTTTAGATGCAACGAAGTTGGACATATTGCATGGAATTGTCCAAAAGCTACTCAAACAAAACAGGAAGTTTCTTCAAAACTTAAAGAAAAGATTGTTGATGTTGAACCTCCAACCGAAAGATTCAAAGTGTTCAAAAATTCAACATATGAAGTTGGAGAGTGTTCGAAAAGGTTTTACAAGAAGAGGGGAAATCTTGACAATCAAGCTTGGATTGTTAAGAAATCTGAGATAAAATCTGGCGATGAATCTGATTCCACAAAATCAGAGGAGCCACAGGTTGAGGTAAAAAGTGAAAACTCAGTGCCTCTAATGGATGATGTTCATTTTCCACCATTGAGAGCTGAGAATTTTAAATCAAAGGTTGGAAAGGTTGAAATTTCAAATCAATTTTATTCTGATAAGAATGAATTTGATGTTGAGAAAGCTTTTAATGCAAACGCAAAGAAAATTTTTGGAAAAATGATCGATGGGAAGGTTAAAGGGGTAAAGGAGTTTTATGCTACAAAGAAAGCAACTTACACCCCAACTGCTTCTGAATTGAAAACACCCAAGGCTGGTCAGGCTTGGGTGGACATTTTCTTTGCTTGAAAAACCTGACTTGCCGGAGATCCCAAGTTTATATCGTGGATCAGGAATCGGCATTTTTCTTAGTAATTGATTGTGTGTTTGAATCTTAAAATTGTGAATTTTTACAGGTTAAGTGTGACTTATCGGAGCTTCCAGGCTGGTAAGTGTGAAGCAGGAATCGGCATCTTGATTAGTAAAATGGTTTGTGTAGATGTTTTATTCCTACATTTTGTTATATGTTTTGGATATTCTTACAAGTGGTGAGAGGTTGATTCTGACATAGTGATTACTCAAGGTCATTAGTTTGAACTTGATGTAATCCTGATACGTATATGTGAAGGACAATATGATGAACCATACCCCTAATTTACAAGTGGTAAACTTAACAAAACTTATTTTCCGAAACAATCATTTTGGTTAAAACAAACTTGAGTGTTTTGAAATCATAATGAGAAAATAGTTTTGTGAAATGGGGAGTTCTGATTGTTTATGCCAAGTGGATAGCGATTTGAAGCGATTTGATAATCGGTTGTCAAGATTGTTGTACAGTTTATTTTCAAATTTCCTTTAATGTGTTTGCATTTAAGGGGGAGTAGAAAATTTCAGAAAATCCAAAAACATTAGAAAATTTAAAAAAGGCAAAAATATGATAAAATGAAAAATGAGTTTTTGTGTCTAGAAGAGGAAATGATAGTACATCAGTAGACAGTCACAGTGTGCTAAAGAAATGTAATGTTTAAAAAGCGTCAAACAGTCTCACTGATGATATGCCGATAGGTTTTTACACATTTAGTAAGCTTTTTCGGGATATAAACTTAAATTCAAACTTGCTTATTTCGTGGGGAACACTACTTGGATATATAGGTAACCCCTGAAATCTCGTTTGAAAGGTCCCTCTTTCTGAGATACTAGGTCTTTATACTCAGTGATATCTGGGGTATTATCCTGGGACTTCTGCTGAATGGAAGTTCTGACCTAGTACCCGGATAATGCTTTCTGCAAATGCTTGAAACATAGCATCGCCCTCAGCAAGCTGATGAAACAATAAAATTGATAGTCGCTGCTGTTGTAATGCAAAAGATCCTCTAAAGGGGACACACCCAAAAGTCGAGTCATGATCTCTCTGCTGAACGGTAGTTCTGACCTGAGCTCTCATGATTCCTCATAATTTATTAACCCCTTACATATATCATCTGTGGTATACTCAACTGTAAGACTGAATATTGGGATCTAGATACGGGAGTATATTCAAGAGGTGGGACACATGAATGAGTTTAAGTCCTTAATACACCTAACTCATATCCTGAATCAGTTGAAAATTGTGTGAAAATTTAAGTGGATCAGTATATTGGCAATCTAAGTGAATTGTTTAATTCTTAATGTGTAACTAAGCTCAACGGTACTTGTGACTTGTCAAAATATGATATGATCCTCTTACACAAAACTCACAAAAATAATGTTTGTAAATATTTCTTTATTGCATTTCATTTTATTCAAAAATCCAAAAAGATTTTTAGTGTGTTTTAGCATAAACTTTTGAAAAAATCAAAATGATTTTCGACAACTGATGTTGGAAAGCTGATTTTCAAAGTTCCGAGTGCTAAACATGATGACATGGTTGTGAGGAGGAGTGTGCCTTAATTGTCAAAATATGTTTTTAAATCAACAAGTGGTTCATCATGTATATGTGATCTGAGGGAGAGTGATTGTTGATGCATATGAGAGTTGTTAATGATGCATTCAAATTGTTAAATTTGTGAAATTTATTTCTGGGTTAAGAATGTGCAGGTATAGCCAGGTTTCAATCTTGAACCTGAAGACAGAGTGCCAGGTTCCGATACCTGAGGACTATGTGATTTCAACAAGCCAGACTGCGATCCTAGCATATCGAAAGGGGGAGTCTGAAGACATCCAAGAAGAGATTGATCGTGAGGAGTCTGTTGATGCTGAAGAGAAGAAGGAGATAAAGTTTTGAGGATGCTTACACTGTGAGACACTTCAAAGAGTTCGAGAGGACTGATAAAGACTGAAGATGCGAAGACTCGACACTTAAGACTCGTCAACATCTGAGGGGGAGTCTGTTAGTGCATACATATGTCGACTTCGTCTTATATCGAGTCTGGATTGCGTGCCTGAAAGTTTGAAGCATGACCCTTTGAAAAATAGGATGACCCTTTGAAAGTGGCGTGACCGTTTGAATATGTCGTGACCGTTTGAAAGTGTCATGACCGTTTGAAGGGTGGCATGTCACCTTCAAACGGTCAGGGGTCTCTTCCTATAAATAGGCTTCAAACTTTCATCATTTGTAAGTTTCCGGCCAGAGCAACGAAGTGCTGCCGAAGTGTTGTCAGGTTGTAAAACAGTGTGAAATCAATATTACAACAGTTTAAAGTGTATCGCTAGCTGAATTGAACTTAGTTTCTTTGTTTCCGCCTCTAAAACTGAGATAAACTCTTCTGAACGACTCATTCGGGTCTGAAAACGATCCTACAAGAAAATGTTATAGAATCAATCATACAACAGTTTTAAGCGTGAATCTTGCTGAATTGAACTCTACACGTCTGTTTCCGCCTTTCGTTTAGAGATAAACTCTTCTGAACGACTCGTTCGGGTCTAAAAACGATCCTACATATACTGATATGTTCATACGGAATAGCGTGCAAGGGCAGACATACCGATTGTAAGACACATTTTATTCAACTTTGGTGAGTGCCTTAATCATATTAAATAACTGGCTCTGAACTCTGGTTCCCGATTGTAAGGCAGGTATGTAAATCTGGTAACAAGAATAAATCCCAAGAAATATTTAAAAGATCATCTATGGGTTTTCTCTATGTATAAAACTCTTTTTGAAAAATTGTTTTCAAAACGAGTCAGTTAATTGTATTTACCAGCTTAAGCTGACGTATTTTCAAAAGATTGAACCACATGTACCAAACCTTATTATTGGCTGGGAATCTGGGTCGGCTAGAATGAAGGCTAAGGAATTTGCAACTCCTGATGCTTAAGGCCTATGATGTCTAAAGCTCTGTTTATTAGATCCCACATGTGGGCTTGTACTGAACGCTTGTAAAACTTTTATATATTCAAGCTTTATTTAATATAATAATTTTACTCCAATACTTCCGCTGCATATTTTTATATTGTGATAACTGTTATCTAACCGTCACGATTATACCCATCCGGGCCCACCGGGAATCGGGGTGCGACACTACATTATCTTTTGATGTAAAGTACCTAATGAAATTTATTTCATTGCATATGGTTTCTTATATGTAATGACAATCGGTGAATAGTTCCAACTTTTTAACTGGTCACAACTGATTAATCATAACATCATGAACTATTATGAACCATTTTTGTTTCGAGAACCATTGTTAGTGTTTGGTTGCAACGCCAAGTGAACTAACACAAACAGTCATTGTTATTCATTAATCATACCATCCATTATTGAATTGAGATTCGCAGCTTGAACGATAACGTATGAACTCCTCTGAATAGTTTTCCCCTTCACGTGTGACTTATGTAATTTGAAACTTAAACTAAGCCAGCGAGTGATGTAAACCTTCATTATAACTGCCTCCCAACTGCCCACCAAGGTAGGAACTAAGCCAAGTCATCAATACCAACCTTCGACGCAATAGTGGTCGGTACTAGATGGGTTTCATGCATTCATTTTAAGATAATTTAATGGTGGAAAAGACACAAGAACAGATCTTGATTTGATTAAGATTGACCGCCAGGAGTCTAGTTGCAAGAATCTTATGACCGATAAACAACCCACAAATAAAGTTTGAATTTTACCTAAATCCCGGTTGATCGGGTGGATAATGTGTTGTGCTTATTGTGACAAAAACGTCATATATTTCGGTCTTTGGATATCTTGTAATATATAAATGATTAGCATTCATGGGCTTAGCACTGTATAGTTGGTTTATGTCACACCCCGAATTTCCACATACCTGGTGGGCCCGGTGGGGAGAATTGTGACGTAGTTAATATCATCATAGTCAATAAAACACATAATAGCACATCGGAAGTTGATGTGTGTAAAATGCAACATATAAATTACATCAAATGAGGCAAAAAACTAACCCTTTTTTAGTACTAATGTTGGAAAAAGTGTGTTTTTGTCTTCCTTTTCTATTTTCAGGACAAATGAGCTTAAACGAACAAAAGGAACAAATATGCAGCAAAAACTAACATAAATACAAAGAAAAGGAATAAATGTGACATGCCTGACCCCTCAGCAGCATCCCCAAGAGCAAAACAAGAAAACAGAAGGCTGACCATGGCCCGTGCTCACTCGACACGGGGGCGTGGTCAGATGTCTGCAGAAAAGGACAAAGCTGTGGAAGCTTCTACGCCTACCACGGGGGCGTGCCCGGATCAGTACGGGGCATGGTCAACTCTAAGATTTGCAGAATCTTGAAAATCTTGGTAGTACAGATACGCTTCTACACACTGGGCCGTGCCCAGTGAACACGGGCCGTGTGGAGCCTAATACAGACAAATGCAATTAATGAAGGAAGAGAAAAGGGATGGCCACGGGGGCGTGTCCGCTGGACACGGGGCCGTGGCCGGGCTTCTGTTCAGGCTATAAATAGGGGTGGTTGGCTCATTTCAAAAGCATCCATTGGCAAACCACCTCTCTCCCACTTTGCCACCACTACAACACCCACATCCACCACCATCATCCATCATCCACCTTAGAGTGTGTGTAGTAGTCTCGGGATCCAAGATTGATCGTAAGAGTTCTTGTCAATCAAAGGCCATGATTGGCTAAGTCTCTTACATCACTTGGTGAAGACAAGCATTTAATGTATTACTTTTGATTTTTAATCTTTTCGCACTTTTTATTTGGTTTTGTATTAAAGACTTTAATAACTAGTTTCTTCTGTTGAAGGTGAAACTTATTTATCATTTGTCCGTGGTATCTTGGCATTACTTTACTGTCTATATAAAGTAAAAGATTTTCACCACTCATATCTCTACGGTCTATATAAAGATATGTTGGCTACCTGGTCAGGGGTTAAGAGAATGATTTAGTAAGGTTCTTGCCTTATTCAGTGTATAGATCCTGCATGGACCTGGGTCAAGCTTACTAGGGCCACCTTCAATACCCAATGGTATTGGATGGCGGGGGAGCGAATGGCTTGATCCCCTCATATGTAAACTACTATTAATACATTAAACCGGCTATTTGGGATTGTATCCCTGCTGACTCAAACCACTTAGCCGACGGTAACGTCACCTTCAAAAGAGGGGCCTACCACTTTTCGCATTAATAAATTAATTAATTATCTTCCAATATCCCGACCCTTTGGAATTGTATCCTTGCTGACTCAAACAACTAGGTTGAGGGTAACGTCACCTTCAAAAGAGGGGCCTACTACTATAACTAAGATAATCTCTTAAAAAGTGCAAAGTGCGGAAATCATCAAATGATACATTAAAGGTGAGTCGGATCCAAGTGATTCATCTTGTCTATCTGTTTTTATTTTTATTTTTATTTCAGCATTTTTATTTTTCATGTTTAAAACCTTTTCAAAAAAATTTAGTTTGATTAGACGTTGTGGATAAACCGGTACTAAAATCTCTTGTGTCCTTGGACGACCTCGGTATCTTACCAACGCTATATTACGCTCACGATGGGTGCACTTGCCCATGTGTGTGTTTAATGTTAGTAAAGTATCGTGTTTTATAAATTTAAAACTTGACTGATGTGTAAAATGGGCTTAAAATATCAATATAAACATATTGCACCTTACACACACCAAGTTTTTAGCGCCGTTTCCGGGGACACAAGGATTTTAAGAAAGTTAGGAATTAAAGGCCTAATCATTTTTCTCTTTTTTCTATTTTTTTAGGATTTTTTCTTAATTTTTCAGCTTCTGCAGACTTCAGCACGGAGCCGTGCCCGCTGAACACGCCTCGTGCCCAATCTTTGTTTCTGGCAATCCTGTTTTAAGTCAGACAGTAGCTGAACACGGGCCGTGCCCACTGAACACGCTCCCGTGCCCAAGCTTCAGTTACTAAAAACAGAACCGTAGGATCTCGACGGTTGGTAATTTCTGACAAAAGCATGAGTGATATTGATTATTTTTACTTGCACCCCTCTTATGGTGCATTGTGTCAAATATGTGGTGGATCTCACAAAGATTTAAAGTGTTATTTTCTAAATTACACTCCCCACTATATAGACCCATCGTTTTCCTGTAACCTTAAGATGTGCAAAAGTAAAAACGATCCCTATCTCTCCCTCGAATGCTTTCAATCATTTCTTCTAGATGATATGATTCTCGAAGAATTATTTCAACTTGAAGAAATAATTCTCCAATCGATAAAAGAGCTTGAGATGGAGATAAGTTATTCATCCCAATACGACGATCAAGGAGAGTTATTGAGATCGCATTCGGATGCTAGCAACATCATCGATACCGAAAGCACCTCTAACTCTAGTAAGGATTTGAGCGATAGTCGTCCCTATGTCGATTGTGCCATGAAGGACTCTCCATCAGTTTCCGCCGATGCGTTCATAGACCTGAGTGATTTGACATATACCTTCTTTAACGAGAGCCCGGATAAGGAGAATAAAGGTTGGTTTCGCCCACCGGTATTTAGCTTAGGTTTTACCCTTCCCGATAACCTCTTGCGTTCTTGTCTAAAGCAAGGGCAACTTAGGTACCTCAGGCACTTCGATGTTGTTCCGTCCAGTAAGGAACCATCCGATCTGGACAAATTCCTTAAAATAAAACGAAAATTCTCTAGCCACGGGGTCGTGTCCAGATCAACACGCCCCGTGCCCGCCTAAAAAGTGACCACGGGGACGTGTCGAGGCCAACACGCCCCGTGCTCAGACTACGGACAAAATTTGTCAGAGTCTTGTCTGACCACGGGGCCGTGTCCAGTGGACACGGGGCCGTGGTCAGCACGCTGTCGTTTTCTATAAAGTCAACAAGATTCCTGCACATTTGGACCCATTCCAAAGACAAAGATCTGGTGGGATCTTCATATATACCCTATAAGGTATATTCCAAACAAGGTTCTCAACAACCATCTTGTCTTTACTACTTTTGTCTCTTGCCTTCTTCTTCAAAAACTCCTCAAAACCTCCATTAAAGCTTGAAACCTCCATGTTTTTAAGATTTATTGTGATATTTGCTATGTTTTTGACCAAGGAATCTTATCAAAAATAAGTTTTATAACACTGTTTTAAGTTATTTTTGCTAAAAAATGTCTCAAAGTTCAGAAAAATAAATTGAAACTATAAGATTCCTGAGTTTAAAAATATGCAGAATGGTGGCCATGGGGCCGTGCTCAGCGAGCACGGGGCAGTGGCCGGAGTTATTGTTTCATTAATTTGAACTTTTCGACTTGTTTTCTTATAATGTCGAGCCGAAACAGCGAAACATCCTCAGCTCACTCAAGGAACGATCGAAGGGGAAGAAGAACATCAGTGGAAGACTCCTTGGTTAACTATGTGTATGCCTTGCGAGAAGCCATTGAGGAGATAACGGGAGTAGAAGAAGCCTTAATTGACCGTATTAACCATTTTTCGGTAGGGTTAGAGAGTTGCCTTCAAGAAGTCAACCTTTTGCCCCAAAGGTTGAATATTCTTGCGTCACCTCCCATGGTGCCAATCATTGCACAAAGAGGGTGGAATGTTGTGCTAGAAGTCATTATTCCAGCCGAATGGCATGTCATGCCTCCGGAACCTACTCTAAACATACTACACGAGGTTCCGGTAGCCGTCGCACCTCCTCTACAAGACATTGTGGAGAATGAGCCCGCCTTCCTTCTTCCTAGGGAGATAGAGGAATGGCTTAATTACATTTAAAAGACATCCCCCAGCTCTGAGTTCTACAAAACCTTTAAGTACCGGAGAGTCATTTATGGGTTTTTGTCATTCCTACAATAAGGGTAGAACTCTTTAGTGATTTCCTGCGTTCTATGACTTATCTATCTTAGGATCTTTGTAGTTTTTCATTTTTAGGACCCTTATTTTCATTTTTTAGGATCTTTGTAATTGTCGTTTTAAATGAATGATGGATTTTAACTATTGAATGGTGTTTGGATGATGTTGTAATGATAAAACACACTCGAAAAGGTGAAGGTTACCAAGGGAACTTTAAAACCACACCCCATGCACAAAAACAGAGCCTCCCAACAATTTTCCATCATTACAGCAAGTTCAGCACAGGGTCGTGCTCAGCCCAACACGCCCCTGTGCCTGTGGTTCTGCAGAAAACGCCCAATTCAGGTAACTGGACACGGGGCCATGCTCACTGAACACGCCCAGTGCCCAGCCTTCTGTTTAATTATGATACTAGCAATCTGACCACTGGGTCGTGCCCGGACCAACACAGGCCCGTGGCCAGACGCCCAGTAACACAAAATCTTGTTTTTAGACACCTTTTTACACATTCAATCAACCTAAAAACTTATTTTTGGGACACATTCAGGACAATGTGTAATTTAAGTGTGGGGGGGGGGGGATGCTAAAATCTTGAATTTTGCAAGTCCTAATAACAAGCCTAACATAAAACTCTATTGGAACCGGTAATCACCCCAATTTTTTTTCAAAAACTTTTCATTTCTTTTTACTTGTCTTGGTTTAATTTATGAATAACAAGTTCTAAAAAGGTTATATTTTTAGAAATTTACAATCGATAGCGTCGTGATAAAAAGAACCAACATAAGAAAAATATGAAATGGCATGACAAATCTAGTTAAAATTTGATTATATATACTTGATCACATTATAAACCCATTCCCACAATAAGTGAGTTTTGAGCCTTTATTGAGCATACAAGCATACATCTCTAAACTAAATGCGCATTTTTCGTTTCTTGTGTGAATAGTCGCTTGGTTCTTACAACTCTAGAACTTGCCACCATAATACATTCCCGGTCCTTATCAACTTAAACCCAAGTAAGTAAATGATGGAGGCATTAGGACTAACCCATTTTTCTTTCAACAACATTATTTTTCATTTTCTTTTTCACCTACCCAAAATCCACCTAGTTAACGCCTTTGAGCCTAAACCTTTTCATTTCTAAACCCACAAAACAAACACCCTTTACCCACCAAAACCTTTTTCTTTTCAACCCCTTTATTTTAGTAAATAGCTCGGTTTTCTTGTGACGTTTCTTTATAAAAAAAATGAACGTCTAGAAATAAACAAACAAGTTCCTCAAAGAAACTTTGTTTGAAAATGCTTAGTTTTGAATAAAAGTCACAGAAACAAAAAATTTTACGACGACCGACGCTTTTTACACTTTTAGCCCTTTTTACTAACCACTAACCAAAACCACCTACCTTTAGCCCAAGCCTAACCCTATCCCAAGTCCTCTTGATATTTACAAAGGTTTATAAGTTAAAAATGAGGAGGATTGATTGCTTGGCAAGCATATGGTAGAAGTAAGTTCTGTTAGGATCTGAGTTTCTTATGATTGTGCTTGTTTGATTAAAATGAAGATGAATTAGAAACAAATGCAGCGGAATTAAATGAAACAAACTTTCAACACACAATCAAATGAGAGAATTGCTTTCAACAAACATGTTTAACATGGAATCGAATGATTATATTTATTACAATCTATAATTACACTTGCATGAATGCATACAATTTCCCCCTCAGCCTGAGCTCACAGAGAATGTTCGTACAGAATGAGTTGTGATGAAGAGAGCTAATAGAACAATACAAGGTACTGTTCTATTTATAGTACAGAACAAACCACTGTGGCATCTTTGCTGACATCACCATGATAGTGAGATCTAACCTCCTAATAAACTCAAACTACTGACCTATTACAACCACTGATTACAAACAACTGATTACAATATACAAAGCATAAACAAAACAACTGATCCTCCATTCCACTGCTTAGGCTCCAACAGTGCTTTGTTCTTCAGCAGTACTTGAGACATAACAGTTGATTGAGCATCAGCATTAGTCTTCGCCAGTCTTTTGGGTCTGCAGTAGTTAGGAAGGGCAGTACTTGAATCCATCAGATGTTAGAGCCACTGTCAAGAGGAAAGATCAAATACAAACATCTGCTTATTCTGAATCCACTGATTTGATCCTGTTTTGGCTTTAATCAACTGTTCCTCTGTAGGGTTCAATCCCAACAATCTCCCCCTGGAAAAGATGATGCCAAAACTCTTCATTATTCTGGATCATTATTGTCTCATCAATAATTCCCTGACTTGTCCCTTGAATTGTAATTCTAATTCCAAGGAATCTGTATCATCCTCATCCCTGCACAGTGTAAGCTCAAGGAGATCTTGCAGATCTTCAACACCCAGGCCAAGTGCTTGTTCCCTTGATATGTGCTTCACCTCACCACTGGATTTGAGCAAAGTCAATACGTGGGTCTGTTTGTCAGATTTCTACTTTAGTATTTTTGAATTCAGTGGGTTTCTTGGGAGAGGTTTTATTGATGATGAGTTTGGAGATGGTGGCCTGGTTATAACACTTTGAGAAGTTTTTGCAGCTTTTGCCAATTCAGGATTTTCTGCTATCATTTGCTGAAGGACCATTTTTATAATGTAATCCCCTTGTGCTTTATCTGCTTCTGTTTCATCAATCATCTGCTTTTGTTTCCTTCTTTGATAAAGGATGGTAGCAGGTGGAGCAATGGATTTTCTGATTTGTAACTTTTGTGGTTTAGCTGGAACCACTGCTTCAGGATAATCAGGCTTTTGAGGAACATTGGGATTTTTCTTTCTCAACTCTTCCAACCTTTTGTAAGTGACTAAGACTTTATCTTCTGACCATCTTGTGACCTGATTCCTTGACCCACAATCAGCTGTTATCAGCTTTTCTTTCATTCTTTTCAATCTCAAAGCCCTTTCTGGTACATTCTTCTTATACTTGGACCAAGCAGGAGGAGTTTGTTTTACTTTATCTTTGATCATCTTATGTATTCTTACTAACTCCTCTTTAAGCTCACCAATGATCCATTCTTTATATTGAGCTTTTTCTGCCTTGTATTTCTTGAATGCGTCAATGTAATCTTTTCTCAGGCTTTCATCATCTCTTTCTGATAATTTCTGACAAAGGTCTTTTGAAAACTGCTCCAAAGTTCTGACTTGAGTTAGCAGATATTGGTAGTTTCTTTGAATATCTTTGTCAGACTTTCTTTTTGTATTTCTTTTAGAGATATCCTCTGCTTGTTGAGCCTTTAACTTCAAATATTCTTCTATGTTATTAGGCCTAGGATAACCTTGAAGAGATGGCAGATTCCTTTTTGCAGGGTCATCTTCATAGTAAAAGGATTTGATTTCCTCCCTTACTGCTGGAAGATCTAATGGATACAGGACTCCTGCAGGAGCAATGGTAGTATTTGGATTAAGAGCTTGTATTGAAGAGAGTGGAACAGGGTTTGGAATGGTAGCAAGGGTCAGTGGTTGTGAAGATATTGGAGGTGGTGAAGAATCATCATCCAGTATTATCCTTCTCCTTTTGGGTTTTGGAGAGGTTGGTGGTGGATTTGTGGGTTGAGTGGTAGTGATTGAAGTGGTAGGTGGCTGACTAACAGCTGTTGAAACAACTGGTGTTTCAACCACTATTGTCATTACAACTGATGATGTGTCATCAGTTGTCTTCTGCTTTTTGGCAGGTGGTTTTTGTGATGGTGATGATGTTTTTGGTGTAGCAGTGGTTGTAACAACATCTGTTGGTTTGGAGGTTTGATGATGGGAAGTTTTGGGGATTTGAGGAGTATGTTTTGTGGTTTTGGAAGGTGTGGTTTTTGGTTGCCTTACTTTTCTAGTAGGCTGTCTTCTTTTTGGTACAGGAATTTCTTGCTCTTCCTTGGGTTTAGAAGTACCCTGCTCTTCCTTTTCCATCAAAGCTTTCTTCTCCTTTTCAAATCTTTTAGAACCCTTTATTTCCCTATCCCTTTTATGTTTTGCTTTTTCATCAGCAAGTGCATTTTGGGTTACATCAACCTTTTTTGAACCATCTGGCCTTGGGATTTCCACAGTAGGTTTAGACAGTTTATCAGGTGGTAAATACAAACCTTCTTTTCCCATTTTGCCTTTCTCCCCCTTTTGGCATCATCAGGGTTTTCAACATAAATGATTGAAGGAGGAGCAGTGCCAGTGGTTTGCAGCAAATGGGCCTTGATTGCCTTGATATCTGCTTGTGTATCTTTATACCTAGCTTCCATTGCATTTCTGACCATTTGAAGTTGAATCTCATGTTGATGGTCAGCATATTGTCTTTGTTGATGAAGCATAGGTTGAAATAGATTCCAAAGCTCAGTGGGAGTAGGAGCAGATGATGGAGCAGATGCTGCAGATGTTGCAGCAGTGGGTGTTGCCTTTTGTGCTTGTAACAACTGTTGCAGCATAGTTTTGATTTCTGCAACAGAAGTGTCAATTTTGTCAACCATCTCCGTCAGTTCTCTGTATTTTAAACCATCACCCAAATTAATGGGATCATCTGATTTCCCACTAGTAGTGGTTTTAACAGCAGTTGACTTAGGGAAATTTTCCCAAAAGTTATCCACTGATGCCCCTTTTTCTTGGTACTAGGGACTTCTTTCTTCAGCAGATGTTACCATTGCAAACACACCAGTAGGTATTGGATACTCACTAGTAGTTACTTTGGTTCCAAAAGAAGAAATTGCCTTCAAGGGAGTCTGAGTAATGAAACAACTGGCCAGCTGTAAATCAGTTGATTCAACACCTGTAGTTGCTGCTCCACTTGAACTACCACCAAGAGTTACATGTAACTCAAGGGGTGTAACCTCCTCAGTTGTTGGTGGGTTAGCAATGATAGAGACACCAGACTCAGTCACTTGTTGTGGCATATTCTCATTGACAGGTGATTGAGAAGAACTGATTTGTGTCTGGGCTATATCAAGTGCATCCAACAAGGGTAATATTTGAGGTGGAATTTGGGCAGTGAGTATGGGTGTAGAAAGAGAATTTGCCCTGGGAGCTAGGCTGTGGAAGATGGAATCAAGTGATTCCAGAGCATCATAATGTGGTGTCCGTGTTGATACAACCTGATATTTTTTAGAAGAAGCAGGAGGAGTTTGAGGCTCAGGTTAAGATCTTTCATCCAACTGCTGTGAGGAAGTAGCAGTAGTGGTTATTGGTGACTTTTGTGTTGTCACAGGTATAATCTCTGGGATCTCATCTTCCAGTTCCAGAGTTACCTTTTTAGTGGGGTTGGGGGGATTTTGGATATTTTTCTTTTTGGGTCTTTTGGTGGTTTTAGGTGTGGGTTTCACAGTAGTGGTTTTGCTGCTGTGATCACCTTGAGCAGTGGGCTCAACAGCAGGGACCTGAGGAGCAGTTGTTGCTGCTAAATTCTGCTCAGGCTCCTCTCTTTGTGTTTTCAAAGGTTTTGATAGCCTAGTAAAGGTTTCAAAAGATAGGTTGTTGATTTGAATAGGATTCCCTTGGATAAGTACATGAGCACTATCATTAGGAATCTTCTTTTGCAAGTAAAAGCTCAAAAACCTTGGAAATAAAAGAAATGGTTTTTTATTATCTTTGATATTATTTACATTTTTGACCATGTCATTAAAAATCACTTAAGAGTAATTAAAAGTTTCCTTTTGCAAGATAGCATATCCCAAGTATTGGATTTTTAATGGAATTTCATTAAAAGTTGTGGTCTTGTTTGAAACACACATGAGGAGGGTATGAAACAAAAACCTCGTGGCAGGTGGAAAACTGCCTTTTTGCAAAGTGTCTTTTTTTCATTTCCTCTGCATACCCTCTCTCAAGGAAATCAGTTTGATATTCGGTTTTTGGGAAAGAAGTTTTACATGTAATGTCATTCAATTCAAACACCTCAGAGATATCTTTAGGTGTGACAGCAACCTTAATTCCCTTTACCGAAGAAGTGATAGCCCAGGGCTTTTTGTCCTGAACTTCCAATTGTGCATTTTTCCAGAAATCACGAAGAGTATCGAGATATATGGATGGGTTGCAGGTCAACAAGGTTTTGTACCTTGAGGATGAAAGTGCGTCAATGATGGAGTGGAATGTTGTGCTGTCACTTGGTTTGTCAAGAATGCACATGTAATTATGAGGTGTTTTTTTTATGGAAGAGCCATGGAGATTTGAGTGTGTTTGCGAGAGGAAGAAGATGATGAAAGATTTGAGAGAAATTGATGGTAACTGCTTTGAGAAAGGAATTTTGAATTCGATTCGACAGTGAAAACCCTGTTTGGGGTTTTGATCAGGGTTTTATAAGGTGGAAAAACTGAATGCTGACATGGCAGCGGTTACAAAAGATTTGACGGATAAGTACTGTCCACGTGCCAACCTCTGATGAGTAATGGAAGACAGTTGTTTAGGAAACCACAGATGGAATAAGTATCAGTGGTTTGCTGAAAGGACAAATGAAAACAGTGGCAGACTTTTACTATCACTGGATAGCCATCAGTGGGTTAAAAACTGATTTTGAACAATAGTGATTAACAAGGATAATGAGGGAACAGAGGATGACTTTCAGTAGTGGACAAGATTATCAAAACAGATGTTTGAACCAAAACAGTGGTTATGGCAGACATTTAAGGATTAATGAAAATTTTTCATTTTTAGCTATTTTTAAGGATGAAATTTTGATTTTCTGAAAACATTTTAATGTTTTTATTCATAGAAAAATAGGATTTTGCCTGTTATTCCATGTTTAGCATGCCAATTCTATAGATCAAGCTTTCAAAAATGGATGTATCTAATGCTTTTATTAGCACATATGCCAGCTGATCTTTAGTTGGAACATGGTGCAGAGAAATCAAACCTTTTTCATAGCAATCCCTCACAAAATGATGTCTAATGTCAATGTGCTTGGTGGTTGAGTGGGAAACTAGATTTTTGATGATATTTTCTGCTGCCTGACTGTCCATCATGAGAGGTGTCTTTAAGGCAGTGATACCAAAATCCAGCAATTGATTTTGAAGCCATAATAGTTGGGATGTACAGCTTGCAGCAGTTATATATTCTGCCTCAGTAGTGGATGTTGAAACAGCTGCTTGCTTTTTTGCTTTGCCAAGACACTAAGCAACTGCCTATGAATTGGCACCCTCCTGAAGTTGACTTCCTTGTTGTATTGCATCCAGCAAAGTCACTATCTGAGAAACCTGAATGCTTGATATTTCCATCAGCTGGATACCAGATACCAAGTGTGGGAGCACCTTTTAGGTATCTGAATATCCTTTTTACAGCAATAAGGTTTGACTTTCTAGGGGCTGACTGGGATCTTGCACAAACACATGTTGCAAACATGATGTCTGGCCTAGATGCAGTCAGGTACAATAATGACCCAATCATGCTTCTATAAAGAGTTTGATCAACCAAATCATCCTTTTCATCAGACACGACTATTTTTTTGGTTTCTATGGGTGTACTACATGGTTTACAATCATCCATCTCAAATTTCTTTAAAAGTTCTTTGGCATATTTGCCTTGATGGATGAAAGTTCCATTTTGCAGTTGCCTTACTTGGAGACCAAGAAAGCACTGAAGTTCACCCATTGCACTCATCTCAAACTCAGCTATCATGAGTTGTCTGAACTCTTCACACATTTTAGAACATGTGCTTCCAAAAATGATGTCATCCACATAAATCTAGACAATCATCAAATCTTTCCTTCTTCATTTTAAAAACAATGCTTTATCAATTTTACCTCTTGTGAACCGAATGGAAAGAAGAAAGGTGGAAAGAGTTTCATACCAGGCTCTAAAGTGCTTGTTTCAGGCCATACAAAGATTTATTTAGCTTGTAGACATGATTTGGATTAAATGGATCCTCAAAACCTGGAGGTTGACAAACATATACCTCTTCTTGAATTTTACCATAGAGGAATGCACATTTAATGTCCATTTCAAACACCTTTATATTGTGGTTGACAGCAAAGGCCAGGAATAATCTGATAGTTTCTAATCTTGCTACAGGGGCAAAAGTTTCATCATAATCAATGCCCTCTTCCTGTCTGAACCCTTGAACCACTAGCCTTGCTTTATTCTTGACAACAATACCCTTTTCATCAGTTTTATTTTTAAAGACCCACTTTGTGCCAATAGGACTCACACCCTCTGGCAATGGTACAAGTTCCCATACTTGTTGTCTTTTAAACTGTTGGAGCTCATCTTGCTTGGCTTCTACCCAGCTGTTGTCTTTTAGTGCCTCTTGGTACTTGACTGGCTGATGGAGAGATAGAAAACCGGCAAAAAGACAGATGTTTTGGGATTGGCTTCTTGTGAGCACCCATTCACTGATGTTGCCAATGATTTGGTCAGGTGGATGAGACTTCAAGAAGATTAACTCTCCTTTGTATGTAACAATGGCATTTAAGGGTGAGGGCTGCAGATGTGAATCATCTGAGCTAACCACTGTTGGTGACTTTGATGATCCAACAGTGGCTTGAAATGGAGGTGGAGGAATAGGAGGAAGTGGTGTGAAAGCATGCTGATCTTTATCCACTGTTTTGAGATTTTTATCAACAATGCTTGAGGATGTGGAAGCAGGGGTTAATGGGCTACTTTGGTCAACAACTGTTGAGGTAGCAGTGGTTGAGCTTTGACAGATGTTTTGAACATCTGCTGCTCTACCAATTGATGTAGACTTTTGTTGTGGAATGATGACTTCATATCCATAGTCTGATGAAGGACTTTGAGATGGACCTGCACTGTTAGTCTTGACAGAAAAATTTTCAAAGGTAAATTTATCAAGATCAAATAGTTCTGCAGGATTTACAGGGATTTTCATTGAAGAAAGTTCATTGAATTTTACATTCAAAGTCTCTTCCACTGTCTTAGTCCTAGTGTTGAACACTTTGTAGGCCTTAGCAGTGGTTGAGTATCCCAAATGATAACCACAATCAATTTTGGCTGCAAATTTTGAGATAGAATCTTTTAAGTTTAAATGAAACATGGGCAGCCAAAAACTTTAAAATATGAGATCAGTGGTTTGATTTTATACAGAATTTCATAGGCAGTCTTTTGATGCCTGGGGTTTATTAAAACTCTGTTCTGGACATAGCAAGCAGTGTTTACAGCCTCAGCCCAGAAAGTTAATGGCAAACCTGAATCAGCAAGCATTGTCCTGGTAGCCTCAATCAATGTTTTGTTCTTTCTTTCAACTACCACATTTTGTTCTGGTGTTCTTGGAATGTTGTACTGCCTTACAATTCCTTTTGACACACAAAACTCATCCAAGTCACTATTTCTGAATTCTGTGCCATTGTCACTCCTGAGGATTTTTACTGGCAAGTCAAACTGCTTTTCAACCTGTGTGACAAAGTCTTGCAGAATGCATGGAGTCTCATCTTTGGAATGTAAGAAATAAGTCCATGTAAACCTAGAAAAGTCATCTATAATTACCAAACAATATCTTTTCTTTCTAAGACTCATGACTTAAACTGAGCCAAACAAATCCATGTGAAGCATTTGCAAGCACTTGGTTGTTTTGGACTCTTCAATGGACTTAAAAGAGCTTTTATGTTGTTTTCCTTTTAGGCAGGAAACACAATGCTCAGGACAGGTGAACAGTTTTTGAGGAAGACCTCTTACTAACCCCTGTTTTGACAAAGCAGTGATTGTCTTGAGATTTGTGTGCCCCAATCTTCTGTGCCAAAGTTCTGTCTCTTTGTTAGAGGCAGCTGAGAATAGACAGACATCAGTTCTTGGGTTCTCTTTTGACAAATCAACTACATAAACATTGCCACTTCTTTGAGCAACAAGTTTAGTTATTCCATTTTTTATTATTTCTTCAATCTTTTCAACCATTTCTGGTACAACAATCCTACAACACTCCTTAGTAAAGAAAGAACCATAAACTTTGTCACTCATTTGAGAGACACTAAGGAGGTTGAATTTTAGATTGTCTATCAGATTGACATTTTCAAACTTAACATTTCCAGACTGTACTGTACCAGATCCCATCACCTTCCCTTTACTATTATTACCAAAAGATATATCACCCCCTCCATGAGTTTTGAATTCCTTTAGTAGGGCTCTACATCCAGTCATGTGCTTGGAGCCTCCACTGTCTACATACCAAAGACTATCTAAGCATGCAGAAGCTCCCTGCACATCAAGTAAATAATTAGTTCAGGAGGGTCTCCAAAGCCAATAAGGCTTTGGATGGGGTCTCAACAGTGTCTATGTTAAGGTCAGGAAGATGGACAGTGGTTAGATCAGGGGTTTGATTAATTTTTGCAGCTTGTTTCTCTAACCACTGTTGGGGGCCATTTCCAATTAATTCTTGATATCCATAGGGATGCCTGTTCACTCTTAGTTTAGAAGGTCTTTTGTAGGCTTCATAAACATGTGGGACCCTAGGATATGGTGGTTAACCTTTACCTCTTCGATATTGGTTAGCAAGGGGTGCATCAGTTACCTGAACATCTCTTTTAACACAGGTTTGGTTCAACTATTTTGTAACAGCTATTTGAACTGGCACAAGCAGTGGTTGATTCTTAATTGGTTGTTTTGATGAACTCAAGGATGTTTTTGAAGTGTACTCACTCTTTTTTACATCAAAGGATTTGAGATACACACATTCCTGAGTAAGATGGTTTGTTTTACCATAGATGGTGTAGCTCTTAGCAGGCACAATGATACTTGTTTTGTTAATATCATATGCCTTTAGATGAAAACAATCTTTGGTCAAATGATTTCTCTTTTCACAAAAATCACAAAACAAGTTTTTAACCTTTTCTCCTCTTTTCTTCTTTTCAGACTCCTTTGCAACAGAGTTTTGAACCACTGTTGGGATGTCCTTAAGAGGAATAACCTTGGCCTTAGGAGCTTTGACACCATCAATGGTTGTGAAGTCCATGGGTTTGAAGTTTTCAATGATGTCACACTCTTCAGACCATGTGGGTTTGAATTGGTATTTCTCAATCTCCTCAAAAGTTGAGGACCCCACAGATCTTTCCAAAGTGATCTTGTTAGCAAGTTTATCAGTTATTTTAACCTCTTGGCCATCCTTGTTTGTGGGAATGATTTCAACAGAACCAGATTCATTTGTAGCAGTGTTTTCCACTTGGTCATGTTTTCTAAAACCTACACCAAAGTTTACATTGCTTTTGATCTGTTTCTCAAGCATAACTTCATAACCTTTGCAGGATTCCACCCATTTTTCACAAGTGATTTGGGTGGATTCCAACTCCTTTTTACAGACTTGATATTTTTCTATCATGGTCTGGAGTTGATCCTTGGTTATGCTATGCTCTTGTTTGATGCTGCAAATTTCATTTTCTTTTTCACTCAATTTGTTTTTCAGTTCTTTTAAAGACTTTTCAAATTGAACTTCAGCAGTTAATAACCTATCTCTAAGGTTTTCATTCACCTCCTTAATGTTTGCAAATTCTATGATGCATTTGTCAGAACAAAGGTTTTTAAGAACCTGGGTGATACCTTAGTTGCAGCCATCATGGCACAATCACAGGTATGATCACTTTCTTCTTGAGTTTTCTCTTCTTGTTCACCTTCTTTCTTCTTTTCTTCTTCTTCAGACCAGGGCTCAGACAGTGGTTCCAACAGGGGTTTTGAACTTTCTCCCAGCAGTATTTCATCAGCAACAGTAGTAACCACTGCTTCAGCAATTTTGTCCACTGTTTCATCACTTGACTGTCCTTCTTCAGCTTCCAGCTCTTCTGGTATGGTCTCCAATGCTACAAAACAGATATCATTACTAGAAACATTATTTTGAGCATAGAGTGCAAAATTTTCATCTCCTAACTCTTCAGGTAAGCTGCTCCAGTCAACCAGTCATTGGGTGAAAAAGCTTTGTTGGTCTGGTTGAACCACTGCTGGTGCAGCTTGTTGAGGTGCAGCTTGTTGCACCTGAACCTGGGGAGCAGGGGCCTGGACATACTGTATCTGAGGAACAGTGGTTTGAACATAATGCACAGGCACAAGGGTTGCAGGGTGTGCATAATGAGCAATGGTTACATGAGCAGCTGGGGCATATTGGGCATAGTGCACAGTGTTTTGGTTATTTTATGGTCTAGGGTTTGAGCTAGGAAGTGTAATAATTGGTCCAGTGGTTTGACTCCTGCATTCCCTAGAAAAATGACCTAACCTATTACACTTATAGAATTTAATCTTTGACTTATCCAGCCCCACTTTTAGGTTCCCATGTAACCCTAGAAATTTTCTCCTTGTCCTTTTGTAAAACTTGCTGGTTCTAACACTTAGCAGTGCAAGTTGGTGCAAAATGTCCATTTCCTCTAAGTCAGTTGGATCAAAATGCTACAAATCATTTAGTTCAAAGCACAGATTCTCAGAATTCTGGTTTTCACTACTAGCTGTGAAGGCATAGTTGTTTGAGTAAGAATGAGAGTTGTTAAAATCTCCACCAGCAGTTATGTCAATATAATGATCATAACTCTGATCCTTACTACTACTAGACTCTTCTTGACCCAAAAGTGCTGTGCTGCCAAAGGAATAATCATCTGCAACTTTTCCAGACTCTTGTAACTTCTTTTTCTGGTTTAACAACCTTTCATAAGTCAGGAGTCTACCATGAAGTTGGGTCAGTGTCAGATCTTTGAACTCAACAGAGTTTCTGGTTACAAAATCAATTGTGTCCCATTTTCCAGGAAGTGACCTTAAAAACCTGCTGTTTACAGTTGATTTAGGAAATTCAGTTTTAACAAGCTTAAATTCACTTATGAGACAACTAAATCGCTCAAACTGCTGTATTAATGTTTCACCCTTAATGTGACAAAAGGTTTCATACTGTTGGTTCAAAATTTCCCTGTTGTTTTTAATTACTTCTTCAGTTCCCCCAAATTGTTCCTTAAGTGCATCTCACAATTCTTTGGTAGTGTTACAGTGTAACAGCCCAACATAAATTTCATTGGGAAGTGCAGATGCAACGATGCTAAATGCCTTGGCATCCAGTTCAATTTTCTGAAAATCCTGATCAGTATAGTTCTCAACTTTCTTAGGTTCAAACTTCTTTGGATCCTCAGCACTCGGCACCATTGGAACATGTGGTCCAAAGATGACCGACTTCCAACATCCAGTATTCTGTTGAGCTAAGATGTAACTCATCCTTCGCTCCCAGATGTTGTACTCATTTCTCTTCAACATAGGTGGTTTGAAGAGAGAACCAATGTTATTGTTCATATCTTGTGATTGTGACGTCATTCTGGTTGTTTTACAGGCACTGATTAATCAACTTTGCTCGTGATTAAACCTTGCTATGTTTTCCAACGAAACAAACAATTGAAAGTATCAACGATTTTGAGCTGAACTTTTACGTCAAAATGATTGTTAGATCAAGTTTGATTGTCCAAGCTCTGATACCAATTGTTAGGATCTGAGTTTCTTATGATTGTGCTTGATTGATTAAAATGAAGATGAATTAGAAATAAGTGCAGCGGAATTAAATGAAACAAACTTTCAACACACAATCAAATGAGAGAATTGCTTTCAACAAACATGTTTAACATGGAATCGAATGAGTATATTTATTACAATCTTCAATTACACTTGCATGAATGCATACAATCTCCCCCTCAGCCTGAGCTCACAGAGAATGTTCGTACAGAATGAGTTGTGATGAAGAGAGCTAATAGAACAGTACAGGGTACTGTTCTATTTATAGTACAGAACAAACCACTGTGGCATCTTTGCTGACGTCACCATGATAGTGACATCTAACATCCTAACAAACTCAAACTACTGACCTATTACAACCACTGATTACAAACAACTGATGACAATATACAAAGCATAAACAAAACAACTGATCCTTCATTCCACTGCGTAGGCTCCAGCAGTGCTTTGGTCTTCAGCAATACTTGAGACATAACAGTTGATTGAGCATCAGCACTTAGTCCTCACCAGTCTTTTGGGTCAGCAGTAGTTAGGAAGGGCAGTACTTGAATCCATCAGCTGTTAGAGCCACTATCAAGGGGAAAGATCAAATACAAACATCTGCTTATTCTGAAATCACTGATCTGGTCCAGTTTTGGCTTTAATTAAATGTTCCTCTGTAGGGTTCAATCCCAACAAATTCCATGCCGGTCTCGAGTGTTTCACAAAAATACATCTTCGGCCGAGTGTTGAGTGATCCCCCGTGAGGTATGTGAACTTGTATATAAATGGAATTTTAAAGAGGCATGTTATGCATAAATAAGTAATTTCTCTTATGAAATGTTCTAAATAAATCATAACGAATAGGATTGTAAATAACATAAAAGTAAAACCCAATAAAGATCTTGGATTCCCGACACTCAAGACAAGCCCAAAACTTCTCTCCTACCTATTCCATTTGGGTGTGTAAGCCACATAATAATGAGTTTTGCTTGAGGACAAGCAAAGATTCAAGTGTGGAGGTATTTGATGTGTGTAAAATGCAACATATAAATTACATCAAATGAGGCGTAAAACTAACCCTTTTTAGTACTAATGTTGGAAAAAAGTGTGTTTTTGTCTTCCTTTTGTATTTTTAGGACCAAATGAGCTTAAACGAACAAAAGGAACAAATATGCACCAAAAACTAACATAAATACAAAGAAAAGGAATAAACGTGACATGCACGACCCCCTCAGCAGCATCCCCAAGAGCAAAACAAAAAAACAGAAGGCTGACCACGGCCCGTGCTCACTAGACACGGGGGTGTGGTCAGATATCTGCAGAAATGGACAAAGTTGTGGAAGCTACTACGCCCACCACGGGGGTGTGCCCAGCTCAGCACGGGGTGTGGTCAATGCTAAGATTTGCAAAATCTTTCAAATCTTGGTAGTATAGATACGCTTCTGCACACGGGGCCGTGCCCAGCGAACACGGGCCGTGTGGAGCCTAATGTAGACAAATAAAATTAATGAAGGAAGAGAAAAGGGATGGCCAAGGGGGCGTGTCCGCTGGACACGCGGCCGTGGCCGGGCTTTTGTTCAGGCTATAAATAGGGGTGTTTGGCTCACTTCCAAAGCATCCCTTGGAAAACCACATCTCTCCCACTTTGCCACTACTCCACCACCACCACTACAACACCCACATCCACCACCATCATCCATCATCCACCTTAGAGTGTGTGTAGTAGTCTCGGGATCCAAGATTGATCGTAAGAGTTCTTGTCAATCAAAGGCCATGTTTGGCTAAGTCTCTTACATCACTTGGTGAAGACAAGCATTTAATGTATTACTTTTGATTATTAATCTTTTCGCACTTTTTATTTGGTTTTGTATTAATGACTTTAATATCTACTTTCTTATGTTGAAGGTGAAAGTTCTTTATCATTTTTTCGTGGTGTCTTGGCATTACTTTACTGTTTATATAAAGTAAAATATTTTCACCATTCATATCTCTACGGTCTATATAGAGATATGTTGGCTACTTGGTCGGGGGTTAAGGGAATGGTTTAGTAAGGTTCTTGCCTTGTTCAGTGTATAGATCCTGCAAGGACCTGGGTTAAGCTTACGGAGACCTCCTTCAATACCCGATGGTATTAGAGGGCGGGGGTGCGAATGGCTTGATCCCCTCATATGTAAACTACTATTAATACATTAAACCGGCTATTTGGGATTGTATCCCTGCTGACTCAACCACTTAGCCGAGGGTAACTTCACCTTCAAAAGAGGGGCCTACCACTTTTCGCATTAATAAATTAATTAATTATCTTCCAATATTCCGACCCTTTGGGATTGTATCCTTGCTGACTCAAACCACTGGGTTGAGGGTAACGTCACCTTCAAAAGAGGGGCCTACTACTATAATTAAGATAATCTCTTAAAAAGTGCAAAAGTACAGAAATCATCAAAGGATACATTAAAGGCGAGTCGGATCCAAGTGATTCATCTTGTCTATTTGTTTTTATTTTTATTTCAGCATTTTTAGTTTTTATTTTTCATGTTTAAAACATTTTCCAAAAATTTTAGTTTGATTAGACGTTAAGGATAAACCGGTACTAAAAGTTATTGTGTCCTTGGACGACCTCGGTATCTTACCAACGCTATACTACGCTCACGATGGGTGCACTTGCCCATGTGTGTGTTTAGTGTTAGTAAAGTATCGTGTTTTATAAATTTAAAACTTGACTAATGTGTAAAATGGCCTTAAAATATCAATAAAAATATATTACACCTTACACACACCAGAAGTCTTGGAATAAAATTACTATTACAGACCGAATGTTCAAAGTTCAAAATAATAAATACAGACGGTCGTAATAAAAGATCTACAGGCGGATCAAATAAATGTACAAAATGATGTTCAACAGACTTTAGGCATTCTTAGGACTTAACATCCCAAATAATCCTAAATATGATATTACATCAGTATGTAATAAGTCTTGCCATGAAATTATGTTTAAAACTCATTTTATATGTAAAAGGGCATTTTAGCCCTTTGAAAAGCATGATTTAAGATTATTTAAGTAAACTCAGTTTATGACTAGAAGGTTAACTTCAAAATATGCTAATATGTTTACTTGCGAGTACATGACTCATTTGCATGCTCATTTATATTGAAAACCTTATTTTGAAACAAAAGGGCATTTTAGTCAAGGTTAAGCATAATAACGAAACATGCAATATAAACTCATATTACTATATGACCATGTAATATAACCTCAGAGGGTTATATTACAATATAATATGGCCATAGTAGAACCTTAAAACAGAATGAAACTAATCCATTTCGGTTCAGAACTGAAAGTCAAAGCAGAAATCAAACTTCGCGACTTTCGGTTGCGAACTGACCCTAAACATGGAATTGATGGGCTGAACATGTTTACACATGTTCTAATAATTATTACCGAAAGTTATTAAAGTGATAAAACATATTTTATAACACCTACATTATCAGATTTGAATTATTTAAAAAAAAAACTGACCGTTTGACTTTTTAATTTTAATAACTTTAACCTATCAATTGACCAAGCAAACGTGATTCTTAGGGGGTGCCCTTTTGAGGGACCTACCTAATTACGATCACGTAGCCATGCTCGTCTCGAACAATGGCTAGACCGTATTGGTCTAAACCGAAAGTCAAAGCGTTTATCGGAAAACTTTGACTTTCGGCTTTTAAAAGCCTATAAAACGAAAAGCAGAGGCTAGGGACACTTACAAAGGGTTCTAGCTCGAAAACTTGACTGAGGTGGAGTCTCCTTTATGCCAGGAATCTCCAAGAGAGCAAAGAAAAGTGAGAAAGAAGTGATTTTGAATGGTGCAAGGTAAAATGGCTACCAAGGCCTCTATTTATAGTTGAAGGTGACTTCCCAAGATGAAGCCATGTGTTAGAGAGCTTCCAAGATCATCCCAGGTTTCATAGCAGGTATTAAAAACCATCAAAGAGCTCAAGGTTTCGAATTGGAGTGTGGATGGTGGTTTGAGTGGTGGCCAAGGCTGCCAACATGCAGCTGGCAGTTAGTTTCTGCCCAGAGGGGATCCCCGCGCCCTGCGACAAGAAACAAGGGGTCGGTCGCGGCTCGCGACCCCTTATAACCTCAGCCAAACATTTTAAATGTTAGGCAGTTAAGTCCTTCAACCTTTTAATTCAAAATAAGTTTCATATTTGGCATATATAGTCCTCCAAGTTAGGTTGTAGATGTTCTTGAAAGTATAATCGAACATCGTTAAGCTCCGGGTTCGTTAAAAGGTCACTCGGAGATATAATTAAACATGTTGACGCTTTTGACCCTTAATTTCACAAACTTTTTATTTAACTTACAAACGGTTTCGTACTTCCAACAAGTGGCTCGATAAAGAATACGAATACCCTAAAAGGTCATTCAGAGGCATAGAATATGCATGTTGACACTTTTAGTCTCTCCACATGCATCTTTTCACTGTTTGGCAACAATAGTCCTTCTTAGTCAACGTTTGACACAATTAGGGTTAAAGACATGTGTCATCACATCTTTAGACATGATTTTACGAGGTGTTACAGTTTATTATCATATGGGCCACTCTAAACGATTCAAGAGTTAGAGTGGGCATAGCCCAGACACTGCCTAGTGCGCATGCATATATAATCATGCTTGTGATAGGAGTTAGGGTTAGAGACCAGGAGAATTCATATATATATATATATATATATATATAGTGGGAGTTGGCTAGAAAGCTTAAGTTTCCTAGAAAGTCTAGGAAGCAATAGGGAGGTGACATGTGGCTTTTAGTTTTTTTATTCAAAAGGGCATGATGGCAATTTGATTATTAATTTAATTTTGGAATATTATATATCCTAAACTAACTATCCAGATATTTATGGAAACGTATATCTCTTTGACTATTTCAAATCGTTACGATTTCAAAAGGGCAGTTACTTACGAAGTTCAAATCATTAACAATTTCTTCACGTTGTGTTTTATCAATTATTGGGTTCATCACAATGTGTGTTAGAAGTTACTGGTTTCAGTTACTGTTTCATCACAATGTGTTTTATCAGTTACTGGTTGATATGATTTTTTGTATTCTTGATGTTGTGTTTTATCAGTCATTGGTTCACGTTGTGTTTTATCAGTTACTGGTTTCATCACGATGTGTTTTAGCAGTTACTGGTTTCAGTTACTATTTTATCACAATGCGTTTTATCAGTTACTGGTTGATATGATTTTTGGCATTCTTGATGTTGTGTTTTATCAATTACCGGTTTCATCACAATGTGTTATACCAGTTATGATTCATGAATGGCATGTTCTTTTGTGTTTTATCTATTGTTTCATCACAATGTGTTTTATCAGTTACTGGTTGATGTGATTGTTTACATTCTTGATGTTGTGTTTTATCAGTTACTTGTTTCATCACAATGTGTTTTATCAGTTACTGGTTCCAGTTACTGTTTCATCACAATGTGTTTTATCAGTTGCTGGTTGATATGATTTTGACATTCTTGATGTTGTGTTTTATCAGTTCCTGGTTCACGTTGTGTTTTATCAATTGGCATTCTTGATGTTGTGTTTTAGCACTCAGTCACTAGTTCGTCACATTGTGTTTTATCGCTAAAACACACTACTATGAACACATCTAGATCTGATTTATCGTTAATTTTTTGTATGATTTGGTGTTTTCAAATGTGAGGGATTAGAGAGAGAGAGAGAGAAATTACGACATTTTTTTAAGGTGGTTTTATGATTGGTAGTTATTTCTTTATTTAAAACAACTTAAATGACACATTTACCCCCAATCAATTAAATTAGCCTATTTTAAAGACATGTATATTACCAAAATGATATCAACCATTAAACACACTCATCTGATGGACCAGATCGCTTCCTACACTTTCTAGGAAAAACACACATTTCGCAGTATCCCCACTATATATATATGGAGAGAGAGAGAGAGAGTGACATAGAGATTTCGAGATTTAGAGAGTAGTCACAGAGAACGAGTTGTGATAGTTTGGTGTTCATGAGTCTTTGATTGATTGTAATCGTTCAGGTTGATAATCAATAGAAGACAGGTTTAATAGTGATTTATGTTTGCATTTTCTACTATTTTTTATGTTCATCGGATTAAGAGGATTTTGCAATCTTAATCTGTTTATCAATCTTGTCAAGATCCGTATGATAGGGGACCTACATAATGAACTAAAGATTAATCATCATGAAGCATCACGAACCAATTCAGTTTGTGACCATTGCTAGTGTCGAGTCGCAAAACCAATTGAACTAACACAATCGGTCATTGTGATCCTTTAATCGAACCATCCACAACATTGCAATAACTTGGTGCCATCCTTGATTCCTGAAATTGCCAAAAAAATCTATTTTTCGTTCATTGCTTGCCCTTGATTGCAACCCACGAGAACCCAAAGGCCGATCAACCTCCTTCCTTAACTATTATTTTTCAATTATAATTGCTACATAAACTACTATCGCAAATTATTTGTGAAAATTATATCTCTAAATAATTACACACACATTTTAGTCACATTGAATAATTGTTATTGCTCGCTATGTAACCCTTTAAAATCAAACTCCATTAGATTTTGTAGTGTCTTGTTACATGGGCATGTAGGTCTAATTAACGATACCAACATAACCAACCATCAATATGAACTACCAAAAAAATACAAACTCGTGGCCACAATAGATGCATGCACATGAGGGTACTTGTATCCTTTGCTTCACACCTCTTCTACTAGTCAATGAAAGTGGTAACCAATGGAACAATGGTAGACAAAGACGATCATGAAAAAATTCAAATTGTGGTCAAGGTAGGTGTTTGGTGAAGATATCTGCAACCTGGAGCTTGGTCGGAACAAACCAAGCGTGCGGTTTCCCAGAATAACAAGTTTCCCAAACAAAGTGATAATCCAAATCAATATGCTTAGCACATTTGCGGGAGACAAGATTTTGAGTTAAAGGCAATGGGTGGTGTGGACGGTCCATGAAGTGAACATAGGAATAGTTTGTGGGACTCGGCTTGGATGAGTAAGTCATGAAAGGATGGGGTGGGTTTGGAAGCATGAATGGCGGTTGAAAATGTTTCAAATGAAACACTAAGGCCACATAGAAACCAGTGGATCTTATCAATTTCCTCGACCAATTGACCCAACACGGTGAGTTGGTCCAACAAAAATAGTTAGTGGATGAAAGATTGATGGATAACATGGGCGATAGTGTGTCAAGGAGAGTGAAGCGTCGTCGGTGTAGGAGGAGAGAGTGGCATTGACCGACGGTGAGAAGCGAAAGGGGAAGAGAGGGATGGTGGGAAAGTGAAAGGAGGAGGGGAAAGTGAAGAGAGAGGGTCTGGGGAGGGGGAGAGATCAAGGCTCTATACTATGTGATTGGTTAATAATTGCATGCCTCAAATGAAGAGGTGGATGGGTTTATATACAAATACAATTTACACTTGAGTACAAAGATAATGAAATAATACTAAGGCCGGAGGGTGTGGGGGGCGCCACCACCGCCAGCTCACCAACTATGGCGCCGCCGGCGCTATACCCCCACACCGAGCACTTCAAGGAGGAGCGCTATAGAGGTGTCCGCCATCATGTTAACGGGAGGAAGGGGGTGTTCAGGTGGGGCCCATTTGTTTTGCACCAATCAATTTTTTATTTTTTTTTTTAATTTTGATTAATAGGGGGCTCCATCCCACACCGTGCAAATTAAAGGGGGGCGTTATGGCTGACGTGGATCCTACGTGGTGCTTACGTGTCTTGATAAAGCCCCTAGGGGCTCCATCCCACACCCTCCAGCCTAATAAGTACACAAAGAATCTAATGTTGTCTTAAAAAAAAAAAAAAAAAAAAAAAGACCTCTTTATTTTCTGCTAAGACTCAATCCAAACTATAAATTTGTTTTGTCTTTTTGGAAATTATTCCCAGGAAAGATCCTAGCAGATCTTTAAATCCCTTAAGGGATCTACTAAGATCCTGCCACCTATGATTAGTTTAGAATTATGATAAAGAACAAGTGACTTTTAACTAATCATTTCATGCAATGCCTATTTGCATTAACTGAATCTTCCCAAGCACCGAAATCTTAATTATATATATATAGATATAGTCATGGACCACCACTAATACGACTAAGATGCTGAAAATGACCCAAGTTTAGCAGTTGTTGGTTATTAGTTATGTTATTAACATTTATGGATGTATTATATGTCATTTAAATATCATCCAACAATGTTCCAAAAGAGAAAAAAAATCGTATAACACTCATTGTATGATAAATATGAGTTGCAATCCGATAGTAGTTAAAAAAGGATTGGTGGCTCTTACATATATATCTTACAAAACAAGAAAAATTAAGCCTGACTTGATCATTTATATCATCAAGCATTGACCAGCTCACTTTGTTATTTATGACTTATGAGCACATATTAATGGTGTTTAGGATCAGGACCACCAGGGCTCCTCCTATTGATACTATATCGAGCCTTGAGTTCCTCCATATCGTGTCTTCGGGTATTTTCTTCTAGTATTTCTCTTGCTTTGTCAATCAACACTCCTCCATTTCGATCTTTCGATAAATTAGCCGTAATGAGGCGTGTTTCTGAGATTGTAAAAGAAAGTAGAACAAGAGATAGAAAGAACCAAAATCTAGTGGCAGCTGCCATTTGTTTCTGTTAGGAGCTAGAGGAGTCTGAATATGAGTGATGATGGTATAGATGATTTGTAATTAGGATGCTTCTACTTATATAGACATCCGTTGACATAAAACTTTATATTTTTTTATTGTTATTGTAATAGCAATTCAAAGTGTAGCCACTTTAATACATTAGTGAGAGCATGGCATGGCAATTTCTTAGGTAAGTGTACTATCTATCATAAACCCTCTCTCTCTCTCTCTCTCTCTCTCTCTCTCTCTCACTCACACACACACACTACTATTTGTCCCTGTAAAAGTGTGAATATTGTATAGTATATAAACTATAAAGAAGATCTTCTTTCCCCTAGATAGAGTAGCTACGCATGACAATATCAATATGAAAGTTTTCTCGCCACCTTTATAGTTCTTAGGAATAATATATACACCCACCCACCAATCTACACTAAGAAATGTGACAATATTAATCACATTGCATATAGGCATATAGTCAGTCCACAAGCTGGGTTCCATATGAAACCTTTTTATCGCCATGTCACTAAGTTTGGCCTTATGCAATGGAATTGCTTACAACTTATTGTGAAGCTGATGCAAATTCACTTTCTTGTCTTGACATATTTCGGTATTTTACAGCTTATTCTTTCAAGATATGGAAACTTGAAGGCTGCGTACGTCCTCTCGTATGACAAGTGTTTGAAGCCTCATAAACAAAATTTTCATTGGTTTTGGTTAATCACATGATCAGGTATGATTACTACAGGTTTGCAAAGTATGATTGATGATCCAACTAGAGATGTTTAATAACCTTTTGCTTTCAACAGCAAACAGATTTTAAAGAAGTACTATTTTGTAATTGATCTCAATGTTTCTTCACACTTCCGGTCTCTTGGATTACCGATCGAGTTAATCGATCATCCAGTGAAAGATTTAAAGAAAATGAATGAATAATCTTGAAACTTTTGACACCAAAAGTTCCACATCAGATGAACATATAGAGTTGACCATTGAAAGAAAAAAAAAAGAAAGAAACCATATCACCAAATTTCAGAAAAAAAAGGAAGCAGAACATATAGAACTAACAGAAGAGTTAAAACTTTATCAAAATAAAGAGGAATGATATGTAAGCATTAGTAGTATATATTATAGATCATATTGGTGACCAGCTAATGTGAACTTCAATCTTTAGCATTTAAAACATGTACATTATTATGACTTTCTCCAAGGGGCATGTCTTTTCTCCCCATCCCAGATTTTATATATTTATGTACTTATATGGATGAAAAGGTAGAAGAAAGACATTGTTTAATTAATTGGGGTTTGATATATGTGGTGCAGTTGTTAGATAAATAAAATTGGTCACATATAGTTTAATTTAAATGCGCCCCCACCAGATCATATGTAATGGACACAATATTAAAGAGAAAAGAAATCCACTATGGCTCTGAATTGATAAAACCACAATCATTTTAAACCTAACAAAGTTGGTAAAAAGTACAAGAGTTTGGGTTAATTAGAAAGCAAATTTCTGTATTTATATAAGCACTCAGGGAAAAAGTAGTACTTGATCTTAGACTATGCCTAACGGCTACCCTAACGGATATCAAATACTAGCCAATCAAAGCTAGCCATGTCACCCCAGTCCTCCGCCCCACACCAGGCTCAATCCCCACACCAGCGGGACAACGCCATGACCAACGCTAACTGGGTGTGATCTAGCCACGTTAAATCTATTCCGCCGTCCCAACCCACCTCCACACCCCGTAGTCTTAGAGGAATTAACTATAACTAGGGTGTTACACCCGCGCTTCGCGGCGGGGCGACTCGATTTTTGATCCGATACAAAAGTATGTCGACACATGTCTTACATCAAGTGGAAAACTCGATTAGAAAAGTATTTACAAAGTAAAAAGGTTGTCAATGTGAATGCTAATGAACTTAAGTTTATAGCGACACGTAAATAAAAATAAAGACGTAAAAGTTGATTAAAAAGTATTTAGAAAGTTATGAGATTGTAAGAGTCAATGCTGAAAATTAAAAGTTATAAGTAAAAAAAAACAAAACAACAAAAAAGAAAGAAAAAAATTGTGCAAGAGGTAAAAGCGTAAAGTTTAAACGTTGACGAAAACTGTAAATTATAAAAGAACTTGTTATTTAAGAAACAACAAACAAAGCATAAGAGCCGAAAACGTACATTACAATAGATGAGAAAAAATACGTAAAAAAACAAAACAAAAAAAAATTAGTGCAACGGGTAAAAACGTAAAGTTAAAAAGTTGCTGAAAACTATAAATTGCAAAAGAAGTTGGTATTTAAGAAACAACACACAAAGCATAAGGGCCGAAAACGTAAATTAAGAAAAAAAAACTCAAAGCTGCTATGAAAAGACAAAAAAAAAGAAAAAAATTACAAAAACCAGAAAACCACCGACATAGCCTTTTTATAGGTTATATAATATCACCTTAATCCTAAAGACATTGCCCATGTAATTTTACTAACACAACTTTTAAAACTTTTACAATTACAAGAATGAGGTTTGTGCTTAAAGAGTTACTCTCAGGCTCTCATCTCATCTAAATTTAAACCAACCGGATACAGGCAAACACGCTAGAGTGCCCACTTAAAATAGACATAACTTTTATTCCATTCGGGAATTATGGAACCAATATAATATGAATAAAAGAGTCGTAACAACAAGATGTTGTGACAAACCGCATGCCAACTTTGATCCAAATTCTTTGGGTTTCCCCAATTTTCATGTTTTTGTTTGATTGCATTTTAAACACTACCGTATCCTTCGTTTCATTTTTGTTGCACTAATCATAAACACGTACTTCTTTGATTATGGATCTACTACCAAAATTTTAATGAGTAATCTCAATATTCAATGTGTATTCCTCAGTAATCTTATTTTCAAATTACTAAATCATTTCATTTTATCAAGTTCAATGTTAGCGAGATTAATCCAACAGTTTTATGTTTCAATCAGGGGCGGATCTTAGTGGAGCAGTGGCAGGGCCGTCTGACAAGTTTTTCGGCCGTAGTGTTAATTTTCCGCATTTCGATCGAATTTTTGTATATATACTATGTTCGGCCCTAGCAAGTTTTTCGAACGTAGTGCTAATTTTAGTGCACGTGTCTTTCGGCCCTGGCAGGTTCAACGGGCAAGATCCGCCACTGGTTTCAATGCAGCATCAAGATGCTATTTTTAACAAGTAGTTTTGTTAATTGGATAATTATTCACATTTTATTCATGAAATGGATTTTTCTTAATCACTTAATTAAAGAAAGACTTAATTAAAGACTTTTTTTTTGTAAGGTTAACTTCTAAAAAAAAAGCCAAAAGTGGTCCTCAAAGCGAGGACCCCCGGCCAAACCAAATTACATCAAATCGAGAGGGAAATTACACCATTTTTTCCAATCGAAACATTTTAATCTAGCTCTATGACGGATCCAAAAATACGACGTCGACTTCACATTTTCCAACACTTCAATCGGCCGTCTAAATTTACCTCTAAAGATGCGATCGTTTCTCTCCATCCAAATGCTCCAAAAAGTGGAAAAGACAATGCCTCTCAATACTATCTTTTCCGACTTCGAAAGCGCCTGAGAATCAACAAACTTGAGAATATCTAACACATCGAAAGCGAAGAAAGGTCCCAGACGACACCACGTACCAACCCGGCTCCATAATTCTAAAGAAAAAGCACAACCGGTGAAAAGATGCATAGACGTTTCTTGAGCCGAATCACAAAGAATACACGAGTCCTCCATAACCGGGACACCTCTCTTAGTAAGTTCAACCCGAGTAGGAAGACGATCGCGAAGCGCTCTCCAAACCAATATCTTACACTTTAAAGGAACCCAGCATTTCCATTTGATTGTTGGAGAAAAATCCAGCTGCGCAGCTTCGTATATGAGCTTTTTCGCTGAACTAACCGAAAATCTACCCTCGGAATCCGCCTTCCAAATCCATTTATCGTCTCCACCCTGCCACTGAAAAGAAAAAATATCTTCCAACAGACTGAATAGCTCATTAACTGCTTCAACAGACGTTGGTTCTGATCTCCAAGCCCATGAAACAACCTTGGCGCCATTCTCTATCCTCAGTCGATTACTGATAGGAGTCCATTTATCCGATTCCAGCCTGAACAGAGCTGGATATACAAATCTGAGTGGCTGCTCTCGTAACCATGTGTCACCCCAGAAAGATATAACAGCTCCATCACCGACTGAAACACTGAAAAAGTCTTGCAGCGAAACACCATTAGGCAGCCTCTTCTCTCCAATTTTTGCAATATTTCTCCAACACCCACTAGCCTTGTGCGAACACGGGAGGCATGACCAATTGCGAGAAGACCCATTACACATTCGAATAACATTTTTCCATAAACTGTTACCTTCAACTTTAAAGCGCCAAGACCACTTGAGGAGAAGGGCGTCATTCACCACTCGTAGCTTAGCCACCCCTAGCCCTCCGTTCTTCTTAGGAGACGTTATAACGTCCCCAGCAACCCAAGGAATTTTTCTATCCGTATTAGACCCCGCCCATAAAAAGTGCCTCATGATGGCTTCAATATTATCAATAACCTTCTTCGGAGCTTTGTAAAGAGATAGGTAGTATGTGGGCAAACTCTCGAGGACGCTTTTAATAAGCACTAACCGACCACCAATAGAGAGACATCTAGCTTTCCAAGAAACTAACCTGTTTTTAATGACATCCATGACCGGATTCCAATTTTTAACTCGGGACATATTCGCGGCCACTTGAATTCCAAGATAAACAAAAGGAAACACCCCCCTGGGACACCCCAAAACTTCCAACATCTCTTCCACCTCGGCACTTACAGTTCCAACCCCAAATAAATTGGATTTGGATATGTTAATCCGAAGCCCCGAGCAAAGATGAAAAATACGAAGAATCCTAGCCGTGTTTTGGATGTTCTCCCTAGACCATTCTCCCAAAATTAATGCATCATCCGCATAGAAAAGATGAGAGATTTCCCCGTTTTGGTCATCGAACGTAATTCCTTTGAACTCTTCAACTTGTTTAGCTTTCTTAAGCATACACGACAAAGCCTCCATCACAAAAAGAAACAAGAAAGGCGATATGGGATCACCTTGTCGAAGCCCCTTTTCGCACTTAAAGTCGAAAGTAGGAGAGCCATTTACTAGGACCGCGGCTCTAGCAGAGGCCAAAATACCCTTAATCCACCCGCACCAAGTATCCGGAAAGCCCATTTGCGCCAAAATGGATAACAAAAAATTCCAATTAACGTTATCATATGCTTTCTCAAAGTCTAATTTTAACAAAAAAGCCTTTCTCCGCTTCTTCTTTAACCACTCTAAAACTTCATTTATCACAAGAGGACAGTCTAAAATAAAACGACCAGAGAGGAACGCTGACTGGGTCTCCGAGATAACACCACCCATAACCTTTTTGAGACGGTTAGCCAGGACTTTGGAAATTACCTTGCTAATCATCCCAATGAGGGTAATGGGTCTATAGTCTTTAAGCCCTAAAGGCGATTTTACCTTAGGGATTAAAGTAATAAAAGAGGAAGCGCAACCCGGGTTAATGAAACCTGTCACACCCCCAAAATCCACCCGCGGAGTACTACCGCTTGGAGGCGTGACTGACCAGGATCCAGCCACCAATCATATTGAACAGGCACATAAGTAGTTATAAAAATCCAACCAATACAATTGGTGTTCAAACAAAACATAGTTAAGTTGCAAGCGGAAGCATAAGTCTTAAATCAAAACATAAGTTTAATTGTTTCAAAGTTTAACATGGCACACAGCCGTCCATGTCCCACAACGATCCTCCTCCATGCAAGCTCCAGCTAAGAACCTAAGGACCTGCAAAGCATGTAGTAACGAGTCAACAACAAGTTGAGTGAGTTCACGGTTGGGTGTTCGTTTTAAGTAGTTTCAAAAACAGTTTCCTTTAGCTGGCATCCTGCCGTGGGGGTTACCCCATAGTTAAAAACGTGACTTGTTTATTCCCGGTTACTCTGGCAATCCAGCCGTGGGGGCTACCCCGTGTTAGTTATCTGGCATTTCGCCCGTGGGGGCTACCCCATGTATACACTAGACTCGTTACCATATCGACTGCTGACTGTAGTCATGTTTAAGTGCCCTGAAACTGTCAATGTCTATCATCATTGACGTGCCCCAGATCCATTAGTTCACGCCCGTCCTCTGCGGCACGGTGTGAGGTTTGTCAGACCTAAATAGCGCTATCTAACTAATGACCCGCTCACCATTGGCCCGGTGATTAGGTCGATATAAAAAGGAGGGACTTCGTGATAGAGTTTTGGTCTAGTACGAGTTATCTGTCCGTGAGGACGAGGAATTACATTCCTGAACCTTTGCTGTCCTACCCAAGGAGGACGAGGAACCCATGTTCCTTAACCCCAATTCCCGACCCTTGGGAATCCCATGCTTTGTAGAGGGTGTGAACTCACCTTGGTTTGCTCGGCAGATACACAGAAAAGTCAATCAAGCAATATTGTGGTTACTCACGTCCTATCATAGTTATATCACACAAATCAGGTTCGTATTCAAGCAGTACACGTATGTTTCTAGCACATTGCATTCAAGTATCATTCATGGCAGCCCAAACAACATTCTCATTCAACAGTAGCACATATAGCCCATACTTTCGGCCCAAAAGCCCGGCCCAATCATCTAAGTCCGTAACAACGTGCAAGTCCAAATCAGCGAGTGTGCGTTCATGGTCTCGAGTCGAGATTGTGCGATCTCGAGTCGAGACTGTGCGATCTCGGTTTAAGCTTATAGGTCTCGACTCGCAACGGACGAGGTCTCGGGTTATGCGTGTGTTGGTCTCGAGTCGCAACCGGACTCACAAGTATGATCTCGAGCCATGATGTGTGTGTTGATGAAGCATGGTCTCGAGTCGAGACTAGGGGTTCTCGACTCGCTTCCTGAGTCGCAACTGAGGATCTCGACTTGTCATGCGGTGGTCTCGAGTTGACATACGGTGGTCTCGAGTCGAGACTGAAGGTCTCGACTGGACATCTGCTGATTTTGCACAGTGTACTACCCAATGGAAAATCGATTTCATGAACCAGTTTGTACCACCCACATAAACATGTTTTCTTGTCTCACAATTTACTAAAATGGATCAAACAAGTATTATTCAAATATTCAAGCATGTTCATATCACATTCAAGTTGTTCTTCATATGTTCAAGTCATGTTCATATCAAAATACATTCAACACATAGTCAAACATTCATATCTTCATTCAACATATGTTCATAAACTCTTGCATTTTTGGACAAGCATCCTAACACTTAGACTAGATACCAAGATCATCAAGCAAAACATTTGTTCCGTATCTTCATAAATCGGATGACCATAACAAATCTCCTAACTATCATTCTTATCATTCAAGCTTATCACAAAAGAGGATATTTGTTCATTTTATGCATTTGGAACCAAACATGAATCAATAGCGACAAGAACTCATCAAACCGATTAAACACCTTAATCATGCATAAAACTTTAACTAGCAAACACATTACCAAGTATCTTCATCACACATGACTATAAATCGAAATATTGCACATCATCCTCAACCGAATATAGCACATAACATAAATCACTAACCGGTTGAGTTTTCAAGAGAGACCTTGAGCTTGAATCCGAGAGCTCTTGTTTTACCGGTTAGATCCAAGAGAAGGATGGGAGGAGAGGTGATGTTGAGACTTAGGGTTTAATGGTTTCTAGAGAGAGAGTAGGGGAGTGTGTGTGTTGTCCAAGAAAATGGCAAAGATGGCTAGGTGCATAACATATATACTAGCTTCAAGTGGTGCACCCTAATGGGTTTCGGATGAGGTGCACGGCCCAACCGGCCCATATGTTACACTGTTCACTCGAGACCGCATGGTCTCGAGTCGGGTCCTTATGTCTCGGGTCATAATAATACGCACATACATACAAGCACGACACATAGTAATCACATAGTCACATAGAGGTTCGCTTATCATTAATCACACAAGATAACTAGTCACACGTTCATGTTACAACGGGATACAAGAAAGGTTCTAAATTTCGAGTTGTCACATCATCCCCAAGTTGAAAGAAATTTCGTCCCGAAATTTGGTAGGCACTCACTGAGGAAGCTAGTTAAGTTGTATGGTTTTCCCAGTTTTCCTGGGGTGTCACATCCACCCCCCGTTGATCTAGAATTTCGTCCCGAAATTCCGTAGCTTCGACCTCAGTAGTGGGTGTACTGTTTGCGAACAGTTGGGGATACTTTTGTTTCATCTGATCTTCGCGCTCCCAGGTGAACTCTGGGCCGCGACGTGAGTTCCAACGAACTCGAACGAGAGGTATTCTAGTGCTCTTGAGGACCTTAACATCCCGGTCCGTGATTTCGACTGGTTCCTCGACGAATCGCAACTGTTCGTCGATAGTGAGTTCCTTTAGAGGAACTACGTGGGTCTCATCTGACAGACACTTCTTCAGATTCGACACGTGAAAAACGTTGTGAACTGCACCGAGTTCCGCTGGTAAGTTGAGTCGGTAGGCCACCCTGCCTATTTTCTCAATGACTTCGAAGGGTCCAACGTATCGTGGGTTAAGTTTGCCGCGTTTACCAAAACGAACCACACCCTTCCAGGGTGAAACTTTGAGTAGTACCCGCTCCCCAACCTGGAGCTCAAGTGGTTTCCTGCCCATGTCGGCGTAAACTTTCTGACGTTCACGGGCTGCCGCCATGCGTTTTCGTATCTGAGCGATTTGTTCGGTTGTATCTACCACATGTTCTGGACCAGTGATCTGACTATCCCCCACCTCTGCCCAACAAAGAGGTGACCGGCATTTACGTCCGTACAATGCCTCAACCGGAGCAGCTTTAATGCTGGTGTGGTAGCTGTTATTATACGAGAATTCCACAAGTGGCAGATGCTTTTCCCAGCGGTTGCCAAAGTCGATTACACATGCACGAAGCATGTCTTCTAAGGTTTGAATAGTGCGCTCGGACTGCCCGTCCGTCTGAGGGTGATATGCTGTGCTCATATCTAATCGTGAGCCAAAGGATTTGTGCATTGCTTGCCACAGTTCTGAAGTAAAACGCGCATCTCGATCCGAGATAATAGAGGTGGGCACCCCGTGCCTCGAAACAACTTCCTTGAGGTAAATTTCTGCGAGTGTGGAGAATTTATCCGTCTCCTTGATAGCCAAGAAGTGTGCAGATTTTGTGAGTCGATCCACGATCACCCAAATAGTATCGTTCCCGCGCTGGGATCTAGGCAGGCCAGTGACAAAATCCATGGAAATTTGCTCCCATTTCCATTGAGGTATCTCTGGTTGTTGGAGTAGGCCTGAGGGTTTTTGGTATTCAGACTTGACTCTCGCACAAGTCAGACACTTGCTGACGTAGGTTGCTATGTGGGCCTTCATGCTAGGCCACCAGTATGTAGCTTTGATATCGTGGTACATTTTATCCGAACCAGGATGCACCGAGTAGCGAGACTTGTGTGCTTCATCCATCACAAGCTCTCGTAGGTTGCCACAGAGTGGGACCCAAATGCGTCCCGTTACGTAGTAAGCACCGTCTTCCTTTTGTTCTAATCGTTGCCTTGATCCGCGTAGGGCTTCAGCCCTAACGTTTTCTGGTTTCAGTGCTTCTATCTGAGCAGCTCGTATTTGGGAAGGGAGACTAGAGTGGATCGTGAGTTGTAAAGCTCGCACGCGCTTAGGCGCAGTGTCCTTCCGACTGAGGGCGTCAGCCACAACATTGGCCTTGCCCGGGTGATACCTGATCGAGCATTCGTAGTCGTTCAGTAGTTCGACCCATCGTCGTTGCCGCATATTCAGTTCCTTCTGCTTGAAGATATGCTCGAGGCTCCTGTGGTCGGTGTAGATTGTGCACTTGGTACCATACAGGTAATGCCGCCATAACTTAAGTGCAAAAACAACAGCTCCCAGCTCTAAATCATGTGTAGTGTAGTTCTTCTCGTGAACTTTAAGTTGGCGTGAGGCGTAGGCTATAACTTTATCTCGTTGCATCAACACGCAACCAAGACCCTGAATTGATGCGTCGCAGTAAACCACAAAGTCGTCTGTGCCTTCTGGCAAGGAAAGGATAGGTGCGCTGCAAAGTCTATCCTTTAAGTGCTGAAATGCCAACTCCTGTGCATTCCCCCAGCGATAAACAACGCCTTTCTGCGTTAGCGAGGTGAGAGGCTGTGCAATCTTAGAAAAATCCTTTATGAATCTCCGGTAGTAACCTGCCAATCCCAAGAATTGGCGAATTTCCTTTGGTGTACGAGGTGCAGGCCAGTTCTTAATCGAGCCTACCTTGGACGGATCAACATGGATCCCATCCTTGTTCACCACATGGCCTAAGAAATGGACCTCACGAAGCCAGAAGTCACATTTCGAGAACTTAGCGTAAAGCTGTTCTGAGTTCCAGAATAAGTTGTAGATGTTGCTCGTGCTCTTCCTGACTCTTAGAGTAGATCAGGATGTCGTCGATGAAGACTATAACGAACTTGTCCAGGTAAGGCTTGCACACTCGGTTCATCAAGTCCATGAAAACCGCAGGTGCGTTCGTCAGCCCAAAAGGCATGACCAAGAACTCATAGTGTCCGTAACGTGTTCTAAAAGCTGTTTTGGAGACGTCCTCTTCTCGGACTCTTAGCTGGTGATATCCCGATCTCAAATCAATCTTTGAATAATAGCTCGACCCTTGCAGCTGGTCGAACAAGTCGTCAATACGCGGTAGAGGATAACGGTTCTTCACCGTTACCTTGTTGAGTTCCCGGTAGTCGATGCACATTCTGAAGGTACCGTCCTTCTTCTTTACAAATAATACTGGAGCTCCCCAAGGCGATGAGCTTGGACGAATAAAACCCTTATCCAGGAGCTCTTGTAGTTGCGTGGAGAGTTCTTTCAACTCTGACGGAGCTAAACGATAAGGTGCACGAGCTATGGGCGCAGCTCCAGGAGCTAGTTCAATCTGAAACTCGACTTGGCGATGAGGCGGAAGACCAGGTAATTCCTCAGGAAATACCTCTGGATAATCGCGTACAACTGGAAAATCTTCTATCTTCTTCTCTTTTTCTGAGGTGTCAGTAACGAGAGCCAAAATGGCAGTGTGGCCCTTTCGCAAGCACTTTTGGGCCTTAAGGAGAGAAATGACGTTCTCAAAAGCACTCCTCTTGTCGCCATGAATCATGAGAGGTCCACCACCGGAACCCGGAATACGGACAACCTTCTCGTTGCAAAGAATCTCTGCTCGGTGTTGGGATAACCAATCCATCCCAATGACAACGTCGAAACTACCCAAGACAATAGGAATGAGGTCGATAGAGAAGGTCTGGTCAGCGAGAATAAGTTTACAACCCTTGACTACGTGTGTGGCTTCTAAACTCTTACCATTTGCTAGCTCTACAGTGTGCTTGTTGTTCAAGGGTGTTGGAATACGCTTAAGCATTCGACTAACTTCTAGTGACATGTAGCTAGTATCGGCACCCGAATCAAATAAAACTGTAACATAAAAGTCGTCGAGAAGGAACTTACCCGCCACAACATTGGGGTCGTTCCTTGCTTCACCTTGGCCGATCACGAACGCCCGCCCCCTGGCGCCATTGTTGTTGTTGTTCCCATTGTTACCATTTCCCTGATTGTTGTTGTTGTTGTTGTTGTTCTGGTTCATGTTCAGTTGGGGACAATCTCTCTTGAAGTGGCCCTCAGCTCCACACTGAAAGCACCCTTTGTTATCACCTTGCTGCTGCTGCTGGCGCTGGTTCTGTTGAGCTGGCTGACGATTCTGATTGGCGGGGTATAAGCTCCTGCAATCCTTTGCAGCGTGACCAGGCTTGTTGCACCGATGACAGTTGCCCCTGGTGCATGGCCCGCTGTGGTGCAGGCTGCAGCGATTGCATTTGGGGTGATTCCCTTTGTACCCACCATGGCTTTGACCACCAGACGATTGCTGATTAGGGCTCTTGTAGTCATCAGTCTTTCTCTGCTGAGACTGGGACTGGACAGAAGTCGAACCCTTACTTGAAGTTCCATCCCATTTCCGTTTGTTGTCACTAGAGGTACCAGAAGTAGTTGCAGCGCCTATGCGTTTTGGTAACTTGTTCTGCTCCACCGCCTGGTCCGTGAGACGGTGAGCCAACTGAACAGTTTGCTGGTAGGTGGCGAGGTTCGCTGAAGTCACATGACTTTGGATTTCTGGCACTAAGCCCTGAAGAAATAGTTCGATGCGTTTGATGGGAGGATCCACCATAGTAGGACACAGGATTGCCAGTTCGTTCGACCTTTTCACATAAGCTTCAATTTCCGACCCCGTCATCTTGAGGTTGAAGAATTCCACCTCCAGTTTGTGAATCTCATCTCGACTGCAGTATTCCTCCTTGATCATTTCCTTAAAATTCTCCCATGGGGTGGCGTTGGCAGCAACCAACCCCAGCATTTGAACCTGAGCGTTCCACCATGTGAGAGCTAAACCCTCGAGAGTACCAGTAGCATACTTCACCCTGCGCGCCTCAGGGCATTCGCACATTTCGAAGACAGATTCTAGTTTCTCAAACCAGTGTAGGAGACCTACTGCTCCTTCAGTGCCGCTAAAAGTGGTTGGTCGGCAGTCCATGAAAGTCTTAAAAGTGCACACGGGTGGCTGAACGTGCTGACCTATCGTAGGTGAAAGAAAAGACAGAGTTTAACACAAAGGTTGGTTCACGAGAGTAGGATCCTAAAGATCCTAGAATGAGTTCGGACTGCAGGATATACCTCCTGCGTGTGCAGCGGCAAGTGCTGCGGCAACTCGTTCGTTGATCAGAGCCGTCAACTGGACTTGTGTCAGGTTAACGTGTCCAGACATGATCTTCATATCAAGAAGAACGTGAGTGAGAGGGGTTCGCGAAAATGCGATGACAGAGGTGAGCAAATACACACGTGTTCGAGCAACAGTAGTTATACTAATCAAGCATACCACGAGCAATGTACTATGTAACTAGCAAGTAGGCAATACACACATATCATATCACCTAGAATGTCGAGCCTTGCATGTGGAGTGAAGCGTCGTTGTGGACCGTCGAGCACTGTACAGGTTATAGTCTGGTTTTAACAAAAACGTTTTCCCCTTTATTAAAACCAAGTTCACTATAACCAATGGCTCTGATACCAATCTGTCACACCCCCAAAATCCACCCGCGGAGTACTACCGCTTGGAGGCGTGACTGACCAGGATCCAGCCACCAATCATATTGAACAGGCACATAAGTAGTTATAAAAATCCAACCAATACAATTGGTGTTCAAACAAAACATAGTTAAGTTGCAAGCGGAAGCATAAGTCTTAAATCAAAACATAAGTTTAATTGTTTCAAAGTTTAACATGGCACACAGCCGTCCATGTCCCACAATGATCCTCCTCCATGCAAGCTCCAGCTAAGAACCTTAGGACCTGCAAAGCATGTAGTAACGAGTCAACAACAAGTTGAGTGAGTTCACGGTTGGGTGTTCGTTTTAAGTAGTTTCGAAAACAGTTTCCTTTAGCTGGCATCCTGCCGTGGGGGTTACCCCATAGTTAAAAACGTGACTTGTTTATTCCCGGTTACTCTGGCAATCCAGCCGTGGGGGCTACCCCGTGTTACTTATCTGGCATTTCGGCCGTGGGGGCTATCCCATGTATACACTAGACTCGTTACCATATCGACTGCTGACTGTAGTCATGTTTAAGTGCCCTGAAACTGTCAATGTCTATCATCATTGACGTGCCCCAGATCCATTAGTTCACGCCCGTCCTCTGCGGCACGGTGTGAGGTTTGTCAGACCTAAATAGCGCTATCTAACTAATGACCCGCTCACCATTGGCCCGGTGATTAGGTCGATATAAAAAGGAGGGACTTCGTGATAGAGTTTTGGTCTAGTACGAGTTATCTGTCCGTGAGGACGAGGAATTACATTCCTGAACCTTTGCTGTCCTACCCAAGGAGGACGAGGAACCCATGTTCCTTAACCCCAATTCCCGACCCCTGGGAATCCCATGCTTTGTAGAGGGTGTGAACTCACCTTGGTTTGCTCGGCAGATACACAGAAAAGTCAATCAAGCAATATTGTGGTTACTCACGTCCTATCATAGTTATATCACACAAATCAGGTTCGTATTCAAGCAGTACACGTATGTTTCTAGCACATTGCATTCAAGTATCATTCATGGCAGCCCAAACAACATTCTCATTCAACAGTAGCACATATAGCCCATACTTTCGGCCCAAAAGCCCGGCCCAATCATCTAAGTCCGTAACAACGTGCAAGTCCAAATCAGCGAGTGTGCGTTCATGGTCTCGAGTCGAGATTGTGCGGTCTCGAGTCGAGACTGTGCGATCTCGGTTTAAGCATATAGGTCTCGAGTCGCAACGGACGAGGTCTCGGGTTATGCATGTGTTGGTCTCGAGTCGCAACCGGACTCGCAAGTATGATCTCGAGCCATGATGTGTGTGTTGATGAAGCATGGTCTCGAGTCGAGACTAGGGGTTCTCGACTCGCTTCCTGAGTCGCAACTGAGGATCTCGACTTGTCATGCGGTGGTCTCGAGTTGACATATGGTGGTCTCGAGTCGAGACTGAAGGTCTCGACTGGACATCTGCTGATTTTGCACAGTGTACTACCCAATGGAAAATCGATTTCATGAACCAGTTTGTACCACCCACATAAACATGTTTTCTTGTCTCATAATTTACTAAAATGGATCAAACAAGTATTATTCAAATATTCAAGCATGTTCATATCACATTCAAGTTGTTCTTCATATGTTCAAGTCATGTTCATATCAAAATACATTCAACACATAGTCAAACATTCATATCTTCATTCAACATATGTTCATAAACTCTTGCATTTTTGGACAAGCATCCTAACACTTAGACTAGATACCAAGATCATCAAGCAAAACATTTGTTCCGTATCTTCATAAATCGGATGACCATAACAAATCTCCTAACTATCATTCTTATCATTCAAGCTTATCACAAAAGAGGATATTTGTTCATTTTATGCATTTGGAACCAAACATGAATCAATAGCGACAAGAACTCATCAAACCGATTAAACACCTTAATCATGCATAAAACTTTAACTAGCAAACACATTACCAAGTATCTTCATCACACATGACTATAAATCGAAATATTGCACATCATCCTCAACCGAATATAGCACATAACATAAATCACTAACCGGTTGAGTTTTCAAGAGAGACCTTGAGCTTGAATCCGAGAGCTCTTGTTTTACCGGTTAGATCCAAGAGAAGGATGGGAGGAGAGGTGATGTTGAGACTTAGGGTTTAATGGTTTCTAGAGAGAGAGTAGGGGAGTGTGTGTGTTGTCCAAGAAAATGGCAAAGATGGCTAGGTGCATAACATATATACTAGCTTCAAGTGGTGCACCCTAATGGGTTTCGGATGAGGTGCACGGCCCAACCGGCCCATATGTTACACTGTTCACTCGAGACCGCATGGTCTCGAGTCGGGTCCTTATGTCTCGGGTCATAATAATACGCACATACATACAAGCACGACACATAGTAATCACATAGTCACATAGAGGTTCGCTTATCATTAATCACACAAGATAACTAGTCACACGTTCATGTTACAACGGGATACAAGAAAGGTTCTAAATTTCGAGTTGTCACAAAACCTGTCTCATGAAAGTCGGTCAAAATACGAAAGAAATCCTCCTCCAACAAACTCCAATAATGCTTAACAAAGTGAAAATTAAAACCATCGGGGCCCGGAGCTTTATTCGAACCACACTCAAACGCCGCATCTTTTATCTCTTGTCTAGAAAAAGGAGAAACAAGATTAATACCATCGTTTTCACTGATTTGCTTCAAACCGGGACAAAGTAAATAAGGCCGCGAACCATAGTCTTCTTTAAAATGTTTCCGAAAGAAAACCAGAATTTCTTTTTTCACCAGCGTGGGTTTTGAGACCCAATTCCCGTCAATCGAGAGACCCGGAATCCCGTTTCTAGCCTTTCTCCCATTGACTACATTGTGGAAGAAACTCGAATTTTCATCTCCTAAAGATGCCCATTTAACCCTAGACTTTTGTCTTAAGTCTCGAGTCCTTCGCAAATTGATCTCCTCTAAACATTTTGAGCACTCCGACCAAACCCACACATCCGCTTCAACTAAATCCTTTTGTTCCATTAGTAACTCCAAGGATTCTTTTTCTTTTCGCAACACTAATTTCCTCTTTCTCTTTACAGCTTCACTCTTTCTGCCACAAACTTAATTGCTGTCTAGTCTCTTTTAGCTTATAAATCAAGTTAACATCAAACGGCCCCTTATCAACCCATTTATCAAAAACCGACTTAACTATATCGTCACAATCCGGTCTAGATAACCACGAATCAAACCACCTAAAGGGCTTGGCACCAAAGTTAGTATCAACAACCGAAAAGACAATCGGAGAGTGATCCGAAAGGTCTTTATTTAAATCCCTAACACACACACTTGGCCATTTATTAAAAACGTTGTCACAAACAAGAAATCTATCAATACGACTCATTTTATAGATACCTCTTCTTATCGTCAAACAAGTGTACTTCAAGCCTTTCATTTGATACTCACGAAGACCCGCTTCATCAATAAAAGCGTTAAAATCCTTGGCGCAAACTGAATCAAAGATGGAATTCTTTCTTTCTTCCTTATCACGCACCGCATTAAAATCGCCAAAAATAATCCACCACCCTTCTAAAGACCTCATAAGATGCAAAATCCGACCCCAAAGATATCTTTTATCAGCATTTGTTTGAGGCGCGTAGACATTTAAAATATTTAAACGCGACATCCCATCCGTAAGCATACCCGAGACACAAAGGAAGTTATTATCTTTTATCACATTGTCTTTGACGAAAATTTTTGGATCCCATATGCTAACAATGCCACCAGAATTTCCGATCGCATCAACACAATCGAACTCAGACCCAGATCCACCCCAATAACCAGACACTAAACCAGCATTAACGCTACTACTCATCGATTCTTGCAAACCAATAAACGATATCCCATTATCACTCTTAATTTTATTGATCCATCCTGCTTTACCAGGACCCCCAATCCATCTTATGTTAATAGACAAGCAATTCATTGATTACCTGTTTGTAAGCCCTCTTTAATGATCGAATCCTGAACCAATTCTGTGAAATTTTCAAGGTTAACCCCCAGCTTTCCGCCTAGAGTAACTGTTTTGTTGACTTCTTGTTGTTGAAAAAACCGAATTCCTTCTTCCCCCTCCTCTATAATCGTCTCAGGGACAGAATCAACGTACTCACTATCAATAGTGTCTTCTACCAAAGTGTCAAACCCCACCGGTTGGTCATTGAGGTCTAGTAAGTTATTATCTCTCTCTAGAGTATTAAAACGAGGCCCATCACCAATTTTATCCAACTGAGAAGTATTTAAGCCCAATAACTTGTCAAGCCCAAACACATCCTCATCATTTTTGGCCTTCTTTAGTAATTTCAAACTTTCTTGACTACTAGTATAACCAGTACTGGGCCAGCCCAAATCCGCTTTTTTGTATTTCTTTATTTTATTAACATGACCCACCGAATTCGAAATCTCCCCATTGACTTCCTCAGCTTCAAAAGGAAAGTCTATCCCAGGAATAAAATCATCATTAGCATCTTCCGAAATATCCTTATTGACATTCAATGGCATTGATTGAGAATCATCAATGCAATTAATATCATCCCCGTCAGTTTCGCAATCACTTGAATCGTCGACATTTTCGTCTTCACTTCCGGCATCTTCAAAATTATCAACTCCGACGTGGTTATCAACTTCTTTTTCCGGCGACTGTTCGACATTAACCTCCGCATCCATATCCTCCTCCTCCACTGGACTACTCTCAAATTTCGGCTCCAAGAACTCCGGAATCCAAGCACCATGCTCCTCCGAGACCCATACACGGAATTTTCTATCTCTCCGGTTAATCACTATTTCTTCAGAAATCCGTTTACCATCTCCGACTAGGACACCGACAAACTCAACCGAAAGGTCCAAATCATTCTCTGATCTAGTAGCTCCGTGAACTATCATGCCGAAGAGGCCTCCAACCGAATCAATAATTTCATTAGTTAACAAGTGCAGAGGGATTCCTTGGACTTTTAACCAGGCTAATCTTTCAAAACCTAAAGACTGTCCCTCCCATAAAGCAATATTAGTGAATCTATCATTATGTAGCACGGCAGCTTGCACGAAGTCGAAAGCCTTCGTAGCGTCGCTAAACGAAATAAGAACCTCCACCCCCCTTAAATACTGGATATTAACAGCCTGAAAACCCAAATCATGTAAAAAAAGCTTAACATTCTTCAAAGCCGATAAACTAGTGAATCTTGCCACGACTGCATGGCCATGCATGGATGCAAAACCATTGACATTACTATCCACATAAATGGATTTCCCAACCAACATATCTTTAAAAGATCTATCCCCCACGTTAGACGTACCAATCTTGATCTCTGTCTTGCCTTTATCTTCAACAAGGCGTTTGTTTCTACCATCGTCCCTTACCGGTCTATCTTCTTTGAAACTATTAATCTCTCCGTCTTCAAGCACAAACCTTGCAATGTTGAACCACAGTTTGCAATTACCCATACGAATGTTTCTCAAATTCCTTAGAAGATCGTCTTTATCTTTGATGTCCATAAAACCGAAACGATTGCCATTTTTATCCCTTTTTCTAGCAATATATAGATCGAATATTTGGCCAAACGGACGAACAAAAGAAGCCAAATCTGCTCCGCTGCCTCCCTCGGGAATGTTAGTCACGAAAAGCTTTAGAATCCGACGTTGAATACTCTCCGGAATAGGTTTCCGGCGAGTCTCCATTTCCGGCTCAAAATGAACTTTAATAAAAAAAAATGGTGTGTCCCCTAATTAAAGACTTAAAAATGACTACAAGATTTAAAAAGTAATCAATTAATAAAAAGATTGAAATTTAAGAAAAATAAAAGAACAAATTAGAATTAACATGTCCACCCCCAATCGAATTAATGATCTCTGCTAGACAGAAAGTCATAAAATCAACTCCATTTGAAATTCCATAAATTATTAATCTATAAAAAAGAGTGAATTCGGCCAACTTCTAACCCCCATAGGAATGTATGGCATTTATGTAACCCGAATTATATGACCAATTATATATAGAAATTTTATTTTGTATGATTTTTTTTTTTCTTAATTCCCATTTTAACAAATAAATTAATTAAGTCCAAATTTTGAAAATATGCAAAAACAGGTTTATATATAAAAAATGTTATATATATATTCCAGAAGAGGCTATACTGAGCGCAAAACTTTATCTTTAAAAAACTCATACCAAATTATTGAATTGTTAACTATTTGGGTAATATATCCAAATATTGATTGAAGGAATTCCTATGAATTCAACGAACAAAGTAAATAGAATAAATATAAGTATTGGGAATAACGTCAATAGGATAGTCTAGTGACCGAGTCAAGAATTTTTTTCTATAGTGACAATTTTTTTATTATTATTATTTTTTTTGGTTTAGAATTATCATAGCCTGGGTTCAAAATTTTCAGATTAGGTCAGATTATATAATAAAAGGTAATAGCAAAATAAAAGTTTCATTAGAATAATTGATCAGACCCTAAAAACTTAAATCATCAATAAACAAGAAGAAACAGTAACTTTAATCAAGTCTATAGTCACATAAAGATATCTACTTACAACCAAGTGTATGATCACATAAGCAAATTTATTTTCAACTAGAATTACGACCCGCCACAATGCGGCGGGATTCTTTAGTTATAACTAAGTCGATTTATGACGCGCACGTCATGTTGAACCTGTCAAACGGGGAAAAATAGACGAAACGTAAAAACGTTAAACCAAAGACGCACGTTGCGATGTGTTAAGTCACAAAATTTAGAACGAAGCATAAAGCGAAAAATTTGCGGAAAACAAAAGCTATAAAGGACCAAAGCTGAAAGTAAAAAAAAAGTTGTGAGGATATATTGCAAAAGATAAAAAGTTTTGTGTTAAAAGTAAAAAAAAAACAAATAGTTTTGAGTTAAAAGTAATTTATGAAATACTTTTGGGTGAAAAGTAAAAAAAATCAATTTTTTTAAAAACCCCCAAAAGCCAACGTTTTAACAACCATATGCATAACCATTTTTTGTTTGAAAAACCCCCCAAAGCCAAAATTACCATACATAAGTAAAAAAAAAATCAAAGTGGTTAAATTGCAAAAGATGAAAACTTTTGAATTAGTAGTGAAAAATCAAATTAATCAAAGGGGTTAAATCGTATAAGATAGAAACTTTTGAATTAGAAGGGAAAAATCAAATTAATCAAAAGGGTTAAATTACCAAAGATTAAAACTTTAAACTTAAATTATCAAAGATTAAAAGTCTAGGGTTAAAAAGGAAACAAAGATTAAACTTAAAATTTAAATTGTTAGACATTAAAACTTTAAGGTTGAAAAGGAAAATTTCTATTTTTTTTTTTTTAAAAACTCCCTAAGCTTACATTACAACACATGTATGCATAGTTAGGTTGCTTCTTTATAAGAATAAAATTGCAAGATTCAAGAACAATCACATAAGACTGAGGGGAGTGGGGCGACTCCCCCTCCCAAGTCGCCCGGAGTCGCCTGGAACACCGCCCCCCGTGGCGTCTCGGCAGGCGTCCCAAGCCAGCCCATCCTCTTCTCGTCGCCCACTCTTCCCACACTTCAAAAAAACTAGCCGTTATTTTGCACCAATTTTCAGAAAATACCCCCTCTCCAACGGATATGTTGACCAACTTTAGTTTTTTTTTTTAACCAAATTACCTATATATATATATACATCCACCATACAACACAACACACTCTAAAAATATACAACACCAAATACATTCTTTCAACATAACCATTTTGTTTTTTTGGAACCACAAATGGAGTTCAACGTCCCTTCGTCATCCTCGTCCGACGACGATACAACTTCATCTAGTTCTTATGAATTTGAAGAAGCCATCAACGAGGCGGTAATGACAACGATCAATTTAATACGTTGCTAGCGAGGACAATGAAACGGATGACCAACTGATTAGAAAAGAAACTCATATTATGCGGGATCGTGCCGCAGGACAACAACGGCTGATGCAAGGTATATTTAGTAAAAAGAACTCATATTATGCGCGAGACTCACTCACACACTTTTGTAAAGGTATATTTAGTAAATTTTGTTTTCAAATTTTTATATATTTAACTTTAGCGTCAATTTTTTTATATGTTACTGTCAATGTTCGTATACATATTTAAATAGGTGTGATTGAGTTGTATGGGTCGGCTTATTTACGACGTCCGACTTGGAGTGATCTCCAAAGGATGTACGAAGTGCATGAGCACGTTCACGGTTTCCCCAGTATGATCGGTAGCATCGACTGCATGCACTGGAAGTGGGAACAATGCCCTATCGCTTGGCGTGGTACACATACTAGAGGCGACATTCGCAAACCGTCGTTAATATTGCAGGCGGTTGCATCTTATGATCTTTGGATATGGAATGCATATTTTGGTCAACAAGGTTCTCAAAACGACATCAACGTGTTTGAGTCTTCGCCGGTTCTCGAAGAGATTATAAACGGGTTGGCACCAAGTTCAGCGTTTTATGCGAGCGATAATTACTACAAACGCGGATATTATTTAACTGACGGTATCTATCCAGAGTACGCAACGTTCGTAAAGACGTTCACCAATCCTATTGATCTTAAAAGAAAATATTTCAAGAGAAAACAAGAATCAGCAAGAAAAGATATCGAGCGAGCGTTTGGAGTTCTTCGAAAGCGATGGCACGTCATCAATTATCCAGCAAGATACTGGACAAAGGAAAAAATGCATGACGTCATTTACACATGCATTATTTTGCATAACATGATATTGGAAGACGAAGACAAAGCCATTTGCCAAGATTACAATGAGAATGACCCTTCATTGTTCCCGGAGTATTGGACACAAGAAGTATCATCGGAGACACGAATCGAGAACATAATGGATATAAAGAATAGAGAGACACACAACATGCTTATGTATGACTTGATCGATCACCTATGGGACAACAAACAACCAGGATACGAGGCGGAACTCGTTAACGAGGATGAAGGAGATAACGGGGATGAAGATAATAACAATGTAGTCGACCTCGACCTAAACGAGTACGTTAGTGACGACGAGTAGTAGATGTGTATTGTTGTATGTTTTTTAATGAATAAGTTGTATGTTGGTTATTTTATTTAATGAGTATCAATAATTTTATAAAAAAATATAACACTTTATATTTTTAACATAAAAAAAATCAAAATTAAATGGATGTCACGTGTCGCAAGACGCCCTACCCAGCAAAGTTGTCCCACTACCCCTTTTTGCTCAAAATCCTCTAATATGACGTGGCGCCATGTGTCGCAAGACGCCCACTCAAAAGGTTGCCCCACTCCCTTTAGTCTGACTGAGTGTAGTGGGGCAACCTTTTGAGTGGGCGTCTTGCGACACGTGGCGCCACGTCACATAAGAGGATTTTGACCAAAAAAGGGGGAGTGGGGCAACCTTGCTGGGTGGGGCGTCTTGCGACACGTGGATTGATTTATTTTCTCTTTTTTTATGTAAAAGATATAAAAAAAAGTCCTATTTTTTATAAAAGTATTGATCAAAGTAAATAAAAACTAATACTTCAATAAAAAAAATTACTTCAACCAAAATAAAAAAATACATCAACTAAAAAAAAAATACATCAACAAAAATAAAAAAATACAATCAACAAAAATAAAAAAATACATCTACTACTCATCGTCACTAACGTACTCGTTTAGGTCGAGGTCGACTACATTGTTATTATCTTCATCCTCGTTATCTCATTCATCCTCGTTAACGAGTTCCGCCTCGTATCCTGGTTCTTTGTTGTCCCATAGGTGATCGATCAAGTCATACATAAGCATGGTGTGTTTCTGTCTATTCTTTATATCCATTATGTTCTCGAGTCGTGTCTCCGATGATACTTCTTGTGTCCAATACTCCGGGAACAATGAAGGGTCATTCTCATTGTAATCTTGGCAAATGGCTTTGTCTTCGTCTTCCAATATCATGTTATGCAAAATAATGCATGTGTAAATGACGTCATGCATTTTTTCCTTTGTCCAGTATCTTGCTGGATAATTGATGACGTGCCATCGCTTTCGAAGAACTCCAAACGCTCGCTCGATATCTTTTCTTGCTGATTCTTGTTTTCTCGTGAAATATTTTCTTTTAAGATCAATAGGCTCGGTGAACGTCTTTACGAACATTGCGTACTCCGGATAGATACCGTCAGTTAAATAATATCCGCGTTTGTAGTAATTATCGCTCGCATAAAACGCTGAAGTTGGTGCCAACCCGTTTATAATCTCTTCGAGAACCGGCGAAGACTCAAACACGTTGATGTCGTTGTGAGAACCTTGTTGACCAAAATATGCATTCCATATCCAAAGATCATAAGATGCAACCGCCTGCAATATTAACGACGGTTTGCGAATGTCGCCTCTAGTATGTGTACCACGCCAAGCGGTAGGGCATTGTTCCCACTTCCAGTGCATGCAGTCCATGCTACCGATCATACCGGGGAAACCGTGAACGTGCTCATGCACTTCGTACATCCTTTGGAGATCACTCCAAGTCGGACGTCGTAAATAAGCCGGCCCACACAACTCAATCACACCTATATAAATTTAATTTAAATATGTATACGAACATTGACAGTAACATATAAAAAAATTGACGCTAAAGTTAAATATATAAAAAATTTGAAAACAAAATTTACTAAATATACCTTTACAAAAGTGTATGAGTGTGTCTCGCGCAGTCTTGGAAGACATTCTCAGGTACTCGTCAAATGAATCAACGCTTGTGCCATATGCAAGTTGTCGGATGGCCGCAGTACACTTTTGTAACGAAGTAAAGCCAAGATACCCACGAGCGTCATACTTTTGTTTGAAATAATCATAATCTTCCTCCATGTCGTTTGTAATACGGGTAAATAGACGTTTACTCATGCGAAAGTGACGTCTAAATATCTTCGCGTCATATACCGGCTCCTCCCCGAAATAGTCTTGCATCAGTCGTTGTTGTCCTGCGGCACGATCCCGCATAATATAATTTCTTCTTCTAATCAGTGGGTCATCCGTTTCATTGTCCTCGCTAGCAACGTGAACCATTAAATTGATCGTTGTCATTACCGCCTCGTTGATGGCTTCTTCAAATTCATAAGAACTAGATGAAGTTGTATCGTCGTCGGACGAGGATGACGAAGGGACGTTGAACTCCATTTGTGGTTCCAAAAAAACAAAATGGTTATGTTGAAAGAATGTAGTTTTAGAGTGTGTTGTGTTGTATATTTTTAGAGTGTGTTGTGTTGTATGGTAGATGTATATATATATATAGTAATTTGGTTAAAAAAAAAAACATAAAATGTCAATATATCCGTTGGAATACAACGGCTATATGTTTCAAATTGTGTGTTGAGTGGGCGACGAGAAGAAGTTGGGCAAGGGGGGGTCGCCACCCAAGTCGCCCCCGGGGGCGGTGTTCCAGGCGATATGGGGCGACCTGGGGGTGGGAGTCGCCCCACTACACTCAGTCTAAGAACCAACCTTTACTCATGTTTCAAGCTTTAATTGGCTAATTGCTTGATTCCCTTTTGAATTTCAACCTCTATTCGTTCAATCCATCCTTGTTCAAATGTTCGATCAACCCTATTTGATCGACTATAGTCATAGATAGTCGATAGTCAATCACCATTCAAAAATTTCAACCATTTGGGCAGCTTTTTTTACGTTAGGTTAATAATTTAGGGAATTAGGTAATGAATTATTGTCTCAATAAAGAAAATGAACTTTTAATTTATTAAAATGGGCTATGTCTGAATTGGAACTAAAAATATGGATTTAATTACTAAATGTAATTTTTTTACTTGGCAAAACGTGTGTGCATAGGGAAAGAGTAAAAGGAGAACCACTTTAAGTTGTGCAAACATTGAGAATTAAGCCTTCTAAAAGGTTTTTTCAAAAAAAAATTCTCAAATATCTCTAAAAAAATCACTTGTTCCAATAAAAAAAAATTGTTGCATGCAAAAATTTACATCGAGTGTAAAAAAAAGTTTATCGGTGATGTAAAAAAGTTTACATCGCTGTAAACAAATATTACATTAGGCGTAACTACTGACTCGACAACTTTTTTTTGTTTTTTTTACAGATGTGTTTATACCATTTTCATATACGTTTGTGCAAAAAATTGTAGCCCAACTCGCGCGGGAAGTTGGAGTTCCCAGAGTTCTCACAACTCCTAGTGGTTTTTAATCGAATCATGTGTGTTTGTGTCAAGTATACCATGAAATCTCATGTGAGTTCAAAAAACTCAAGAAACCCAATGCATGGACACAATTTTGTCACGTGTTACAACCTTTTTTTTAGAATTCTAACACGTAAATGTTTTTGTCAGGATAGAGAAAGTTAATATGTTATATCTTTTTCACCTGTATACATGGATGTAACATTACATGTTACACTTTTTTTTCAACAGCGATTTCGCAGGTTTTACGAAGTGTAACATTTTCGAACTTGAATTTTACAATTTTTGAATGTATAGTGCATGTAAAAAAACATGTTACATGTTTTTTTATGGGGAAAATAGTGTAACAAACAAACCCACATGTCATTGTATGAGACAGATTAATGAAAAAGTAAAAAAGTTGTTACAGTTACTTTTGTTAGTCTGTAACATGTTCTGAAAAAAGTAATTTTTTTGTAACACCCAGTCTCAGCCATACAATTTTTAGATGGATGATGGAGATTGAGTTTCTTGAACTCATAAGGGTTTTCTTATTATCATTTCCCTATGTATATAAGAACACCCATTTTTTGTGAGAACTGTGAGAACAATTCTCAACCAATCATATATATTCCCTCATGTTTTAATCATAAGGTTAAATTAGTAATCGTATAAGACATTCAATCAATCCAGAATTATAGAATTATAACTTGGTCTACATCATCTCTGATTATGTGCACAGCGAGTGCATCCTGGTTGTTCTCAATCTCTGCACTTTCGAAACCACTGGTCGCTTATTCGCGCAAAACCATTGCAGTGCTCCACCGCCAATTTTGTAGTCGACGACGACCGTAGAACAAGCTAGAGTGTCAAAGGAGTCGGTCGATCTCTTATTGTTGCCGACCAGTCCTTGAAAAGTTTAAATCGGGTATCAATCGGCTAATGTTTATATATATAATTGTCTTGTAAAATAATAGAAAGGTCAACTTTTCTTGGTATCAATCGTAAAAAAAGATTGGCATCATGTGGAATTTGACTATTATACGTTCTATATGAGAAGCGAAAAATAATAGTGTCGGTTGACATTGACACCAAATATGTACCTCCACCTATGAAACCCGACCCAATTAATGTGGATCCGCCCATGCACATAGTTACTATTAGTCTCTTCTATATACTTTAGAGTGGCTATAGGTAGAATTATACTGGGTATTGTTGTTGTCGTCGTCGTTATCGTTTATATATACTTTAGATATGGAGGGTAAGAGCATTCCCAATAGAGTCTTCATTTCACCCTTCATCTTAAAATTATTGAGAAAAATAGAGTTTTCGTTCATTTAACATCTAAATCAGGTTCTCAATTTTACTCTTTATCTTTAAAAATATATAGTAGAGAGTAAATTCAATCTCTAAATTTGATATGTTAATTCATCTCTAAATTAAATGTTATGAATATAAAAAATCCGAGAAAAAAAAAATGTGTTTATGAGTAAGATGAGGATAAAAAATAACGAGATGTTGAAAGTTTTTAGTAGATAACAAAAGTACGAGAAAAAAATTAATTTTTAGTTAAAATAAAAGGAGTAATATAGTGGTACTGATGTGAATATCTAAAAGGAAGCATTTGATGTGGAAGTTAAATAAATGATTTTTTTTCTTTATATCTTAGAAATAGAGAATAATTACTTTTATTTCAAAACATAGGGTTGGTTCCAGTACAAACCATATTTATCATACAAACAATAAGAGCAGATCCTAACACTTAAAAAAAATTAAATTAGCACATATCAAAACAATACATACATAAAAGTAGCACATTTGAATTAGCACATGAAAATTAATCAAGATAATTGATTTTAGCACATATTTGAATGATATCAGAACTTTTCTTAATCAGCACATTGAAAACAAAAAAGAAAGATCCAAATAAAGATTTAATTGTTTGTTAGTATATTTCTAGAGAATTCAATATAATTGATATTATTTAGGATATTATTTAATCATTTATCTATAATTGGTTGGATGTCACGTGACACCTTTTAAATGGTTCTTACAGTTTGTATGCGAAATGTGGTTTGTATTTGATCCTACTCCTCAAAAACATATTAGAGTGTGTTCTATATTTTTTGTTTGTACTGCTTCGGTTCTCTATGAGTTAAAGATAGAAGGATACGCACTTGGATTAAAAGTTGCAAACAGTGTTTTGAGTATAATGCATGCATAGAATCCACTTGAAAGCTACGATTTGCACAATAGGGTTGACTTATCTAAAGCGGACCTTTTTAGCTTATATTTCTTAAACAAATGATAATTAGTATTTTTAATTAAATAACAAGCAAAGTCAACAGTAAAGACTTTAGCACTATCCATGAAATGGTTAATCATGTCACATTAGCTACATAATTAGTTGGTATCTAACCTTTTTACAAGTGGGTATTAAACAAAGCATCACATGAAACTAGTCCTTGATGAATGATGGCTTAACTAGTGCTCACATATTTTTAATGTTTCCAATTTTGTCTTTGTTGCTTAATTAAACGGTTGTAATTTATACTACGTGCCTGCCATGTAATATATGAAATTGCATGAACTTCATGTAATGTGGATAGCAGATAAAAGGGTATTTGCGGTTGAGTTTTGAAAATAGATTATGTTTTTTGAATAATCAGAATCAGATAATTAACTGTAACAAAACATGATGTTTAAAGACAGTGTTTGGATTTGATTATGTTGCTTGATATCACAATAATCAGATAATCAACTATTTGAGTATTTGGCAAATATGTATTTAAAAAAATAAACAAGTGAAAATCTTTTTCTAAACGCAAATAATCAATTTTTGGAAAACTGCGTTTTGTTGCGGTAGGGGGGGGAGCTGCTTTTGGAAAACTGTTTTTTGTAACTTTTTAAACGCAAATAATCAATTTTTTTTATTTTTTACCCTAACACTCAAAACTGATTATTTACGATTTCAAAACTCAATAATCTAAAAATCTCCTTCAAAACTCAATTAACTCCAAACACCCTCTAAATCGATTATTTCCCAGAGTCCAAGATACAAACATTATGAGAAAAGTCAACATAAGAGTCAAAAATATATTTTTTAATGACCAACTAAATCACTGAATAAGCATCCTAAGATGTTCTTAATCGAACAAATGCATCCCCTCCTTCATAACGGTCAGAGTTGGATGCATACCTGAGCCACCAGTTCCGGGGAAAACCCGCCCATCCGAAGACCCAACAGTAAAACCCGGTTCGGCTTGGTTTCGAATTGGCAACATCCAGAGAGGCCTAGTTCTAAATCAAAAATAATATTAGTTAGCAATTTCGACAAAGTAAAAATTAATCTCTGTAGTGTCCATGACTCATATTTCATTGACTTAAAAGCGAAAGAACAAGATTTATTTTCAGATTTTAATGAGACAAATCCATTGTAATATATTATGTGTTATAGGGAGGTGTTATGTTAGGGCTTTGTTAAAAAAAAGTACAATCACATTAGGGTGAAGGGAGTGGTGCGGTGAAGTCATCGGCAAACCGGTTTGCCGAGCGGCAACACCGGCGCCGACATGTTTTCCCGCGCGGCAAACATGTGAAATCGTCAACATCTCACCGATCGACAAAGAAGAGAGAGATGATGCTGATGATGATTGGATGATGATTGTTTTCTTGTTTTCTGTGCAACCGATAGACAGGTGCGGCGGCGATGGGCGGAGCCACGGCGGTGTTTGTGGCGGCGAGTGGCTGATGATGTTGATGATGATTGGATGATGCTGAAGATGGAGGTGGAACCGGTGGTGGCGGTGGCAGGGCCGGCTCTGAGCATGTCGGAACAGTCGTCGGAGAAGAAGAACTGCCAGAATATTCGTCGGAGAAGAAGGGATGTCGGAACAGTCGTCGGAGAAGATGAACTGAGAAGGGAGATGTGCAAGGAGGTGCCGTGAAAACAAACCGGAGTGCTTGATGAGGGACATGTGCAATAGATGGATTATGAATGTTTATCTTGGAAATGAACAATCAAAAGAAGAACTGCAGCTTTCTCGGCAACTCAATAAGTTGAAAAGTCAACAATGGGTATTTGTGGAGGGTAGAAAAAAAAAAGAATAAAAAAAGTTTGTCACTTTCAAGTGTCTACACCACTGCCAACACTTTTCATCAAAGTTTAAACTCTTCACACTTGCTGACATGGCACACTCTGATTGGTCCATTTTGAAGTTTGCCACTTTCACCTGTTTAACCACTCCCTTCACCCTTACCTCAGGTAGGCAACACATAATCACACTTTTTTTCGCCCTTCCATCACCAAAGGATGTTATGAAGGGGATCCGTTATGGCGTCGTTCAATGATTGTTTAATCAGTATATTTCTCAAGTTATATTAAATATGTAATTTAATATTTAAAAATACAATTAAATATTTTTGATTTCCTTGTGTTAGAGGTTGTAGATCTACTTAGTTGAGTTTAAAGGGTCATGCAAAGTAATGTTATGACCCCGAAATTTGTATATGTGGTTTTTAAAAAACTTAATTTTGCTATTTAAGAAGGGTTTCGACGCAACTTGTTAGTCGTTTACCTTCTATTTTAATGTAATTTCCATTTGAAACTCATATTACCATATATAAATAAGCAACATTTTGTTGCTTTTGTTGTTGTATTAGATGGATAGGGAGTGTTTAAAAAAAATTGATTTTTCATTTTCAATCCAAAATTTTTTATCTTTTTATTTTAATCCTTTTAAGTTTTTAATTTTAACTCAAAGTTTTTTATTATTTGTAATTTAATCCCAACACTTTTTTTATTTTCAATTTTGATCCCCTATACTTTTTATCTTTTGCAAGTTTTTCGTTTTACGTTTCGTTTAAAATTTCACGAGTCAACACGCCGCAACTGTATGTCTCTGTGGTTCAACATTTTTTGTCTGTTTTCCCGTTTGATAGGCCCGTCGCAACACGTCTATCATTCTACATTTGACAAGTTCGTTCCAATGCGCAGGGCCCTAAATCAACTTAGTTTTTTCTTTCTACGTTTTACGTTTCGGTCTAATTTTTTCGCATTAACACACCGCAACGGGTGTGCGTGATTCAACGATTTTACGTATGTTTTTTGTTCAGTGTTATTTTTTCTTTTTTTATTTATTTTATTTTACGAGCTCTTATGTTGTTGGTTGTGTGGCATTGGGGATACTTGGCACGATTTTACAAACGTATTTAACCTATTAATTTTTTTACTAAAAATAATTTGTTTAGAGTTCACCCCTATACCTCCTTTACATAAAAAAAAACCTGTTTTACGTGCATATTTTATGTACGTGTCGGTGTGAATTTAATTTGCTCTACGCTTTAACGTAAACTTTTTTCTGGAAACGAGTCAGATCAAATATAATACTTTTTGTTTAAAAAACACCTTTTATGTGCATATTTTATGTACGCTTCGGTCAAATATAATATGTTATCGTACTTATTTTATGAATGTTTCGTTAATTTTGTTTCGAACCGAGTGGGGTCAAATTGTGGTTTCTTTTTTCAAAAGTTCTAATTAATCTCTTTTAATTATACGTGTCAGCTTTTCCGTTATACCCGTTACATTTTCTATGTATGAGTCGGATTCTATATAAATAGTTATGATTGTACGGTATAAATTTGATTTACTTTATGTTTTGATCTAATCGCAATGCTTATATAGGTTACATTGAGTTCGATCAGATATGTCGAAATGCACATTTTCATATGGTTACCGCATCACATAACGTTTATACTAATCCATTCGATGTTTGCAATATACCCGCGCCGCAACGCGCGCGGATGTTATTCCTAGTTGACTTTAAAATAAAATAGTATTAATACTAATAAGTGCATTTAATAATTAAAAAACACAATAAATAATTTAAAAATGCATAAAATAACTAACACGAATACATATAATAATTAGAAAAATACAAGTATACATAACTACTCTGAATCTGAATCTCAAGGAAAGTCATGGGATGATAATGTCAAATATGATCCACCAAATCCACATAAGTACGTCGTGTATCTACTCAGATTGTATTGCCGTGCGATTTTTAAGTCTCTGTTCGTCATTTATCAGGGCAGGAGACTGTGGGACGTCACCTTAATCCTTCAACTCATATCATGGATAATCAAACAAAAGTACATTACATCCTTTCTTTATTGTTTTTCTTTTGCCACATTCGTGCCGTGTTGTAAATGATAGCTCGACGCTTCTTCAAAACTCTAAAGGCCTGTTCAATATCTTTTATCGCCGATTCTTTCATCTTTGTGAATAATTTTCTTTTTTCATCATTTGAGGGTAAGAAAACGCTTTATTAATCGTTGCATGCTATCAATGGGAAAAACCGAAAAAGGCAACTTAGTGGATGTCATGCGGCAACCACTTATTGGGCAACCGCCCCCCTCCGCCATTCATAGCCAACCGCCGCTCCCATGCACCAATCAGACATATTCAATATTCATCAAATTTTAAAGTATCTATATATAATATACATATGGATTTATATTCAAAATATCAATTTAGTGTTTTTACAGTAATTGTCTGTAGATGCTTTAAATGAAAATTTTTATCAAAGGTAACCAACGAGGGGATTGACATATAGGGTGGTAGAGGCTCTTGCTTTTTGAAGAAAAGATCAGAGTTCAAATCGTAACATAGAATATAATTTAGTATTTATTGGTGTAGTTTAGAAGTATGAGTAACTGTAACCTTTGCCATTCAAAAAAAAAAAAAAAACTAGCTTGGTAGTTACTAGAATTATTGCTAGGTTTTGTATGTTTATGATTCAAGTTTGATGTTCTCGAGTTCGGTGATCTAGTGACGGAGCTTGAACGAAAACTTATTGGGGGCCGGACTCTCAAAATCCAAATCGGTTGGGGCTGAAATCTTAAAAATCCAATATGTTACACTACAATTTTTGTTCCAGAAATTTTCAGTAAAATTAACACTATGAGCGAAAAATCAATGGGAGTCGGGGCACCCCCGACCCCAATAAAACTCTGCCCATGTGGTGATCGACTAAGTTCCAAGGGTACATGACCTAGATGTACATAAAGTCTGCCAAACTGAGTCCGACCCTGGCCTTTTTGTATTTTATTTTTCCTAATGTTTGGTTATGTTTCTTAAATATAACATAAATAAAAGTTGCAGTAATAACATAACTATAAAACACAGTTTTGAATTAAAACATAAACTGCATTACAGTTTAAATTTTTAATTGATATAAATAATCAACAATTTTTTTTCTAAATTACCTTAATAAAAAATGACTAAAATATATACAAAACCAGATTGTATCAAAATTAGGATCAAACAAACAATAAAAATTAAATTAAATATCTACAAAGTTTACTCATTTGGGCCTGAAGAGACAATGCCTAAATAGCGGTGTAGACTGAAAGCTGAGCAGTAGAAGTTTGAGGTTTTTGGGCTTTAAACTTAACTGGACAAAAATAAAGCCTACAAGCCCAACTAATTTTCTTGGGTGGCCAAACCAAGAACCAAAACTGCAGCCTTGAGTTGTTTTTGGCACAAACCTCGAACCAAACGAAACTCTTGAACCAAGGACCCAAGCCATTTGGCCCTAGGTCCGTAATCAAGGCTGTCTTTTATGACCAAACCAACCAACCCCACTGACGCAAATAACACACAATGATTGTCACAAGATATGCTGAAAAGGTGAAGAAGAAGAAGAAGAAGAAGAAGAAGAAGAAGAAGAAGAAGAAGAAGAAGAAGAAGAAGAAGAAGAAGGGAAACGTCCTCCCTTATTTTACTCTTGTCTTGTCAAAGGTGAATTCATGTCATAGGCCACTCATTCTTGGCTGCCCTTCGTCACGAGTATGGACCCCTTCGGTTTTTGTCCGTGATTATACATAGTCACGGATGTAAACGAGCCGAGTCGAACCTCAACGCGCCTAAACATGAGTTTTGCTCTGGCTCGACTGTTTATTATTCAAAATTTAATTTGGTTATACACATTTACAATTTATCTCTTATTTAGTTAATTTTATCATAATTATATATATATATATATATATATATATATATATATATATATATGTGGGGGGGGGGGGGTTAGGACCACCTAAAAATCGGTTTTGCCTAAGTAGCCTAATAATATTATAGAGATGACATGTGACACTCCTCTGTAACGATACCGACACCAATACTGATACCGAGAAGATTAACATGGACCATTTTGACACTCTAGGCAAATCCCACATCGGTCGTGGATAGGAGAGATTCTTGTTTCATAAGACATTCCCCGCATTTTAAATCACCAATATGTCTTGGGCTCAGTTGGCTGTGGAGCACATGAAAACACCACAGTTAAGCATGTTTAGGTGAGAGTAGTACCAGGATATGTGACATCCTTCGAAAGTATCCACCGGGGCAACCAAAAACAAATTGGATGAGCAACCAACCCATTGAGAGCACAGCAAACAATATTAATGGTAAGGGGAAGAATGTTACACCTCATAACTAGGATTAAGGAGCATTTTGGTCCTAAAACTTAAATTTTCACCCTTTTGTTTTGTTTTGTTTTTTTTAAATACAACACAAAAATTCAGCACAAAAAGTTTAACATAAAAGTACAACGCAATTTGCGTATTTTTTGAGTTGTCATTTTATATATAACAATATGGTACGGAAACTAAATATAAAAAACGTTTAATTTTATGGTGATTTTTTTTGAAAATAAATAATGTATTATAAAAAGGGGTAACTTTGTAGAAATGTAACCAAGTTTGGCATATCTTCCAATTAAATCACTGAAACTTTTTTTGTCTCTCTAAAGTCACTAAATTTCATTTGTTGTTCTGATATTACGTAATTATCAGGTTACCAGGTTACCAACGATGATGTGTCAGGTTTGATTACTTTTTATAATTTTTTAATAGGATGTGGGAAATATAAATAATAACATGAAATATTCAATAAAAAATCGTATTTTTATTCTAAAAAATTTATTAAATTTATTAGGGGGTAGGAAGGACCACCTAAAAATCGTGTTTTGCCTAACTAGTCTAATAATATTATAGAGATGACGTGTGACACTCCTATGTAACGATACCGACATCAATACCGATACCGAGAAGATTAACATGGATCATTTTGACACTCTAGGCAAATCCCACATCAGTTGTGGACGAGAGATTCTTGGTTCATAAGACATTCCCCGCATTTTAAATCACCAATGTGTTTTGGGCTCAGTTGGTTGTGGAGCACATGAAAACTCCACAATTAAGCATGTTTAGGTAGTACCAGGATATGTGACATCCTCCGGAAGTATCCACCGGGGCAACCAAAAACAAATTGGATGAGCAACCCATTGTGAGCTAAGCAGGCAATATTGATGGTAAGGGGTCGAATGTTACACCTCATAACTAGGATGAAGGAGCATTTTGGTCCTAAAACTTCAATTTTCACCCTTTTGTTTTTTGTTTTTTTTATCAAAATACAACACAAAAAAAATCCAGCACAAAAAGTTTAATATAAAAGTACAACGCAATTTGCTTATTTTTTGAGTTGTCATTTTATATATAGCAACATGGTACGGAAACTAAATATAAAAATTGTTTAATTTTACGGTGATTTTTTTTTGAAAAAAAAAATAATGTATTATAAAAAGGGGTAACTTTGTAGAAATGTAACCAATTTTGACATCTGTTCCAATTAAATCACTGAAACTTTTTTTGTCTCTCTAAAGTCACTAAAGTTTCATTTGTTGTTCTGATATTACGTAATTATCAGGTTACCAGGTTACCAACAATGATGTGTCAGGTTTGATTACTTTTTATAATTTTTTAATAGGGTGTGGGAAATATAAATAATAACATGAAATATTCAATAAAAAATCATATTTTTATTCTAAAAAATTTATTAAATAATCAAAACATTTTGTGTATGGTTTGAATCATAAAATGGAATTCCATTCTGGTTCCAAAATGTATGATCCAGTACGTTTCAAAATGGAGCAATTGTTCCAAAAAAATCACATTTTTAAATTTATAGATCACAAATAGAAGAAAATGTAGTGATTTCAATATGGTTCCAAAATGGAATTCAACCATTCAAGTGATACAACATTGATTCCAATGATATTACAATGAAAATGCTGAGAAGACCAGAACATAAACTAGAAGAAATAAAATTTAAGAAGCCACATTGATTGAATCATGCGAATCAAATCCACAAAATAAAAACATGTTCTTTCCAATTCGACCGACGATCGAAAATTGAGAGGTCCAAGGTTTGTTAGTGTTTAAAATATATTTTAATTTTATAAAATCCTTAAATAATATCCACAAAAACATTAAAAGAAAACAAAAAATAAAATGAAAAATTAGTAACCTGATAATTACACACTATGAGAACATTAAGTTAAAATGTAGTTACTTTAAATAGACAAAAAAAAGTTTGGGTGATTTAATTAGAACACTTGCCAAACTTACTTACATTTCTATGACGTTTTCCCTTATTAAAAAAGTTATGAACTTTTAAATATGTAAGGGAATTTAAAAAAAATATGAACTTTAAAAAATGTAAGGCAATTAAAAAAAAAGTCAATAAAATTGATTATTGAAGGCTGAGATGATTTTTTAGCCTATTTGAAGAAAATTAACTTTTTATTTGATCCTCTCTCATAACGTAATAATTATGTAAATATATTTGTGTATTATATAATTAATAGACTCGTGAACCTAATCAAGATCAGGGCTCGAGCTCAATTAAATTGGGCTACTTTGGAAATTTTAGCTAGTCCATCTTAATCTTACTCCGAAAATCATGTCAGACATATGAACCAGAACACACGATCCGAATATTCACGGGTTAACTCAACTTGACCCATTTAACCAAAATTTTTTTCTTTTACTTTTATTTCACATCTTACTATTTTATGATAAAAAGTTTAAAACCAAAAAGAAACACAAATGAATATAAAACATTACATTTTAGTTATAAAATTTTATGTTAATATCTCTTTTAAGTGATAAAATACCATATCAATTAAATTTATAGCATAAAATATATTTTGAAAATAAAATAAAATAAAAATGGGTTAAACGGCCAACCCGTTAACCTGCCGAGTTGATACGAAACCAACATGTTTAGTTAAACGGATTTGTGGGTTCAACCTGAAACTGACCATAACCGGTTTAAACTAAATGGAAACCCGCGAATTTCAGGTTAGGTCTGTGTCTTGTTTCATGTCGTAACAAAACTTCACCCCCTATAATTCATCAACAGTTCGACCCTTTTGCACCGTAGCAGTTCGACCCTTTTAGCAAACAATTTCTAAACTGTTCGACGGGAAGTTTGTTTGTGTTCATGCTTTAATGATTAAACAAACAAGAACAAGAAATTTTATTCGTTTAGTTAAAACGAACGAACATGAATAGATGTTGTGTTCGTTCATTTTTGTTCATGAGCATTCGGTAACGTGTCCATTTATGTTCCTTTGTGTGTTCGGTACCTTAACTTAGGTTATGTCCGTTTGTTTTCTAAGACAAAATTTTATCTTAATAATGTTTGTCAAGATTATGTTAAGTACTCAAGTATGTTTCAATAATTAGATTAGTATATTTTGAGTGGATCTACTTAATGTTTGTGATGAAAAATGTCGATTTTATTTGAAATCTAATACATGTTTGTTTGTGTTCGTTTACGTTCATGAACACTTGTTTGTGTTCGTCTGTATTCATTTATGTTCATGAACGCCTGTTTGTGTTTGTGAACGCTTGTCTACGTTCTTCTGTATTCATCCATGTTCATGAAGGTTCATTTGTATTGGATTCTATTCATGAACGTTTGCTTGTGTTCGTTTGTTTTCATTTGTGTTCATGAATGTTCATTTGTGTTCAATACCTAAAATTAACGAAAACAAACGAACACGAACGTGAACACGTCCATTTCCTTAATGAACGAACACGAACAAAAAATCTCGTTTGGTAAGTGCTCATTAACTATTCGAGAACACATTATTTCTTTAATAAACAAACACAAACAAGGCTTTGTTCATATTCCTTCGGTTTGTTTGAAACCTAGTCTCGAATATTGTTAAAAGAATGTGATAACAATTTAATACTTATTCACAAATTATTAATATCATTTTTAATAATGTTTTGTTTATTTTTAAATTAGTGAGAGTTGAGAGTTGTTTCTTGTATCTGTTCATTGTAATCGTTTCATGATATCTTTTAGGGTTAATAAAATCAGAGGTTTGTGTATTTTGAGTTGCATTATTGTTAGATGCCATATTTTTACATGGTATCAGAGCTCTTAAAGCAATTGGGGTTGAAATCTGAGTGTTAGGGTTTTATTCGTTATTCTGTTGTGCTTTCTTGGTCAGATGTAAACTAGATCTGGTGATTCTTAGTCAATTCTGAGATGTTTCAGTAGATTATGTTGCTACCAACTTCAGATCTAGAAATATCAGTGACATCGATGTACTTTGGAGTCCGTGCTGATCATTGGAGAAAAATCCTTTCATGGGTTTGTGTCGTTGAAGGTTGAAGTAGATATCAGTTGGTCCTTGTAACCTTAAGTGAAGGTTACAAGGCAAACCGACTTGATTTAAAGTTGTTCTTCTGGTCTGTTCTTGTAGCCCGATATGAAGGCTGCAAGTCGAATCTGCTTGGAGTTATACGCACCCCGGGAGAGATTATTCCTTTCCTGATCTTTATTTTTTTTCCACAATTGCATTGTTGAGTCTAGACACGCATGTTGCCGGGTTGGTCAGACCGGTTGTTGATCGAGTCATAAAGTGTGTTCTCTTTGTGCAACGTGTTTATTCTTATTTGCGCATCTTGACTGAGTTTTTGTTTGATTTTTTGTTTTTTTATTTGTTTGTCTACCTTGTTGTCTGTTATTGCTATTGTTATCATTATTGCATTTGTGTGGTATTGTCTATGTCTAGGTCTAGGTGGGTCCCTTGATACGGTCTGAAGTGGAACCTTTTGAGTGATGAACCAATGATCTGGCCTCTGTCCTGGTTTCACCATTGTGTGTTTGGTGCTTAGTTTCCTGTACTGTGTTTAATTGCCTTTCTTGTTTAGTTTTGTGATAGAATCATGGTAGATGGTCCTATTGTTACACCTAGTAGTTACAATCCACCACCTGAGACTCTTGTCAATAAGTTGGATGCAATTGATCCCTTATACTTGCATCCATCAGACTCTAGTAATCTTACCTTGTCTCTGTTAAACTAAAAGGGGCTTAGAATTATACAGTTTGGTCAAATGCAATACAATTAGCACTACATGTTAAGAATAAATGTGGATTTATTGACAAAACTTGTGTAAAATCAAATGATATGTTAGCGAAATAGTGGGATAGATGCAACTCTATTGTTCTTACTTGGATATTAAACCCTATTAGTGAGAAGTTGTATATGGGTCAGGTGTTTCCTAAACATGCTAGTGATGTTTTGTCTGATTTGAAAAAAACCTATAACAAGATAGATGGTTTTGTTGTTTTTTTACTTGTATCAGAAAATAAATAGTTACTGTCAGAATGGTTTAACTGTCTTAGAGTATTATCATAAACTTAATGTAATGTGGAGAAAATTAGACCAGATCTTCCAACTGCCTTCTTGTACTTGTGAGGCTGTAAATGATTTTAATAATTTCAATCACATGATAAAACTTATGCAGTTTTTAATGGGTCTTGATGGTGTCTATCAGGGTGTTAGAACTAACTTGTTTATGAAAGAAACTTTACCGACAGTCAAAGAAGCATTTTATAGTTTCAAGGGAAGAATGCCACATAAACTCTAGTAGTGGTTCTAAAAAAGGAAAAACTATGGCTTTTGTGTCAAAAGTTAATCAACCTGTTGAATTTAAGAAAACTAATAAAGTTTCAAATCAAAACTTGAAGTGTTCTCATTGTAATAAGATAGGGCATTCTATAGATAAGTGTTTTGAAATTGGGTACCCTTCTTGGATGAAGCCAAGAGGTAACCAAGGAAGGTAAGCAGTTGCAAGCAATAACAGTTCTTTAGAACCTTCTAATGTGTCTGTTAATTCTTTGACTAGTGAAAAAAATAACAAGGCTATTAAGTTTGTTAGGAGAAAAACCTAATGATGTTCCACAAAGCTGTAATTTTTCAGGAAGTGGTTTATTTTGTTCAAATCTGTTTTGTAAACTTGTTTTTGTTTTAATAGTAAGTCTAACAGTGAACAGAATATTGGGCGGTTGTTGATTCATGAGCAAATCAACATATGATTAAGGATGAAAGATGTTGACTAATTTATAGATGTTTCTGAATTCAAAATTAAAGTTAAACATCCTAACAGTACACATGCTTTGGTTATCAAAATTGGAAGTGTGAAATTAGTTAATAATGTGATTCTTAAAGATATTTTGTGGTTCCTAAATACAACATAAATCTTTTTTATATTCATAAGTTAGCTAAGGATTACAAATTGTATGTTGGTTTTGATGAAAACAACTATTACATTCAAGACTTGTTATCTAAGAAAGTCTTGGTGACTGGTAGTCAAGTTGATGAGTTACATTTTTGTGGCGGTTCTTATGTGCCTGATAAGGTGTGTTTTAATGCTAGTAGTGTTGACAACTTATGGCATGCTAGATTAGGTCACCCATCTAACAAGCTATTAAAGTTTTCAAAAATAAATTAAATTTAAAGTTTCCTGATGTTAATAACCCTTGTAAAGTATGTCACAGGGCTAAACAACATAGGGAACCATTTCCCTTAAGTGATCATAAAACTACTACTTTAGGGGAACTCATACACTTAGATGTTTGGGTCCTTATAGAGTACAATGTAGAGAATGTCATAAGTTCTTTTTAACTATAGTGGATCACTACGTCAAAAACTAGATACAGCCACACTAAAAAACTGTGACCATACGCCTATGGCCACATATTTTTTTTCCAACTAAAGTGTGACCAAAGGTCGAGTCATCATAGGTATCATACAGCCACATTCACATATGCATGGTCGTAGCTCATAAATGTGTGGCTAAAGGGTCTTGCTAGGATCAAGCATGTTGTCCAATTTTGTCCAATAATTAACGGCCACATGAATTTACTATAAGTGTGGCCATTTCGATTATATAGTCACTGAAAAGTTTGTTTTGGTCACATCAATTTTAAAAAACTGTGGCAAAAAGTTTGTTGTAATTAAGCAAATGGTCTATTAAGTGTGGCTAAATGGTATTAACGGCCACACGAATTTATTGTAAGTGTGATTGTTTCTATTAAATAGCCACATGAATTTTCTATTAGTGTAGCTGTTTCTATTATATAGTCACTAAAAAGTTTGTTTTAGCCGCATGAATTTAAAAAAACTGTGGCAAAAAGGTTGTTGTAATAAACAATTGGTCCATTAAGTGTGGCTAAATGGTATCATTAGCCATATGAATTTCCTGTAAATGTGTCTGTTTATATTGTATAGTCACTAAAAAGTTTGTTTTAACCACATCAACTTAAAAAAGTTGTGGCAAAAAGGTTATTGTAGTCAAGCAAATAGTTCATTAAGTGTGGCTAAATGGTATCAATGACCATATGAATTTAATGTAAGTGTGACCGTTTCAATTATATAGTCACATGAATTTACTAAAAATGTGACCGTTTCTATTATATAATCACATGGATTTATACTTTAAGAGGCTATTTTATAACATTTGGTCACACGTTGATTTTGGTTCTATGGCAACTTTTATGCAATTAACCATTTTATTTTATTTTTATTTTTGTAAAATAAAAAAAACATTAAGCATGAGAAAACCTAAAAACTATAGGATATTAAAAATAATAAATCAAATGCATAAAATCATACATAAGTTTTTAACAATAAGCCAAATTCATACATAAATATTCAATTTGAATATTAAATAAAGAAACTTCTAAGCCAAAGCTAGCAACAAAAGTTGCAAAGGGATATGAATGTACACATAAGCTAAGATCTATTTCTACGCTGTGATATGAAGGTATCTGTCTTTTATGAAAAAAAACCAAGACTCCATCTGATAAGCAAGCAGCTGCAAGTGATGAAATCATTGTGACCTGTTTACAAATCATAATACAAATTCATAATTTTAAGATCAATTTTTCTACAAAAACCATCTCTTGTATAAGAAAGAAAAAGACTATACCATGGCAAAGTGAGCATGCATTAATCATGCTTGAAGATAGCTAGCCTTTCTAACCAACAGAAAAAATGCTATTAAATTACGACTTCTGCAGCTCTGAAAGAATAAAACAAGAAATAGACAATGAGACGTCTTCAACAATATAAATGCTATTATGAAATATTAGACAAACCTAGGTACATTCTGAGCAAACCGAACGTGTGCAGCTTGTCGTATCCCAGGTGTCATCTTGGCAAGATCGAGTGACAACTCTGAAGCTTCAACCTACAATGATTTCCACTATGAAAAGACCATATGCTAAAAGAAAAAGTAGTACAACCATGTTGGCACTTGGCAGATAGCTTATTTTGTATTATGTTACACGCTTTGACCCGTTACCTTTCTTACAGCTTTCCTTGTTTTTTTATTACACACTTGACCCATTAAAGAGAACAAAATATCAGCCTGAATTCACTTGCCACCTTTACATTATATGGTGTCACTAAACTTTACTATTTGGAACATAACAGGTACTGGGAAATTTAATATGATGGTTTGACTACAAAAAACAATGAAATTGATGCTACTAGACTAGAGTATTTTCCTCCTGTGATATCTACAGATGGAAAAAGAGGGATTATCTATAGACTCAAGTATATGATTACTATTTGGAACATAACAGGTACTGGGAAATTTAATATGATGGTTTGACTACAAAAAACAATGAAATTGATGCTACTAGACTAGAGTATTTTCCTCCTGTGATATCTACAGATGGAAAAAGAGGGATTATCTATAGACTCAAGTATTTGATTTCCCTAAACTTGGTTCATATGGCCCTTAAACTAGGAAACATTACTTTCACTATTTAATCCTACATCAATTAGTGGATGCCCCACATAACCCTCATACAACTCTGTACATGCATATTATATTCTTAAAACTTGATCATGTTATATAACTTATGAATTTTGTAAAACTAGTTGTACACCCTTATAGTAGTGAAAATGTACTTTTTAATGTTTTAAACAAATTTAGGGGCATTTTCTAAACCAAGCTCATAGCAACTTTAAATACCCTTTATAAAGTGTAAATATTATAATCTCTACATAAAAAAATCATATCTTGCCAATTATGGGGTCGCTTGAAGGGTAAAATCCACATCTGATGGCTGCACTTGTTCAATTGCAGATCTTAAATGTTCCATTCTTCTGATACACCAATGTTCTCCGGAAGCTTGTATACTAGAATATAAAAAAAGGTAAACTACATCAGCTAAACATAATTACATGTATCAACATAATAATATTCTCAACCAGTAGTACTTCGTTTGCCAACAAAACCCATATATCAGCAACTTTATAGAACATGTATAACAATGCATATATCAAAGACATTGACTGATGACAAACCAGAAAAAACAAGAGACTGTGACTTAAAATTTTGTTGAAGCATTTTGTCGAGCAGTTAGTGTGCGTCTTCAAACCTTTCATTTTTAAACAACTAACTTAATCACAGAAATTGCTGTAAAAATGACATCAGACGTTGGTTCAGGGGACGACGGCTCGAGCATTGAGGCTGGTGTGCGATGGTGGAAAACAAGTTTTGAAACCGGAACCTATTAGAGAGAGTATAATGATCCCAATCTATATTAATATTTAACTAAACAAAATGAGCTAACATATAAATTAATCTAGGGTTTCAAAATTGGCGTCGTTGTATCGTACCTCTTGTGTTATTATGGTTTCCGTACACCACCAACAGCCGCCAGCAAACACCTTCACACACGCCCATCAGATCACCACCTCTAACCTCCTCAAAGGCGGCCGCCACTGTTATCGCCACCAATCTCCCCCGCTCCACCACCTGCAGCATCCGACCATGACCAACATTCTGCCGATTTTTTATCAAGGTATAGAGAGGGGGGGGGGTTGATTGTTTTGACTGTTTATCAAGGTTAATGCTCAAAATTTAGGGTTTCTGTGTATTTGAATCGTAAAGAGGAAAGGGATGGGGGATATTTGTGTATGACTATTGCATTTGTGTGTTTGGCAGATTAGATATCTTTGGGAAATTGAAATTTTCAATTTTCGGAGGGAATTAAAAAAAACAATTATTTATTTTAACTAAACTTTGATTATTCATAATAATAAGAGTAAACTGCCATTTTGGTCCCTGTGGTTTGGCCAGTTTTGCCACTTTAGTCCAAATCTCAAACTTATTACATCCAGGGCCCTGTGGTTTGCATTTTGTTGCCATTTTAGTCCAAAATCCAAAAAACCCCCTTTTTGACTGTTGAGAACTGCCTATTTTGTCCTTTAGTGCAGGGGTATTTTGGTCCATTTTAATTTATTATAACATTTCATTAATTAAAATAATTATATTAAATCTCTTACCCTCATGAATGATCAGATGTTCATCTTCCCCAAATTAAATATCACTTTATCCCTTTATCACTTTATCCCTTTATCAATCATATTCCCAAATACCCTCTGCAACAAAACAACTTCTTCTTCTTCTGCATATGAATCAAACACGGAGATCCCCCAAATCTTCGGTGATTCGTTCCGGCTCCGGTCAAGTTTGGAATCAAACTTCAAGCTCCACTTCTAAATCAAGCTCTGCTTGTATATATGCCTTACACAAGGATCAACACCCCAAACAACCAAAGAAAGATGCCTCCTTTTTTGGTTTTAAAGCTAGGGTTTTGACCTGTAGGGGTGATATTGCTGCTGTTGATGAAGATCATCATCCACCCGCTGTTGATGAAGATCATCATCCACCTGCTGATGTGTATCGAAGAGGGACCCTAAAAGGAACCGGTTGTTTGTAGAGACTCCAGCGTGCTGTGACCACCATCGCCGCCGCCGCGTTCTGTGACCACCATCGCCGCCGCCGTGCTGTGACCACCATCGCCGCCGCGTGCTGCGAGAGGGTGGTGGTGCTTGGCGGCACACAAGTGTTTAAGTGACAGGGGTTGCTGATGTGTATCGAAGAGGGACTGTGTATCGAAGACACAAGTTTTCTTTGGAATCGGAGAAAGAACAGAGGTTGCTGATGTGTATCGAAGAGGGACTGTAGAGAGAATTTGTTGAATTTCAGTTTTGATGTTATGTTTAGGGTTATGTGGAGAAGATGAAGTTTGGGGATTTTGATTGTTGATGTGTGTATCGATAAGAATGAAGAAGACAGAAATGAACTCTGTTGCTGCACACGAGTGTTTAAGTGACAGGGAATGAAATTGGGGTTGCTGTTGCTGGTTATCGAAGAGATAAGTAAAGAAGGGTTGTTGAGGATGGTGGTTCTTGATGGATGGTGGTTTGATGATGTTCTTGATATGGGTTTTGATGATTTTCTGATGATGTTTGGGTTTTGATGATGTTCTTGTCTGGGTTTTGATGATGTTCTTGTCTGGGTTTTGATGATGTTCTTGATCTGGGTTTTGATGATGTTCTTGTCTGGGTTTTGATGATGTTCTTGAGTTGTTGAGCTTGAAGAAGAGATGTTCTTGATGTCTGGGTTTTGATGATTATTTTTATTTGGGTTTTATTGAAAAAAAATGAAATTTAAAAAATGACCAAAATGCCCCTGCACTAAAGGACAAAATAGGAGGTTGAAACAGTCAAAAAATAGGGAAATCTGGTCAAATTTGAAATTTGGACTAAAATGGCAACAAAATGCAAACCACAGGGCCCTGGATGTAATAAGTTTGAGATTTGGACTAAAGTGACAAAACTGGCCAAACCACAGGGACCAAAATGGCAGTTTACTCTAATAATAATTATTTCTTATCATGATATATTTCAAAATTATATTTTATTTTATTTTTATAATAAGTAGTCATACATCTCTTACCAAGATATATTTCAAAATTATATTTTATTTTTATAATAAGAAGTCATACATCTCTTCATGAGTAAGGGTGCAAACGAACTAAGTCTTATCGAGTCCGAACCGAGGCCGAGCCTAAAACAAAGCTCCTTTATTTATTGAGTTCGGGCTTGAGCCTGGCATGTAAAGCTCGTCAGGCTCGTTGTGCCTTATCGAGTCTTAATGTAATATTATTTTTATTAATATTTAATAACATTTACCCCTTATTTAGCATGTTTAAATTTGTTTACGAGCTGAGTCTGAATCTAAAAATAAGTATGTTTAGTAAACGAGCTTAAGCCTAAACTTCACCTATCGAGCTCCCGAGAAACTACCTATGATATACTATTGTCCATTGTGATCCATTAAGGCCCAACAATGTCTATTAACACACATATGATCTAATATTGTCCATTGTGATCCATTAAGGCCCAATATGGTCCATCAAGACGAGTATAATGCACTATTGTTCATTGTGGTCCATTAAGACGTCTATAATATATTATTGTCCATTGTGACCCATTAAGGCCTAATATGATCCATTAAAACGTCTATAATCTATTATTTTCCATTGTGGTCCATTTAGATCCAATATGGTCCATTAACACATACAATCTACTATCACCCATTGTGACCCATTAAAGTCCAACATGGTCTATTAAGACATGTAAGATCTAATATTGTCCATTATAACCCATTAAGGATCAATATAATTCATTAACACATATATGATCTATTATTGTTCATCGTAATCCATCAAGGCCCTATATGGTCAATTAAGAAATTTATGATCTACTATTTTTCATTATGGTCCATTAAGGCCCAACATGGTTCATTAAAACATATATAATTCATTGTTGGCCATTGTGATCCATTAAGGCCAAATATGGTCCATTAACATGTATATGATTAGAGATACGCTTGGTACCGAACATTCCGGTACCGAACATACCGACACCAAAAATCGCAAAATATGGGTACAGGTACCGAAAATGTTAGGTACAATAATGGTATCGCACCGAACTAAAAGTACAAGTACCGAAAACTTTAAAAAGTTGGTACCGAAAACAATTCAATACGGAAAATTCGGTACTTGTACTAATATGCGTATATTAAAAACGTATATAAACATAGCTAATATGCAAACATTAACATATTTTTAAAATGAAAACGACTATTAACAAATTCGGTTTAAAATATATAATATTTATTAATAGTTTGAATTTTTAAACATGTAATAAGATTTTTTTTGTTTTTTAATATTAATTAATGTAACTTTCCAATTGAGATTATTTTGGAGGGAAATTTAAATTTTAGGATAAAATATTTTGGTAGGAAGTTTTATGATGAAATATTTTTGGGAGAATTTTAGGATGAAATATTTTGGGGGGAATTTTAAATTTTATGGAGGGAAGTTTTATGATAAAATATTTTTGAGGGAAATTTTAGAATGAAATATTTGGGAGGGGGGGATTTTAGAATAAAATATTTTGGGGGGAAATTTAAATTTTATGATGAAATATTTTTGGGGGAAACTTTTAAAGATGTAGGAAGTTTAACATTTGGTCACACATTTTTTTGTATGACATTTGATATCATTTCGTCACACAAAATAAACAAAGTGATAATAGTGTGGCTAATGTTTATCACATGAAAATTTGTAATTTTAAGTGTGACTATTGTCTAATATTTAGTCATACAAAATAATATACGCGGTCATATGTATTAGCTTTTAGTCACATTATCAAATATATATTGTGGTCATAGATCACATCTGGCCACACTTTTCTAATGTGGCTATTTATTCTTAACATGTTCCTAAAGGTTTTGAATACATTTGTTTTTAGTAACGTGAAACATATATTGTAGCCATATATCACATTTGGCAACATTTTTCTAATGTGGCTAATAAATGTTTTGAATACATGTTTTATTGGTCATATAAAAACAAATAATGTGGTCGTAGATCACATCTAGCCACACTTTGCTAGTGTGGCTAATAAATGTCACATTTTTTTCATAAAGTGTGGCTAAAGCTGTCTAATACTTATGTTTTTGGTCACACGAAACAAAAATATGTGGCCATAGATCACATTTGACCACACATTTCGAGTTGTGGCTAATAAATGTCACATTATTTTCTAAAAGTGTGGCCAAAGGTTCTGAACTGGTATACATTGGTCACATTAATAATAAAACGTGTGGCTAAAAGTGTTTTAAAATGTTATGAATGACCTTTTGTCACACATTTTTTAAAATATGTGGCATGGCTGTTTTGCCAAAAGTGTGGCCGTAACCCATTTTTCACGTAAGTGTTGTGTGGGTGTGCTTAATGAGAACCAAACATAAAGTTTCTAAAAATATAGATGAGTTTGTAATGTTGTTAAAACTCAATTTAAAAAAGAAATATAGTACTTTAGAAGTGATAATAGGTCAGAATTTGTAAATCATCAAATGGCATTGTTTTGCAAAGATAAAGGAATTCTTCATCAAACTTCTTACACATACACACCTCAGCAAAATGGCATAATTGAAAGAAAGCATAAACACTTATTAAATGTTGTTAGGCTTTGTTATTTCAAAGTTGTTTGCCTATTAAGTTTTGGACTGAAGTGTATTAACTACTGCTTATCTGATTAATAGGACTCTTTCCTCGATGCTAGGTGGTAGGACTCCGTATGAGTTGGTATCTGGTTTTGAGCCTTTCCTTAATCACTTAAAATTGTTTGGATGTTTGTGTTTTTGTACCATATTAAATGAAACCGGTAAACTCGGCAGTAGAGCTAAGAAATGTGTTTTTACTGGTTACAAATGAAAAGAAAGGTTACAAAATGTATAATTTAGATACTAAAATTGTATTCTTTTCTAGATTTGTAAAGTTTTTTGAAACTGTGTTTCCATTTAAGGATAAAAATATTTTAGAAAATTTGATGAAAACAAGTTTAAAGAAATAACTTTTTTTTTGAAAGGTAAATAACTACTGTTAGGATCTGAGTTTCTTAGATTGTATTGTTTAACAAAGATGGAAGATGAAAGCAAAGATGAATATGCAGCGGAAATGGAAATAAACTTTAACACACAATCAAAGAAGAATAGTTTTTTGCAAACATGATTTCATTTAGTCGAAAGATTACAAAGTTCAACTATGCATGCATGCAACTAGACTCCCCCTCAGCCTGAGCTCACTAATTTGTTTGTACAAAATGACTTGGTGCAAAAGAGCTAATAGAACAGTACAGGTACTGTTCTATTTATAGTACAGACCAAACCACTGAGCATCTTTCCTGACGTCACCTTGAAAGTGACATCTAACAACCTAACAATTTCTAAACACTGATAATACAAAACACTGATTACATAAAACACTAACTATACAAAACCCTGGCCTAAGCACTGATGTTGAGGATCAGTGCTTTGTTCAAAGGGTGATCAGTTCTTGAATGAGCAGTGCTTTGGTTTTCATCAGTACTTAAGAGACATCAGTAGTTAGGGCTTCAGTCTTTATACTTCACCAGGTCTTTGGCTATCAGTTGTTGAGAAGATCAGTACTTAGAGTTTATCAGTTGATAGATAACCACTGTCATGGGGAGAATCTAGAACAAGCACTTCTTATGATGATCAACTGTTAGGAACCAGTTTTGGCTTTCCTTATCATCTGTTCTTCTGGACTTGAATGCATGAGCTAACAACTACTTTAATTTTTTTTATATGTATGAAAACAAAGAAACAAAACAGTATCAAATTCCAATGATGAAGGAACGGATCTTAGAGAAACATAGACACTTGGGTCTCAGAAATCTGAGTCAAGTTGTACTGAAACTGTGGGCTTGGCTGTAGATAAGCAGCCTAGTAAGAGTAAATTTAACACTAATAAGGCTGAGCATGTGACATCTGTTACTGAAGAAAAATCCAGTTCTGAGGGAACAATAAGTGAGGAAATAGGAAACCAAAGCCAACTCAGAAGGTCAGTGATGCGTGTGTGGTGGTTATATATTTTATGTATATTTTTAGCCCTTTTTACACTTTAGTCAAGTTTTAAATTTATAAAACACGATATTTTACTAACACCAAACACACATATGGGCAAGTACACCCATCGTGAGCATAGTATAGTGTTGGTAAGATAACGAGGTCGTCCAAGGACACAAGAGCTTTTAGTACTGGTTTATCCTCAACGTCTAATCAAATCAAAAATTTAGAAAAAAGGTTTTAAAATAGAAAATAAAAACTAAATGCTGAAAAATAAAAATCAAAATAAAAACAGATAGACAAGATGAATCACTTGGATCCGACTTGCCTTTAGTGTAACCTTTGATTATTTTCGCACTTTTGCACTTTTTAAGAGATTATCTTAGTTATAGTAGTAGGCCCCTCTTTTGAAGGTGACGTTACCCTCAACCCAGTAGTTTGAGTCAGCAAGGATACATTCCTAAAGGGTTGGATTATTAAAAGATAATTAATTAAGTTATTAATGCATAATGTGGTAGGCCCCTCTTTTGAAGGTGACGTTACCCTCGGCTAAGTGGTTTGAGTCAGCAGGGATACAATCCTAAATAGCCGGGTTAAAGTTTTAATAGTAGTTTATATATGAGGGGGTCAAGGAGTTCAGACCCCCGCCATCCAATACCAGTGGGTATTGAAGGAGGTCCTACTAAAATTGACCCAGGTCCTTGCAGGATCTATACACTGAACAAGGCAAGACTCTTATCAAACCATTCCCTTAACCCCCGACCAGGTAGCCAACATATCTCCATATAGACCATGGAGATATGATTAGTGAAAATCTTTTATTTTATATAGACAGTAAAATAATGCCAAGACACCACGGACAAATGATAAGGAAGATTTACCTTCAACATAAGAAACTAGTTATTAAAGTCACTAATACATAACTAAATAAAAAGTGCGAAAAGATTAAAAATAAAATGTATTACACTAAACACTTGTCTTCACCAAGTGATGTAAGAGACTTAGGCAAATATGGCCTTTGATTGTCATGAACTCTTACGATCAATCTTGGATCCCGAGACTACTCACACACTCTATGATGGATAATGGATGATGGTGGTGGATGTGGGTTGTGATGGTGGTGGTGGGTGGGTGAAGTGTGAGAGGGGTGGTTTGCCAAGGGATGGTTTCCAAGTGAGCCAAGCACCCCCATTTATAGCCTGCACAGAAGCCCGGACACGGCCCCGTGTCCACTCATCTTCTCTTTCTTCATTAAATGCAGTTGGTCTGCATTAGTTGACCACGCCCCCGTGTCCGCTGGGCACGACCCCGTGTGCAGAAGCGTATCTGTACTATCAAGATTTGCCTAGATTCTACGAATCTTTGCGTTGACTACGACCCCGTGTCCGCTGGGCATGCCCCCGTGGTGGGTGATTGAAGCTTCTACAACTTTGTCTTTTCTGCAGACACTTGGGAACGCCCCCGTGCTCATTGAGCACGGGGCGTGTTCAGCCTTCTGTTCTCTTGTTTTTTGTTTGGGAAGATGCTGTCGGGGGTCGGGCATGCCACGTTTATTCCTTTTCTTGTATTATTGTTAGATTTGGCTGCATTTTTGCTTCTTTTGTTCATTTGAGCTCATTTAATCCTGAAAATACAAAAGGAAGACAAAAACACACTTTTTCCAACATTAGTACTAAAAAGGGTTAGTTTTATACCACATTTGATGTAATTTATATGTTGCAATTTGCACACATCAAATACCCCCACACTTGAATTTTTGCTTGTCCTCAAGCAAAACTCTTTACAATGTGGCTTACACCCCCAAATGGAATGGGTAGAAGAGAAAGTTTTTGGGCTTGTCATAGAGTGTCGGGATTCCAAGATTCTTTATTAGGTTTTATTTTTATTTTATTTACAATCCTATTCGTCATGATTTATTTAGAACATTACATAAGATAAATTACTTATTAGGGCATAACATGCCTCTTTAAAATTCCATTTATATACAAGTTCACATAGCTCACGGGGGATCACTCAACACTCGGCCGAAGGTGTATTTTTGTGAAGCACTCGAGAGCGGCATGAAACTTACTCCTACCATAAGCTTGCCAAGCAATCAATCCTCCACCTTTTTAACTATAAACCTTTGTAAATATCAAGAGGACTTTTGGGGGAAGGGTTAGGCTTGGGTTAAAGGTAGGTGGTTGGGTTCGTGGTTAGTAGAAAACGGCGAAAGGCGTAAAAAGCATCGGTTTTCGTAAAATATTTTGTTTTTGTGACTTTTTATTCCAATGAAGTACTATTCAAACAAGCCTTATTTCGATGAACTTTGTTTGTTTATTGCTAACTTCATTTTTCTTTTCTTCTCTATGATTTTTTTTTTTGATAAGGAAGTCACAAGAAAACCGAGCTTTGTTACTAAAATAAAGGGTTCAAAAAAATTAAAAAAAGGGTTTTGGTGGGTAAAAAGGGTGTTTGATTTGGGTTAAGAAATGAAAAGGTTTAGGCTCAAAGGGGTTAACTAGGGGGATTTTAGGTAGGTGGTAAAAAAAAGGAAAAAATTGGTGTTGAAATAAAAAGGGGTAGTCCTAATGCCTCCATCATTTACTTACTTGGGTTTAAGTTGGTAAGGACCGGGAATGTATCGTCGTGGCAAGTTCTAGAGTTTTAAGAACCAAGCGGCTATTCACACAAAAAACGAAAAATGAGCATTTAATTTAAAGATGTGTATTTTTATGCTCAATAAAGGCTCAAAACTCACTTTTTGTGGGAATGAGTTTTTATGTGATCAAGTATATATAATCAAATTTTAACTAGATTTATCATGCCGTTTCATAATTTTCTTATGTTGGTTCTTTTTATCACGACGCTATCGGTTGTAAATTTGTAAAAATATAACCTTTTCGAAACTTGTAATTCCCAAATTAAACCAAGACAAGTAAAAAAATGAAAAGATTTTTGAAAAAAATTGGGGTGTTTAGCGGTTCCAATAGAGTTTTGTGTAAGGCTTGTAATTAGGACTTGCAAAATTCAAGGTTTTAACATCCCCCCCCACACTTAAATTACACATTGTCCTCAACGTGTCCCAAAAATAAGTTTTTAGATTGATTGAATGTGTAAGAGTGTGTTTAAAAACAAATTTTTATGTTACTGGGCATCTGGACATGGGCCCGTGGTGTCCGGGCACAACCCCGTATTCAGGTTGCCAGTAACAAAAATTAGTGAAAAGAAACAGAAGCCTGGGCACGGGGGCGTGTTCAGCGAACACGCCCCGTGTCCATTTACCTGAACTGGGCGATCCTCTGCAGATGGTTCAGCACGGGGCCGTGTTGGCTGGACACGGCCCATGCCGAACTTGCTGTAATGAAGAAAAAAAATTTGTGGGAGGCTCTGTTTTAGTGCATGGGGCGTTGGTTCAAGTTTCCCTTTGTATCCTTCACCATCCCGAGTGTGTTTTACCCATTACAACATCATCCAAACACCAAATAATTTATAAAACCATCATTCATTCGATAGAGAAAGTTACATAATATTCCTAATGAATTAAAATTCTAGATAAATATGTCAGAAAACACAAGAAGTCTAAACCAAGAAGTTCTAGCCTAAAGTTTATCCTATTAGCAAAATTTCCGAAAAGATAATTCTCTCAGTTGGATGCGGCTCGAAGAACTTCTTCCTCCGGATATGGGTCCCTCAAACGTCGGCGAGCCATTCTTCTATCTCCCTAGGGGGGAAGGAAGGCAGGCTCATTGGCATCATTTTGAGGGGGTGTAACCTCCACCGGGACTTCTTGCAAATTGTCAAGAGGAGGTTCCGTGGGGATGTCATCCCATTCAGTGGGATTATTGACTCCAAGTGCTAGGTTCCAATCCTCTTGAGAAAGGATTGGTTCCATGGGAGGTGTCACAAGAATGTTCAACCTCTGGTGCAAGAGGTTGATTTCTTGAAAATTGTTTTCCAACCCCACTGTAAGATAATTTATACGGTCTATTAGGACATACTCTACCGATGCCATCTCGTCAAGAGCTTCACGTAATGCCATCACGTAGCGTACGAGAGTTGCTTCGATTGAGGGCCTCCGTTCTCTTCGACTGTTTCTGTAATGTGCTGACGAAGTTCCACTATTTTGGCTCGACATTCTACGAAAATAAACTGAAGAGAGTTCATTTTAATGAAACAGTAACCTCGGACACGGCCCCGTGCTCAATGAGCACGGCCCCGTGTTCACCTGTCTGCAGATTTTCGAAACAAGGAATCTTGGAGTTTTAAATTATTTTTCCGTTTGTTATAGCATTTTTAAGCAGAAATAACTTAAAACAATGTTGTAGAACTTATTTTTAACAAGATTCCTTGAATAAAAACCTAACAAACATCACAATAAAGCTTGGAACCATGTTTATTTCAAGCTTTAATGGAGGTGCTTTGAGGTGAAAATGAAGAAGAAGGCAATAGACGAAAGTAGAAAAGACAAGATGGTGGTTGGGAACCTTCTTTAGAATATACCCAGGATGGTATGTGTGAAGATCCACAAAATCTATGTCTTTTGGAGTGGTCCAAATGTGCAGGAATCTTGGCTGCATTTATAGAAAACGATAGCATGCTGCACACGGCCCCATGTCGGCTGGACACGGCCCCGTGTGCAGGCAAGATCCTGACACATTTTGTCCGTATTCTGACAAAAAGTCAGACGGGAATCTTTTGGTGGACACGGGGGCGTGCTGACCTGGACACGGCCCCGTGTCTAGAGGCTGTTTATGAAGTTTCGTCTATTTCTAAGGAATTTATCCGGATCGGGTGGTTCCTTACTGGACAGAACAACCCCGAAGTGCCTGAGATACCTTAATTGCTCTAGATTTAGACGAGAACGCAAGAGGTTATCAGTGAGGGTGATTCCTATGCTAAATGTAGGTGGACAAGTCCAACCCTTTCTTGGGCTCTCGTTAAAGAAGGTGTATGCCGAATTGCTTAGGTCTATGTATGCATCAAACGAAGTCGATGGGAGTCCTTCACGACACAATCGGCACAGGGACGACTATCGCTCAAGTCTTTTCCAGAGCTAGACGTGATACCGGGAGCGACGAAGTTGTTTTTATTCGAATGCATTCTCAACAATTCTTCTTGGGTATCGTCTTGAGATGAATTAATGATATCCATCTCAAGTTCTTTTACCCAAATAAGAATTAGATCTTCCATTTGAAATAATTCATCAAGAAGCATTTCTCATAGAAGAGTCGATTGAGAGCATTCGAGGGAGAGATAAGGATTATTTTTACTTTCGCCCCTCTTAAGGCTACAGGAAAACAATGGGTCTATATAATGGGGCTTATAATTTAGAAAATAACATTCTAAATCTTTATGATTGCCACCACATATTTGACACCACGTACCATAAGAGGGCCGATAGTAAAAAAAATCAGTATCACTCATGTTTGTGTCAGAAATTACCAACCGTCGGGATCTTACGGTTCTGTTTTCAGTAACTGAAACTTGGGCACAGGGCGTTTTGAGTGGGCATTTCCCCGTGTTCAACTACTGTTTGACTTAAAACAGGATTGGCAGTACCAAAGATTGGGCACGGGGCGTGTTCAGCGGGCACGGCCCGTGCTGAGTTCTGCAGAAGCTGAAAATCTACGAAAAATCCTAAAAAAAAACAGAAAAATAAGAAAAAAACGAGTAGGCCGTTGATTCCTAACTTTCTTAAAATCCGCGTGTCCCCAGCAACGACGCCAAAAACTTGATGCGTGTGTGGTGGTTATATATTTTATGTATATTTTTAGCCCTTTTTACACTTTAGTCAAAAACACGATATTTTACTAACACCAAACACACATATGGGCAAGTGCACCCATCGTGAGCATAGTATAGTGTTGGTAAGATACCAAGGTCGTCCAAGGACACAAGAGCTTTTAGTACCGGTTTATCGTGTTCACCAAGTGATGTAAGAGACTTAGGCAAACATGGCCTTTGATTGTCATGAACTCTTACGATCAATCTTGGATCCCGAGACTACTCACACACTCTATGATGGATAATGGATGATGGTGGTGGATGTGGGTTGTGATGGTGGTGGTGGGTGGGTGAAATGTGAGAGAGGTGGTTTGCCAAGGGATGGTTTGCAAGTGAGCCAAGCACCCCTATTTATAGCCTGCACAGAAGCCCGGACACGGCCCCGTGTCCATTGGGCACGGCCCCATGTCCACCCATCTTCTCTTTCTTCATTAAATGCAGTTTGTCTACATTAGTTGACCACGCCCCAGTGTCTGCTAGGCACGACCCCGCGTGCAGAAGCGTATCTGTACTATCAAGATTTTCCTAGATTCTGCGAATCCTTGCGTTGACCACGGCCCCGTGTCCGCTGGGCACGCCCCCGTGGTGGGTGATAGAAGCTTCTACAACTGTCTTTTCTGCAGACACTTGGGCACGCCCCCGTGCTCATTGAGCACGGAGCGTGTTCAGCCTTCTGTTCCCTTGTTTTTGTTTGGGAAGATGTTGTCGGGGGGTCGGGCATGCCACGTTTATTACTTTTCTTGTATTATTGTTAGATTTGGCTGCATTTTTGCTTCTTTTGTTCATTTGAGCTCATTTAATCCTAAAAATACAAAAGGAAGACAAAAACATACTTTTTCAAACATTAGTACTAAAAAAAGGTTAGTTTTATGCCACATTTGATGTAATTTATATGTTGTATTTTGCACACATCAGTCAGCTTGGAGTTCTTCTCTTCCCATAAGTCTTAGTGATTTTATAGTAGAAAGGAAGGTTAAATATGGGCTAGAAAGAGTAGTTAATTACTCTAATTCATCTATAGAACATAAGTGCTTTACTTTTGTCCCAGTAAGATTGGTGAGCCTAAGGATTTTGGTGAGGCTGTTAAAGATCCAAATTGGATATCCGCCATGAATGAAGAATTTGAGGTTCTTCATAGAAAAGATACATGGGAGTTGGTTGATTTGCCTCCTGGTAGGAGTGTAGTTGGGTGTAAGTGGCTTTATAAGATAAAATATAAATCCACTGGTGAGGTAGAAAGGTTTAAAGCCAGACTTATTGCCAAATGCTATATTCAAAAATGAGGTTTTGACTTTGATGAAACCTTTTCTCATGTTGTTAAACTTGTAACTGTTATATGTATTATATCTATAGCAGTTAAAAATGACTAGAAATTGTTTCAGTAAGATGTTAATAATGCTTTTTTGTATGGCAACGTAAATGAAGATGTTTATATGAGTCTTCCTGATGGATACTCTTCTAAGGAAGAGAACAAAGTATGCAAGTTAAAAAAGTTATTATATGGGCTAAAACAAGCTCCTAGAATGCGGAATGAAAAGTTGGTCAATGTGTTGCTTGAGTTAGGATTTATTCAAAGTAGATGTAACTGTATATTTGTTGGTATATGTTGATGATATAGTTGTTACAGGTAATTGTTTACATGAAATAGAAAAAAAATAAGAATAGTCTTAAGATTTGGGAGAATTAAAGTATTTTCTTGGTATAGAAGTTATTAAAGTAAATGATGATATTTTTTATCATAACGTAAATACTGCTTAGTGCACGCAAACCAGTAAGTACTCCAATTGAGTATAATCATTTAATAACAGCTATGTGTAAATAAAATTAAGATATACTTGATAAAAAAATATCATATATCAATGACTAGTAGGCAAGCTGATCTATCTTGCACATACTAGAACTGATATATCATACATTGTTCATGTTTTCAGTCAATATATCCATTATCCTACAAGTGGTCATTTAAAAGTTGAATTTGGGTTGCTTAGATATCTAAAGTAATCTCGAGACAAGGGTATCTTGTTTAGTAAAGGGTCTCATTTTAATCTAGTTGCTTATGTGGACTCAGATTAGGCTAAGGTCCTTGAGTCTAGAAAGTCAATATCTGGATTTTGTGTTTTCTTGGGAAATTCTATGATTTCCCGGAAGAGTAAAAAACAAGCAACTATGTCTAGATCTTCAACTGAAGCTGAATTTAGATCAATGTGTGCAATTACTTGTGAAGTTATGTGGCTCAAGACTATATTGTCCGAATTGGGTATTTCTGTTAACCTGCCAATGTCTCTATTTTGTGATAATAATGCTGCATTATCAATAGCAACTAATCATGTCTTTCATGACATAACTAAACACGTTGTAATAGATTTGTTCTTCTTAAGAAATTTAATCTCTAAAGGCATTATAAAGATAGTTGGTGTTGGTCTAAACAATAATTGGAAGATTTAATGACAAAAGGATTACTTATCAATCAACATGATGAATTATGTAGAAGTATAAATATGCATAATCCATTTGGGTACTAAATTCAGGGCAGGGGTGTTAAAAGAATTTGATCACATTTTAATACTTCTTCACAATTTATTAATATCATTTTTAATGTTATTTCGTTCATTTTAAACATGTGATTTGGATTAAAAAAAACTGGTTGGATTTAAAGAGTTGTTGGGCTTGTTTAGAGATGTTTGTGGGCCAGAGTTAAAGATGGCCTTGTTGTAGAAGATTTTATAGCTGTTATAAGATAATCCAAGACCCTGGGTCAAGTTCGGGTTATGCGCTTGATGTGGAGCTGTGATGTGGATCTTCTATAAAGGAGAGAACCCGGACCACAATTTCATTAGTTCAGATACTTTTTTTTGTAATTGTTTTCTCGTTTCCCTTAAATACAATTTAGAGTTTCATATGTGTAACTTTGATTCACCTTGAATCAAAGTTTAGTTTGTGAGGATCTTGTGTATTTCATACGAGATTATCTCATTGATAATCTCTTAGAGTTGAGTGTTGTTTCTTGTATATATTCATTGCAATCGTTTCATGATATCTTTTAGGGTTAATAAAATCAGAGGTTTGGGAATTTTGAGTTGGATTATTGTTAGATACCATATTTTAACAAATACTAAGACCTTCTTGTCACGAGAGATGCTTATTAAATTCCTACTTTATGATATTGGTATGAAAAAAGCACTTTATTAGGTGTAAGGGGCGGTCAACTCGAGGCGAGTAGTCCTCTCTCCACCCCAACCAATCATACCTGTCATGTCAACTACCCTCTCCACTCCATATTTTTTACTCAGACGTAAGGGGTGCTCCACTCATTAGAGTAGTCCATTTCATTTTTTTTATTTCTAAGAATTATGCATAATAATTAAGACATATTTTAAACTAAATAAAACTATATTAAATTAGAAAAAGACATTACATTAATTTAAAACTAGGAACATAAAAACATAAATCATAAATAAAAAATAGAAATTACATGGCCAATTATATTTTTTCACGATCTCGTGTTTTTGGGCTATAGTAAATGAAAATATCTCTGGTGAAACATAGTCGTGTTCCAGAGTATACGTCTCCATATCCCGATCATACATAAGCTGTCTCACCGCCTCGCATTGTTCCCAACTAACACTATAGTGTCTTCCTCTCATTTCTTTCTTATCTCCACCAACTCCGACGCTTTTGCTTCTTTTGACTCTTTCATAATTTAATTGTGTACTATTCGAACTTCTCGCCCAACCCAGTTGAGCTTTCAGATGTTTTGGCGACTCTCTAATCTTTCCTTTATGGTCTTCTTGGTGAGGGGTCTTTGTTTTTGTCGGGTATAGAACTAGTAAATTCAATTCCAGGTGTACTCGTGTGTTAGTTACCCAAATTCGATGACTTTCTTTTTTTTACTCGAACTACCACTTTCTTCACCCAACAATGGTACTGGGGCCTATTTGTCAAGTTTTCTAATCACCTCACATGCTTTAACATGTTGAAAACCACTCAAATATTTTGATTGGAAATCACTCAAGGCCGTTTTCAAGATTTCAAGATCGTTACACCCGCTACTACGTAAACAATCATATATATTATAACAATTGTTAACTTAAAGATATAAACAAAAATCAAGTTATAAAGAATATATGAATAAATATATAAACAAATATAAAGTTATAAAAAATATAGAGTTAAAGATATAAACAAATATATAGATTTAAAAAAAATATTTATATCGCTTTCTGCCAAAGGTCGTTGAAGTAGTTCAATTTAGTCATCATAGGTTGCCATTTTGAACGTACTTGAGGAACCATTCGGGTGCTTCTGCCAATTTTCTCATTATAATGCTCGAGAATTTGTTTCCAAAAACCATCGCGTGGTTGTGGATTGCCTTGCTCTTAATTTAACGAACAATGAACCCATGCATTGTGTCACACCCCAACCAATGGCGGAATCATCGGAATGGGACGAAGATAGATTGCTCATCACACATAACGCTAATTGTGACAATATTTAAATCGAAACCGTTTTCATTGCATAACTCAAATTGTTAAGTACATTGCATGAAATACAAATTACAACAAATAAAAGTCAAATACAACGAGTTCAACATAACATAAATATTCAAGTCTAGTATTTCTTGAGCGTGTTTCTAGTAATCCCTAATAGATTCATACGATCATCATCATCAACCTGTAACATGTTTAAAATAAAGTGTCAATGTGAAAGCATTGGCGAGTACACAAGGTTTGTATAATATAGCATAAGTATAAAAGCATTTTCTCGAATCCACATGGCAATTTGTAAACAAGGTAACTAGCATGCATCACAATATGTCAAACCCAAGTGTCCACTAGTATTTAGCATCCATCGCCACAATAGTAACGAGACCATTCAAGAATAAATAGAGACTTAGCAAGACCCCGACGGGCGGCGTGCTACTCCTATACCGCTATATATGTTAAGTTGGGGCTTAGCAAAGTAAATGACATAAAGCATGTATAATCAAGCATGAACCTAAGTAAACAAGTAGCATATATATAGGATTGAGAATGTAAAGCATGTTCAAGTGTGTGATAGTGAAGTTTGTATATTAACATGTTACAACCCAAAGTGTTTTAGAAGTAAAACAGGTCAAGTGTACTCACAGTTTTGCAAGCTTCCACTTGTTAATCCGTGAAGAATTTGTTGGTTGTTGGAGGATGGAACACCAAGTCCTTCTACACGAGGAAACGTAGGTGTATGAGTATTTGGATGATAACGGAGGATTAGGAATTCGGAATTAAAAGTATAACAAAGTAAATATACAAGAAAATAATCACTTAGACTTAGTACTCGTTCTTGACACTATGAAAACCCATAGGGGTTAGAATGATTTCATTGGTTCAATACCCATTAGAATTGTAACGAGGAAACTAAGCATTTAGGTGATGTAACTTGACAAATAACCATTTAATTATCATCAAAGGTTCGGTTTCTTACATGTATTATATGTATTTTATATAGTATATTATATGTTTAGTCCAACAATATAACAAGGATTATCATAGAAGTCATGCATAGAGGTAGGAGGATGTTTTTCCTTTTAAGACCTCTTTTACATTCACCAATGCACAAGTTGTCATAAGACAACAAGGATAGTCATGAATGGATAATAAAGAAATGAAATATACATACTTAACTCAGAGGAAATCATCAAGTGAGGTGTGGATTGTAAGTAGGATAGCGTAAGCTTTCCAAATAATCACACATACACATTGTTTAACACTTATGGGTTAAAACCCTTTTAAAAACAGAAAGTTTAGAGGATTAAAAACCTCTGAATTTGCATAATACAACCTTGTTTTTAAGCACACTTAATCATAGTCTTGATTAGTGGCAAAAGGACATAGGAATGCATGGTTAAAACATAAGTTTAAGAATGTTTAACAAAGTTTTTGTTTAAAATATAAAGTTCTTGCACTTTTAACCTCAATGTGGTGATGGTCCATACTTGGTTTTTCATGGAAAACCTATGAAAACATCCCTAGGGTTGTTCCAAGTGCTAAGAAGCAAGAAAAAGTGAAAAAGATGGAAGATAAGTGAGTTTAAACTCACTTTTGTAACTTGATATGAGTTACTATTTTGCAACAGATTTGGAGTGTTTAGAGAGTGATAATGAAGTGTTTGTAAAGTAGGAGAAGTGTGGAAGTGAGTTGGGTTTTATAGGAGATGATTAGGGTTAAGTTAGGTGGTCTTTAATGCAAGAAACACAACAATTAACACCCAAATGACCAATATTTGCAGCACAAACAACTTTCTGGCGGATTGAGGTGGTAGCGCTGCGTGACCACGGACAGGAATCCCCGTCGCACAACGCGACAGCTTGGTTCTCCAAATTGAAGTTTGAGTTTTGGCAAGTTAGGTCCCTCAAGTTCATTTTTGACGGTTTTACTGTATTTTAAGGGTATTTTATGTAAATAAAGCATATTACAAGGTGTTTTTAGGTATACTTAACATAAAGGCAAGTAGGAAAAAGTATGATTTATTATGTATATCGTAAATAAGTATCGTTGCATTCAAATGATGTATGATTCGTGTAAATCACGTATTTGCAAGTTTATCACATATTTTCAAGAATTACGAATAAAGTATCAATTTGGTTTATGAACTTAAACGTATAGACACGTATGAATATGTGAAACACGAATTTGTAAGAAGTACGGATTTTATTGATGATCCAAGTCTCGGATTTTTACAACGATACAACGAAAAGATGAAAGTACAAGAATACAAAATTCCAAAACTAGAAATACAAGACGATCTTTCTAATTAAGGAAAGTACGAAAAAGTTGGGCGTTACTGTCTCCCCTTCTTTAATAAATTTCATCCCGAAATTTAGGAAGAGGAACGAAAAGTTGCGGATACTTAGTCTTCATATCACTTTCGAGTTCCCAAGTAAACTCAGCGCAACGTTTTCCTTCCCATAGAACCTTAACGATAGGAATTCGACTGCGCCTCAATTGCTTGACTCCTCGATCCATGATTTCAACGGGTTTTTCCACAAAGTGTAAAGTCTCATTGATTTGAAGATCTTCGAGTGGAACTTGAAGTCCTTCTTCAGCTAGACACTTCTTTAAGTTTGAGACGTGGAAGTCAGAATGAACGTTGTTGAGTTCTTCAGGTAAGTCCAGTCGATACACAACCTTGCCAATCCTTTCGAGAACCTTTAAAGGACCTACGTGGCGAGGAGCTAGTTTCCCTTTCTTGCCAAAACGAACCACACCTTTCCAAGGGGATACCTTGAGAAGTATAAAGTCACCTATCTCGAATTCCAAGGGTTTACGATGCTTGTCAGCGTAACTCTTTTGTCGGCTCCTGGCTTTCAGCAAGTTGTCTCGAACCTGTAAAATCTTGTCCGTTGTCTCTTGTATAAGCTCAGGACCGGTGATTTGAGCTTCTCCAATCTCGTGCCAACAAATAGGTGAACGACACTTACAACCATACAATGCCTCGAATTGTGCCATTTGAATACTCGCGTGATAACTGTAATTTTATGAGAATTCGATCTAAGGCAAGTGCATATCCTAGTTGCCACCAAACTCGATTACGCATGAACGAAGCATATCCTCTAGAGTTTGGATAGTACGCTTGGTTTATCCGTCAGTCTGAGGATGAAAAGCGGTGCCAAGGTTAAGAATAGTACCCATAGCGGATTGAAAAGTTTGCCAAAGACGAGACGTAAAGCGACCATCATGATCGGAAATGATGTTAATGGGGATACCATGAGGAAAAATGATTTCATCAGTGTATTCTAGCCAATTTCTCGACTTTGAAATCTTCAAGAATGGGGAGAAAATGAGCTGATTTGGCCAATCGATCAACGATCACACAAATACCATCATGACCAGAAGAAGTACGAGAGAGTTTGGTGATAAAGTCCATTGCAATACTCTCCAATTTCCAGACAGGAATTTCTGGTTGTTCGAGTAAGCCAGAGGGACATTGGTGTTCAGCTTTAACCTTCAAACAAGTGAAACATTTCGCAACGAAAGTGGCGATATCTTCTTCTTTCCAGGACACCAATAAGATGTACGTATGTCTTGATACATCTTATCAGCACCAGGATGAATAGAATATCTAGATTTGTATGCCTCCTTCATCAGAGAGTCTCGAAGGTTATCACGATTAGGAATCCAGATGCGATTGAGATAATATAGAATACCATTGGATTTAGACACGAGATCTTCTTCAACACCACCTCGTATCTCGTAGGAGAGGCTACCTTCGTTAATAGAGGCATATTGAGCTTCACGAATGCGGTTTTGAAGATCGTTAATGAGTTGGAGACAACGAATACCCTTAACATGAGTCTTACGACTAAGTGCGTCGGCCACTACATTTGCTTTTCCTGGATGGTAGCGAATTTCATAGTCGTAGTCTTTTAATAACTCTACCCAACGACGTTGATGCATGTTCAGCTCCTTTTGGTTAAAGATGTGTTGGAGGCTCTTATGGTCGGTGAAGACCACATACTTAGTACCGTAAAGGTAGTGTCGCCATATCTTCAAGGCAAAAACAACTGCACCAAGGTCAAGGTCGTGCATAGTGTAATTTTTCTCATGTATTTTGAGTTGCCTTGACGCGTAAGCGATAAACTTGTCTTGTTGCATAAGGACACAACCAAGGCCAAGGTTTGAAGCATCACAATACACGACAAAGTCGTCGTTACCATTGGGAAGTGTGAGAATAGGAGCATTGCAAAGCATGTCCTTGAGCGTTTGGAAAGACTCCTCTTGTTCAGGACCCTAAACAAAAGGTTTATCTTCTTTAGTCAAGGAGGTAAGAGGAACGACTATTATCGAGAAGTTAGAAATGAAACGACGATAGTAATCGGCTAGACCAAGAAACAAACGAATTTCAGACGGAGACTTAGGTGCAATCCAATTCTTCACAGCTTCGATTTTTGCAGGGTCAACGTGAATACCAAGTTCGTTGAAAATATGAAAAAGAAATTGAACCTCTTTCAACCAAAATTCACATTTAGAGAACTTGGCGTAAAGACGTTCAGCGCGTAGAAGCTGAAGGATAAGACGTAAGTGTCACTCATGCCCTTCTTGTGTCTTGGAATAAATGAGGATATCGTCGATGAAGACGATCACGAAGCAGTTAAGTATGCTTTGCACATGTGGTTCATCAAATCCATGAAAACAGCAGGTGCATTGGTCAAACCAAAGGGCATGACCATGAACTCATAATGACTATATCGTGTTCGAAAGGCAGTTTTGGGTAAATCTTCTTCGAGGACTCGAAGTTGATGATATCCAGAACGAAGTTCAATCTTAGAAAATCAAGTTGTGCCTTGTAGTTGATCGAAGAGATCGTCAATACGAGGAAGAGGATATCGGTTTTTGATAGTAAGCTTGTTGAGCTCATGATAGTCAATACACATTCTGAATGATCCATCTTTCTTTTTGACGAACAGAACGGGAGCGCCCCAAGGAGATGTACTAGGGCATATAAAGCCTTTATCAAGAAGCTCTTGAAGTTGGCTCAAAAGCTCTTGCATCTTAGAGGGTGCTAAACGATAAGGAGACTTAGCGACAGGCATAACGCCGGGCACTAAATCGATTAGAAAATCCACAGAACGAGCAGGAGGCGGACCAGGAAGATCATCGGGAAACACATCAGGAAAGTCACGTACAACAGGAACCTCACTCATGCTTGGGTTTTTGTCCTTCTTTTCCACAATTTGGGCGAGAAAGGTGTAGGTACCCTTGTGCAAGCACTTGTTCGCTTGAATACACGACATAAGCTTGAGACCTTGAGAAGGTTTCTCACCATGGACGTGTAGAGAATCACCGTTTGGAAGAGGAAGACGAATGAACTTTTCAAAATAAACAACTTCAGCACGAACTCGCCTAAGCCAGTCCATACCTACTATGACTTCGAAACTACCCATTTGCATAGGTATGAGGTCAATGCGAAACGTATGATCGTTAAGAATCAAGGAACACTTAGAAAGAACGGAATCGACAGTGACGGATTTACCATTTGCGACTTCGACAGCGAATGATCTTGGTAACTTAGAGCGTTTACACTTAAGCAAAGATTCGAATTCTATATATACAAAACTTTTATCGGCGCCAGTAACAAATAAACACGAAGCATAAACATGGTTTACGAGAAACGTACCAGTAATGACGTCGTTAACATTTTGAGCCTGAGCAGTAGTGAGGAGAAATGCTCTGCCTCGAGCTGGCTGTTGAGGCTGTTGCTGCTGCTGCTGTTGTTGCAGTGGTTGCTGCGGAGGTTGGTTTCGTTGAGGGCAAGCATTGGCGAGATGGTTAAGGTCACCAAATTTGAAACATACTCGCACAGGGGCAGCTTGGGGTTGAGCTTGGGTGGGTACAAGGTTTGCAACAATTGCCTAATCTTGGGTAAGCTTTGGGTTATAGCAACAACGATCAGTGAAATGCCCAAGTCTCTTATAGGTTGCGCATTTGTGACATGGGGTGCCACTAGGGTGATGGTAAGTGCATTGGCTACACTTGGGCCATGTCCCAGTGTAGTTTATCCTTTGTGGTTCAAGGGTTATGGGGGTAACGACGGCTACTGCTTGTATAGGCTGAGGGTTTGGCGGAGTGATGACCACACAATTTGGACTAGAAGCCTTCCGCTTCTTGTTCTTGTTCTTTTTGGGTGGTTGGGAGGGTGAAGGTTAAACAGTGGTGGTGGTGGTATCGGTGGTTGCTTGGTGCACATTATTTGTTGAAACCTTGTCATAGGTTCCATGAAGAATACAGTTGTTGTTAAGCTCAGCGGATATACGAAAGGAATCCTCAATGGTTTTGGGGCAAGCGGAGGCAACATGGTTCATCAAGGAGGGTGGAAGGAAGTGAATAAACTTGGCTACTGCTTTGGGGGCGGTGTCGACCTGACCAGGGAAGAGGACACTATGTTTGTTGAAGGGCGCAATCGGACCCTCTTTGTCGCTCCCCTTTTGCGTCAAGTTCCAAAACTCGTTTTCCAACTTGGAGCTTGTGAGGAGGAAAAAATTGGTCCTTCATGAGTTGCTTTAGCTCGTCCCAAGATAAGGCGTGGGCTACATCATTCCCCCGTTCGAGTGCCCTCGAATAGAAAACCCCAAACGCGTTTAGGGTTTGCAGGTTATCGGGACACCCGCTTTGAAGGAAGGTGAGTTCGATCGCGTCGAACCAGTTCATCATAGCTGTGGCGCTATCCTTACCAGTAAACTCCAGAGGCTTACATGCCATGAACTGTTTGAATTGGAACGTCGATCAAGGCGTCTCCACCTTCGAGTCAACAGAACCATGGGGTGAATCGGGGATGATCTTGCTGATGATATCTGGTATGACTTTGGCCATTTGCTTGGCCATAAACTTCATATAGTCCTTTTGAGACATCGAGTTCGAGCTACCCTTCTTTGACATGGTCTTCTTGGAGAGTCTGAGAGAAGAAATCTAAGGAACGAAGGAGAAGGAAAGGATGAGACTTGATCATAAATTCAAAATAAGTTTTGCAGGTATAAGCATGTAAGCATGACGTATCACTTATGGTTCACATAATTAGCATGAATTCAACAAGTATTCATAAATAATAAACACGTATGAATGCGTAAAAAGAGTATAAATTAAGTTTGTTCACGAGAATTATTATTGTTTTTTATTGCGAGAGACGTGCGAATCGTGTAACGGTTTTGAAACGAACGAGGTAACAAGTATAAAATCACATATAAATTGAGATAGCATAAAAGAGAGGCTCATAAAACATAGGATTGTTTCGGGTTTAGAAACGCCGACTATTACAAAGTGAATTGAAAGCCCTTTCAAATTAGAGAAACGTGCTTTGGCCTATAGGTAAGATACTATCGTCGAGAAGCAATTAACGGTATCTTACCCTTGCAGTTACTACATATCTCTAATCGATTGAAACAATTGAAACTTTGGAAAGATTTAAAATCGAGGAATGGGAGTTAATCGACAAGAAATTCAAATTGCAACAAATTACTCAAATTGTCAAGTACATTGCATGAATTTCAAATTACAATAAATAAAAGTCAAATACAACGAGTTCAACATAACATAAATATTCAAGTCTAGTATTTCTTGAGCGTGTTTCTAGTCATCCCTACTTGATTCATACGATCATCATCATCAACTTGTAACATGTTTAAAATAAAGTGTCAATGCGAAAGCATTGGCGAGTACACAAGGTTTCTATAATATATCATAAGTATAAAAGCATTTTCTCGAATCCACATGGCAATTTGTAAAAAAAAGTAACTAGCATGCATCACAATATGTCAAACCCAAGTGTCCACTAGTATTTAGCATCACTCGCTACAAAAGTAACGAGACTGTTCAAGAATAACTAAAGACTTAACAAGACCCCGACGGGCGGCGTGCTACTCCTATAGCGCTATATATGTTAAGTTGGGGCTTAGCAAAGTTAATGACATAAAGTAAGTATAATCTAGCATGAACTTAAGTAAACACGTAGCATGTATATAGGATTGAGAATGTAAAGCATGTTTATGTGTGTGATAGTGAAGTTTGTATATTAACATGTTACAACCCAAAGTGTTTTAGAAGTAAAACGAGTCAAGTGTACTCACCGCCTCATGTTGTTCCCAACTAACACTATAGTGTCTTCCTATCATTTCTTTCTTATCTCCACCAACTCCGACGCTTTTGCTTCTTTTGATTCTTTCATAATTCAATTGTGTATTATTCGAACTTCTCGCCCAACCCAGTTGAGCTTTCAGATGTTATGGCGATTCTCTTATCTTTCCTTTATGGTCTTCTTGGTGAGGGGTCTTTGTTTTTGTAGGGTATATAACTAGTGAATTCAATTCCAGGTGTACTCGTGTGGTAGTTACCCGAATTAGATGACTTTCCGTTTTTACTCGAACTACCACTTTCTTCACCCAACAATGGTACTGGGGCCTATTTGTTAAGTTTTCTAATCACCTCCCATGCCTTAACATGTTGAAAACCACTCAAATATTTTGATTGGAAATCACTCAAGGCCGTTTTCAAGCCGTCAAGATCGTTACACCCGCTACTACGTAAACGATCATATAGATTATAACAATTGTAAACTTAAAGATATAAACAAAAATCAAGTTATAAAGAATATATGAATAAATATATAAACAAATATAAAGTTATAGAAAATATAAAGTTAAAGATATAAACCAAAATATAGAGTTAAAAAAAATATTTATATCGCTTGCTGCCAAAGGCCGTTGAAGTAGTTCAATTTAGTCATCATAGGTTGCCATTTTGAACGTACTTGATGAACCATTCGGGTGCTTCTGCCAATTTTCTCGTTGTAATGCTCGAGAATTTGTTTCCAAAAACCATCGCGTGGTTGTTGATTGCCTTGCTCCTTATTTAACGAACAATGAACCCATGCCTTGTGTCACACCCAAAACCAATGGGGGAATCATCGGAGTGGGACGTAGATAGATTGCTCATCACACATAACGCTAATTGTGACAATATTTAAATCGAAACCGTTTTCATTGCATAAATCAAATTGTTAAGTACATTACATGAAATTCAAATTACAACAAATAAAAGTCAAATACAATGAGTTCAACATAACATAAATATTCAAGTCTAGTATTTCTTGAGTGTTTTTCTAGTCTTCCCTACTAGATTCATACGATCATCATCATCAACCTGTAACATGATTAAAATAAAGTGTCAATGTGACAGCATTGGCGAGTACACAAGGTTTGTATAATATAACATAAGTATAAAAGCATTTTCTCGAATCCACATGGCAATTTGTAAACAAGGTAACTAGCATGCATCACAATATGTCAAACCCAAATGTCCACTAGTATTTAGCATCCCTCGCCACAAAAGTAACGAGACCGTTCAAGAGTAAATAAAGACTTAGCAAGACCCCGACGGGCGTCGTGCTACTCCTAAAGCGCAATATATGTTAAGTTGGGACTTAGCAAAGTTAATTACATAAAGCTTGTATAATCTAGCATGAACCTAAGTAAACAAGTAGCATGTATATAGGATTGAGAATGTAAAGCATGTTTAAGTGTGTAATATTGAAGTTAGTATATTAACATGTTACAACCCTAAGTGTTTTTGAAGTAAAACGGGTCAAGTGTACTCACAGTTTTGCAAGCTTCCACTTGTTAATCTGTGATGAGTTTGTTGGTTGTTGGAGGATGGAACACCAAGTCCTTCTACACGAGGAAACGTAGGTGTATGAGTATTTGGATGATAACGGAGGATTAGGAATTCGGAATTAAAAGTATAACAAAGTAAATATACAAGAAAATAATCACTTAGACTTAGTACTCGTTCTTGACACTATGAAAACCCATAGGGGTTAGAATGATTTCATAGGTTTAATACCCATTAGAATCGCAACGAGGAAACTAAGCACTTAAGTGATGTCACTTAGTAACTTGACAAATAACCATTTGGTTATCATCAAGGGTTCGGTTTCCTACATGTATTATATGTATTTTATATATTTTATAATGTATATAATAAGTTTAGTCCAACAATATAACAAGGATTATCATAGAAGTCATACATAGAGGTAGGAGGATGTTCTTCCTTTTAAGACCTCTTTTACATACACCAATGCACAAGTTGTCATAAGATAACAAGGATGGTCATGAATGGACAATAAAGAAATGAAATATACATACTTAACCAGTGGCGGACCCATAAATTTTTTCCTGGGGGTGCGGAATATTTTCAAAAATTTTAGGCCCCTAGCTGTATAAAAATATCGGTTCATAGCAGGTCGGGTCGGATCATGTAAGACAAAAGAACATCAAACTAAAATTTATAAATCATCAAAAACACGTCAAACGTCATTACAAATTACAAACGTATTTAAAATTGTGCCATACAGGTTTTTTTTTTTTTTTTGAAATATATCCAAAATATCATATAAAGATATTAAACACACCATAAGTTCATTACATTCTTACTCATTGTTCCTAACACATATAATTTGCTCCATAAGTTCATAAAACAACACTAAACATTTAAACAAAATAAACAATCATGTTCAACCATAGCCTATAACTTTCAATTATATTTTTGAACATTCAAGCCCTAATATTAAATGTGTAAGTAATCAATTAAACAAACAAAGCTATAAATTAAACAACAAAATCATTTAACTACAAGTCTAGAACAACAAAAAAGTCAAAAAAATAAAAAAAGATTAAACCCTTACACATCTATATTTTTTCCTAATTATCACATAAAACAAAATAAATAAATAAATAAACCACACTAGTTCTATATTGGAATTCTGACGTAATATGGGTCGGTCCAACCGTAATTTTGGTTTTTCCGGTAAAAAAAGCCACCAGGTCGTGAGCAGTGGCGTCAAGTTGCTGAGAGTTTTTTTTGGGGCGGGATTTGGAAATGGAATAGGTGGATGTGTTTGGGTTATCTTATTTAATTCAAATTTCTTTAGGTTGGGTTTGGGCTTGTGTTAATAAAATTTGGTTGTAGATTGGGCTTTGATTGGATTAAATAATCAAGTGAACAAGTGGTTAATAATTATTTTTTTTCTAAGTGGGGCGGTTGAAAATTTTCAAGGGGTGCGGGTGAAAAATTCCAAGAGGTGCGGTCGGAATTTCCGGCGAAAAATAGCACTAAAAAATATTTTTTCATGGGGTGCGCCCGCCCACCCTTCGCTTAGGGTGGGTACGCCCCTGTACTTAACTAAGAGAAAATCATCAAGTAAGGTGTGGATTGTAAGTAGGATAGCTTAATATTTCCAAATAATCACACATACACAAGTTCAAGTCTTGTTCAACACTTATGGGTTAAAATCCTTTTTGAAACAGAAAGTTTAGAGGATAAAAAACCTCTGAATTTGTATATTACAACTTTGTTTTTAAGCACACTTAATCATAGTCTTGATTAGTGGCATAAGGACATAAGAATGCATGATTAAAATATAAGTTTAAGAATGTTTAACAAAGTTTTTGTTTAAAATAGAAAGTTCTTGCACTTTTAACCTCAATGTGGTGATGTTCCATCCTTGGTTTTCCATGGAAAACCTATGGAAACATCCCTAGGGTTGTTCCAAGTGCTAAGAAGCAAGAAGAAGTGAAAAAGATGGAAGATAAGTGAGTTTAAACTCACTTTTGTAACTTGATATGAATCTGACTTTGCTACTGTTTTGCACCAAATTTGGAGTGTTTAGAGAGTGATAATGAAGTGTTTGTAAAGTGGGAGAAGTGTGGAAGTGAGTTGGGTTTTATAGGAGGTGATTAGGGTTGAGTTAGGTGGTCTTTAATGCAAGAAACATAACAATTAACACACAAATGACCAATTGTTGCAACACAAACGACTTTCTGGCAGATTGAGGTGGTAGCGCTGCGCGACCACGAACAGGAATCCCCATTGCGCGACGCGACGAGTTGGTTCTCTGAATTGAAGTTTGAGGTTTGGCAAGTTAGGTCCCTGAAGTTCATTTTTGATGGTTTTAATGTATTTTAAGGGTATTCTATGTAAATAAAGCATATTAAAAGGTGTTTTTAGGTTAACATAAATACAAGTATGGACAAGTACGATTTAGTATGTATGTCGTAAATAAGTGTCGTTTGCATTCAAATGACGTATGATTCGCGTATATCACGTATTTGAAAGTTTATCACATATTTTCAAGAATTACGAATAAAGTATCAATTGTTTTATGAACACAAACGTATAGACATGTATGAATATGTAAAGCACGAATTTGTAAGAAATACGGATTTTATTTATGATCCAAGTCTTGGATTTTTACAACGATACAACGAAAAGACGAGAGTACAAGAATACAAGATTCCAAAAATAGAAATACAAGACGATCTTTCTAATTAAGGAAAGTACGAAAAAGCTGGGCGTTACACCTTGGCTAACACATTGTCTTGATTTTTCATCCAATTTTGATGCTCCATCTATCCTCCCTTGCTTCTCGGTTCACTTACTCCACCAAAATCTTCATCTTCATATTCGCCAAGATATTAATCTTCATCCAAATTACTCTATTATTGCGTTTCAGGTACAACATCTTCGTAGCCGTTGTCATCGTAAATTGGAAGCGAGTGTTTGACATTCTCTCATGGTGATTGAATTGTTAGGCTCCTATATACAAACGGGTCGAACGAGGTTTGCTTTTCCATGGAATATTCGTATCGACCGGGTACAAACATTGTTGGACTGTGTGGGTGGGAATACTTCTGGTGTTAAATTTGGTTGAGGCTGGGTAGAGTAAAAAGTCGGCTATGTAGCTTGGGAGTAAAAAAGTTGAGGTTGAGAGTGTGGTGTATACCCGAGCGGGGATTGAAGCAGTGCACTCGGACCGCTCAAACCGATCCTCGACAAGTAGAACCTTTTTTGGTGGCATTAACTTTTTTTTGTTTATCCAGGGTGTGTTTTATTTGTATTTTGGTTATGAATGGTTTGATTTGTGAGAAATGGTTTGTAAATGGTGATATTTAAATTAAAAAAAAATGTAATTTTTTATTTAAAACTCAAAAGGCAATCTAGCCGTTGAAACTTGCCAACGGTCAATAAAAGGACGCCGAGCATGCGATGACTCCTCCCCATCCATTTCAGCTTACCGCACCATTTTAAGGGTTGACGGCGGTGTTACCGCGCGATGAGCGGTCACTGCCAGCCTTCCCGCACTCCACCCCGTACAACCCTAAGGATTCTATGATGAAGAATCATGGATATGTAATTGTGTGCTACTTGTTTTTAAAAATGTATGATGGTGAAAGATGTTACTTTTATCATCAAAGTAATTGTGTGCTACTTGTTTTTATAAATGTATGATGGTGAAAGATGTTACTTTTATCATCAAATATTGAGAGAACACAAAAGAAGACTAAAGATGTCACTTTTAGTCTTTTACAAAAATAAAATAGCATGATGTCATTTTCCATTTCCACTAATTCTCTTTTGTTAATATATTTAAATTTCCATGTTTACCCGACCAAATTTATATATTGGCCATGTATATATGTTATTTTTTTATTAATAATTATGATCGGAGATTTTAAAATACATTATTTTATAAAAAAAAGTGTAAGGCATGTTTTCTGATTTACATATGTTTATATGAATGACTAATGTTGAATTTGGGACATTGTTGTAAGAGTAGGTAGTGGTTTTAACTTTTGGTTTAAGGAGTTTGTTAAGTGTCAAGTCACTGTTAAGTCGGTAGTAAGACTTTAACCAAATAACTTTTTTCACGAGATTATAGTAGTTTTATCTAAAAAACAATTAATATTTAATATACTTTTTTAGAAAATGAGAAACATCTTTCGACCGATTAGATTTTAATTTGCGCTCCACACCCAAGCCCGCACGCTCGTTAACTCGTTACCAAAAAGGAGGGATGAGGCCCTCACCCCCCTCATGTTGTGCTACTGATGGTTTTACGGTGAAT